>CM069299.1:31666382-32323882 GCA_035609425.1 Epinephelus awoara | reverse complement strand
ATTTGGTAAGTAAGGAGTCAAGATCTCTACAACAACGGCAAGTTGTATGGTGATTAATGTATTTAAATCAATATAGGATACAACTATTTAAAAAAAACTGTTTATTCTGGCCATTTTAATCTTTTAATTATAACATTTTGCTTTTCACTCTTAGAATGTGCAGACATCATTGAAAAATAAGTTCCATGGGCCTTGAAACAGGAACGATCAGATGGGATGTAAACCACATGTCAGTTTAACCACTTTATTTGTAGGCGAGGGCATCGGTAATGTTCCTTATAATTTGTCATTGTGCAAATTACTGGGGCCGAATTCACAAGCATTCTGAGAACACTCTCAGAGAGCTCCTAACTTAGACTAAAAATCTTTAGTAAGGAGTCTTTGCCTAGGAGTGATTTAGGAAAGCTCTCAGAGCAACTCTGAGCAAGGAAGGGACAGAAACTTTTACTTAGTGAGGAGGTGTGGTCGACCCCGTTGCTAGGAATGATACATTCTTTTAACATATGTGATTGGTTGTCCTTTTGTGAGCCTACAAGGTATGGACACCCAGTGGAAATGAAATGAACTACATCACAATATGACACTGTGAAAGAGTTGTCATTGTTCATGTGATCACTCTGCTGATGGAGGGTTGACAGACTCATGTCATCACTGCTGCACTGTTGCATTTTCCCAGCTTTCTAAATATCCTAGTGTTGGGATCATTTTGTTTCTGGTGTCATAGTGTTATTTCATTGGGTGGGAAATATGTGCGTATCCCTAATGAGATCGACCTAGGGCTGCTTGATTATGGAAAAAAATCATATTCGCGATTATTTTGGTCAAAATTGAAATCACGATTATGCAAACGATTAATGCGACGCACACGATGACTTATATTGTTTACACAATGGCATGTCATTTCTCTCTCCACATGGTTGCACGTTTACAATTCTCCCCTGCTCTCTGTATTGCGTATGATGCGCACGCACACACACACACACAGACCAACCTCTGTCGCTCTCCCTCTGCCATTTTCCGCACGCTGCTTTTGAAATCTTCTGCGATCACCTGCCCCTCACATTATTCATAGTTCACCTACTTGACTGGCTCGTGGAGTGAATAGAGGAGAGGAGGGGACATACACGCTCATACACGTCTTCCGTAGAAGACAAAATAACATCTCTAGGCGTCTGTGACCAAAAATCATTTACCCTCGATTTCATTAATTTTGAAATCGTTTGACCTCAAAATTGTAATCGCAATCACCAGACAATTAATTGCACAGCCTTAGATCGACCACAAACATAATTCCTGCACAATCCAATCTGTAGCATTTCATTAACTCACCGTCATCCAGCGCTCTTTGTATTTCCACCATTTTCTCCCCTGATTAAGAAACTCTTAAGCCTCTTAAAAGTCATCTTCCCTTCTCTTGACAGTTTTCCACCTTAGGAGCTCTTTTAAGGTCTGAGGTGCTCTGTAAATAACTTATCTTTACAAGGACCTAGTCTTAACTTTAAGAGAAAATTCTTAGAAAATGTCACAATTCTAAGAATTTTCTTAGGATTTTGTCACTTGGAGTGACTCTTAGTGCAAGGAAGCTTTGTGAATACGACCCCAGATGTTTGAGAAGTACATTCATCATTAACATTGTTTTCCAGATAGATCCAACTAGACTGGGGTTTGTTTACAGCCAGCTGGGTTGTCGGATCGCTCGTGTTTGACCCATGTTAGTGATGTCATCACATTTCAATATCTCAGCGGTTACTGTTGTAGGTACCATGTTTTACTAACTGACAGATCTGTGATTAGAAAAACAATCTCAGACCTGTTTTTATTTAAATGGCATTATCACAGAACAATATATGAAAGTACAATTATTTTAATACAACTTTAAAAACATACTTGTCTCTTCTTTAGTATCTTCACCAAACAGGATCTCTCCACGTGTGACCACAGCACAGTAGTAAGTCCTAATGCTTGGTTCTCCAGATCCATATTTGGACCAGTACACACTGTGTTCACCTTGGCACTCATCTTGTGTGTCGCTCCCGGAGAGAAGTGAACACTGGTGAGTCACTGAGTTGCCCGCCTGGACCGACTTACTCTCCGGACTTTGTTCCACATTGCAAGATTTGTGCTGATTTTTATGATCTGTGTGATTCATAAAAATGCAGTCAACAAATCGATTATTTGTTTTTTGCAAAGCAGCAAACAAAAACACTGAAAAGAACATACTTTACCGTTCACAAACAAAAGTATGGCGTCATTAAACTTCATTATGTATGCCGATCCTGCTAGACAGAAATATGTTGCTTCGTCTTCTTTGCTCACATTTCTGATGCTGAGAACATAGTGACTGTTCACTTTTGTGACTGTGAATCTTGAGTTGTCAAATGGTCCTTGAAGATTTACTGTCCTAAAAGTCCCCGCTGCAACTGTTTGGACCATATATCCAAACTTCAGCTTATACCAGTAAAACAACCCAGCTTCATTTCCAAAGAACGGACATGTCAGATTCAAACTACCACCAGGTTCAACCACAGTCAAAGAGATCTGCTCAGCCACCTCTGCAGTTTGAATCAGAGCTGAATATAAAAGAAAAGAGAATAAAATAAATAAATGTCTAACACAAACTAGACTGTTAATAAAAATAGTTAGTCTAAACATTGATGTGGCCTAATATTAGCTGATAGTTAGTTGTTGTTCATTTGTTTTACCGCAGTACTCAAAGTAGATAAGACGTGCACTTACAAAATGTACTGAGGAGAATCAAAGCAGCCAGTCCTCCGGTCATTGTGGTACAGAGCCCGTCTCTTGCACAACTGGTGTCTTCACACAAATGAAAGATGTCATGAGGTGATCAGGGTATACAGAGTGGAAGTCTGAAGTGATTGGCTGAATGCAGACTGCACAGTCCTATATACACCAAACCAGTGATCATGCCCCCATTTCAGTAAAAGTCAGGTACTGAATTACAACTCTTCACTGGAGGTGAAGGTCTAAAGCTTAATAAACTGAATTACACCCAGTTTTTAAAAATCTAATCAGCATTAATAATGAAGCTGAGGTTGAAAAATAAAATTCTCTCAAAGTATAAAATTTAATCTCTATAAAGGGAGAATTGTCAACTTGTTACACTGCGTTTACAACTTCAGTGTGACATGCCTCCATTTTCCATTGCTGGGAAAGGGAATTTGATTTTCCTAACCAATCACTAGAGAGTATTCCAGTATATCCACCTGCATCTAATGCCACTTTAAAGATACACTATTCAGGATTTTCCTGAAAAACAATTATGCAGAAGTTCTCCCCCTCAGTCATCACTTCTAATCACTAGAAGTGTGTGACAGTGTTTGTTTCTGCAGACACTCTGCTCTCTGCCTCTATTTTCTTATTTTCATCTTATTTTGTGAATGGGACATGTTTATGGGCGTTAACCCCACACAGCGCTCAGGTAAGGTCGGCCTTTTTAAAAACATACCAACCAGGTGCAAGACCAGGGGTCTGCAACCCCAAGGTATCAAAAGATATAATGTGTGGTGGAGGATTACATATTTCATCTGCGCTTGCGCTAGCGAGCGTGTTTACAGACAGTGGCTGAAAATCCTGCATGGTATACCATTAAGTCCACACTGATGTGTAGCCATGCCCATTTTACCTGTAGACTGTAAAAATAATGGATGTAGCTACTGTGACGTCACCCATTGGTCTGTGTTGTTGTTTTAGAGCCTTGAATACGGTTACACCACCAAATACGATTACGCCAGCAGTGACTGTATTTAGGTGAAAGGCTGGCACTGTAAAGGAGCGAAGGGTTGATCTGCAGACCGCCTGTCACTCAGAGCTGCCAGCCCTTAAGTATGCATAACTTTAAGCCTTAAGGAAATGTAAACGGGTAAGTAATTTTAAAATTCCCCCCTGTGAAGTTGTCATACTGTTGTCATGAAGGAGGAAATTACCTGTAAAGACCAAAACATTTTTGTACCAGACTGTAAACTGTATTTATTTCTGCTGTAAAGTTGGGCATTGACTTCCCGCTTTTGGAGCCAGCCTCAAGTGGCTGTTCAAAGAACTGCAGTTTTTGGCACTTCCGTGCTGGCTTAATGTTTTTTAGCCCCATAGTTTGTTGCCTCGTTTTGTTGAGGTTTTAAGAGTGGACTGCTGTGAAGTAAAAACAAACTACTCTGTCGGGCAATATTGAGACATGCCATCTATGTAATCACTCCACTCGGGGGAATGAGCAGATTCAAAGTTCGTACATCAGGCAAAGGACCTTTTGTTAGTCAGTACTGGGTAATTCTCCAGGACATGATGTAGGGCTTTTACAGTGTTGGGCAGTAACGCATTACTTACAGCAGACAATAAAATTTTATGTTGTCAGTACTTTTTCATTACATAATGTTTGCAAATGTGGGGATAACTACTGTCTTTTTATTCTCACAGCACTTTGTAAAGGCAGTTTGAATTGAAAACAACAAGCAAAGCCACATGCAACAGCTACACTGACAGACAAAAGCTGTGGCGAGCCATTTCTTCGCCTTTGACCAACCACTGAAGCTGTTAACTCAGAAGAAACCTGCCTACAGGCTTCAACAGGATATGTATTGAGGTTAGTGTAGCAAGAGGGGAAGCATTACAAGAGGCTTCAGAGAGCTAATTTTAGTTTAACCAGTATATTTGAAATCCCTTAAATGCACCTTTACTTTAACACTTCCTAACAGAGTACAAGATCATCACACATGATGATAATGTGTTAAGAAGATTTTCCTCATCATGCACCTCTGAGAACATATTTACCAAAGATCAGTCACCTCTTCATGTGTTCTTTGAGCTGCATGTTTCACTCTGATGAACATGTAAAGCCCAAAGAGATTATGAAAGTCATTCTCCGATGACGCATTATGTATCTGGGGGCTTTTGTGACATGAATAAGGGATGTAGAGTGAGAAATCACAACTTTGCAGCATTAAAACATAGATTCGCTGCACCTTTACAAAGATCTGTGTTGGACTAGTCAATTTGTAGTTTCCCCTGTCTCTCAACAACAACAGCCACCAAACAAAAAATCTCAAGACAAATGCACTGAAAACACACACTGGCAGTGCATGACTAAAATACTGCATTACTGAGCAGGTGTACGTTTATATAACCCTAATACACCATGCAACTATTGCACTCATGTTACTGTTGCACATGCTTCACAACCCGCCTTCATAAGACTAAACTGGTGAGAATGACAGGAAGAAAAGGGGCTTTGAAATCACACCTCATTTCAGCAGCCCAACCACAACCATGCAAAACTTCCTCACAACGTTTGTTTGTCACTGGTGATTGTTAATGTGTCTGTGCACAAACATTTACAAGGAAATACAGAGCAGCATACAGATTTATTTATTCTTTTTTTTTAAACTAGATTGTTTCTTTCCCCGTGTTCAGACTCCGCATATTTCACTGTACCATATTTTGCAAATAGAGATTGACACAAAAAAGTACCAAGGAACTCCTCTGCAGTTCTTGATGTTTTGATGAGTTTGTGGTATCGTGGTGCTGGGTTGCGTTAAATTGTGAGGTGTCCCTCATCCCACAAGTGATGGACACCCCACTGCATCATGTTAGTTTTGGTTATTTTAGCTATTGCAAATAAAAATCTAATTTTTTAAAGCTACTTCAGCACTAAACCCCTGAGCTTGCCTGAGAAGGACTAAATGCACACACCTGCTATTTTTAAATATCCCATGGAGAGAGACTCTCACTGCAGCCTGTTTTATTTTGTTCAGAAAATGTTGGCCTGCAGCCTCGTTCTGTGGACGATAAACGAGGTGCAGACTGATAAAGGAGGAAATACAGTGAGTGCTGGACGGAGCAGTGAGTGACAACAACCCCGCCCACATTAAAGAGTACTGTTTGAGGTGTAAACGCTAGGGTCTACTGTAGGTACCATGTCTGAAGGGTTACTTTCGGTACCATACCGAAAGTGTTTGGTGGAAACGGGGCTAGAGTGATTAACATGTTGCTACACAACAACAAGGTCTAAAGTTATTAATTCATGGAGTTATGACATTCTCCTCCATCTGTAAAGCATTTCTGTCACTTGAATCTCAAACTCTAAATTACACATAGTGTCAGCATAGTGGATTGTGTAAATATCCTCCCCCACTCTGGCTGCTGCTCGCTTCCTGCTGATGTGTTTCACTACAGATGACAGAGTGGGCAACGTCGTTACTGATGAGCATTTTAATTTGCCGTGGGTTATTTCAAATGTCTCCCCTGACTTCCTCTTTGATTCAATGTGACAATCTCTGGTTATTGAGTCTGTTCATGCAAATGTATAATCACTTTAGACACAGGACCAAAAATCAAGTTTTAAGACTTCACCATTTTATGTTTATTGATGTTTAAAAGACAGTGATACAGTTTTTTTATTCCTCAGCGCAGTGACAGCCATGGCAGGAAGCATTATTTTTTTCAGGTTGTCCGGATGTACATATGAAAAATGTACACAAATATCAATAGGATAAAATAATGAAGTGATGACATTTGATATTTTAAAGGTCAAAGGTCAACTTCACTGTGAGATAATGTTCTGCATTAGACACTTAAGGGGAAGGGGAAATACTTGGTCAGATATTTAATTGGTGACACTCAACTTGGGTGCCCACCTTGATACCGTGCTGACTGTGTAGATCTTCAGTGTGTGAAGCATCCAAATTCTTTTTTAGCAGACATGGATGTAACTGTGACAGATATGACTACTGTGCTGAGACATACAACTGCAAGGCGGTTACTCTAGTTATCAATGGAGTCTGATGGCTTTGAGATAAGTTCCAGTTCATCCTCAGAAAAGGCTGTTGAACAGAAAGGTAAAGCTGTGAAAATATTTTTAAATATACTCTTAAACTGATACTGAATTGTTTTTTAGGTGGGAGGCAGCATTTAATCAGTGCCGTTTCATTTTATGTACTTGACTTGGAGTTTTCTAACCCAAAGCTATTGTAAACAATCATCGGATGCGGTTAATTACCAGAAACAACAGTTTGGACCCCCATAGACTGCAACCACTTCAGGGAATTAAGTTTATGTTAGAGTGCCGTCCGTGTAGAATGGTGAAAACAGGTGAAGCTCACGTTGTCCGATTACAAATATTATATTTTTGCTTTTTTTTTTGTAACTACAACATTCCCAAACCTCAACTGAGTGCTTTAGATACCTACCTTTCACAATCTATACATTTCTGTTTACATTATCATTCAGTCTGGAGGTTGTTTGTTTAAATTGGACCAATCTGCTGTTGGTAATCCATAAATTACTCAATTATGGTAGTGTTGAGCGTGGGAAATGAAAGATTTCACTTCAGTTTTAAATGACATTTGGGCCATGAGAAATGTACCTTTGTTATTGCTGATTTTCTTCACAGTAGAAAGGTTGTAAACAACATGTGTTGTGTTTACTGTAGACATCCCACTGTAAGTAGCCCACCCTGAGAACCAAACATGAGATGACAAAAGCGTGGTGCTGCTGTTGTTTCATATGTTATGTTGGAAAGTTTTGGGTGAAAATTTTCCACTGTGGTAGTACAGTAAAGCGTGGCCAATCAGATTGCTCTGAAATGTTCCCTCCCACTTGATATGACTACATTAAAGCGCATCATCTTCTGATACGATCTAATTTAAATGCAGTCTCTCTGTAAGAAGAACAGACAATGCAGATCATATTTTATCTTCTGCTTGTGCTCAATATTGGACGTAAGTATTAAAATCACATTTACTCAGGATATATATTTAAAATATATTTTGTCATCTTTATGCTGTAAATGTGTCTCTTGTTTATCGTTTCTCTGTTTTTTGCTTTATCTTCAGGAAGCACAGACGATCACATCTTTGAGACAAAGACCGTTGGTGTTGGACAAAATGTGACTCTAACATGCCCGCGCAACAGATTGAGTTTATCATCCTTATTTTGGATCAGGCTTGTTTCTGGAGCCTTTCCTGAAATTTTAGGAGGAACAATTGCCGTTGATTTAGGAATTAATGTGAAGACCCGTCGCATTACAGCAAAACAAGAGCCTGGAACTTTTGTTTTGTATATTACTGAAATACAGTTAAGAGATACTGCAGTCTACTACTGTATAAACGTGAATAGAAGCAAAATGACGTTTTTGAGAGGAACATTTCTGAGAATCAAAGGTAAAAACAGCAAAAACTGCAACAGAATCTCCAGATGCCCTCAGAATTTTAGAATTATGCATAATTCATAACAGCTATGTTACTTTTTTATAACCAGGACCAGAACCTGATATCACTGCCGTCACTCAAGACTTTCCATCTGATCCAGTCCATCCAGGAGACTCAGTGACTCTGCAGTGTTCAGTCCTCTCTGACTCTGAGAAGAAAACATGTCCAGAAGAACACAGAGTTTATTGGTTCAGAGCCGCATCAGATGAATCTCATCCCAGTTTCATTTATGCCCAAGTAAACAGTAGTGATGGATGTAAGAAGAGTCCTGAAGCTCACTCTCTTCAGAAATGTATCTACAGCTTCTCTAAGGACGTCAGCTCCTCTGATGCCGGGACTTATTACTGTGCTGTGGCCACATGTGGAGAGATATTATTTGGAAATGGAACAAAACTGGACGTTGAAGGTAACTGCACCCTGTTTCTATCTAATAGTTAGATTATCATTATCTATTAACAAAGTATTTCCTGTGATTTCTTAACTTTAATTGTTTCTTTAATGTTTCAGATGTCAGCCGCTGTGATTCACAGAATGACAATACAGTTCTGTTTGTGGTGTGTGCTGCTTTGGCTTTAAGTCTGATTGTTATAACCGTCCTTGTTCATGCCATCAGGACAAAATCCTGCGATTGTTCCAACAGTGAGAGACGTTACTCATACATTCATCTATCAAACCGAAGTTTATATAATTCAATTCACATTTCTGCTGTGTTTAAATCAACCTACAGTGTCATTCATCTTCAATGAAGTCCGAAATCCGTTCTGTTTTTACGACCTCTTATTTATCTTTTGTTAATAATACAGCTGCTGCCACTCTGCAAACAAATGCTGCGACAGTCAGTTGTGATCAGCAAAGTCAGCCGGTGAGGATTTTAAAGATGTAGCCAGAAATGTTGCCAGTAATGCTTATTTATTGACATATATACATATTAAAATCTGCTCTCTTAATTTAATTTTTGCACTTTGTTTCCTCAGAGAAATGAGGAGTCTTTGGTTTATTGTACACCAAACTTTACCAGGAGGAAAGCTGGCAGAGGAGGGAGAAGAAATCAAAGACAAGAGGAGACCATCTACACTGATGTCAGGGCTTTCATGATATATGATTAATCTAAATGATGAATTCTCTTATTGAGGCTAATGTTATTTTTGCTTTAGCAGCATTTGTACTTGCATTTCATCTAAACACGATATATCACATTATATAACAATGTATTCTGGATAAAAGACATTTATGCATTTTATATGCATAATATATAACATAATGTATATGTTGTCCAAGCTATTTGCAGGTATTAAATATGTTTTTGCCTTATGATGAACAATAACCACCTTTAATAACTAAGCTTTTGTTGATAGCCTGTATCACTGTGAATCCCATATATAATAATTTTGTTTCAGTTTTTATGCAGTTTATTATTACATTTTTAAAGAGGTGGGTGATGCATCTGCCTAACGTGACTTTTTGAAAGATTCATCTTGAAAGAGTCGAGAGAAGAGTCAACTGTCTCTTTTGTCTGTGATACCATATAAGGTGATAAACTTCTTCCCCAGTTCCTCAGCTTTGCATCACTGCAGTTCAAAACGTGAACATGACTTGTGTCATTTTTTAATAAATACAGTTTTTTACAATGACTTCAGCTCTAATTTCAGAACGTTTGAAATCCCTTTTCACAACCCTAGACACAAAACTCAAAACTGATTATCAAAATGTATTTTTTTTTCAAAACTCCTAACACTTTTTCCAATTGCTTGGATACTATACACATTAACCTAAGATCATTTGTTCTTTTAACTAAAATCACCTGCTCAAAATGACACAACTTAACATCAAAGTATTTCCATTTCAAAATGCAATTCACACATTACATCTGAGATGACTGTCTATTCATTCCATTACAATGATCTAACTATCAACGTATACAACTGTATACAATAATAAGTTAAACTTGGATTTCTCTTAACGCACAGTTTTAGGGAAACTGCTGAACAATATTTACAGTAATGTTTAGATCATGAAAGGCCCTTGTAATTGCTTTTCCAAAACTCTCAACTCATTAGCACGTTGTATATATGGTGAAAATGTGCACAGCAAAAGACAAATGCTTTGTCTGTGAATGCTGCGAGTTATAGTGAAGCCGATTTGTGTAGGCTACTTGTGTTTGAAATTGTCTCTATTAAGCCATGTTTAATGTGTGTTTAATGTGTGTTTTGAATCAACTTAGCTTTACAGCACTTCATAGAAACCCCACCGCCGACCAGTGTTTTGGAGGTGTAACTGCAGTGACACAGACACACCACTGTGTAAGTATAGATTCTCGCAACGGCGTAGGCTACGGTCTACTGTAGGGTCTGCTGCACAAGTGTAAATTCCACTTTAGATGAATAAGGTCTTAGAAACTGGATGTACAACATTAAATCAGTATGTCATTTCTGGATACCCCCTAGCTACATATATAGATTCTTGCTAATATGTCCCACTGTTATGCTTAAAACATAAATGTCCCATCACTGCACCTGCACTAACAGACACCATCACTCATTGGCGTCTACAGTTACATTATGCTAGCTGCTATATGGGGCCATACTTGACCATAGCATTGGTTTGAGCTTGTTGCTAATGTCATCATGCTAACACATTAAAAGTGATGTTTAGCAGGTTTACCATCTTTATTATTCTAGTTTAGCATGCTAACATTTGCTTATTAGCTGTAAATGAAGCAAGGACTTCCAGGGCTGAAAAATGTTGCCAACACAGAAATGCCAACGACTGCAGTTTCTGTAACTGCCACATGAGACTGGCTCCCAAACTGAGTCAGGCCCTGTAGACTCTCAAGCAGGGGTGGAATTAACAAATTACATTTACTCTTGTTACTGGAATAAAGTCTTCTTTTTGTGTACTTGTTCATACTTCAAGTTGCAATGTGTGTGTGAGAGCAGAACAAAAGAAAAGAGAGATAAATCAACAGCTGTAGCAAAGAAGAAGCTGTAGGTGTAGACACAGGAGCGCATAGCTAGATAGGTGAGACTGTGTTCAACTGTAACATCTAGTCCCTGAGTATAGTTATGTTTTTCTGTCTTTGTGCATTTTTAGTTACTTCCTGTTTTATTTTGTATTTTCCTCTCATTCCAGATCCTCACCTCCTGTCCTCCTGTGTTTCCCGCCTTGTGTGATTACCTGCCCCGCCCTGATTAGTGTCACCTGTGTCTCATTATCCCACCTTCCCTTGTGTATTTAGTCTGTGTGCATCCCTTTGTCTTTGCCAGTTCGTCTTTTCAGTTCTCTGTAAGCGTCCCAGCATTTTTCCCAGTGTTTTCCCAGTGGTCGCATCCGGGCTCGTCTTAGTATTTAGTGAACAGCACAAATGCACAACAATGCAGTTAAGTTAAGGATCAGGTCCGTGGGCCGTCGGTGGCTTAGTAGTAGAGCAGGCGCCCCTTGTACTTTGCTGCATGTCTCCCTCCCTCTGCTCCCTCTCTCTCCCCCTTCACGCTTCACTGTCCTGTCAATTAAAGGCAAAAAATGCCCTAAAAATATCTTTAAGGAAAAAAAAAAAGGATCACATCCATATGGGTTATGGTTAGCATTATTTTACTGGGCATGGCCAAACCAATGTTGTATTTATCAACAGCCATGCTAATGGCATTACTCCAGAAATGTTGGCCAGTCACTCCACCACAAATATTTCACTACATTTGGATGACTTGTCATGAAATTTGGTACACACATAAGCATTATACCTGCTAAACATCAGCTTCTTAGCATGCTAATGTTAGCATTATCTGGTGATGAAAATGCCTGTGACATAATATTGCACATCAAGTTAGCCTGAAGTTTGCATTTTCTAACAGCCGAAGTAACATCACTCCTACAGACGTGATAAAAATAAAAAAATAAAAAAAAACTCCAGAGGTTCATCATGCTTGAATTTGAAAATAGTGCTGAGGTTGGCATGGGATACTATGTTTATGCATCTCCAACCAGCAAGGAGGTGCTCAGGAAGGTGCGTGGTAATTACAGTTCAGTTTGAGATACATGACAAAGTGTCAGCTTTTTTATTTATTTTTTGGACATATTGTGTTCTCTTTTTTAAGTCTGTGTGTGAAGTGATTACTGTTGTCAGTGACCTTGTAGAGACGTGGCATTTATGATTTAGGAATAACAGCAGTGCGCTATAGCCTACTTTATTTACAGGAATTGGTCCCTGAAAAGCACTCCAAGTTGACATCTCATATTCTAGTGAATGGATGAGAAAGAGAGGTGATACACTTCACACAGACCAGGATAGAACCAGTGTGGCAGGAAATGAACTTTGAAATTAGATTCTGTGACAACCAATCAGATGCATTTGACAGTTGACCGCCTCCTTTTACTCAGTAAAAAGCCAACAAGTCTCACGTTAATAGACATTATCAAGATGATCCTATTATGGGTTACATTGCTTGTTCTTCATCGAGGATGTAAGTGTGCTAACTATAACTAAATATTTTCTCATTTGAGTATCTGTATGCAAAATAGATGTAGGGTTGTTCATGTGATTTCCTTTTAGCCTCCATTTTTTTGCATTATGCACAAATTGTCCTTTGTTGTTTCATGTGTTGTATTTTCATTTAATCCAGATGCGCTGGTTCCAGTGACCACCGTTCAACTTGGTGAACCTGTGACTTTAACTTGTGTTTTGCCTAGTGATGACTTTAGAGATAAAGTCCTTTGGTACAAGCAGAGTGCAGGGGAGACTCTGAAATACATTGTGAGACTGCAGAAACATATAAACCCTGTGTATGGACCAGAGTTTTCTGCCTTGAGATCGGATGTAAACATTTCTAACAAAATCAGCAGTCTGACCATTTTGAGGACGATCCAAGAAGATGAGGGAATGTATCACTGCGCAGTCATGGAGTGGACTGAGATTACCTGGAGTGGCACCTATTTGTCATTAAAAGGTAATTATGTGATCTGTTTATGGCAAAGTTTAAAATCACTTTAACCACTTAAAGCTGCACTGTGTTAATATTTATCAACAATTTCTGCAGAGTCATTTTAAATTATTATATGTAATGCTTTCATTGCATTTGAACTTTTAACCAATCTTAAATCCTTTTAAGTATGTCAGAGTTTGTGTGGTGATCCCAAACCTTTAACACAGTTCTGTATCACACAGGAAACACTCAGAGGACATCAAACTATGCTGTTATTCAGTGGCCGACAGCATCTGATCCAGTCCGTCCCGAAAGCCTCGATGACTCTCCAGTGTTCAGTCCTCTCTGACTCTGAGAATAAAATGTGTGCAGGAGATCACAGTGTGTTCTGGTTCAGAGCCGGATCAGATAAATCTCATCCAGACATCATCTACACTGATGGAAACAGACGTGATGAATGTGACATGAACTCTGACACTCAGAAGAGTTGTGTTTATGGCTTCTCTACGAACGTCAGCTCCTCTGATGCTGGGACTTACTACTGTGCTGTGGCCACATGTGGACAGATATTATTTGGAGATGGAACTAAAGTGGAAATTGAAGGTAACTGTGTCATTGCTTTGTTTATTAAAAAAATTGCTTCTTTGAGTGCCAGACTGTAAAATGAGCCTTTTTTTCATAATTTAACGAGCAAAATTGCTTTAGTAGGACGTGCTAATAAACACCCTTGAATTTAACACATTATATTTCCTTTTGATGTTTCAGGAACCAGTACTTGCTCACAGAATGCAGATGCACTTATTTTTCTGCTGTTAGCTGTCTTGGTTATAAGTCTGACTGTTATAGCTGCCCTCATTTACACCATCAAGAAAAACACGTCTGATTGTGACGACGGTAATAGAAGTTATTAGTTAACTCTCTATCCAACAATACTGTATAAAACCTACTGAATTTGTATTTGCTATTATCTATATGTTTTCTATTTGATTATTTCAGCTGCTGTTGCTGTGCAGAGAAACCTTCATGGTCAGAAAAGTCAACAGGTAAAGAATGTAACGGTTCAGTAGGATCAACCTGATTGAAACAGTTGTTTTTTAACTTTGTCATGTATTTCCTCAGAGAGATGAGGACACACAGGTTTATTCTGCTGTCGTCTTCACCGTGATGAAAACTGGCAGTGGTGCAATAAAGGATTCAAGAGCAGCTGAGAGACAGAGGATCTACGCTGCTGTCAAGGCTTTTGGGTTGGATTAGTGAGGTCACAGGTCTGTTTGCCATCAGCTGGAACTGTGTGATCTGATTAATGTTAGTCTGTTACGAGCTGAAGGGTTTGTTATATGTGGCTATTAGGTAGTGATGTGCATGCAGGTGTCTGCAAGGGCCCGTTTTGGTCCACTTTGATAAGGTAAATGTCACCATTCAACCATGTCCATGAGGGTCTGCCAGATGCCTATGTGGGTGTCCATGTGCAGCCCATTTTTTGAGACCCCGCCTTCAGAAAAAGCTGCGCATCCGGCAGCACATCATTTTTTAAAAATGCTGGGAGTGAATGTGGCCATGTGGACACTGGCCCTAAAGAAAGAAACTACTGTAGGTGTCACTTAACATGGACATTACTCAAATAAGTTTTTCTTTTCTCAAAGTGGGAGTAACTGTAAATATGGAATTTTCCAATGGATCAGTGTTGGCACAGATATATCAGGTGGATCAGATCTGTTTTTGTTTTTGTTTAGTTTTGTTGTTGTGCTTGTGTACGTAAGTACTCTTGAACCTGATTTGTAACTCTGTTAAACTATGTCAATAAAGAAAACACACTGCTTTCTAACATCAATCTGTGTTGGTCATCAAGAATCACTGAAATCAATCCAAAAGACACAAACTGAATTTATCAAGTTTCTTACTTTAACAACTTTACAGGCGTACTGTCTGTATTTGTGATGAATGAAGATGCAGTCACTTCATATGAGAAGACAATATAAATATCTGCCATATTCTTGTGTCAACAGAACAACAGAAGCAAACAGAAGTCAACAGAAATGTAATGATGGTCTCATTACTAAAATACAGGCACATATGTGAACTGTGGCAACACATTAACAAAGCAACTGAAAATCTGTGGGGAAGTAAACAAGTTGGCATTACTGTGGTGGCATCTCCCTACAATACAAGTGCCCTTGAATGCAACCTGCGTGAATAAGTTAAAGATTTTCAACCTTCACTTTTGTTTTTTAGGTAACATTACTTTTCAAATTAATGTAGGACTTTGGGAAGAACTTGTGCAGCTCTCAGGTGCTCCAGCACTAGTGGAAAACCTTGGGAAAAACTCTGCTTACTGAGCTAACATAAATGGGCTAAGACACTGGCTGAGCTGCAGTGGTCCCACATAATAAATTAATGCAGTCAGCTAACTGTGACGTTAGTGTGAAAAACATCATTAGTCACTCTAAGTTGTCAGTGACCACAAAGCTAACATCATTCTGTGGACATCACAAACAGATCTGTACAATGGTCTCCGATGTTTCAATGTAACAAGTGACCGTGCTAACTGGTGTCTCATCCAAATACGTCGTGGTTGCTCACAGTAGCAGCTGTTGACAACATGTAGGTGTGCTCATAATTAGAATCTTACTTTAGTCAGTTTTCAGTACATACTCATCTGTGTTCATTATCTATGCCAACCATTTACGCAAGTTACTTCGTGCAACCACAGACACACTCTGCTGAAAGTCACCAGCTAACATGGTGGCTGTTAGCAGGCAGCAGCAGACACTGAGTCACTACAGTTTGCCACTGAGGTAATAGCAGCACAGAACACACAAAGCGGCCATCGGACTTGTCTATAGAGAGGGGTGTTGCTGGTTGTGGTCATCTGCTTTTACAAAAGAGTACACACACTCTGCTGTGTTTTCAATCTTTCTCTTTCCTCTTTTCACTTTCCTTGTAGAAAACTCCAGTGCTGCATAGTTCACGGCCTCTTCTTCACCATCCTGCATAAAATGTAATAATATATTTGTGTGTTAATGACAAACATTTCAGAGATTAGAGCTGTAACATATAAACAATGTGAGGTTAACATACTTTATTTAATTAATATAATTTTGCAGCCACAGCGATCTGTTGCATTTTAGCCATTTTTCTGTTGTTGTAGCGCCACCCAGTTGCCAATTAGAGTTAAATTTCTCCAGTCACCTTGAGGCGTCCTGTTCTACTTATCTACCAAGTTTAGTAAAAATCCATATGGTGGTTAGGCCTAGATAAGAAATGAGCTCTCTAGCGCCCCCATTTTGTTTGATGGGGTCAATAATGGAGGGGTCGCCTCAGATTATGTGTGGTCATATGTCTACAAAGTTGTGTGGTGATGGGTGAAACCCTTGAGATGTTATACACCTTTATGTGATGAGCCACGCCCTCTGCAATATTCATTGCCTTATAGAAGCTCAGTTTTGGTAAGTTTTCCAACTTTTGCCAAGAGGGAACTTTAGATATTGGTCCCTAGATTATGTTCACCCAGTTTCATGCAGATCGGTCAAACTTCCTAGGAAGAGATCGATTTTAAGTGTTTTTCAAAAAAATCAAAATGGCAGAAAATTTATACCTGAAAGTTATGGGTTCAAATTTGTTCCTCATGAGGAGAGGCAACTCTGTGCAAAGTTTCATGTCTCTACGACATACGGGGCATGAGATATACCCATTCAAAGTTTGCAATTTCAATCGGTTGCTATAGCGACCCCCTTTGGCCAATTGATGTAATATTGCTTCATTCGCATCCTCCCATGACCCTCTACCACTGTGCCAAATTTCACATGGATTGACCAAGTCAGTGAGGAGAAAAGCATGGAACAGATGCACACACACACACAGAGACAGAGTTTTCGTCATTATATAGTAAGATAAGAGCAGCAAAATATCACATGCCCACACAGGACAACACACTGTCACATATTTACCAGATGATTAGACTGATCCACAGTTAATCTGTTATGTCCAAGATGATGGGAAGCACTCATCGCCTCTGTTAAAACAAAAGGGGAAAAAATCATTCAGTGAGATTTTTGTCTTTAATCACATTTTCAGTTTAAGTCTTTCCAGTTTAACACATTCACTCATGTACTGCACTTAATACAGCTTCAATGTTATAAATACTGATTAACTCCACCAGAGCTCTCAGCAGTCGGCTGAAGCACTTTGCTTGAGGCGATCTGGAAAATCGCTCTGAAATTAAATGTTCAATATTTCCTGTTGGCACAGGAGATTATGGTGGGACATAACTCAGAGGGACAATTAAAGTTACCAGCCAGTTTGCAAAATATTGTCTTAAATTCAGAAACATCACATACAGTATAGTGACCTGAGGTTTATAATAACATTATGACAAGAAAAATCAAACCAGCCTCTAACCAGGAAAAGGGACTTTTAAATGAAACCAATAGGTTGGTTTCTTTTAAATAGAATACCTCCCCATACAGAGTATTAGGCCCAATGCCAATACACCCCTTACCATTTGTTTTTGTGCATTCACATCTTGGGGAATGTCCTGATTCTTGTTGGGATAGAGGTGTAGGGCAAAGTGTTAGAGCTACATGGACCTCCAAATGGAGATTTTAGTGGTCAAAGGTATCATTCTTGTAAACACAATGGAAAAACATGGTCATTGTTCAACGTCATAACTCAGCAACAGAAGGGGAAACATTTGGTCAGATACTGAATTGGTGACACTAATCTTGGGTGTCCACCTTGATACTGTGCTGATTGTATTGTCTGTGTGTGAGGCATTCATGTTTTCACAGACATGGATGGAAACTGTGACTGCAACTTGACTGGTTTGTGCAGGCACACAACTGTGATGCTGTAAGTCTAGTTATTTGATAACTTGTTTGATCAGTTAATAGCATGAAACTTACGTAGTGTTCTGACATCTGCAGAAGGCTACCTGTAGCCCCCGCAAGATAAAGCAACACTGAAGAATATGCATACTCGCAGTGTCTGGCAGCACTTATCATGTCCCTTTACATAAACCCCAGCAGACAGATGACGTATCGGTATTGTTTCTGCCCACTTTACACCTGGCTGCTCCTCAGAAAGTTTTCACTGACTTGAAAGTAAAAAATGGTGACCGTACCTTTGCAGTGTTCACAAACTTTCCTTCGATTTTCATAGAAGATAAAGACGACAATCACAGTCACACAGCAGGCCAACAGGACTCCAAGAGCAAGGACAACTGGTTCAAGTTCTGATCCTGAATCAAAGGATTAAGCATTATTTAATAAGCGACTTTTGGGAGTCAGTGGCCCAACTGGTAAGTCAGTGTTTAATCAGATATTTAGTCAGAAGTATCTGCTCTGTAAATGTAATGTGATACAGTAGAAAAGAATCTAACAGATTATAATAACTATACATTTACATTAACCTAATTTAACCAGGCTAAATGAATTCTTACAAGATGCTTATTTGACTTAAATACAACTGTAAACACGTACTTGTTTCCACTTTAGTTCCTTCACCAAACAGGATCTCTCCACATGTGACCACAGCACAGTAGTAAGTCCCAGTATCAGAGGAGTTCTGTATAGTTTTGGACAGACTGTAGTCACAACTTCTCTCCTCTTGTTTGTCTCTGTCAGTGTAAATGATGCTTGGATGAGATTCTCCTGATCCAGATCTGAGCCAGTACACTCTGTCTTTACCTGGACACTCGTCTTTGTTGGTTTTGTTCATGGAAAGAAGTGAACACTGGAGATTCACTCTGTCGCCCGGCTGGACCGACTCAGTCTCTGGACTTTGTTTCACATAGCAAGATTTCTGCTGATTACTATCTGCATGGGTCAGGAAAAGAAATATTAGAAGTACTTAATGATCTAAATTGTTTGTATGACATAAAAACTTGGCACAAACACTGAAAGTAAAAGATATTTACCGTTCACAGCCAAGAAGATGCCATCGCTGAAACTCCATGAATACGCCGCTCCGTAGTGACAGAAGTATGTTGCTTCGTCCTCTTTGCTGACATTTGTGATGGTAAGAAGATACTGAGAAACTCCTTTTGTTGCTGTGAACCGTGGGTTGTCAAACTGTTCACTTACTTTTAACTGACCCTGAACTACAGCAAAGACTGTTTGGACCATATATCCAAGAGACTGTTTGGACCAGTAAAAGAATTTGCCTTCCTTCTCAGGAACTGGACACTGCAAAGTAACATTCCCACCAAGTTCAGCCACAGTCAGAGAGATCTGATGAGGAACCTCTGCAGTTTGAAGCAGAGCTGAAGAAAAGAGACAAGCAGTAGCAGAATTACAACATGAGAGGACAAAGTCAAAAGGTAAAGTATTTGCCACTGGCATCGTCTTTCTCTCTCTAGGGAAGAATTGCACTTACATCCTGTACTAAGAAGAATCAAAGCAGCCAGTCCTCCAATCATTGTGGTGCAGCACCTTGGTCTTGCACTGCTGATGTCTTCTCACCCAAATGAAGATTTAGTCAAGAGGGGATCAAGGTTTACAAAAGAGACATCACAGTGATTGGCTGAACTGTGGAAAATGACCTTCCCCCTCCTTATAGTTAGCAAGCTTGTGATCTGTTTTCATTCGATGGGACGTCAACACGTTGTTGTAGTTAAGGTTTCAAAGCCGTGTCTTTATTCTCACCACATGACTGAATTTATTGTTTCCGTAATAGCCAGTATTGTGCGTGTGGGTGTGTTTTGTATGTACGTACTGTGAGAACAAGCACTGAAGTCTTTCAACAGCAACATCTGTCTAATTGACACACTGTATTTAAAGGTTGCAATGTGAGGCAATATTTTGATTGTGACCATTGTCATGTTTTAGCAGCACACGCACAAGGTCATACATTCACATGCACATGACGACACAATACACATTTTCTGCCACATACATGCCATTCTGTTGGTCAACAGTTGGTGAAGATGACATGAAGAGAAATGTAGCAATGCAGGAGGAAGATGTCTCTTAGCTAGCAAACACAGCTATCAACAATGAAGGTTCAAAGGTATTTATAAAAAATGGGAACCTCCAGGAAACACACAGTGCATTTCTGTAAACATAACTGAATTTGCACAAGTAAATTCCACAGCCTGCCTTAATAGAAATAGAAAAGCAAATCTGTGGCTTCATTCACAGCATGAGGCTGTACTTTCCTTTGCTTCTTGTGGTTGTGCTAAGCTACAGTAAGCTAAAGTCATCCTGGAGTTTGAGTGAAATGTTTCATATTTGTTTAAATTTGAATGTCCAAAGAATGTTTGATATAATATTGGCTACAGCGCAGGATGCAGCCTGCAGGTTTGATTGACAGTTGCAGGGTAAAGGTGAGAGAAAATGTGGCCAAAACCACAGAGATGTGAAAACTCACAGGTAAACATATGTGTGAGAGAAAGAGGGCCCTCTCTTTTTGTCCCAGACAAGTTTGTAGTTTATATTTTTACATGTTGTTTTGCTTTCTAAATACCTCTGAAACTTAATTGGTCTCAATCCTATTCGCAGAGAACCCCTCCCCCCACGTCTGTGTTTTATACGGGACACACAGGATAAGAGAAGTCTGTACTTTACTTTAATTTACTGATTTATCCTCCGTATTTGATGCACAGTCAGTTGTAACTGCACTCTACACAACACAAACACCACACAGCACCACAGCAGTGTTAAACAGTGTTAACCTCCTTTTTTCTTCTAACCGACTCTGTCACATCATCCATCTCATTATCTTTTAAGCTTGCTCTTTCTGCAAATGCGTCTCCATGCTGTGCAGATGAGACTCCTGCACCCAAAATGCTGTCAAAACTTGCACTTCTCGACTGGCAAAGAGGCCGAAACGCGTGTGCGTGTGTGTGTGTGTGTGTGTGTGTGTGTGTGTGTGTGTGTGTGTGTGTGTGTGTGTGTGTGTGTGTGTGTGTGTGTGTGTCAAACGTGAACTGCTGTGTATCTGTTCACCACAACTGTAAAATTTGTTGAGGCATAGCTAACAAATATACATCCTGATATTTTGTTCTTGCTATGTCAGAAAAACAACATGTTAATAAGATAAAGTAATATTCTGATGTAATAAATATGTCAGGGCATAACTACTGAAATGAATGAACCCCTCCATCTCTCTGGTCTCACAGCACTTTGTAAAGACCCTCTGCATGTCAAGCAAAGCCACATGCAACAGCTACACTGACACACACAGGCTGTGGTGGGCCGTTTCTCCTCCCTTTGACCAACCATCAAGGCTGTTTACTCAGAACAGACCTGACGATGGGCTTCAACAGGATGTGTAGTGAGAGGAGAGATACAAGAGGCTTCAGCAGACTCACTTTAGTTTCACAGACTGAAACGATTGATTTACTTTTACGTGTGTGTTATTGGTGCTCATTTAAAGAACAAACAACGTCCTTTTTGTGTTTTTAAAATGCAACCAAATACATCTGAAACTGTGTGGCAGATTAATTTAAGATTGTTTTTGATTTAATTTTAATCTTAATATATTGAAACATTCAGCATTAATGTGAACAGGCTGTTAGTCCATCACTGAGCCAAGTGATAAACACTGGAACAGACTTCAGTGAATAAACCTCTGAGACAATAATCAGGCAAACTACAGATCACAGTTTAAACTCTGCTCTTGACAAAAACACCAGGGTGGGACCAATGAGTGATTAGCACCTCCTCCTTCTGACAGCTACCACCAGTGAAAAGCACCAAACCACTGAGAGGTTTAACAAAAAAAAAGTGTGTGTGTGTGTCTGTGTGTGTCCAACCAGAGCCATTGTTGTGCCTGGGAGTCTGAGGCTTCAGCCCTGAATGTTTAATAGCCCAGATCTAAATAGGCTGTTTATATATATTTAAATCATTAGAAAAGGCCTAATAATAAAAATTTCAAAAAGCCCTGGAACTACTAACATGTCATTTAGTTTGTGAATTATATCCCTCAAAACAAATACGACATCATTAATCACAAACACAAGTTTTGAATCCTCTTTGTCTTTCGAGCAGCACATTTTGTGTGACTGTGTACAAGAGACAGAACACACCGGTCATCACTTTAATGTTGCAGCTGGTGAAGGTGGAGCTCATTTCAAATGCTTTAAATACTGCTGCGTGGAATAAAATGTAATTAACATTTTTACATCACAATTCATAATTAATCTGTAAATAAAATGTTAAAACACCTTTCAGGAGTAAAAAAGATGCCAGAGTGCATAAAAAGCATCAAAATAGAGCTGGTTCGTAAAAGAAAAAAAATCTTGGGGGCGGATCCTAGAAACGCTCTTGTATCCAGCCCTCCTGAACCCTTTACCTCCTCCTGTTAGTTGTTGCTTTATGAATGCTAGAACAGAACAGCCTCTTTGTACTGACACCTTAGTTTGAAGCCTGACCACAACAACATTGAAGTTTCCATGCATCGTTTTTCTGTCAGTGGTGACTATAAATGTGTGTTTGTGTGTGAAAGTGCAGAGTGTGTTTTGGCTCGTTGTCAACAATATGTTGACCCTGATGAAAACCACAACCTGCTGGTCTGACAAATGCTGTGGCAGTTTCGGCCCTATAGATAGATGGGCTTTCTTTCTCTGTATGTCTTTGTACTGAACTGCAGTTTATTCTGTTAATGTCATAGAGATGCTGTCAACCATACAGTTTGTTGACACAGGGTTATTTTACAAATGTTAATCATCTTGTTAATCACTGGTGTATCTCATTAGTGGTTTTCTCCCAGGGTCACATGGCTTCTCTCCCTCAGATAAAAACATGTAGGTCAGAAACTGTAAATCAGCTCCAGGTGAATGTTCCTGTGATACTGTGAGAGTGTCGCTCTGCTGCTGTCTGTCAGCAGCTCTCTGAAAAGAAGTGAAGTGAGTATAGAGGATGGATGGTTTAACAGCCCTCCTCTGTACGCTGTGCTCTTCCTGCTGATGTGACTGACAGGCAGAGTGGGCGGGTCATCACTGATGATGTGGAGTGTTTGAATTGGCTGACTCGGACAGTATTTAAGATGGCTCCTCTGTCTTTGTCACTGTGGCAAATGGCTGGATATGTCTTTTTATACACAAACAAATTAAACTGCTCCATAAATTCCTGTTTAACTGGGTGGTAAACATGAATACTTGGCCATTGAGATAAAAGTTAACTCTGAATCTTATGTTTGTTGAATCATTTGACTGTCACAAGATTTGACTGATATCAGACAGAATTGTCACTTGACCAGTGTATCTGCCTGAATCAAACATTACTCACTACTCAACTGATGTGTCGCCATGCCAACATACTGATTTCACTTGATTTTTAAGAGTGGAGGGAAGCAACATAAAAACAAAGATGTTGGGCGATATTAAAAAGACGTTGATTTACAACAGCCTCGATAGCAGTCACCTTTCTTGTTATTACTCCTCATAGCTTCAGGCACACAGCGTTATAGCAGCTTGACAATGGCATTAGTTCCGCCCATGGTGCTGATTGGCTAATTGTTAATACCTCTACAATGGTTGGTGGATCGATTGATTTTAACCAAGAAACCTCTGTTTCATGTCACGATGCCAGACAAACCAGTCGACTCAATGAAGTGGGCAGATTCAAAGGTCTGGACCAAGACAACTAAAACTGTGATGATGTAAAGAAAGAGCTCTTGCAAAATGGTGTCGGGAGAAAACTTGTTTTGGCGGAACGTTTGCACGTGGGAAGGCGAGCCTTGGCATTAACATGGCTAAATCCCTGCAAAAGAAAATGCCACATGAAACATTTAAAGATGTTTCAGAGTGTAGGTTGCTGCAACACATTGTCACGCTGACCTCGTCACATATTGACGTTTGGTCATTGACTTTCCACGTCCACATACAACGTGCAAGGTACCCTGGGTGTGTTGGTTGTTGATGTTCTGGGACACCGTGTCAAGTTCTGCCCGTTACATACATTGTCTTCTTTCAAAATACACTTCTGTTTTCACAGGAAATTAAACGTCTATATACTGTATCTTTTAAAATAAATGCAGTACATCGGTACTACACCGCAAACAAGCGCACGTGGTTGGGTTTAGAAAAAGAAGAACAGGGTTTGGCTTTATAACCTTCAGGGGCATGAACACTGTTTTCTTGAGTGAAAGTCAGTGTTTGTTGGACCCATCCACCACCCCGCCCCTCCCACCTGCCCCAGTCAGACTTTTGCAGCCTTAACTTTCGTCCTTGTCCTGGCACATTTCCTCCTGATGCTGCTGGGCGCCATTAAACTATAACGGCATCGGCAGCATATCCTGCCAATGTTACAGGACGGCTTTTTCCTTTGGCTTGTGACACCACAAGTCACTGCCCAACTGCCAGATTTTGACAACTTCAAAGTGAGACCGTGCTCGTTGCTAACATAGCTTGGAGGTCGTTATTGTAGTTTCATGCACAGCGCTAAAATGATGTATGGAGATAGTTCTGACTATGCAAGTCTAGTTTCATGTAACTATGGTGATTTTGAAAACCGTACCATCCAGGAAGGAAAAGGGGAAGACAATTCAATCTGAGCGCGGGGGTCAATGGCAGGCGTATACCAGCAGTCTACATCCTGTGAGCCCGACAACAGCAACTCAAACTCAGCCTATGCTGAGGGACTGGACAGACCCGACTTCCAGACTCTGTTGCTGCTGTTACAGAGGTTAGATCTGGTGCTGCCGTCGGCCACCAGCTTGCTGTGACCGATGAATTAGTGTTGCTGCAGCTCACGACCGCAGGTCTGTTCCTGGAGCCACTGCCCCCACTGCCACCGGAAATAATATTAAATAGGTCAGTGTATGGGAACAATGGGTTACAGCATGAAACCTTTGGGGGTTTTTTTATTACCCTCTCCAGAAAAGTGCCCCCCCAGTTTTACCTTGTGTTTACTCTCAGTGTCAGTTATAGAAACCCACCCTGAAACATGAAACAAAAGTGTGCTGTTGTGTTGTTTCAGGTTGGAAAGATGGTTGATTTTATTTCCACTGTGGTGATACAGTGAGATACCAACATAACGAGAGGCCAATCAGATTGCTCTGAAATGTTCCCTCCCACTTTCCATGATTACATTAAGGCGAGTCATCTTCTAATACGCTCTAATTTAGCTGCAGCTACAAGTGGATCAACATGAAAATGGTGATCATATTTTATTTGCTGCTGATGCTCAGAGTGGGACGTAAGTATATTCACAGAAGTCAGATTTACTCCAGATATACATTTAAAATATTATGTTCTTACAGTAATTTAGTACAGTGTGTACATTTTTCTTTCTCTGTTGTTAATCACTGCTCCATTTAATTTTATGTTCAGGATGCACAGATGATCACGTCTTTGAAACGACAACTGTTGAAGTTGGAGATAATGTGATTTTGAATTGTGCTCGCCAGACATCTGAGCCCCAGGTAACCTTGTTTTGGATCAGGCTTGTTTCTGGAAAATTGCCTGAATGCTTGGGAGGAACATATGCCTTTGATTATGAAGGTGTTAACAAGACTCCTCACATTACAGCAAAACAAGAGCCTGGATCATTTATTCTGCATATTCATGAGACAAAGCTGAGTGATACTGGACTTTACTACTGTTTAAAAGTAAATCTACTGGACATGACATTTTTGAAATCAGCACTTCTGAGAGTTAAAGGTAAATAGACATTTTAAATTACTTGACAATAAATAACCGTGCTTTAATCCTACATGTATGTGTCTTTTCATAACTCATTATAATTCAAATTATGTCTCCATATTGTATAGAAAAGGTTTTAAGCATATGAATTTGAAATTTTCATTACTTTTGATTTTATTAAAGTGAGTAAAACATGTCATTTTATCCTGACATTTTCCAGGACCTGAACCTGATATCACTGCCGTCACTCAAGATCCATCTGATCCAGTCCGTCCAGGAGACTCAGTGACTCTGCAGTGTTCAGTCCTCTCTGACTCTGAGAAGAAAACATGTCCAGAAGAACACAGAGTTTATTGGTTCAGAGCCGCATCAGATGAATCTCATCCCAGTGTCATTTATACCCAAGGAAACAGTAGTGATGGATGTGAGAAGAGTCCTGAAGCTCACTCTCCACAGAAATGTATCTACAGCTTCTCTAAGGACGTCAGCTCCTCTGATGCCGGGACTTATTACTGTGCTGTGGCCACATGTGGAGAGATATTATTTGGAGATGGAACAAAAGTGGACGTTGAAGGTAACTGTGTCATTATTCTGTTCATTTCAAACTGTGTGTATACGTGTTACAAGTCAAATCAAATCTGTTCAGATCAGCTATTGCTGTTTTTTTCATGCAGTCATTTAACCAGGAGGTGACATTCAACATCATTTACCTTGAACTTTTTTTTCCGCTTGATGTTTCAGGAGTCAGCCTCTGTGATTCACAGAATGCAGCTGCAGTTATGTGTCTTCTGTTGGCTGTGTTGGCTATAAGTCTGACTGTTGTAGCTGTCCTCATCTACGCCATGAAGAAGAAAGACAATGATTGTTACAATGGTAATAGAAGTTATTAATAGTGCTCTAGCGAGCAGTATTACATTAAAACTACTGCATCTGTATTTATTGCTAATGTTTTTTATTCATTATTTCAGCTGCTGTTGCCGTGCAGAGAAACAGTGGTTGGAAAAGTCAACAGGTAAAGAATTTAATAGGTATCATAGAATTAACCTCATTGAAACAGTTTTGTGATGTCGTTTGTAACTGTGTCATGTCATGTATTTCCTCAGAGAGATGAGGACACACAGGTTTATTCTGCTGTCGTCTTCACCGTGATGAAAACTGGCAGTGGTGCAATAAAGGATTCAAGAGCAGCCAAGAGACAGAGGATCTACGCTGCTGTCAAGGCTTTTGGGTTGGATTAGTGAGGTCACAGGTCTGTTTGCCATCAGCTGGTACTGTATGTTGAAGTTGATGTTACTCTGGAGCTAAAGGGTTGTTTCACAGGTTTTGGCTATTAGGTAGTTCTGCTCTACAATGTTTTAATGTTATAATTAAGTTTTGTCCATATCTTCAAAAGTAATAAGAAAAGTTTTTCAGGTAGAAATCAATCAGCTGTTATTCTCAATTCTTAAACATGGTCTATGTTAACATTGCTAAAATCGTGTTCTTACCATTAGTCATGACATTTTAGTTTCCTTTGCACCTTTAAAAGTAAACAAACAAACTCTTGTCCATTAGATCACAATCTGAGACGTATATTAGATTTATATTTTCTACAAAATGTCTGCAGATTTTTTTTTTTCTATGTCTCATGACCTTTGACTTCAGTACCTGTTTACAGACAAAGTGTTTCACCGAGCTCAGTTTGTGTTAAATGTCTACTAACAGCACAGGAAGGCTCTTAAAGTTTGATGTGTTAAAGGCACAGTCTGTGTCTCAGATGAGCCTCAGTCATGTTTTACAGCAGTGATGTCTAAGGAGCAGGACTGTGTTCATATTTGTTTGACATGTATGGAGGTATATTATGTTTGTTCTTTTGCTCTTATTATGTTATTGCCGTTGTTTTTATTATGTTTGTAGTGTCTTGTACTTACATACCTACCATACTTAAAGTACTCATTTTACAGAATGGTCCATTTCAGAACCAGATGTGGTTGTAACAGGCAACTCTTCTAACGTGGGTGTTGCCATTCAGTCAGCAGGAAACCTGCATGTGATGTGTTTCACACTTGTGCTAAATCTGGCCTCACAGAGGCCGTTTAATCTGCCAACAGTTGAGTTTGTCAGTTGTGTGCAGCATTTCTGACAGGTTTTATGACAGTGTTTGTCAGTCTGTCTGCTTTGCTTCACATTTTGCTGCAATAAAAAGGATTAAAGTCAGATGAACCCACTGAAAACTTTATCTTATGAGGTAAAACTGATGTTGACAAAGTTTTCCTTTTGGGGCAATAATTTGCAGTTGGAAAAAAAGGTAATAAATCGCAATATATCACAATATATTTCACTGCAGTACTCATCACAATAATATCATATTGTGATCTAAGTATCAAGATGATATCGTATCGTAGGTTCTCTGGTGATTCCCACCCCAACTTCATATACTGCTGGGTAGCTGAATCTGTAACGATACATCATCATTTTTATTGATTTATATTTTGTCTGTAAAGTAACTAGTAACTAATGATGTCAGGCAAATGTAGTCGAGTAAAAAGTAGATTAACTCATCTTGGACCTGGAGGTTGTGTTGTTTTGTTTGCGTAACCCATACAACACTGGAGAATTCAGACGGCACTGTCCTAGTCCCCCTCTAAATTCTTGGTCCACAGATTTGTTACATCCTGTATTGATCACTGTAACACAGTTCTCTCTGGCCTCCCCACCAAACTCATGAACAGGCTTCAAGTCATTCAAATCTCTGCTGCCCTGATCATTACCCGCACCAAATCATCCGACCACATCACCCCCATTCTCATCCAACTACACTGGCTCCATGTTCAGCACCGAATACAATACAAACACATTTAAAGCCCTCCACTCTTCCTCTGCTGGTCTCCTGACCATCCCCACCTCACACCTCAGCACCATGGGTGTCAGGGCTTTCAGCTGCACTGCCCCCAGGCTCTGGAAGTCCCTACATCCACACATCCAACACTCTGACAGTCTGACAGCACAACATCCTTCAGATCCCCTCTCAAAACACACCTGTTCAAACTGGCTTACAGACTTTAACACTGACTGTACCCTCTACCCTTTTGAAAGGCTCCTTTTAAATGAAATGTATTATTTTTATAACACTGATTAGAGATGAAGAGGACTTTGACTTTGAAATATCTGTAGCTACAGTGTAGCTGTTAGCGTTCAGGTTTGAGGGACAGTTGCAGGGGAAAGGTGAGAAGAAATGTGGCCAAAACCACACAGACTTGACAGTGAACAGCTGTGTATCTGTCCATCACAACTTCCCACAACTGTAGACAGAAGCATTCAAACCACAAACTGAGCATTTTATTTTGTCGACACAAGTAGTCTTTCTTTAGTAGAAAATATACAGTATGAAAAAATGTCAGGGCATAACTACTGAAATGAATGAACCCCTCCATCTCTCTGGTCTCACAGCACTTTGTAAAGAGCCTCTGCATGTCAAGCAAAGCCACATGCAACAGCTACACTGACACACACAGGCTGTGGTGGGCCGTTTCTCCTCCCTTTGACCAACCATCAAGGCTGTTTACTCAGAACAGACCTGACGATGGGCTTCAACAGGATGTGTAGTGAGAGGAGAGATACAAGAGGCTTCAGCAGGCTCACTTTTCACCTTGTTAATGTGCTCATTCACAGTACAAATATCTCTCAGCCCTGTGATTTTAAATATGCAAACAAAGCTGTCAACAACTGCAATCTTACAATTTCACAGATGCACATTAGTTTATGTTTTGTTTTAATTTTAATGTAGATTTATTGATTGATTCAACAATAATTTGAACAGGCTGCCGGTCCATAACTGCACCAAGTGACGTTAGCAAGGCTGTCAAACCTGTCTGCAGATAATCAGGCAAACTACAGATCACAGTTCAAACTCCTGCTCCTGACAGAAAGACCAGGGTGGTGGGGCATTGGTGGCTTGGTGGGTAGAGCGGGCACCCCATGTGCGGGGCTGTTGTCTCAGACAGAATGGCCAAAAAAAAAAGAAAGACCAGGGTGGGACCAGTGAGTGATTAGCACCTCCTCCCTCTGACAGCTACCACCAATGAAAAGCACCAAACAGCTGAGAGGTGCTCAACATAAAAAAAAAAAACGTTCATGAGATTGGGTCATGGTGTGTGTCCAACCCTCCTGAACCCTTCACCCACCTTTGTGAGTTCTTGTGATATTAAAAATAAACATAACAGTTATATAGTGTTGTTCAACTTTCCTTTTGACAGCAGCAGTAAAGCCCAGCGTCCTGAGGCTGAAACACAGAGTGAGAAAGGTAGAACAGCCTCTTTGCACTGACACCTTAGTTTGAAGCCCGACCACAACGATGCTGAAGTTTCCATGCAGCATTTGTTTATCGTAACTGTGAACGTGTGTTTGTGTGTGTGTGCAAAGGGTGTTTTGGCTCGTTGGCAACAATATGTTGACCGTGATGAAAAGCACAAACCACAACCTGCTGGTCTGACAAACGTGATGCAGTTTGGTCCTATAGATAGATGGGTTTACTGTATATCTATCTTTATTCTCCTTGCATGTTTCAGAGTTTGTGGTGTTGGACTGCATTATATTGTCAGGTGTTCCTATTACTATTAATCAGTTGTTTTCTCCCAGGGTCACATGGCTTCTCTCCCTCAGATAAAAACATGTAGGTCAGAAACTGTAAATCAGCTCCAGGTGAATGTTCCTGTGATACTGTGAGAGTGTCGCTCTGCTGCTGTCTGTCAGCAGCTCTCTGAAAAGAAGTGAAGTGAGTATAGAGGATGGATGGTTTAACAGCCCTCCTCTGTACGCTGTGCTCTTCCTGCTGATGTGACTGACAGGCAGAGTGGGCGGGTCATCACTGATGATGTGGAGCATCTCAGTTGGCTGGCTACACAATATTCAAGATGGCTCCTCTGTCTTTGTCACTGTGGCAAATGGCTGAATTGAATAGGCCTTTATACTGACAGGTCAATTACATGTCATGCAAATATATTTTAAGGCTAGTGGTATCAGTGCCCTTTTTCATTAATATTCAGCTTTAAAAAGAGTTGATTGGAAATCTTAAGTTTGTTAAAGGCAGGCTGTGGAGGAATAAAAACCAATGTACAGACTCATACAGCAGTAATCCCTCTGTCATCACTTATCAATCAATCAGCCAATCAAACTATAGAGCACTTTTCATACAAAAGAAGCAGCCCAAAGTGCTTTACATAAAAACAACAAACAATAGACACAAGAAATATCCCCCTTTCTCCCACACATACTCACGCATACGTACACACACATATGCAGATTTAAAAACACTGAGAAAACACTATCCTACACTCACCACTTTGAAGTGAGGAAACACCAGAGAGAAGATAATTGATACTATAGAGAGATAAAGATAACTGTATAAATTAAAATTCAGTAAATATCTAACAGGTAAAAATAATAAAATAAATAAAATTCAGTTAAAAGCCAGACTAAAAAGGAAGGTCTTGAGTTTGCTTTTAAAAATGTCCACATTCTCTGTTTTCCTCAGGTCCTCTGGCAGACTGTTCCACAAACGTGGGCCGTAATGATAAAAGGAGGCCTCACCATATGTTTTAATTAAAACTTCTGGAGTAATTAAAAGGCTGCTGCCTGAAGACCTGAGAGTTCTAGAGGGCTCATATGTTAAAAGCAAATCAGATAAATAATTAGGACCAAGACCATTTAGAGCTTTAAAAACCATTTAGAGGATCTTCAAATCAATTCACTTATGACCCACTGAAGTGTGTGACGGCCCTCTACGTGGTTCCTATTTTATTTTTATTTTCTGTGTTTGTGGTGTTTATGGGCGTGTATCCCCACAGAGCTCAGGTCAGGTCGGGGCTTTTTAAAATGGAGCTGAAAAAAATCTCGAATATAATGAGACAAAATACCAAATCTGGTGTTGGCTGTTACTTTAACTTGTGTTTACAAACTGACAGTCCAACATATATATACAAAAAAGTGGCAGTTATTTAATGTAATTTTGGAATATATTCATATTTGACTTTGTCATTTCCATCCTTCAGTGGGCTCAGAGACAACAGATTTATGACAGGAATCCTGCATTGCAAACTGAGAAAGTTCAGTTTTAAAGACAAAGACATTAACTTGTGTTTACTCTCAGTGTCAGTTATAGAAACCTGAAGACAGACACATGAAATAGAGGCGTGCTGTTGGGTTTGTTTCATGTTGGAAAGAGGGCTGATTTTATTTCCTCTGTGTAAGTGCAGTGAAATGCAAACATAATAAGAGGCCAATCATATTGCTCTGAAATGTTCCCTCCCACTTTCCATGATTACATTAAGACGAGTCATCTTCTAATACGCTCTAATTTAGCTGCAGCTACAAGTGGATCAACATGAAAATGGTGATCATATTTTATTTGCTGCTGATGCTCAGAGTGGGACGTAAGTATATTCACAGAGGTCAGATTTACTCCAGATATATAAGTATATAATATATACAGATATATATTTAAAGTATTGTCATGTTCTTGCAGTAATTTAAGAGAGAGCACATATGATTGCTGTTAATGTAAAGTTCATCTTTTCAGGATGCACAGCAGAGCAGATCTTTGAGACAAAGACTGTTGGTGTTGGAGCTGATGTGACACTGATTTGTCCCCGCAAGTATTCAGGAAGCATCTTTTGGATCAGGCTTGTTTCTGGAGACTTTCCAAAAGTATTAGGGAAAACACATAGTTTAGAGAGTGATCGTCGCATTACAGCCACAGAAGAGCCTAGAAGATTTGTCCTGCACATTAAAAATGTAAGGCCAAGTGATACAGCAGTTTATCTCTGTGTGAAAAAATTCAAACAAGACTTCACACTTTTAAAAGGAGGAGACCTGAGAGTTGAAGGTAAATACATATCTCAATTTCATGACAGCTTTATTTTAATTATGTTGACATTTGTCTTTTGTTTAAAAGTGAGTAATTGAAGTTTTAAATTTTCTTCTCAATTTCCCAGGACCTGAACCTGATATCACTGCTGTCATTCAAGATCCATCTGATCCAGTCCGTCCAGGAGACTCAGTGACTCTGCAGTGTTCAGTCCTCTCTGACTCTGAGAAAAAGTCATGTCCAGGAGATCACAGTGTGTTCTGGTTCAGAGCCGCATCAGATGAATTTCATCCTAGTGCCATTTACGCACATGGAAACAGTGATGGATGTGAGAAGAGTCCTGAAGCTCACTCTCCACAGAAATGTATCTACAGCTTCTCTAAGGACGTCAGCTCCTCTGATGCCGGGACTTATTACTGTGCTGTGGCCACATGTGGAGAGATATTATTTGGAAATGGAACAAAACTGGACGTTGAAGGTAACTGCACCCTGTTTCTATCTTATAGTTAGATTATCATTATCTATTAACAAAGTATTTCCTGTGATTTCTTAACTTTAATTGTTTCTCTAATGTTTCAGATGTCAGCCGCTGTGATTCACAGAATGACAATACAGTTCTGTTTGTGGTGTGTGCTGCTTTGGCTTTAAGTCTGATTGTTATAGCCGTCCTTGTTCATGCCATCAGGAAAAAATCCTGTCATTGTACCAACAGTGAGAGACGTTACTCATACATTCATCTATTGAACTGTGTTTCACAGAATTTTATATAATTCAGCTCACATTTCTGCTGGGTTTAAGTTAAATCCGAAATCTGTTCTTTTTTTTTAACGATCTCTTATTTATCTTTTTTTAATAATACAGCTGCTGCCACTCTGCAAACAAATGCTGCGACAGTCAGTTGTGATCAGCAAAGTCAGCCGGTGAGGATTTTAAAGGAAAGTTGTCAGTAACGTTTGTTTATTTACATATATACATATTAAAATCTGCTCTCCTTATTTAATTTTTGCACTTTGTTTCCTCAGAGAAATGAGGAGTCTTTGGTTTATTGTACACCAGACTTTACCAGGAGGAAATGAAAATGAAATTCTCTCCTTAGGATGCCATTACTCAACTATATCTTCACATAGCAAATGTTTTGTTCTTGTTTCTGCTATATTAATGCTCTGAATGTTGTATACTGTACCTTTAAGGGTATTAAATGTAACTTCATGCAACTGCTGAATTTTTGGTTTGTAGTTAAGTGTTGAATTCCACCCATTGATAGCGCCACTGTAACACTGGATGTGTCATTCCTGATTGAGCCGTGTTCCGCGTACAGTATATTAGACTTTTCCTAAGCAACAGTTGTGATCACACTGAGCAGAAGGTTTGTGATGTTAGAGCTTTGATAAATGTGTGTGAGTGAAAAAACAGTAGAAAACCTTTCCTTAACTTCTTCAGTGTTGTCTTAGCTATTCAGTCTCGACCAGCATTGGAAACTGAATGGGAGACCACAAGCCGTTCATGCTGATCAGTCACATTTCATGTGGTGGTATCTCCGCTGCTGCTGTAGCCCCGATGTGTAGTTATATTTTTGAGGAGGTGAACATCCGCTACAAAACTACCATGACCCCTTAATGCAGGACCAGAAATCAAGCTTAGCACTTTATAAAGACTAAGACTTTGGTGGTCAGATGTTGAGGTCCTTGTGACCTTCTGTCTCCTTTTCATTAATGCAATATCTCCAGAACGCCTTAAGAAACTTTGGAAATTTGGCAAGAGGTCGATTTTGACTCAAGGATGAACTGACTAGATTTTGATGGTCAAGGGTCAAAGGTCAAGTTCACTGTGACCTTGCATCCATCTCATTCTCGTGAACACGATATCTCCAGAGCAGCTTGAGGGAATTTTTTCTCAAATTTGGCAGAGATGTCCACTCAGCGATGAACTGATTAGATTTAGGCGGCCAAAGTTCATGGTCACTGTGACCTTGTCTATCTAATTTTTTGTGAATCTGTTGAACAGCTGGAGGGAATTTCTTCAAATGTTGGCACAAATGTTTACCTGGACTGAAAAATAAAATGATTAGATTTCGATGGTCAAAGGTCAAGGTCACTGTGACCTTGTATGTCTCATTCTTGTGACCATGATATCTCAAAAACACATGAAGGGAATTTCTTTAAATTTGATACAAACGTCCACTCGGACTGAGGAATAAACTGATTAAAGTCTGCTAGCCAAAGGTCAGTGGGGCCTCACAAAATATGTTTTTGGCCATAACTCAAGAATTCATATGCTAATTATGACAAGATTTCACACAGTGTCTAACAGGAAAAAAATAATAAAGTGATGATGTTGTATATCTAAAAGGTCAAAGGTCAGCTTCACTGTGACACCACAATGTTCTGCATGTTGGCCATTATTCAGTCCCTCCAGGAATTTGCGATGTTGCGATCGCAACAATTAACGCAAATTCAACCAATCCCCGTGAATTCTGCGTGACCTTGCAATTTTGTCCAATCACCGCAACTTTTCCGCAATTTTGGCCAGCCTCCCGTGAGTTCCACCAATCATAGCAGTCTCCAGTGCAAACGTAATGCACGTACGTCACCAAATGCACTTCCTTGTTTATGGTTTGAAGATGTCGACATGTGCGCCTCCAATGTCTCACATTTACCAACTAAAATTACTGCTAAAGACCGTGCAAAACAATTCCCCGATGTTCTTCATGAAAGTGGAGGTAAACTGTTTTGCACCCCGTGCAATATTGTGGTATTGCGAAAATCATCGATAGACAAACACTTTTCTACCGCGAAACATAGGAGAATGGCTGAAACGCGCGGACCACAGACCAGACAGATCACCGTGATGGAAGCTGTTGCATCTAGATCTGTTGCGAGCGCTGAAAGAATGAAGGTAAGTTAGCTTAATTAATTGACGTGACAAGCTGTGAGCGTGTGTGTGTGTGTAAATACGTGTGCCAGGATGAGAAATGAACTTTTTAAGCCACTGACAGATATGTCCAAATATGATTAATTCAATAATAAATTATCATTTTGTGCCTTGAATCTACCAACCACTTCATGTTAAACCAGTATTTGGCTGGTGCTAGTTTCCCACCGTGGTGTGTTTGCTTGTGTAAATGGGTTGGAGCGTGTTTAAGATTAATTTAGGAATAAATATAGTCAATTAAAATGTTGAAACATGTTCTAAAAGCTGTTTTCAATTTATTTTGTTGGATGTGTAGTGAAATCAGAGAGTGCAAGCATGAGTGTGTGAGAGATGTCACCGAGGCAGAGGAAAGAGAGGAAATAGTCAAACACAAATAAGTTAAAATAATATCTTATAAAATGTAAGCTACTGTGTTGTGGAAATTTTTTTCACCAATTCTGATCAGGGTAAGAATTTAACACCAACCACCAGCCAAATACTGATAAAATATGGTAGTGTCTCATAGATTTCAGACCCAAAAGAATGATGTACTATTGAGTGGCTGATAAATTTGAACCTTTATCCACCAGTGGCTGGTAGATGTGCACATTTAAAAAAATACATTTCCTATCCTGTTCCCAGATTTGTGAAGATTGGGTTGCCACTTGCACTGCTGTCAACATTCCACTGTCCAAAAGTGACCACCCTGCAATGAGAAGATTCTTGAAGGAAAAGGTAGTCAATGGAGGAGCCATTCCTGGTTTTCACCAACTTCAAGAGAAGTATTTAGGAGCAGTATATGAGAAGGAAAAAGAAGCTCTCAAGACACATCTTGCTAAAAAGCCTGTTGCAGTTATATTTGATGAGACTCCAGATGTTGAGGGAAGATGTGTACTGAACATCCTCATCGCACCCCTGGAGAAGGATGACTCTGGGAGGATCCTGGCCTATCTGGCAGACACTGTTTTCCTGGAGGAGTGCAAACATTCTACAGTATCAGTGTCTGTGGTAAAGTGTCTGCAAGAATACTGCATAGCCAATGAGGATGTCATTGTGTTTGACACAGACAATGCAGCATACATGAAGAAAGCATATAAAGCTGCACTGCAGTCTTTATTCCCCAACTCACTGCATGTAACATGCATGGCACACATAATGAACCTCATTGGTGGTGCCTTCCGCAGGCCTTTTGATCAGCTGAATACATTCATGCTGAGTTTCTCACAGATGTTCTACCACAGTGGATCCCGCAAAAGAAGGTATCTTCAGTTCATGACAAAAAAGCTGCCACAAGGAAGAAAGGCAACCATGCCTCCAAATCCATGTGCAACAAGGTGGAACTCCTGGTTTGCTGCAGTACAGTACCATTCGGAGCACTTTGGACTGTACAAGGAGTTCATAGAGATGGAAATAAACGTAAGACACACACAGAGCAAACATTTAATCAAAGGTAACAGAGCTGTAAAAATAATCAAATAATCAATTGGCAGCTATTCTGATAATCAATTAGTCAGTTTTGAGTCAATTTATTAGAAAAAAGGTCAAAATTCTCTGATTCTTGCTTTTTAAATATGAATATTTTCTGGTTTCATTGCTCCTCTATGACGGTTATCTGAATATGTTTGGGTTGTGGACAAAACAAGACATTTGAGGAAGTCATCTTTAGCTTTAAGAAACATTGATTTTGACTTTTCATAATTTTCTGTCATTTTTTGCAGCCCTAAAAGATAACGTACACCAGTGCTTCTGTGATAAGTATTATTTTGATAGTACTGACACAATTATGATTAATTTTTGATTTTATTTATAGATCTGCGGCAGAAGCACACCACAGTCTGTGGAGAGACTCCATGAAATGCTGCAAAATCCAGATACAGCTCAAAGTCTGCAGGTCCAGATCAGCATCATGGCAGACAAGTGCAAAGTCATCATTCAACTCCTGGACATCTTCCAGAGCAGACGCCCTGTGACCACCAAGATTTTCGACTACCTGGAGGATCTGCAGATGAACATTAATGCAAATAAAGAGCTACAGTATGAAGCATGTGCCCAGTACTTCGAGGGACTTGACATAACCTTTTCCATCAAGACACACATCCTCAACACAGTGCAACAGGCATACAACAATGCCGAGGAGAAACTCAACAAGTACATGTCAGATGGACAGCCTGCCATTAACTTTCTTCAGGAGGTCAGGGTGTTTAATCCTCGTCATACTGCATTTATGAATGATGATGTGTCCAGCTACAAATACATCCCAGGATTCAGTGCTGTCCCTAAAGAGGAACTAAATGCTTACTTTATCCGCCTTGGTCCAGCAGCAGTCAGAGCTTCAGCATCTGGACTGGTGGATTTGGATGTGTTCTGGGATGGACTGCAGGACAGACTTCCCGTGCTGAGCGTCTTGGCTAAACGATACAAAGATGTCATTATAAACTCAGCAGATGCTGAACGAAGCAACAGCATCTACAAGCTGGTGTTGTCCAGCCGAAGGAGATCCATTACAAACAGTAACCTCAAAGCCTTGGTCTTCTTATACCACAACCAACGACTCACGAGTGGGGCTTTTGAAAGGGATGAAGTGGAAGAAGATTCTGAAGAGGACATGGAGGATAGTGAGGTCTAGTCAGTTGTCAAGATTGTTGGACTGATTCTACATTTGATTTTTTTTGACACATCTGTGTTATTTGCTTACAGTTATGGATACTAAGAAGAAAACATCCTTTAGCATTATTTGTTATGGATTTCTGTGAATCTGGATGTTTGGTTTCATGACCAGATGTAGATGTACGTGCTGAAATAATTGGGATTCAGACTTCAGTTTACTTTTCACACGGTGTAGAGTACAAGTATGGGATATAGGCAAAGCAAAGTACAGTGGTTCTTTGTGCTATGCTTACTTTGAATGTCTGTGTAACTACATTTTCTTGATCCAGTTATGTGGGTAAGAAAGCTTGGGTTTGCACTGTTTTGTTATTAACATCTTTCAACATAGATTATGCTTAATGCACTTCAAAATTCAACTGCAGGATTTTAATTGTTTCAGCATAAATGATGCTGAATGTTTACAGAGAGGTTCTGTGCACTTTAATTTTTAATCCTGCAGAATTTTAGTTTTTTCAATAGAAATTATGCTGAATGTTTACAGAGAGGCTCTGTGCACTTTAACATTCAACTGTAGGATTTTAATTGTTTCAGCATCAGTGATACTAAATGTTTTCTGAGAGATTATGTACAGTTTAACTTTTAACCCTGCAGAATCTGAGGTCAGTAAGGCATTCAGTAATTGTTATCAGAGGAAAACAGTTTTACATTGTTGTGGATGTTTATGAACATGAGTTCAATTAAGCTATTCAGTCTTGTGCTCAAGGTTTTTACTGAGTTTGACTTCCAAAAAAGCTTTGCTTTTGTGAAAGAAGGAGTACTTTTGTGGGGCCTTCCAAAAATAAAGCATATTTTGTTAGACATTTGTAATCCTGAGCCTTTTTGGGAACACTTAAACCAGAGTACAGTTTTATTCCTGCTGCAACAAGTTACCTTTGATTTTTTTTAATGAATTATACAAAACAAAACAAACAAAAAAAAACCACAACTTTTTTGCAATTTTCACTGTCTCCCGCAATTTCATTGCAACAAATATGCTTAAAACATCGCAACTTACATCGCAATTTTTTAGAAAAGCTGCCGCAAATTCAGGCATTTTAGGCCGCAACAATCTTGAAAAAAGCCCGCGAAATCTTGGAGGGACTGATTATTCAATGCCATATCTCAGGAACAGAAGGGGAAGGAATTGATCAGATACAGACGCTCATCTTGGCTGCCCACCTTGAAACTGTGCTGGTTGTAAAGATGTTCTGTGTGTGAAGCATCCATGTTTTTACAGACATGGATGTTAACTGCAGAAGAAACTTAACTTGTGTGCGGGGCATATGACTGCAGAGCAGTAATTCTAGTTGACCTCTGTATGTTAAAATTTTTAACTGTCATTAACTACCATACCTCAACAGACCTTTTTAAAATTGACAACATAAACACTCTAAATGGGTCTTTTTGTATTTCATGTTGGAATGTTTTGCAGTGTATGTGATTGACATTACCGAAGAGGAAGTAAACATGGAACCAAGCTGTTGCCTGGCAAACGACAACAACAATCACTTTCAGGTAGACGACTAGCGACTGATTTCCATTGTGTGGAGTTTGAAATCAGTATTTCTGTTGGTATTTTCATCAGTAACTAACATTTTAAGATACACAGTCAAACCTTTAGGTCCGACCAATCTGATGTGTCTACTGTTTTTTTATGTACTGTGTTGCTTTGACAAACCAAATCTACCGGCATGGAAGCTAACCAATGTACTGCTGTAGACAGGGCCACAGCAAAATGTATTTTAGCCACCTAAAATATAAATATCAGTTTAAGTACATGCAATATTTAGAATATTTTCCTCTGCTTTACTTTGCAGGCAAACCAATGTAGGCAGAGGTAGACCAGCAACTCCAGTGTTCTGTGAAGTAAAAGTAGTGTTTTTGTCAGTGGAGTCTGGTGGCTTTGAGATAAGCTTCGGCTCCTCATCAGAAAGAGCTGTCTGACAGAAAGACAAAGTTCTGAAGATATTTTAAAGAAAGTGTACTCTTAAACTGACACTGATTTTTTAGGTGTTACTTTTTTTAGGTGGCTAAAAAGTAACAACTTGAGGCAGCGTTTGCTCAGTGCTGTTTCATTTTCAGAAATGGTTTTCTAACCCACAGCTATGGTAAACAAATATTGGATTCTGATCATTAGCAGAAACAACAGTTTGGACCCCCATAGACTGCAACCACTTCCAGGAATTAAGTTTGTTAGAGTGCCGTCCATGTAGTGTGGTGAAAACAGGTGAAGCTCACGTTTCACACGTTGTCCGATTACAAAAATTACATTTTTGCCTTTATTTTTGTAACCACAACATTCCCAAACCTCAGCTTAGTGCTTTAGATACCTGCCTTTCACAATGTATACATTTCTGCATATTATCATTCAGTCTGGAGGTTGTTGGTTTAGTAATTTGGACCAATCTGCTGCTGTTCAGTAATTTATGGATTACCAACGGTAGTGTTGAGCGTTGGAAATGAAAGATTTTACTTCAGTTTTAAATGACATTTGGGCCATGAGAAATTTACTTTGTTATTGCTGATTTTCTTCACAGTAGAAAGGTTGTAAACGTGTTGTGTTTACTGTTAACCCAACTGTAAGTAGCCCACCCTGAGAGCCAAACATGAGATGACAAAAGCGTGGTGCTGGTGTGGTTATGTTGGAAAGTTTTGGTTTAAAATTTTCCACTGGGGTAGTACAGTAAAGCACCAGCATAGCGAGAGGCCAATCAGATTGCTCTGAAATGTTCCCTCCCACTTGATATGACTACATGAAGGCGAGTCATCTTCTGGTACGATCTAATTTAACTGGAGTCTCTTGTGGAAATAACAGAAAATGCAGATCATATTTTATCTTCTGCTCGTGCTCAATATTGGACGTAAGTATTTAAGTCACATTTACTCAGGATATATATTTAAAATATATTTTGTCATCTTTATGCTGTAAATGTGTCTCTTGTTTATCATTTCTCTGTTTTTGCTTTATCTTCAGGATGCACAGACGATCACATCTTTGAGACAAAGACTGTTGGTGTTGGACAAAGTGTGACTCTAACATGCCCGCGCAACAGATTGAGTGCATCATCCTTATTTTGGATCAGGCTTGTTTCAGGAACCTTTCCTAAAATTTTAGGGGCAACATATGCCGTTGATTTAGGAGTTGATGTGAAGACCCGCCGCATTACAGCAAAACGAGAGCCTGGAACTTTTGTTCTGCATATTACCCAAACACGTGTAAGCGATACTGCAGTCTACTACTGTATAAAAGTGAATAAAAGCAAAATGACGTTTTTGAGAGGAACATTTCTGAGAATCAAAGGTGAATATGACAAAAACGGCCTCAGAATCTCCAGATGCCCTCAGAGTTACAGAAAAATGCATAAATATTAACAGCTATGTTACTGTTTTTCATTCCCAGGACCTGAACCTGATATCACTGCCGTCACTCAAGACTTTCCATCTGATCCAATCCGTCCAGGAGACTCAGTGACTCTGCAGTGTTCAGTCCTCTCTGACTCTGAGAAGAAAACATGTCCAGAAGAACACAGAGTTTATTGGTTCAGAGCCGCATCAGATGAATCTCATCCTAGTTTCATTTATACCCAAGGAAACAGTAGTGATGGATGTGAGAAGAGTCCTGAAGCTCACTCTCCACAGAAATGTATCTACAGCTTCTCTAAGGACGTCAGCTCCTCTGATGCCGGGACTTATTACTGTGCTGTGGCCACATGTGGAGAGATATTATTTGGAGATGGAGCAAAACTGGACGTTGAAGGTAACTGTGTCATTATTCTGTTCATTTCAAACTGTGTGTATACGTGTTACAAGTCAAATCAAATCTGTTCAGATCAGCTATTGCTGTTTTTTTTCATGCAGTCATTTAACCAGGAGGTGACATTAAACATCATTTATCTTTAACTTTTTTTTTCCTCTTGATGTTTCAGGAGTCAGTACGTGCTCACAGAATGCAGCTGCAGTTATGTGTCTTCTGTTGGCTATAAGTCTGATTGTTGTAGCCGTCCTCATTTACGCCATGAAGAAGAAAGAGAATGATTGTTACAATGGTAATGGAAGTTATTAATAGTGCTCTAGCGAGCAGTACTACATTAAAAATAATGCATCTGTATTTATTGCTAATTTCTTTTATTCATTATTTCAGCTGCTGTTGCCGTGCAGAAAAACAGTGGTGATTGGAAAAGTCAACAGGTAAAGAATTTAATAGGTATCATAAAATTAACCTCATTGAAACAGTTTTGTGATGTCGTTTGTAACTGTGTCATGTCATGTATTTCCTCAGAGAGATGAGGACACACAGGTTTATTCTGCTGTCGTCTTCACCGTGATGAAAACTGGCAGTGGTGCAATAAAGGATTCAAGAGCAGCAGAGAGACAGAGGATCTACGCTGCTGTCAAGGCTTTTGGGTTGGATTAGTGAGGTCACAGGTCTGTTTGCCATCAGCTGGTACTGTATGTTGAAGTTGATGTTACTCTGGAGCTAAAGGGTTGTTTCACAGGTTTTGGCTATTAGGTAGTTCTGCTCTACAATGTTTTAATGTTATAATTAAGTTTCATCCATATATTCAAAAGTAATAAGATTGTTTTTTTGTTTTTTTTTTAAATGCCAATGTGCACACTCCAGAAATATATGTCAGGGGTGAACCCAGTACAAGTCTGGGTTGGGGCGTTGGATCTCTCTTTCCCTCATTTCCTGTCATGTAAATATTGTCTGTGATAAATGCATAAAAATACCCCAAGAATACTGTTAACAATTTGAAAAAAGGACTAAGTAATCAAGTTTTTCAGGTAGAAATCTATTAGCTGTTATTTTTAATTCTGAAACCTGGTTTCTGTCAACATTGCTGAAATCTGTTTTTTTACCATTAGCCATGAGTAACTGTTTAGTTTCCTTTGCACCCCTAAAACTAAACACAGATTTTAAGTACAATCTAAAAACTTAAAAAAGTGTGTACTGATCCAAATACTCTGTATCAGCCTGGACCCTGTACTGGAACCAGTGCCAGCAGAGAGGAACTGAGTTCGGAGCAGTGGTGGAAGACATTTTCAAATCCTAAGTAGAAGTAGTAATACCACGAGTACTCTGGTACAGGTTAAAGTACTGCATTCAAAATCTTATTTTAGTGAACAGATGTATTTGTCTAATGAAGTGTCTTTACCATCCAGAGCACTGTGACACCCTTAACTACACCAGAGCACAGAGGTTCATCTGTCCCCAGTAGAGATGTGGCATCATGCCTCCAGCAATGGAAACCTGAAGTTTCTACTCAGTTCCAGAGGGAAACAGATGAGAGAGGTCAAAAATGAAATGTGCTTTTTGTTCTCTTGTCCATTAGATCACAATCTGAGACGTATATTAGATTTATATTTTCTACAAAATGTCTGCAGTTTTTTTTTTCTATGTCTCATGACCTTTGACTTCAGTGCCTGTTTACAGACAAAGTGTTACACCGAGCTCAGTTTGTGTTAAATGTCTACCAACAGCACAGGAAGGTACTTTATGTTTGATGTGTTAAAGGCACAGTCTGTGTCTCAGATGAGCCTCAGTCATGTTTTACAGCAGTGATGTCTAAGGAGCAGGACTGTGTTCATATTTGTTTGACATGTATGGAGGTATATTATGTTTGTTCTTTTGCTCTTATTATGTTGTTGCTGTTGTTTTTATTATGTTTGTAGTGTCTTGTACTTACATACCTACATACCTACCATACTTAAAGTACTCATTTTACAGAATGGTCCATTTCAGAACCAGATGTGGTTGTAACAGGCAACTCTTCTCACGTGGGTGTTGCTCTTCAGTCAGCAGGAAACCTGCATGTGATGTGTTTCACACTTGCGCTAAATCTGGCCTCACAGAGGCCGTTTAATCTGCCAACAGTTGAGTTTGTCAGTTGTATGCAGCATTTCTGACAGGTTTTATGACAGTGTTTGTCAGTCTGTCTGCTTTGCTTCACATTTTGCTGCAATAAAAATGATTAAAGTCAGATGAACAGACTGAAAACTTTATCTTATGAGGTAAAACTGATGTTGACAAAGTTTTCCTTTGGGGCAATAATTTGCAGTTGGAAAAAAAGGTAATAAATTGCAATATATCACAATATATTTCACTGCAGTACTCATCATATCACAATAATATCATATTGTGACCTAAGTATCATGATGATATCGTATCGTAGGTTCTCTGGTGATTCCCACCCCAACTTCATATACTGCTGGGTAGCTGAATCTGTAACGATATATCATCATTTTTATTGATTTATATTTTGTCTGTAAAGTAACTAGTAACTAATGATGTCAGGCAAATGTAGTCGAGTAAAAAGTAGATTAACTCATCTTGGACCTGGAGGTTGTGTTGTTTTGTTTGCGTAACCCATACAACACTGGAGAATTCAGACGGCACTGTCCTAGTCCCCCTCTAAATTCTTGGTCCACAGATTTGTTACATCCTGTATTGACCACTGTAACACAGTTCTCTCTGGCCTCCCCACCAAACTCATGAACAGGCTTCAAGTCATTCAAATCTCTGCTGCCCTGATCATTACCCGCACCAAATCATCCGACCACATCACCCCCATTCTCATCCAACTACACTGGCTCCATGTTCAGTACCGAATACAATACAAACACATTTAAAGCCCTCCACTCTTCCTCTGCTGGTCTCCTGACCATCCCCACCTCACACCTCAGCACCATGGGTGTCAGGGCTTTCAGCTGCACTGCCCCCAGGCTCTGGAAGTCCCTACATCCACACATCCAACACTCTGACAGTCTGACAGCACAACATCCTTCAGATCCCCTCTCAAAACACACCTGTTCAAACTGGCTTACAGACTTTAACACTGACTGTACCCTCTACCCTTTTGAAAGGCTCCTTTTAAATGAAATGTATTATTTTTATAACACTGATTAGAGATGAAGAGGACTTTGACTTTGAAATATCTGTAGCTACAGTGTAGCTGTTAGCGTTCAGGTTTGAGGGACAGTTGCAGGGGAAAGGTGAGAAGAAATGTGGCCAAAACCACACAGGCTTGACAGTGAACAGCTGTGTATCTGTCCATCACAACTTCCCACAACTGTAGACAGAAGCATTCAAACCACAAACTGAGCATTTTATTTTGTCGACACAAGTAGTCTTTCTTTAGTAGAAAATATACAGTATGAAAAAATGTCAGGGCATAACTACTGAAATGAATGAACCCCTCCATCTCTCTGGTCTCACAGCACTTTGTAAAGAGCCTCTGCATGTCAAGCAAAGCCACATGCAACAGCTACACTGACACACACAGGCTGTGGTGGGCTGTTTCTCCTCCCTTTGACCAACCATCAAGGCTGTTTACTCAGAACAGACCTGACGATGGGCTTCAACAGGATGTGCAGTGAGAGGAGAGATACAAGAGGCTTCAGCAGGCTCACTTTTCACCTTGTTAATGTGCTCATTCACAGTACAAATATCTCTCAGCCCTGTGATTTTAAATATGCAAACAAAGCTGTCAACAACTGCAATCTTACAATTTCACAGATGCACATTAGTTTATGTTTTGTTTTAATTTTAATGTAGATTTATTGATTGATTCAACAATAATTTGAACAGGCTGCCGGTCCATAACTGCACCAAGTGACGTTAGCAAGGCTGTCAAACCTGTCTGCAGATAATCAGGCAAACTACAGATCACAGTTCAAACTCCTGCTCCTGACAGAAAGACCAGGGTGGTGGGGCATTGGTGGCTTGGTGGGTAGAGCGGGCACCCCATGTGCGGGGCTGTTGTCTCAGGCAAAAATGGCCAAAAAAAAAAGAAAGACCAGGGTGGGACCAGTGAGTGATTAGCACCTCCTCCCTCTGACAGCTACCACCAATGAAAAGCACCAAACAGCTGAGAGGTGCTCAACATAAAAAAAAAAAACGTTCATGAGATTGGGTCATGGTGTGTGTTCAACCCTCCTGAACCCTTCACCCACCTTTGTGAGTTCTTGTGATATTAAAAATAAACATAACAGTTATATAGTGTTGTTCAACTTTCCTTTTGACAGCAGCAGTAAAGCCCAGCGTCCTGAGGCTGAAACACAGAGTGAGAAAGGTAGAACAGCCTCTTTGCACTGACCCCTTAGTTTGAAGCCCGACCACAACGATGCTGAAGTTTCCATGCAGCATTTGTTTATCGTAACTGTGAACGTGTGTTTGTGTCTGTGTGTGTGTGCAAAGGGTGTTTTGGCGCGTTGGCAACAATATGTTGACCGTGATGAAAAGCACAAACCACAACCTGCTGGTCTGACAAACGTGATGAGGTTTGGTCCTATAGATAGATGGGTTTACTGTATATCTATCTTTATTCTCCTTGCATGTTTCAGAGTTTGTGGTGTTGGACTGCATTATATTGTCAGGTGTTCCTATTACTGTTAATCAGTTGTTTTCTCCCAGGGTCACATGGCTTCTCTCCCTCAGATAAAAACATGTAGGTCAGAAACTGTAAATCAGCTCCAGGTGAATGTTCCTGTGATACTGTGAGAGTGTCGCTCTGCTGCTGTCTGTCAGCAGCTCTCTGAAAAGAAGTGAAGTGAGTATAGAGGATGGATGGTTTAACAGCCCTCCTCTGTACGCTGTGCTCTTCCTGCTGATGTGACTGACAGGCAGAGTGGGCGGGTCATCACTGATGATGTGGAGCATCTCAGTTGGCTGGCTACACAATATTCAAGATGGCTCCTCTGTCTTTGTCACTGTGGCAAATGACTGGATACGTCTTTTTATACGAACTCAAATCAACCCGATCTATACATTCCTGTTTAACTGGGTGGTAACAACAATGTAGGACTTTTTATTGGGCCTAGAGACATAGTTCTGTGTATTTACAGATAAATTACATGTGATATATTTAAAGGCCAGTGGTGTCAGTGCCCTTTTTAAACATGAATATTTGGCCATTGAGATAAAAGTTAATTCTGAATCTCAATTGTTGAATCATTTGACTGTCACAAGATTTGACTGATATCAGACAGAATTGTCACTTGACCAGTGTATCCGCCTGAATCAAACATTACTCACTACTCAACTGATGTGTCGCCATGCCAACATACTGATTTCACTCGATTTTTAAGAGTGGAGCAAAGCAACATAAAAACAAAGATGTTGAGCAATATTAAAAAGACACATCGATGTAGAGCAGCCTCGATAGCAGTCACCATTCTTGTTATTACTCCTCATAGCTTCAGGCACACAGCGTTACAGCAGCTTGACAATGGCATTCGTCCCTCCCATGGTGCTGATTGGCTAATTGTTAATACCTCTACAATGGTTGGTGGATCTATTGATTTTAATTGAGAAACCTCTGTTTCATGTCACGATGCCAGACAAACCAGTCGACTCAATGAAGTGGGCAGATTCAAAGGTCTGGACCAAGACAACTAAAACTGCGATGATGTAAAGAAAGAGCTCTTGCAAAATGGTGTCGGGAGAAAACTTGTTTTGGCGGAACGTTTGCACGTGGGAAGGCGAGCCTTGGCATTAACATGGCTAAATCCCTGCAAAAGAAACGCAACATAAAACATTTGAAGATGTTTCAGAGTGTAGGTTGCTGCAACACATTGTCACTCTGACCTCGTCACATATTGACGTTTGGTCATTGACTTTCCACGTCCACATATGACGTGCAAGGTACCCTGGGTGTGTTGGTTGTTGACGTTCTGGGACACTGTGTCAAGTTCTGCCTGTTACATACATTGTCTTCTTTCAAAATACACTTCTGTTTTCACAGGAAATTTCACGTCTATATACAGTATTTTTCAAAATAAACACAGTACATCAGTAAAACACCGCAAATTGACTTTTTTCTTCCTTCAACAACAAGCGCACATGGTTGGGTTTAGAAAAAAACAACAGGATTTGGCTTTATAACCTTAAGGGACGTGAACACCATTTTCTCGATTGAAAGTTGGTGTTTGTTGGACCCTAGCTAATTCTTGTCTCATCTGTGGTCTGATAAACAGAAAGAGAGAGCGTTACAATGAAATAATATTAAATAGGTCAGTGTATGGAAACAATGGGTTACAGTATGAAACTTTTTTTTGTTTATTGCCCTCTCCAGAAAAGTGCCCCCCCAGTTTTACCTTGTGTTTACTCTCAGTGTCAGTTATAGAAACCCACCCTGAAACATGAAACAAAGTGTGCTGTTGTGTGTTTCTGGTTGGAAAGATGGTTGATTTTATTTCCACTGTGGTGATACAGTGAGATACCAACATAACGACAGGCCAATCAGATTGCTCTGAAATGTTCCCTCCCACTTTCCATGATTACATTAAGACGAGTCATCTTCTAATACGCTCTAATTTAGCTGCAGCTACAAGTGGATCAACATGAAAATGGTGATCATATTTTATTTGCTGCTGATGCTCAGAGTGGGACGTAAGTATATTCACAGAAGTCAGATTTACTCCAGATATACATTTAAAATATTATGTTCTTACAGTAATTTAGTACAGCGTGTACATTTTTCTTTCTCTGTTGTTAATCACTGCTCCATTTAATTTTATGTTCAGGATGCACAGACGATCACGTCTTTGAAACGACAACTGTTGAAGTTGGAAATGATGTGACTTTGAATTGTCCTCGCCAGACATCTGTGTCCAGTGTAACCTTGTTTTGGATCAGGCTTGTTCCTGGAAAAACACCTGAATTCTTGGGAGGAACATACACCTTTGATTTTGAAGGTGTTAACAAGACTCCTCACATTACAGCAAAACAAGAGCCTGGATCATTTATTCTGCATATTCATGAGACAAAGCTGAGTGATACTGGATTTTACTACTGTTTAAAAGTAAAACAGCTGAACATGACATTTTCCAAATCAGCACTTCTGAGAGTTAAAGGTAAATAGACATTTTAAATTACCTGACAATAAATAACTGTGCTTTAATCCAACATGTTTACCATCAGTTTACATAATATGATTTTTCTACATGTATATGTGTTTCCATAACTCATTATAATTCAAATTATGTCTCCATATTGTATAGAAAAGGTTTTAAGCATATAAATTTGAAATTTTCGTTACTTTTAATTTTATTAAAGTGAGTAAAACATGTCATTTTATCTTGACATTTTCCAGGACCTGAACCTGATATCACTGCCGTCACTCAAGATCCATCTGATCCAGTCCGTCCAGGAGACTCAGTGACTCTGCAGTGTTCAGTCCTCTCTGACTCTGAGAAGAAAACATGTCCAGAAAAACACAGAGTTTATTGGTTCAGAGCCGCATCAGATGAATCTCATCCCAGTTTCATTTACACTCATGGAAACAGTGATGGATGTGAGAAGAGTCCTGAAGCTCACTCTCCACAGAAATGTATCTACAGCTTCTCTAAGGACGTCAGCTCCTCTGATGCCGGGACTTATTACTGTGCTGTGGCCACATGTGGAGAGATATTATTTGGAGATGGAACAAAACTGGACATTGAAGGTAACTATCATTCTGTTGACCCAGTTATCTCTCTTTTTGCCCCTTAAGTGGTTTTAAGGTTGGAAAAATTATCTTAGTCCACACTGACAGCATAATATATTGTATATTGTTATCAGCTTGTTCTAACCTAAGACATGGACATTCAAGGTAACTGTGTCATTATTCTGTTCATTTAAAACTGTGTGTATATGTGAGTTACAAGTCAAATAAAATCTGTTCAGATCAGCTATTGCTGTTTTTTTCATGCAGTCATTTAACCAGGAGGTGACATTCAACATCATTTACCTTGAACTTTTTTTTCCGCTTGATGTTTCAGGAGTCAGCCTCTGTGATTCACAGAATGCAGATGCAGTTATGTGTCTTCTGTTGGCTGTGTTGGCTATAAGTCTGACTGTTGTAGCTGTCCTCATCTACGCCATGAAGAAGAAAAACAATGATTGTTACAATGGTAATAGAAGTTATTAATAGTGCTCTAGCGAGCAGTATTACATTAAAACTACTGCATCTGTATTTATTGCTAATGTTTTTTATTCATTATTTCAGCTGCTGTTGCCGTGCAGAGAAACGGTGGTTGGAAAAGTCAACAGGTAAAGAATTTAATAGGTATCATAGAATTAACCTCATTGAAACAGTTTTGTGATGTCGTTTGTAACTGTGTCATGTCATGTATTTCCTCAGAGAGATGAGGACACACAGGTTTATTCTGCTGTCGTCTTCACCGTGATGAAAACTGGCAGTGGTGCAATAAAGGATTCAAGAGCAGCAGAGAGACAGAGGATCTACGCTGCTGTCAAGGCTTTTGGGTTGGATTAGTGAGGTCACAGGTCTGTTTGCCATCAGCTGGTACTGTATGTTGAAGTTGATGTTACTCTGGAGCTAAAGGGTTGTTTCACGGGTTTTGGCTATTAGGTAGTTCTGCTCTACAATGTTTTAATGTTATAATTAAGTTTTGTCCATATCTTCAAAAGTAATAAGACAAGTTTTTCAGGTAGAAATCAATCAGCTGTTATTCTCAATTCTGAAACATGGTTTATGTTAACATTGCTAAAATCGTGTTCTTACCATTAGTCATGACATTTTAGTTTCCTTTGCACCTTTAAAAGTAAACAAACAAACTCTTGTCCATTAGATCACAATCTGAGACGTATATTAGATTTATATTTTCTACAAAATGTCTGCAGATTTTTTTTTTCTTTGTCTCATGACCTTTGACTTCAGTACCTGTTTACAGACAAAGTGTTTCACTGAGCTCAGTTTGTGTTAAATGTCTACCAACAGCACAGGAAGGCTCTTAAAGTTTGATGTGTTAAAGGCACAGTCTGTGTCTCAGATGAGCCTCAGTCATGTTTTACAGCAGTGATGTCTAAGGAGCAGGACTGTGTTCATATTTGTTTGACATGTATGGAGGTATATTATGTTTGTTCTTTTGCTCTTATTATGTTATTGCCGTTGTTTTTATTATGTTTGTAGTGTCTTGTACTTACATACCTACCATACTTAAAGTACTCATTTTACAGAATGGTCCATTTCAGAACCAGATGTGGTTGTAACAGGCAACTCTTCTAATGTGGGTGTTGCCATTCAGTCAGCAGGAAACCTGCATGTGATGTGTTTCACACTTGTGCTAAATCTGGCCTCACAGAGGCCGTTTAATCTGCCAACAGTTGAGTTTGTCAGTTGTGTGCAGCATTTCTGACAGGTTTTATGACAGTGTTTGTCAGTCTGTCTGCTTTGCTTCACATTTTGCTGCAATAAAAAGGATTAAAGTCAGATGAACCCACTGAAAACTTTATCTTATGAGGTAAAACTGATGTTGACAAAGTTTTCCTTTTGGGGCAATAATTTGCAGTTGGAAAAAAAGGTAATAAATCGCAATATATCACAATATATTTCACTGCAGTACTCATCACAATAATATCATATTGTGATCTAAGTATCAAGATGATATCGTATCGTAGGTTCTCTGGTGATTCCCACCCCAACTTCATATACTGCTGGGTAGCTGAATCTGTAACGATACATCATCATTTTTATTGATTTATATTTTGTCTGTAAAGTAACTAGTAACTAATGATGTCAGGCAAATGTAGTCGAGTAAAAAGTAGATTAACTCATCTTGGACCTGGAGGTTGTGTTGTTTTGTTTGCGTAACCCATACAACACTGGAGAATTCAGACGGCACTGTCCTAGTCCCCCTCTAAATTCTTGGTCCACAGATTTGTTACATCCTGTATTGACCACTGTAACACAGTTCTCTCTGGCCTCCCCACCAAACTCATGAACAGGCTTCAAGTCATTCAAATCTCTGCTGCCCTGATCATTACCCGCACCAAATCATCCGACCACATCACCCCCATTCTCATCCAACTACACTGGCTCCATGTTCAGCACCGAATACAATACAAACACATTTAAAGCCCTCCACTCTTCCTCTGCTGGTCTCCTGACCATCCCCACCTCACACCTCAGCACCATGGGTGTCAGGGCTTTCAGCTGCACTGCCCCCAGGCTCTGGAAGTCCCTACATCCACACATCCAACACTCTGACAGTCTGACAGCACAACATCCTTCAGATCCCCTCTCAAAACACACCTGTTCAAACTGGCTTACAGACTTTAACACTGACTGTACCCTCTACCCTTTTGAAAGGCTCCTTTTAAATGAAATGTATTATTTTTATAACACTGATTAGAGATGAAGAGGACTTTGACTTTGAAATATCTGTAGCTACAGTGTAGCTGTTAGCGTTCAGGTTTGAGGGACAGTTGCAGGGGAAAGGTGAGAAGAAATGTGGCCAAAACCACACAGGCTTGACAGTGAACAGCTGTGTATCTGTCCATCACAACTTCCCACAACTGTAGACAGAAGCATTCAAACCACAAACTGAGCATTTTATTTTGTCGACACAAGTAGTCTTTCTTTAGTAGAAAATATACAGTATGAAAAAATGTCAGGGCATAACTACTGAAATGAATGAACCCCTCCATCTCTCTGGTCTCACAGCACTTTGTAAAGAGCCTCTGCATGTCAAGCAAAGCCACATGCAACAGCTACACTGACACACACAGGCTGTGGTGGGCCGTTTCTCCTCCCTTTGACCAACCATCAAGGCTGTTTACTCAGAACAGACCTGACGATGGGCTTCAACAGGATGTGTAGTGAGAGGAGAGATACAAGAGGCTTCAGCAGGCTCACTTTTCACCTTGTTAATGTGCTCATTCACAGTACAAATATCTCTCAGCCCTGTGATTTTAAATATGCAAACAAAGCTGTCAACAACTGCAATCTTACAATTTCACAGATGCACATTAGTTTATGTTTTGTTTTAATTTGAATGTAGATTTATTGATTGATTCAACAATAATTTGAACAGGCTGCCGGTCCATAACTGCACCAAGTGACGTTAGCAAGGCTGTCAAACCTGTCTGCAGATAATCAGGCAAACTACAGATCACAGTTCAAACTCCTGCTCCTGACAGAAAGACCAGGGTGGGACCAGTGAGTGATTAGCACCTCCTCCCTCTGACAGCTACCACCAATGAAAAGCACCAAACAGCTGAGAGGTGCTCAACATAAAAAAAAAAAACGTTCATGAGATTGGGTCGTGGGACCAGTGAGCTGGCTAGGTCATGGTGTGTGTCCAACCCTCCTGAACCCTTCACCCACCTTTGTGAGTTCTTGTGATATTAAAAATAAACATAACAGTTATATAGTGTTGTTCAACTTTCCTTTTGACAGCAGCAGTAAAGCCCAGCGTCCTGAGGCTGAAACACAGAGTGAGAAAGGTAGAACAGCCTCTTTGCACTGACACCTTAGTTTGAAGCCCGACCACAACGATGCTGAAGTTTCCATGCAGCATTTGTTTATCGTAACTGTGAACGTGTGTTTGTGTGTGTGTGTGTGTGTGTGTGTGTGTGCAAAGGGTGTTTTGGCTCGTTGGCAACAATATGTTGACCGTGATGAAAAGCACAAACCACAACCTGCTGGTCTGACAAACGTGATGAGGTTTGGTCCTATAGATAGATGGGTTTACTGTATATCTATCTTTATTCTCCTTGCATGTTTCAGAGTTTGTGGTGTTGGACTGCATTATATTGTCAGGTGTTCCTATTACTGTTAATCAGTTGTTTTCTCCCAGGGTCACATGGCTTCTCTCCCTCAGATAAAAACATGTAGGTCAGAAACTGTAAATCAGCTCCAGGTGAATGTTCCTGTGATACTGTGAGAGTGTCGCTCTGCTGCTGTCTGTCAGCAGCTCTCTGAAAAGAAGTGAAGTGAGTATAGAGGATGGATGGTTTAACAGCCCTCCTCTGTACGCTGTGCTCTTCCTGCTGATGTGACTGACAGGCAGAGTGGGCGGGTCATCACTGATGATGTGGAGCATCTCAGTTGGCTGGCTACACAATATTCAAGATGGCTCCTCTGTCTTTGTCACTGTGGCAAATGGCTGAATTGAATAGGCCTATATACTGACAGGTCAATTACATGTCATGCAAATAAATTTTAAGGCTAGTGGTATCAGTGCCCTTTTTCATTAATATTCAGCTTTAAAAAGAGTTGATTGGAAATCTTAAGTTTGTTAAAGGCAGGCTGTGGAGGATTAAAAACCAATGTACAGACTCATACAGCAGTAATCCCTCTCAATCATCACTTATCACTCAATCAATCAAACTTTATTTATAGAGCACTTTTCATACAAAAGAAGCAGCCCAAAGTGCTTTACATAAAAACAACAAACAATAGACACAAGAAATATCCCCCTTTCTCCCACACATACTCACGCATACACACACACACAGTGAGGAAACACCAGAGAGAAGATAATTGATACTATAGAGAGATAAAGATAACTGTATAAATTAAAATTCAGTAAATATCTAACAGGTAAAAATAATAAAATAAATAAAATTCAGTTAAAAGCCAGACTAAAAAGGAAGGTCTTGAGTTTGCTTTTAAAAATGTCCACATTCTCTGTTTTCCTCAGGTCCTCAGGCAGACTGTTCCACAAACGTGGGCCGTAATGATAAAAGGAGGCCTCACCATATGTTTTAATTAAAACTTCTGGAGTAATTAAAAGGCTGCTGCCTGAAGACCTGAGAGTTCTAGAGGGCTCATATGTTAAAAGCAAATCAGATAAATAATTAGGACCAAGACCATTTAGAGCTTTAAAAACCATTAAGAGGATCTTCAAATCAATTCACTTATGACCCACTGAAGTGTGTGACGGCCCTCTGCGTGGTTCCTATTTTATTTTTATTTTCTGTGTTTGTGGCGTTTATGGGCGTGTATCCCCACAGAGCTCAGGTCAGGTCGGGGCTTTTTAAAATGGAGCTGAAAAAAATCTCGAATATAATGAGACAAAATACCAAATCTGGTGTTGGCTGTTACTTTAACTTGTGTTTACAAACAGTAACTGACAGTCCAACATATATATGTACAAAAAAATGGCAGTTATTTTATGTAATTTCGGAATATATTCATATTTGACATTTCACATTTCATTTCCATCTCTCAGTGGGCTCAGAGACAACAGATTTATGTAAGGAATCCTGCATTGCAAACTGAGAAAGTTCAGTTTTAAAGACAAAGACATTAACTTGTGTTTACTCTGTGTCAGTTATAGAAACCTGAAGACAGACACATGAAATAGAGGCGTGCTGTTGGGTTTGTTTCATGTTGGAAAGAGGGCTGATTTTATTTCCTCTGTGTAAGTGTGGTGAAATGCCAACATAATAAGAGGCCAATCATATTGCTCTGAAATGTTCCCTCCCACTTTCCATGATTACATTAAGGCGAGTCATCTTCTAATACGCTCTAATTTAGCTGCAGCTACAAGTGGATCAACATGAAAATGGTGATCATATTTTATTTGCTGCTGATGCTCAGAGTGGGACGTAAGTATATTCACAGAGGTCAGATTTACTCCAGATATATAAGTATAGAATATATACAGATATATATTTAAAGTATTGTCATGTTCTTGCAGTAATTTAAGAGAGAGCACATATGATTGCTGTTAATGTAAAGTTCATCTTTTCAGGATGCACAGTAGAGCAGATCTTTGAGACAAAGACTGTTGGTGTTGGAGCTGATGTGACACTGATTTGTCCCCGCAAGTATTCAGGAAGCATCTTTTGGATCAGGCTTGTTTCTGGAGACTTTCCAAAAGAATTAGGGAAAACTTTCAGCTTTGAGAGTGATCGTCGCATTACAGCCACAGAAGAGCCTAGAAGATTTGTCCTGCACATTAAAAATGTAAGGCCAAGTGATACAGCAGTTTATCTCTGTGTGAAAAAATTCAAACAAGACTTCACACTTTTAAAAGGAGCAGACCTGAGAGTTGAAGGTAAATACATATCTCAATTTCATGACAGCTTTATTTTAATTATATCGACATTTGTCTTTTGTTTAAAAGTGAGTAATTGAAGTTTTAAATTTTCTTCTCAATTTCCCCGGACCAGAACCTGATATCACTGCTGTCATTCAAGATCCATCTGATCCAGTCCGTCCAGGAGACTCAGTGACTCTGCAGTGTTCAGTCCTCTCTGACTCTGAGAAAAAGTCATGTCCAGGAGATCACAGTGTGTTCTGGTTCAGAGCCGCATCAGATGAATTTAATCCTAGTGCCATTTACGCACATGGAAACAGTGATGGATGTGAGAAGAGTCCTGAAGCTCACTCTCTTCAGAAATGTATCTACAGCTTCTCTAAGAACGTCAGCTCCTCTGATGCCGGGACTTATTACTGTGCTGTGGCCACATGTGGAGAGATATTATTTGGAAATGGAACAAAACTGGACGTTGAAGGTAACTGCACCCTGTTTCTATCTAATAGTTAGATTATCATTATCTATTAACAAAGTATTTCCTGTGATTTCTTAACTTTAATTGTTTCTTTAATGTTTCAGATGTCAGCCGCTGTGATTCACAGAATGACAATACAGTTCTGTTTGTGGTGTGTGCTGCTTTGGCTTTAAGTCTGATTGTTATAGCCGTCCTTGTTCATGCCATCAGGAAAAAATCCTGCCATTGTACCAACAGTGAGAGACGTTACTCATACATTCATCTATTGAACTGTGTTTCACAGAATTTTATATAATTCAGCTCACATTTCTGCTGGGTTTAAGTTAAATCCGAAATCTGTTCTTTTTTTTTAACGATCTCTTATTTATCTTTTTTTAATAATACAGCTGCTGCCACTCTGCAAACAAATGCTGCGACAGTCAGTTGTGATCAGCAAAGTCAGCCGGTGAGGATTTTAAAGGAAAGTTGTCAGTAACGTTTGTTTATTTACATATATACATATTAAAATCTGCTCTCCTTATTTAATTTTTGCACTTTGTTTCCTCAGAGAAATGAGGAGTCTTTGGTTTATTGTACACCAGACTTTACCAGGAGGAAAGCTGGCAGAGGAGGGAGAAGAAATCAAAGACAAGAAGAGACCATTTACACTGATGTCAGGGCTTTTATGATATATGATTAATCTAAACCATGAATTTGCTTAATGAGGCTAATGTAATTTTTGTGTGGCACACTGTGTGAAAAATAAACTGGTGCTTGAATTTCATCTAAGACATGATATACCACATAATATAATAAGCTAGTCAGCATGCAGATGGAAATATCATGACAAATGTTGGCTACACTGTGACATAATTCATGTTCCCCAGGGGATGTATGCAAATATATCTGGTAATAAACTGACTTTTCATATAGTGGTATAGTGGTTCTTTTAGCTGTTGCCATGGTCTCAAAGTGATTAACATGTTGCTTCACAACAACAAGGTCTAAAGTTTTTAATTTGTGGAGATTCTCCTCCATCCATAAAGCTTCTGTGACCCGCCACTGTTGGTCGGGACGGTGTTCATCAGCTGCGTGACTTCACTGGTTTCAAAACATCTTTCCAAAGGACTGCAGCTGAAAATTAGCCAGCTACCTAACACTTGCACATATACAGAAATGTTGAGTAATGTGCGATATCCTTATAAATAAAATAAATGAAAATGAAATTCTCTCCTTCGGATGCCATTACTCAACTATATCTTTACATAGCAAATGTTTTGTTCTTGTTTCTGCTATATTATTGCTCTGAATGTTGTATACTGTACCTTTAAGGGTATTAAATGTAACTTCATGCAACTGCTGAATTTGTGGTTTGTAGTTAAGTGTTGAATTCCACCCATTGATAGCGCCACTGTAACACTGGATGTGTCATTCCTGATTGAGCCGTGTCACGTGTACAGTGTATTAGACTTCTCCTAAGCAACAGTTGTGATCACACTGAGCAGAAGGTTTGTGACGTTACGGCTTTGATAAATGTGTGTGAGTGAAAAAAAAGTGGAAAACCTTTCCTTAACTTCTTCAGTGTTGTCTTAGCTATTCAGTCTCGACCAGCATTGAAAACTGAATGGGAGACCACAAGCCATTCATGCTAATCAGTCACATTTCATGTGGTGGTATCTCCGCTGCTGCTGTAGCCCCGATGTGTAGTTATATTTTTTTAAGGAGGTGAACATCAGCTACAAAACTACCATGACCCCTTAATGCAGGACCAGAAATCAAGCTTAGCACTTTATAAAGACTAAGACTTTGGTGGTCAGATGTTGAGGTCCTTGTGACCTTCTGTCTCCTTTTCATTAATGCAATATCTCCAGAACGCCTTAAGAAACTTTGGAAATTTGGCAAGAGGTCGATTTTGACTCAAGGATGAACTGACTAGATTTTGATGGTCAAGGGTCAAAGGTCAAGTTCACTGTGACCTTGCATCCATCTCATTCTCGTGAACACGATATCTCCAGAGCAGCTTGAGGGAATTTTTTCTCAATTTTGGCAGAGATGTCCACTCAGCGATGAACTGATTAGATTTAGGCGGCCAAAGTTCATGGTCACTGTGACCTTGTCCATCTAATTTTTTGTGAATCTGTTGAACAGCTGGAGGGAATTTCTTCAAATTTTGGCACAAATGTTTACTTGGACTGAAAAATAAAATGATTAGATTTTGATGGTCAAAGGTCAAGGTCACTGTGACCTTGTATGTGTCATTCTTGTGACCATGATATCTCAAAAACACATGAAGGGAATTTCTTTAAATTTGATACAAACGTCCACTCGGACTGAGGAATAAACTGATTAAAATTTGCTGGCCAAAGGTCAGTGGGGCCTCAAAAAATATGTTTTTGGTCATAACTCAAGAATTCATATGCTAATTATGACAAGATTTCACTCAGTTTCTAACAGGAAAATAATAAAGTGATGACGTTGTATATCCAAAAGGTCAAAGGTCAGCTTCACTGTGACATCACAATGTTCTGCATTTTGGCCATTATTCAGTGCCATATCTCAGGAACAGAAGGGGAAGGAATTGATCAGATACAGACGCTCATCTTGGCTGCCCACCTCAAAACTGTGCTGGTTGTTAAGATGTTCTGTGTGTGAAGCATCCATGTTTTTACAGACATGGATGTTCACTGTAGAAGAAACTTGACTTGTGCGTGGAGGCATATGACTGCAGAGCAGTAATTCTAGTTGAACTCTGTATGTTAAAATTTTTAACTGTCATTAACTACCATAATTCATCAGACCTTTTCAAACTTGACAACATAAACACTCTTAATGGGTCTTTTTGCGTTTGCTCAGTGCTGTTTCATTTACAGTAATGTACTTGACTCTGGGGTTTTCTAACCCAGAGCTTTTGTAAACAAATATTGGATTCGGTTCATTAGCAGAAACAACAGTTTGGACCCCCATAGACTGCAACCACTTCCAGGAAATAAGTTTATGTTAGAGTGCCGTCCATGAAGCATGGTGAAAACAGGTGAAGCTTACATGTTGTCCGATTACAAAAATTACATTTTTGCCTTTTTTTGTAACCACAACATTCCCAAACCTCAACTGAGTGCACTAGATACCTACCTTTCACAATGTATACATTTCTGCATAGTATCATTCAGTCTGGAGGTTGTTGGTTTAGTAATTTGGACCAATCTGCAGTTGGTAATCCATAAATTACTGAACTACGGCAGTGTTGAGCGTGGGAAATGAAAGATTTAACTTCAGTTTTAAATGACATTTGGGCCATGAGGAATTTACTTTGCCTCCTGCTGCTGCTGCTGCTGCCATCATTAGTCATTAGTCATACTTCTACTGTTATAATACACATATGATTATTATCACACATGTATACTGCCAGATACTAATATATACTTTAAACATATTGTACCACAGTAGCCAGAACTATCACGATAATATTATTGTTGTAAGCTTCTACAGATTACTGTCATTTTATTATACTGATCTGTTCTGTACGACATCTACTGCACGTCTGTCCGTCCTGGAAGAGGGATCCCTCCTCAGTTGCTCTTCCCGAGGTTTCTACCGTTTTTTTTCCCCGGTAAAGGTTTTTTATGGGGGGAGTTTTTCCTTATCTGCTGTGAGGGTCCAAAGGACAGAGGGATGTCGTATGCTGTAAAGCCCTGTGAGGCAAATTGTGATTTGTGATATTGGGCTTTATAAATAAAATTAATTGATCGATTGACTTTGTTATTGCTGATTTTCTTCACAGCAGAAAGGTTGTAAACATGTGTTGTGTTTACTTTAGACATCCCACTGTAAGTAGCTCACCCTAAGAACCAAACATGAGATGACAAAAGCGTGGTGCTGCTGTTGTTTCAGATGTTATGTTGGAAAGTCTCAGGTGAAAATTTTCCACTGGGGTAGTACAGTAAAGTGGCAACATAGCGAGAAGCCAATCAGATTGCTCTGAAATGTTCCCTCCCACTTGATATGACTACATTAAAGCGCATCATCTTCTGATACGATCTAATTTAAATGCAGTCTCTCTGTAGGAAGAACAGACAATGCAGATCATATTTTATCTTCTGCTTGTGCTCAATATTGGACGTAAGTATTAAAATCACATTTACTCAGGATATATATTTAAAATATATTTTGTCATCTTTATGCTGTAAATGTGTCTCTTGTTTATCATTGCTCTGTTTTTGCTTTATCTTCAGGAAGCACAGACGATCACATCTTTGAGACAAAGACTGTTGGTGTTGGACAAAGTGTGACTCTAACATGCCCGCGCAACAGATTAATTTTATCATACTTATTTTGGATCAGGCTTGTTTCTGGAGCCTTTCCTGAAATTTTAGGAGGAACAATTGCCGTTGATTTAGGAGTTGATGTGGAGACCCGTCGCATTACAGCAAAACAAGAGCCTGGAGCTTTTGTTTTGTATATTACTGAAATACAGTTAAGAGATACTGCAGTCTACTACTGTATAAACGTGAATAGAAGCAAAATGACGTTTTTGAGAGGAACATTTCTGAGAATCAAAGGTAAAAACAGCAAAAACTGCAACAGAATCTCCAGATGCCCTCAGAATTATAGAATTATGCATAATTCATAACAGCTATGTTACTTTTTTTATAACCAGGACCTGAACCTGATATCACTGCCGTCACTCAAGACTTTCCATCTGATCCAGTCCGTCCAGGAGACTCAGTGACTCTGCAGTGTTCAGTCCTCTCTGACTCTGAGAAGAAAACATGTCCAGACGAACACAGAGTTTATTGGTTCAGAGCCGCATCAGATGAATCTCATCCCAGTTTCATTTATGCCCAAGTAAACAGTAGTGATGGATGTGAGAAGAGTCCTGAAGCTCACTCTCTTCAGAAATGTATCTACAGCTTCTCTAAGGACGTCAGCTCCTCTGATGCCGGGACTTATTACTGTGCTGTGGCCACATGTGGAGAGATATTATTTGGAAATGGAACAAAACTGGACGTTGAAGGTAACTGCACCCTGTTTCTATCTAATAGTTAGATTATCATTATCTATTAACAAAGTATTTCCTGTGATTTCTTAACTTTAATTGTTTCTCTAATGTTTCAGATGTCAGCCGCTGTGATTCACAGAATGACAATACAGTTCTGTTTGTGGTGTGTGCTGCTTTGGCTTTAAGTCTGATTGTTATAGCCGTCCTTGTTCATGCCATCAGGACAAAATCCTGCCATTGTACCAACAGTGAGAGACGTTACTCATACATTCATCTATCAAACCGAAGTTTATATGATTCACTTCACATTTCTGCTGTGTTCAAATCAACCTGCAGTGTCATTTATCTTCAATGAAGTCCGAAAACCGTTCTTTTTTTTTACAGTCTCTTATTTATCTTTTTTTTTTAAATAATACAGCTGCTGCCACTCTGCAAACAAATGCTGCGACAACCAGTTGTGATCAGCAAAGTCAGCCGGTGAGGATTTTAAAGATGTAGCCAGAAATGTTGTTAGTAATGCTTATTTATTGACATATATACATATTAAAATCTGCTCTCTTAATTTAATTTTTGCCCTTTGTTTCCTCAGAGAAATGAGGAGTCTTTGGTTTATTGTACACCAGACTTTACCAGGAGGAAAGCTGGCAGAGGAGGGAAAAGAAATCAAAGACAAGAAGAGACCATCTACACTGATGTCAGGGCTTTCATGATATATGATTAATCTAAACCATGAATTTGCTAAATGAGGCTAATGTAATTTTTTTTTGCTTTAGCAGCACAGGTTTCTGCATTTCATTGAGGACATGATGTATTACATAGTATAATGTTATATATCATGTCTCAAGTAGTAGTAATATATTTTTGATAAACTATGCATCATATTATGCATTATACGTATATTCTGTCCAAATTATTTGCAAATATTTAATGTTTTTGCCTTATTACAATGCAAAAATAACCACCTTTAATAACTAAGCTTTTGTTGATAGCCTGTATCACTGTGAATCCCATATCTAATAATTTTGTTCTAGTTTTTATGCAGTTTATTATTACATTTTGCATCTGCCTAACGTGACTTTTTGAAGGATTCATCTTGAAAGAGTCGAGAGAAGAGTCAACTGTCTCTTTTCTCTGTGATAATAAGGTGATAAACTTCTTCCCCAATCCCTCAGCTTTGCATCGCTGCAGTTCAAAACGTGAACATGCCTTGTGTCATTTTTTAATAAATAAACATCCACATCTATAATGAGTGTGTGTGTGTGTGTGTGTGTGTGTGTGGGGGGGGGGTGTTCCAAACTCTTCTTCTCTTCTGGGCCACTGTAGAACCACTTTGTTATGTTTTATTAGCCATCATGTTTTTACTGACTCATATCTGTGCAAAGATTATCACTAGAGAGATGTTTTCACATTCCTCTCGTCAACGGGGTTATTTCTGCCCACTTTCCTAAAATCTGAGATTCAAACATCAGGCAAGTTGCATTAGGTGCATCACTAATACTAAAGTCAATCGTTGTCCAATACGGGAAGGACATACTGAAGGAAGACACTTTGACACAACACTGACAAAGTAATTTAAAACCTCCAGTGCAGAGCAGACTTGTCAGTCCAGAGAGCATAGGTGACATTAGCATAGCAAAAGTTTTGACAGCAAACATGGTAGAGTGTGCAGTTTTTGGATGTAAACAGGCTCTGGAGCTTCCTCCCATTATCGACAGAAAACCCCGTCGTAGCTTGCCTGGGTCCAAGACCTTGAAATCTGCCCACTCCTCTGAGTTCAAGTTGACTGATTCTGGAAACAGAATATAATGAGTTGACATTTCTGTCTGATATCAGGCAACATTGAAGCAGATATTATTTCGTCTCACAGCTATTAATGCTGTGTACAAGCTAACCAACAACATAAATAAAAGATGCTAACTAAACTTAGAATTCTGATATTTGTTCATTTTGGTGCAAAACACACTCTTCGTCTAAGTCTGGGTGTGACTGAGGCTCAGGCATGTATGTCTGAATCTCAGTGATGTTTCTTCTAACGCTAACGCTGCCAGCTTACTGCGCACTGCTCTTTCATTGGTCCACCTAACGCTGTCAACAAGCTGTGTAGGTAGTCGGGGCACAAGGCAAGATCCCAAACTTCTCAGTCAGGGAGAAAGAGTAGATCTACTTCTGGCTTCTTTTCAGAGTTTTTTTTCTGTTATGTGGGAAAACTATGTTAAACAAAATGTAATTTGTTCTTGAGAATATGTCTGCAGGGGGCTACATGGTGTAATTTTTAAGCCCATAGACATTTGAGATCTAAATATTATTTGTAGTCATCGATCACAGTTAATTAAATCAGGGCAAAGACAATGATGCCACCAAACACAATAACAAGCTAATCAGCATGCAGATTGAAATATCATGACAGATGCTGGATACATCGGGACAAAAGTTTGTACAGACGTTCATTGTCCCCAAGGGATGTATGTGAATAAATCTGGTGATAATCTGACTTTTCATTTAGTGCAACCAGCAGGTTAACGCTTATGATGTTGTCTGAAATGTCTTGGGGACTAATGGATGAATTGCCATTAAATTTTATTCAGACAGTCATGTTCCCCACAGGATAAATAAAAAAATGTAATAAAATTCACCAAATACACCAAACACAAGACAGCCACACGTCATTAGATCAGTTTCGCGAGCACTTATTCCTGTACCACTTTACAAAAACAATTATGGTCACACTTACATTAAGATCTGGAACAAGATCCTGTACTACATCAGAGCATTTACCTATATTACACATTTCAAACATGCATATAAACACTGTCTGATGGAAGGACAGACCTGCAACCACTGATTTAAATCCTGTATCCCATTTTACTTGATCCACTTCAGCCCACTACTCTGCAGTGTTTATGTAGCTGTGAACGTTTTGTTGTTTTGCCTCAGCTGATTGTTTCTGTTTTCATTTTGTATTGTAATGTGTTTTTGGTTGCACAACAGGAACCTGCTGAAAACCAGTGTTTAACTGAGTCAGAACAGTTTTAACTGTAACACACAATGTTGCTTTTAATTCCTTTCCTGTATAAAGAAATACATGAAATGAAATTAAAATGAAAAGACAAAACAATGATACAAAAAGAGGCTTAAGAACTATTACCTGTGTGTGTCTTGCTGAAACTGCCTCAACTCTAGTTTTCTCTTCTTAACGCAGAAGAAGTTATATCTCCTCAGCAGCAAGCAGCTACAGACACCATGGCAACTGTTATTACCACATACAAACAAAAGAGTTCTTCACACAGAAATACATTTCATCAACACAAAATCTCCCCTGAAACACAAAGTTCACACAAACAAAGGCAAGTGTGCTAAAAAACAAGACTGACAGTTTTAGAGTAAAATGACTATGTGGACTTTGCCTATCAAAATAAAAGGAACTTCAAGACCAGTGTGGCAGGAAATGCACTTTGAGTCTAAGTTCAGTGATAACCAATCAGATGCATTTGAAAGTGTGACATACAGTATTGTGGTCATGTGACATCACCTCCTCAACCCGCTGAAATACCAGCAAGTTTCCAAATCACAGACAGTGTCAAGATGATCCTGATATGTGTTACACTGCTTGTTCTTCATCAAGGATGTAAGTGCGCTGTTTAATCTTAACCACATATTTTCTCATTTAAGTATCAGCATGCAAACCAGATGTATGGTTGCTCATGTTATTACCTTTCTGCATCATATACTAATTGTCATTTAGTGTTTCATGTGTTGTATTTTCATTTAATCCAGATGCGCTGGTTCCAGTGACCACAGTTCAACTTGGTGAACCTGTGACTTTAACTTGTGTTTTGCCTGATGAGTTTAACGACAGACTCTACTGGTTCAAGCAGAGTGCAGGGGAGACTCTAAAATGAATTGTGAGACTGCGTAAACATGTAAACCCTGTGTATGGACCAGAGTTTTCTGCCGTGAAATTGGATGTAAAGGTTTATAAGAGTATGAGCAGTCTGACCATTTTAAGGACGATTCAAGAAGATGAGGGAATGTATCACTGCGCATTCGTGGACTGGATTGAGATTACCTGGACCGGCACATATTAAAAGGTAATTATGTGATCTGTTTATGGTAATGTTTGGAATCACTTTAACCACTTAAAGCTGCACTGTGTTAATATTTCTTAACAATTTCTGCAGCGTCCTGTTAAACTTTTGTGTGTTATGCTTACATTACATTTGAACTTTTAACTATTCTTAAATCCTTTTAAGTATGTCAGAGTTTGTGTGGAGATGCCAAACCTTTAACACAGTTCTGTATCACACAGGAAACACTCAGAGGACATCAAACTATGCTGTTGTTCAGTGGCCGACAGTATCTGATCCAGTCCGTCCAGGAGCCTCGATGACTCTCCAGTGTTCAGTCCTCTCTGACTCTGAGAATAAAATGTGTGCAGGAGATCACAGTGTGTTCTGGTTCAGAGCCGGATCAGATAAATCTCATCCAGACATCATCTACACTGATGGAAATAGACGTGATGAATGTGACATGAACTCTGACACTCAGAAGAGTTGTGTTTATCGCTTCTCTACGAACGTCAGCTCCTCTGATGCTGGGACTTACTACTGTGCTGTGGCCACATGTGGACAGATATTATTTGGAGATGGAACTAAAGTGGAAATTGAAGGTAACTGTGTCATTGCTTTGTTTATTAAGAAATTTGCTCCTTTGAGTGCCAGACTGTCAGATGAGCCTTTTTTTTAATCATTTAACCAGCAAAATTGTTTTAGTAGGAGGTGACATTAACCACCCTTGAATTTGACATTTTACATTTCCTTTTCATGTTTCAGGAACCAGTACGTGCTCACAGAATGCAGATGCACTTATTTTTCTGCTGTGAGCTGTCTTGGTTATAAGTCTGACTGTTATAGCTGCCCTCGTTTACACCATTAAGAAAAACACGTCTGATTGTGACGACGGTAATAGAAGTTATTAGTTAACTCTCTATCCAACAATACTGTATAAAAACTACTGCATCTGGTTTTATTATTATCTATATGTTTTCTATTTGATTATTTCAGCTGCTGTTGCCGTGCAGAGAAACCTTCATGGTGAGAAAAGTCAACAGGTAAAGAATGTAACGGTTCAGTAGGATCAACCTGATTGAAACAGTTGTTTTTTAACTTTGTCATGTATTTCCTCAGAGAGATGAGGACACACAGGTTTATTCTGCTGTCGTCTTCACCGTGATGAAAACTGGCAGTGGTGAAATAAAGGATTCAAGAGCAGCCAAGAGACAGAGGATCTACGCTGCTGTCAAGGCTTTTGGGTTGAATTAGTGAGGTCACAGGTCTGTTTGCCATCAGCTGGTACTGTGTGATCTAATTAATGTTAGTCTGTTACGAGCTGAAGGGTTTGTTATATGTGGCTATTAGGTAGTGATGTGCATGCAGGTGTCTGCAAGGGCCCGTTTTGGTCCACTTTGATAAGGTAAATGTCACCATTCAACCATGTCCATGAGGGTCTGCCAGATGCCTATGTGGGTGTCCATGTGCAGCCCATTTTTTGAGACCCCGCCTTCAGAAAAAGCTGCGCATCCGGCAGCACATCATTTTTTAAAAATGCTGGGAGTGAATGTGGCCATGTGGACACTGGCCCTAAAGAAAGAAACTACTGTAGGTGTCACTTAACATGGACATTACTCAAATAAGTTTTTCTTTTCTCAAAGTGGGAGTAACTGTAAATATGGAATTTTCCAATGGATCAGTGTTGGCACAGATATATTAGGTGGATCAGATATGTTTTTGTTTTTGTTTAGTTTTGTTGTTGTTGTGCTTGTGTACGTAAGTACTCTTGAACCTGATTTGTAACTCTATTAAACTATGTCAATAAATAAAACACACATCAATCTGTGTTGGTCATCAAGGATCACTGAAATCAATTCAAAAGACACAAACTGAATTTATCAAGTTTCTTTAACAACTTTACAGGCGTACTGTCTGTATTTGTGATGAATGAAGATGCAGTCACTTCATATGAGAAGACAATATAAATATCTTATGCCATATTCTTGTGTCAACAGAACAACAGAAGCAAACAGAAGTCAACAGAAATGTAATGATGGTCTCATTACTAAAATACAGGCACATATGTGAACTGTGGCAACACATTAACAAAGCAACTGAAAATCTGTGGGGAAGTAAACAAGTTGGCATTACTGTGGTGGCATCTCCCTACAATACAAGTGCCCTTGAATGCAACCTGCGTGAATAAGTTAAAGATTTTCAACCTTCACTTTTGTTTTTTAGGTAACATTACTTTTCAAATTGATGTAGGACTTTGGGAAGAACTTGTGCAGCTCTCAGGTGCTCCAGCACTAGTGGAAAACCTTGGGAAAAACTCTGCTTACTGAGCTAACATAAATGGGCTAAGACACTGACTGAGCTGCAGTGGTCCCACATAATAAATTAATGCAGTCAGCTAACTGTGACGTTAGTGTGAAAAACATCTTTAGTCACTCTAAGTTGTCAGTGACCACAAAGCTAACATCATTCTGTGGACATCACAAACAGATCTGTACAATGGTCTCCGATGTTTCAATGTAACAAGTGACCGTGCTAACTGGTGTCTCATCCAAATACGTCGTGGTTGCTCATAGTAGCAGCTGTTGACAACATGTAGGTGTGCTCATAATTAGAATCTTACTTTAGTCAGTTTTCAGTACATACTCATCTGTGTTCATTATCTATGCCAACCATTTACGCAAGTTACTTCGTGCAACCACAGACACACTCTGCTGAAAGTCACCAGCTAACATGGTGGCTGTTAGCAGGCAGCAGCAGACACTGAGTCACTACAGTTTGCCACTGAGGTAATAGCAGCACAGAACACACAAAGCGGCCATCGGATTTGTCTATAGAGAGGGGTGTTGCTGGTTGTGGTCATCTGCTTTTACAAAAGAGTACACACACTCTGGTGTGTTTTCGATCTTTCTCTTTCCTCTTTTCACTTTCATTGTAGAAAACTCCAGTGCTGCATAGTTCACGGCCTCTTCTTCACCATCCTGCATGAAATGTAATAAAATATTTGTGTGTTAATGAGTCAGAGCTGTAACATATAAACAAAGTGAGATTAACATACTTTCTTTAATTAATATAATTTCAGTCACCACTGTTATATGTATGTCTTAACTTTATCCATATTTATCATTAGTAACTGAACACTTTATTATGCATTTGTTATATGTTCATTATATTAAATGTTGCCCACGTACAGTTTGACATGGTGTGTGTTTGGGATACAGGTAATAGGAAATTGCAGATTAAATAGTCAACTGAACCCATGAAGAAGAGCAGTGTATTCAGACAGAGTTTTTGTGAATTTGATCGTACAATTGAAGCCACAGTGATCTGTTGCATTTTAGCCATTGTTCTGTTGTTATAGCGCCACCCAGTTGCCAATTCGAGTTAAATTTCTCCAGTCACCTTGAGGCGTCCTGTTCTACATATCTACCAAGTTTAGTAAAAATCGATATGGCGGTTAGGCCTAGATAAGAAATGAGCTCTCTAGCGCCCCCATTTTGTTTGATGGGGTCAATAATGGAGGGGTCCCCTCAGATTATATGTGGTCACATGCCTACAAAGTTGCGTGGTGATGGGTGAAACCCTTGAGATGTTATACACCTTTATGTGATGAGCCACGCCCTCTGCAATATTCATTGCCTTATAGACGCTCAGTTTTGGTAAGTTTTCCAACTTTTGCCAAGAGGGAACTTTAGATATTGGTCCCTAGATTATGTTCACCGAGTTTCATGCAGATCGGTCAAACTTCCTAGGAAGAGATCGATTTTAAGTGTTTTTCAAAAAATTCAAAATTGCAGAAAATTTATACCTGGAAGTTATGGGTTCAAATGTGTTCCACATGAGGAGAGGCATCTCTGTGCAAAGTTTCATGTCTCTACCACATACGGGGCATGAGATATGCTCCTTCAAAGTTTGCAATTTCAATCGGTTGCTATATCGCCCCCCTTTGGCCAGTTGATGTAATATTGCTTCTTTTGCATCCTCCCATGACCCTCTACCACTGTGCCAAATTTCACATGGATTGACCAAGTCAGTGAGGAGAAAAACGTGGAACAGACACACACACAGACAGAGTTTTCGTCATTATATAGTAAGATAAGAGCAGCAAAATATCACATGCCCACACAGGACAACACACTGTCACATATTTACCAGATGATTAGACTGATCCACAGTTAATCTGTCATGTCCAAGATGATGGGAAGCACTCATCGCCTCTGTTAAAACAAAAGGGGGAAAAAAATCATTCAGTGAGATTTTTGTCTTTAATCACATTTTCAGTTTAAGTCTTTCCAGTTTAACACATTCACTCATGTACTGCACTTAATACAGCTTCAATGTTACAGTGATAAACACTGATTAACTCCATCAGAGCTCTCAGCAGTCGGCTGAAGCACTTTGCTTGAGGGAATTTTGCACAAACATCCTTTTGGACAAGACGCTGAACAGATTTCACTGGTCAAAGGTCGAGGTCACTGTGACGTTGTCTGTATCATTCTTATGAATACAATATCTCAAGAACACTTCAAGGCAATTTTATTTTTATTTATTTTTTTTTTTTCAAATTTGGCACAAATGTCAACTTGGACTCAAATGATGAGCTGGTTAGATTTTAGTGGTCAAAGGTCAAGGTCACCATGACCTTGTCTGTATCATTCTTGTACCAAACCATACCATACCACATTTATTTATATAGCACATTTAAAACAACAGAGTTGAGACCAAAGTGCTGTACAGATCAGGAAAAAACAAACACACAGATCAACAAAAGATAACATAAAAAACAACATATGGTGTCACATGCCGAAAGGACAGTCACTCCTGCTAAGATTCAAAAGCCAAGGAATAAAAATGTGCCTTTAAGCGTGATTTAAAAATCTGCAGAGTGGGGGCTCGCCTGACATGCAGGAGCAGCTTGTTCCACAGCTTTGGGGCCACTACTGTGAAGGCCCGGTCTCCCCTGAGCTTCATCCTGGACTTAGGGATAGCCAGGAGAAGCTGATCGGAGGACCTGAGGGACCTCGCGGGAACATAGGGTTCCAGCAGAACCCTATAGATAGATGGTCTTTCTTTCTCTGTTTGTCTTTGTACTGGACTGCAGTTTATTCTGTTAATGTCATAGTGACGCTGTCAACCATACAGTTTATTGACACAGGATTATTTTACAAATGTTAATCATCTTGTTAATCACTGGTGTATCTCATTAGTGGTTTTCTCCCAGGGTCACATGGCTTCTCTCCCTCAGATAAAAACATGTAGGTCAGAAACTGTAAATCAGCTCCAGGTGAATGTTCCTGTGATACTGTGAGAGTGTCGCTCTGCTGCTGTCTGTCAGCAGCTCTCTGAAAAGAAGTGAAGTGAGTATAGAGGATGGATGGTTTAACAGCCCTCCTCTGTACGCTGTGCTCTTCCTGCTGATGTGACTGACAGGCAGAGTGGGCGGGTCATCACTGGTGATGTGGAGCATCTCAGTTGGCTGGCTGCACAATATTTAAAATGGCTCCTCTGTCTTTGTCACTGTGGCAAATGGCTGGATTGAATAGGCCTATATACTGACAGGTCAATTAGCAGTAATCCGTCTCAGTCATCACTTATGACCCACTGAAGTGTGGCAATGTATTTACCTGCAGAGACTTTGCCTTCTTTATAAAATGTAGGGTACCAGACCGTAAGCAGCAGACATGCAGAGACACAGCGCTGAAAAAAATCTTAAATATAGCAGAATACCAAATGAGAGTGAATCTGGTGTTGGCTGTTACTTTTACTTTTACTGGTGAGCATGTTTACAAACAGTAACTGACAGTCCTGCATCATATTTCTTTAAAATGTATCCACCTCTTCCCTGAGGATACTAATGTACATATGATTATAAGTGCAACTTCCAGTGAGATAGCGGAAGTAGCAGTAAGCTAGTCAGTGCCATAGCCTGTGGTTGGTCCCAGTGGCTGCTCTGGGTGGCTAACTGTCAACGCTGGTTCTTTTCTAAAGCAATTTGCCTTGAATTATGTATTTAGTCATTAGGGCTGAGAATGTGTTACTGATTACCGTACTTCCTTTATATCAGATAAAATGAATGCCAAAAGTTATTTCTTTTACTAGTGCTGTATATTACTATCACTGAAGTCTGCTGCTAAATTCAGCTTTATGTTTCTCTCAGAGCATTTTTTTTTAATAAATCACAAGTTGTGTTAACTGCGTCAATAACGCAGACGAGCGGAGGATTAGCTGCAAAACAATTTTATTCACGTTACATGGAGCCACAGTTAATACTGAATTATTTTAAATGTCTGCCGAATGTGTAAGTATCTCTTAATAAGTCATCATAAATCATAAATCATCTTTAGAAGGAGCAGACGTTTACCATAAACTAGCTCGGGCCATGTTAAAGTTAACAATATTTTAACACAGCAAGGCAAGCTAATTGCTAGCGTGTGCGATTGAAAAGGGGAAAAAAAAACCCCAATGCTTTAAGATGGCTGTCAGAGATGGCAGAGGTATGATCACATAATCCCGTTTGAGCTATAACAGGTGGTGTGTTCCACACTTTATTTCCCAATTGCTCTGTCAGTATTGAAAATGCCACTTTTGGTTCCATGCAGGACGTTGCACCAATAATTCATGCAAGGTATCATGAGGGCTAGGAATAAGGTGGATATGCTAACACATATACAAAATAAGTGGCAGTAATTAAGCCTCGTCTCGTTAGGAAATACATTCATACTGGACTTTGTCATTTCCATCTCTCAGTGGGCTCAGAGACAACAGATTTATGACAGGAATCCTGCATTGCAAACTGAGAAAGTTCAGTTTTACAGACAAAGGCATTAACTTGTGTTTACTCTGTGTCAGTTATAGAAACCTGAAGACAGACACATGAAACAGAGGCGTGCTGTTGGGTTTGTTTCATCATGGAAAGAGGGCTGATTTTATTTCCACTGTGGTGATACAGTGAGATACCAACGAAACGAGGCCAATCATATTGCTCTGAAATGTTCCCTCCCACTTTCCATGATTACATTAAGGCGAGTCATCTTCTAATACCCTCTAATTTAGCTGCAGTGAGAAGAACATTAACATGAAAATGGTGATCATATTTTATTTGCTGCTGATGCTCAGAGTGGGACGTAAGTATATTCACAGAAGTCAGATTTACTCCAGATATATAAGTATATAATATATACAGATATATATTTAAAGTATTGTCATGTTCTTGCAGTAACTTAGGAGAGAGCACATATGATTGTTGTTAATGTAAAGTTCATCTTTTCAGGATGCACAGTAGAGCAGATCTTTGAGACAAAGACTGTTGGTGTTGGAGCTGATGTGACACTGATTTGTCCCCGCAAGTATTCAGGAAGCATCTTTTGGATCAGGCTTGTTTCTGGAGACTTTCCAAAAGAATTAGGGAAAACATTTAGTTTAGAGAGTGATCGTCGCATTACAGCCACAGAAGAGCCTAGAAGATTTGTCCTGCACATTAAAAATGTAAGGCCAAGTGATACAGCAGTTTACCTCTGTGTGAAAAAATTCAAACAAGACTTCACACTTTTGAAAGGAGGAGACCTGAGAGTTGAAGGTAAATACATATCTCAGTTTAATTACAGCTTTATTTTAATTATGTCGACATTTGTCTTTTGTTTAAAAGTGAGTAATTGAAGTTTTAAATTTTCCTCTCAATTTTCCAGGACCTGAACCTGATATCACTGCCGTCACTCAAGATCCATCTGATCCAGTCCGTCCAGGAGACTCAGTGACTCTGCAGTGTTCAGTCCTCTCTGACTCTGAGAAGAAAACATGTCCAGAAGAACACAGAGTTTATTGGTTCAGAGCCGCATCAGATGAATTTCATCCTAGTGCCATTTACGCACATGGAAACAGTGTTGAGTGTGAGAAGAGTCCTGAAGCTCACTCTCTTCAGAAATGTATCTACAGCTTCTCTAAGAACGTCAGCTCCTCTGATGCCGGGACTTATTACTGTGCTGTGGCCACATGTGGAGAGATATTATTTGGAAATGGAACAAAACTGGACGTTGAAGGTAACTGTGTCATTATTCTGTTCATTTCAAAATGTGTGTATATGTGAGTTACAAGTCAAATCCATTAGGATCTGTTTTTTTCATGCAGTCATTTAACCAGAAGGTGACATTAAACATCGTTTATCTTTAACTTTTTTTTTCCTCTTGATGTTTCAGGAGCCAGTACGTGCTCACAGAATGCAGATGCAGTTATGTTTCTTCTGTGTGCTGTGTTGGCTATAAGTCTGATTGTTGTAGCCGTCCTCATTTACGCCATCAAGAAGAAGGAATATGATTCTTACAATGGTAAAAGAAGTTACTTATAATTCTCAGTATTACATTCAAAACAACTGAATCCATATTTACTGTTAATTTTGTTCCCCCAATTATTTCAGCTGCTGTTGCCGTGCAGAGAAACGGTGGTTGGAAAAGTCAACAGGTAAAGAATTTAATAGGTATCATAGAATTAACCTCATTGAAACAGTTTTGTGATGTCGTTTCTAACTGTGTCATGTCATGTATTTCCTCAGAGAGATGAGGACACACAGGTTTATTCTGCTGTCGTCTTCACCGTGATGAAAACTGGCAGTGGTGCAATAAAGGATTCAAGAGCAGCAGAGAGACAGAGGATCTACGCTGCTGTCAAGGCTTTTGGGTTGGATTAGTGAGGTCACAGGTCTGTTTGCCATCAGCTGGTACTGTATGTTGAAGTTGATGTTACTCTGGAGCTAAAGGGTTTCACAGGTTTTGGCTATTAGGTAGTTCTGCTCTACAATGTTTTAATGTTATAATTAAGTTTCATCCATGTATTCAAAAGTAATAAGATTGATTGTGTTTTGTTTTTTTAAATGCAAATGTGCACACTCCAGAAATATATGTCAGGGGTGAACCCAGTACAAGTCTGGGTTGGGGCGTTGGATCTCTCTTTCCCTCATTTCCTGTCATGTAAATATTGTCTGTGATAAATGCATAAGAATACCCCAAGAATACTGTTAACAATTTGAAAAAAAGGGCTAAGTAATCAAGTTTTTCAGGTAGAAATCTATTAGCTGTTATTCTTAATTCTGAAACCTGGTTTCTGTCAACATTGCTGAAATCCGTTTTTTTACCATTAGCCATGAGTAACTGTTTAGTTTCCTTTGCACCCCTAAAACTAAACACAGATTTTAAGTACAATCTAAAAACTTAAAAAAGTGTGTACTGATCCAAATACTCTGTATCAGCCTGGACCCTTTACTGGAACCAGTGCCAGCAGAGAGGAAGTGAGTTCGGAGCAGTGGTGGAAGACATTTTCAAATCCTAAGTAGAAGTAGTAATACCACGAGTACTCTGGTACAGGTTAAAGTACTGCATTCAAAATCTTATTTTAGTGAACAGATGTATTTGTTTAATGAAGTGTCTTTACCATCCAGAGCACTGTGACACCCTTAACTACACCAGAGCACAGAGGTTCATCTGTCCCCAGTAGAGATGTGGCATCATGCCTCCAGCAATGGAAACCTGAAGTTTCTACTGTTCCAGAGGGAAACAGAAAGTGTCACCTGTGTGATATGAGAGGTCAAAAATGAAATGTGCTTTTTGTTCTCTTGTCCATTAGATCACAATCTGAGACGTATATTAGATTTATATTTTCTACAAAATGTCTGCAGATTTTTTTTTTTTCTATGTCTCATGACCTTTGACTTCAGTACCTGTTTACAGACAAAGTGTTTCACCGAGCTCAGTTTGTGTTAAATGTCTACCAACAGCACAGGAAGGTGCTTTAAGTTTGATGTGTTAAAGGCACAGTCTGTGTCTCAGATGAGCCTCAGTCATGTTTTACAGCAGTGATGTCTAAGGAGCAGGACTGTGTTCATATTTGTTTGACATGTATGGAGGTATATTATGTTTGTTCTTTTGCTCTTATTATGTTATTGCCGTTGTTTTTATTATGTTTGTAGTGTCTTGTACTTACATACCTACCATACTTAAAGTACTCATTTTACAGAATGGTCCATTTCAGAACCAGATGTGGTTGTAACAGGCAACTCTTCTAACGTGGGTGTTGCTATTCAGTCAGCAGGAAACCTGCATGTGATGTGTTTCACACTTGTGCTAAATCTGGCCTCACAGAGGCCGTTTAATCTGCCAACAGTTGAGTTTGTCAGTTGTATGCAGCATTTCGGACAGGTTTTATGACAGTGTTTGTCAGTCTGTCTGCTTTGCTTCACATTTTGCTGCAATAAAAATGATTAAAGTCAGATGAACAGACTGAAAACTTTATCTTATGAGGTAAAACTGATGTTGACAAAGTTTTCCTTTGGGGCAATAATTTGCAGTTGGAAAAAAAGGTAATAAATCGCAATATATCACAATATATTTCACTGCAATACTCATCATATCACAATAATATCATATTGTGATCTAAGTATCAAGATGATATCGTATCGTAGGTTCTCTGGTGATTCCCACCCCAACTTCATATACTGCTGGGTAGCTGAATCTGTAACGATACATCATCATTTTTATTGATTTATATTTTGTCTGTAAAGTAACTAGTAACTAATGATGTCAGACAAATGTAGTCGAGTAAAAAGTAGCCTAACTCATCCTGGACCTGGAGGTTGTGTTGTTTTGTTTGCGTAACCCATACAACACTGGAGAATTCAGACGGCACTGTCCTAGTCCCCCTCTAAATTCTTGGTCCACACATTTCTTACATCCTGTATTGACCACTGTAACACAGTTCTCTCTGGCCTCCCCACCAAACTCATGAACAGGCTTCAAGTCATTCAAATCTCTGCTGCCCTGATCATTACCCGCACCAAATCATCCGACCACATCACCCCCATTCTCATCCAACTACACTGGCTCCATGTTCAGTACCGAATACAATACAAACACATTTAAAGCCCTCCACTCTCCCTATGCTGGTCTCCTGACCATCCCCACCTCACACCTCAGCACCATGGGTGTCAGGGCTTTCAGCTGCACTGCCCCCAGGCTCTGGAAGTCCCTACATCCACACATCCAACACTCTGACAGTCTGACAGCACAACATCCTTCAGATCCCATCTCAAAACACACCTGTTCAAACTGGCTTACAGACTTTAACACTGACTGTACCCTCTACCCTTTTGAAAGGCTCATTTTAAATGAAATGTATTATTGTTATAACACTGATTAGAGATGAAGAGGACTTTGACTTTGAAATATCTGTAGCTACAGTGTAGGTGTTAGCGTTCAGGTTTGAGGCACAGTTGCAGGGGAAAGGTGAGAAGAAATGTGGCCAAAACCACACAGGCTTGACAGTGAACAGCTGTGTATCTGTCCATCACAACTTCCCACAACTGTAGACAGAAGCATCATTAAAACCACAAACTGAGCATTTTATTTTGTCGACACAAGTAGTCTTTCTTTAGTAGAAAATATACAGTATGAAAAAATGTCAGGGCATAACTACTGAAATGAATGAACCCCTCCATCTCTCTGGTCTCACAGCACTTTGTAAAGAGCCTCTGCATGTCAAGCAAAGCCACATGCAACAGCTACACTGACACACACAGGCTGTGGTGGGCCGTTTCTCCTCCCTTTGACCAACCATCAAGGCTGTTTACTCAGAACAGACCTGACGATGGGCTTCAACAGGATGTGTAGTGAGAGGAGAGATACAAGAGGCTTCAGCAGGCTCACTTTTCACCTTGTTAATGTGCTCATTCACAGTACAAATATCTCTCAGCCCTGTGATTTTAAATATGCAAACAAAGCTGTCAACAACTGCAATCTTACAATTTCACAGATGCACATTAGTTTATGTTTTGTTTTAATTTGAATGTAGATTTATTGATTGATTCAACATTAATTTGAACAGGCTGCCGGTCCATAACTGCACCAAGTGACGTTAGCAAGGCTGTCAAACCTGTCTGCAGATAATCAGGCAAACTACAGATCACAGTTCAAACTCCTGCTCCTGACAGAAAGACCAGGGTGGGACCAGTGAGTGATTAGCACCTCCTCCCTCTGACAGCTACCACCAATGAAAAGCACCAAACCACTGAGAGTAAGTGCAACTGAGTCGTGGTGTGTGTCCAACCCTCCTGAACCCTTCACACACCTTTGTGAGTTCTTGTGATATTAAAAATAAACATAACAGTTATATAGTGTTGTTCAACTTTCCTTTTGACAGCAGCAGTAAAGCCCAGCGTCCTGAGGCTGAAACACAGAGTGAGAAAGGTAGAACAGCCTCTTTGCACTGACACCTTAGTTTGAAGCCCGACCACAACGATGCTGAAGTTTCCATGCAGCATTTGTTTATCGTAACTGTGAACGTGTGTTTGTGTGTGTGTGCAAAGGGTGTTTTGGCTCGTTGTCAACAATATGTTGACTGTGATGAAAAGCACAAACCACAACCTGCTGGTCTGACAAACGTGATGAGGTTTGGTCCTATAGATAGATGGGTTGACTGTACATCTGTTTTTACTCTCCTTGCACCTTTCAAGTTGGCGGGAAACCTGAACTCTGTTAAATCATTACTTTGATTCCAGAGTTTGGTGTTGGACTGCATTATATTGTCAGGTGTTCCTGTTACTGTCATAGTGACGGTGTCAACCATACGTTATGGTTTGTTTTGCATTTGTTAATCACTGGTGTATCTCATTAGTGGTTTTCTCCCAGGGTCACATGGCTTCTCTCCCTCAGATAAAAACATGTAGGTCAGAAACTGTAAATCAGCTCCAGGTGAATGTTCCTGTGATACTGTGAGAGTGTCGCTCTGCTGCTGTCTGTCAGCAGCTCTCTGAAAAGAAGTGAAGTGAGTATAGAGGATGGATGGTTTAACAGCCCTCCTCTGTACGCTGTGCTCTTCCTGCTGATGTGACTGACAGGCAGAGTGGGCGGGTCATCACTGATGATGTGGAGCATCTCAGTTGGCTGGCTACACAATATTCAAGATGGCTCCTCTCTCTTTGTCACTGTGGCAAATGACTGGATACGTCTTTTTATACGAACTCAAATCAACCTGATCTATACATTCCTGTTTAACTGGGTGGTAACAACAATGTAGGATTTTTTATTGGGCCTAGAGACATAGTTCTGTGTATTTACAGATAAATTACATGTGATATATTTAAAGGCCAGTGGTGTCAGTGCCCTTTTTAAACATGAATATTTGGCCATTAAGATAAAAGTTAACTCTGAATCTCATGTTTGTTGAATTATTTGACTGTCACAAGATTTGACTGATATCAGACAGAATTGTCACTTGACCAGTGTATCCGCCTGAATCAAACATTACTCACTACTCAACTGATGTGTCGCCATGCCAACATACTGATTTCACTTGATTTTTAAGAGTGGAGCAAAGCAACATAAAAACAAAGATTTAAGGGTTATTAAAAAGACCTCAATTTAGAACAGCCTCGATAGCAGCGCCTACCACCCATGGTGCTGATTGGCTAACTGTTAATACCTCTACAATGGTTGGTGGATCTATTGATTTTAACCGAGAAAGCTCTGTTTCATGTCACGATGCCAGACAAACCAGTCGACTAAATGAAGTGGGCAGATTCAAAGGTCTGGACCAAGACAACTAAAACTGTGATGATGTAAAGAAAGAGCTCTTGCAAAATAGTGTCGGGAGAAAACTTGTTTTGGCGGAACGTTTGCACGTGGGAAGGCGAGCCTTGGCATTAACATGGCTAAATCCCTGCAAAAGAAAATGCCACATGAAACATTTGAAGATGTTTCAGAGTGTAGGTTGCTGCAACACATTGTGACTCTGACCTCGTCACATATTGACGTTTGGTCATTGACTTTCCACGTCCACATACGACGTGCAAGGTACCCTGGGTGTGTTGGTTGTTGATGTTCTAGGACGCCGTGTCAAGTTCTGCCTGTTACATACATTGTCTTCTTTCAAAATACACTTCTGTTTTCACAGGAAATTTAACGTCTATATACAGTATTTTTCAAAATAAACGCAGTACATCAGTAAAACACCGCAAATTGACTTTTTTCTTCCTTCAACAACAACCGCACATGGTTGGGTTTAGAGAAAAAAAAAACAGGATTTGGCTTTATAACCTTAAGGGACGTGAACACCATTTTCTCGATTGAAAGTTGGTGTTTGTTGGACCCTAGCTAATTCTTGTCTCATCTGTGGTCTGATAAACAGAAAGAGAGAGCGTCACAATGAAATAATATTAAATAGGTCAGTGTATGGGAAACAATGGGTTACAGTATGAAACCTTTATATTATTGCCCTCTCCAGAAAAGTGCACCCCCAGTTTTACCTTGTGTTCACTCTCAGTGTCAGTTATAGAAACCCACCCTGAAACATGAAACAAAGTGTGCTGTTGTGTTGTTTCAGGTTGGAAAGATGGTTGATTTTATTTCCACTGTGGTGATACAGTGAGATACCAACATAACGACAGGCCAATCAGATTGCTCTGAAATGTTCCCTCCCACTTTCCATGATTACATTAAGACGAGTCGTCTTCTAATACGCTCTAATGTAGCTGCAGCTACAAGTGGATCAACATGAAAATGGTGATCATATTTTATTTGCTGCCGATGCTCAGAGTGGGACGTAAGTATATTCACAGAAGTCAGATTTACTCCAGATATACATTTAAAATATTATGTTCTTACAGTAATTTAGTACAGTGTGTACATTTTTCTTTCTCTGTTGTTAATCACTGCTCCATTTCATTTTATCTTCAGGATGCACAGACGATCACGTCTTTGAAACGACAACTGTTGAAGTTGGAAATGATGTGACTTTGAATTGTACTCGCCGGACATCTCAGTACTATGATACCCTGTTTTGGATCAGGCTTGTTTCTGGAAAAACACTTGAATGCTTGGGAGGAACATATGCCTTTGATAATGAAGGTGTTAACAAGACTGCTCACATTACAGCAAAACAAGAGCCTGGATCATTTATTCTGCATATTCATGAGACAAAGCTGAGTGATACTGGACTTTACTACTGTTTAAAAGTAAATCTACTGGACATGACATTTTCCAAATCAGCACTTCTGAGAGTTAAAGGTAAATAGACATTTTAAATTACTTGACAATAAATAACTGTGCCTTAATCCAACATGTTTACCATCAGTTTACATTATTAGATTTTTCTACATGTATATGTGTTTCCATAACTGATTATAAGTCAAATTATGTCTCCATATTGTATAGAAAAGGTTTTAAGCATATGGATTTAAAATTTTCATTACTTTTAATTTTATTAAAGTGAGTAAAACATGTCATTTTATCTTGACATTTTCCAGGACCTGAACCTGATATCACTGCCGTCACTCAAGATCCATCTGATCCAGTCCGTCCAGGAGACTCAGTGACTCTGCAGTGTTCAGTCCTCTCTGACTCTGAGAAGAAAACATGTCCAGAAGAACACAGAGTTTATTGGTTCAGAGCCGCATCAGATGAATCTCATCCCAGTGTCATTTATACCCAAGGAAACAGTAGTGATGGATGTGAGAAGAGTCCTGAAGCTCACTCTCCACAGAAATGTATCTACAGCTTCTCTAAGAACGTCAGCTCCTCTGATGCCGGGACTTATTACTGTGCTGTGGCCACATGTGGAGAGATATTATTTGGAAATGGAGCAAAAGTGGACATTCAAGGTAACTGCAGAATATTTCCATATTAATCTTTAATATTCAGTAATTGTGAATCCAGTAGAAGAGATTAAAATCATGTATTACAAAAGTCTAGTTTCCATTATATTGTAACATCTTGTCCAAAAAGCTGTTAACTTTCATTATTTGCTCCTGATGTTATTTCAGAGCTCAACATGTGGGATCTGCAGAAGGCCAACATACTTCTGTTTCTGTTATTTGCTGCTTTGGCTTTAAGTCTGAGTGTTATTGCCTTCCTGATTTATACCATCAAGAAGAAAACTTGTCATCGTTGCAATGGTAATTAAACCTTCTCATACATCAGTCCAAAATCTAACTTCACAGGATTTAGAATAATGATTTGTGTAAATTAACGCACAGCATCTTTTATCTTTAATCTTTGTTTTATTTCATGATACAGCTGCCGTCACTCTGCAAACAAATGCTGCAAGTCAGCAGGTAAAGTATATAAAGAAAAGATGTAGCTGGAAAAGTTAATGGCATATTTTTACCCCGACATGTATAGAGATTAAAATCTGTCGACTCATTATACTTTTCTATATATTTCCTCAGAGAGACGAGGACTCGTTGGCTTATTCTGCACCGACCTTCATCAAGAGGGAAACTGGCCGAGCTGACAGAAGGAATGTAAAAGCAGCAGAGGGAGAGACGACCTACGCTGATGTCAGGACCTTAGTGAGAAATTAACATCTGCTGGATTTGCTGATTAAAAATTATCATAATTTTTGTTTGTTACACTGTTGTAAACATTTACTCTGCCTCGATTTCACAGCTGATAATGGTAACAATTTTGTAATTGGATAACCTTCAAATATGTTTAACGTGTCATTCTGGCATCATGTTCGGTCTGTTTGCAACCATTGTGTGACTTTTTATGCTCTTATTATATTAAGGCTTTATAGATTATCATGATGCAAAATACAATTACAGTACGTTAGTTGCTTTGAGTGATGTTCCTTTTGCATGTTTTTAATTAAAGTAAGAAGAGGATTAGTGCTACCACTCAGACATGCAGTTTGAAAGATTTACCTTGAAGGAGGAGGGAGTTTGAATTTTGAAGTGAACCATTTTTGGGTTTTTCAAAAGTTTTGTTTTTGATTTTCTGGCATATTTTTTGTCTCATTTTTAAATGTTTACTTGTGATTTGTTGCTTTTTAAATAACAATTTGTACTCATTGCAGGATTCATTGAGTATGAAAAAATGAGATTTTATTCTGTCTTTTTTTTGTTGGCTTTTTGTCTATATTAGATAGGATAGTCTACGTGTGAAATGGAGAGAGAGGTGGGTCGACATGCAACAAAGGGCCGCAGGCTGGAATCTAACCCACGGCTGCTGCAGCGAGGACAGTGCCTCTGTATATGGGATGTCTGTCCTACCCACTAAGCAACCGGGCACCCGATGTTTTCTTTTTCAATGTTTTTAACATAGTAGAAATAAATTAAATTCTTTTAAAGGCAATAATTGATGAGACTAAAATGGCAGTAATTTCATATTGCTTGATTCATCTTGCTCATGTTGATCTTTTACCACACTTTAAATCCAATGATTTTCACAATTTGCTATGAAGACTTAACAGTGAAAGCATGTGAAATTAGCTTCTGGAAAAAAAGCAAAAACTGACCACTTTGAAAATAGAGTTTATTTTCATTTTTTTAAAAACCCAAACGGTTTAAAGCAGCTGTGCAGAACTTTTTACCATTAATAAAACTGTCCCTAGTTCGTATCACCCCCCCTTGAAGATCTGCATATTTATTTGAACCCAACAGCAACAAAAAAGCCTTTCTCTATATGGCTATTTAGCATAGCCTCGCTCGGGTCGGACACACAGCGGAAGTCAGCAAACCAGAAAACGGCACTTGAGGCAGAAGTGATTCTGCTCGCCCACAACGGCCCGCAGCGATTAAACCACAGAAGAAGAAGGAGCCGTGTTTACAGTGTTCTTCGAGGAAGCAGTACGCAACGGGCATTGCTGAACACATAACACCTAACAGTTTTACCAGAGATGTATCTATGAGGACTTGGTTGTACTTTTGATGTCATGGCGGATAACGAAGGAGCATAATGTAAAATTATCTGTGACTGTGACCATAAACACAAATGTACAGCAGGCAGTTGTCCTCAGTGTGTAAGAAATTCAGAGCTACACTAGAACATTTATGAACAGGTCTTACTTTACTACTTGTGTGTAATGTTAGCATGTTTCCACTAATTACTTGGACTGACCTAACATTATTAGCGTTAGCTTTGCAAGCGACAGCTGCAGGTAACAGCTTTACTGTGTTAGGATTATGTTATGTCTTCACTGTGTATCTTCACATAAAAGAATACTCTGACGATTTGGGAGTTATGCCCTTTCTCCATCATTTTCATATTGAGACAACATGATCAATATCTTATCTTCTGTACGTCCAGTGGCTGGGTCTCAGGTCTCAGCGTTTTGCATTGCGCTTATAGGGGGTCAGTACGTCCTGCGCTGTGATCTGCGGAGGGATACACCGGTGAGCAGGCACAGACGTAGCTTGTAAACAAAACTCAGCTGTTTATTTAGCCTAGTGAGATCTCCGGACTATAGCAGCTGCAATGGACGACTTTGAACGCGATTTTTAAGAGTTTCTTGTAGCGGACACAGATCCAGAGCCATACCTGTTTGAGCCGGAGTACACAGATGAGGAACTCCATGTGTTGAATGTGAACAGAGATGAGAGAGGCTGAATCCTCCGCTACTATTTCCTGCACATCATGTGTTGCCATCGTTGGGGAGATATATCATCAGGAGGAAAAGGGCCGCAGAGAGTGCATCACAAGGAATGAAAACTTTGCAGCAATCACTAATCCTGGCATGATTGAAACTTTTTTTCATATTTCTAAGATGAACTGGGAAAAAAACGCTGCAGGCCTGCAGGAGCTGATGGACAGCTTTCAGTCAGGTGAGTAATATCGTCCGTGTCGTCTCTTTCTTTGTTTTTGCCCGAGTGACCAACCTACCTGTCCCAGAGCCAGCTGCAGCTGTTGCTCACCGGTGTATCCCTCCGCGCAAGATGTATTGACAGTGCCATGCTAACCGCTGTCTCAATATGAAAATGATAGAGAAAGGCCATAACTCCCAAATCGTTGGAGTATTCTTTTCACATAATAATGTGGACTCAGCAGATGACTTGTTAACTGTTTAACAAGTCTCACAACACTTTGTAAAGACCCTCTGCATGTCAAGCAAAGCCACATGCAACAGCTACACTGACACACACAGGCTGTGGTGGGCCGTTTCTCCTCCCTTTGACCAACCATCAAGGCTGTTTACTCAGAACAGACCTGACGATGGGCTTCAACAGGATGTGTAGTGAGAGGAGAGATACAAGAGGCTTCAGCAGGCTCACTTTTCACCTTGTTAATGTGTCAAATGTCTGTCATGCATGTAGATTTAAATATCCAAACAAAGGTGTCTACAACTGCAATCTTAAAAGTTCACAGATGCACATCAGTTTATGTTTTGTTTTAATTTTAATGTAGATTTATTGATTGATTCAACATTAATTTGAACAGGCTGCCGGTCCATAACTGCACCAAGTGACGTTAGCAAGGCTGTCAAACCTGTCTGCAGATAATCAGGCAAACTACAGATCACAGTTCAAACTCCTGCTCCTGACAGAAAGACCAGGGTGGGACCAGTGAGCCGACTGAGTCATGGTGTGTGTCCAACCCTCCTGAACCATTCACCCACCTTTGTGAGTTCTTGTGATATTAAAAATAAACATAACAGTTATATAGTGTTGTTCAACTTTCCTTTTGACAGCAGCAGTAAAGCCCAGCGTCCTGAGGCTGAAACACAGAGTGAGAAAGGTAGAACAGCCTCTTTGCACTGACACCTTAGCTTGAAGCCCGACCACAACGATGCTGAAGTTTCCATGCAGCATTTGTTTATCGTAACTGTGAACGTGTGTTTGTGTGTGTGTGTGTGTGCAAAGGGTGTTTTGGCTCGTTGTCAACAATATGTTGACCGTGATGAAAAGCACAAACCACAACCTGCTGGTCTGACAAACGTGATGAGGTTTGGTCCTATAGATAGATGGGTTGACTGTACATCTGTTTTTACTCTCCTTGCACCTTTCAAGTTGGCGGGAAACCTGAACTCTGTTAAATCATTACTTTGATTCCAGAGTTTGGTGTTGGACTGCATTATATTGTCAGGTGTTCCTGTTACTGTCATAGTGACGGTGTCAACCATACATTATGGTTTGTTTTACATTTGTTAATCACTGGTGTATCTCATTAGTGTTTTTCTCCCAGGGTCACATGGCTTCTCTCCCTCAGATAAAAACATGTAGGTCAGAAACTGTAAATCAGCTCCAGGTGAATGTTCCTGTGATACTGTGAGAGTGTCGCTCTGCTGCTGTCTGTCAGCAGCTCTCTGAAAAGAAGTGAAGTGAGTATAGAGGATGGATGGTTTAACAGCCCTCCTCTGTACGCTGTGCTCTTCCTGCTGATGTGACTGACAGGCAGAGTGGGCGGGTCATCACTGATGATGTGGAGCATCTCAGTTGGCTGGCTACACAATATTCAAGATGGCTCCTCTGTCTTTGTCACTGTGGCAAATGACTGGATACGTCTTTTTATACGAACTCAAATCAACCTGATCTATACATTCCTGTTTAACTGGGTGGTAACAACAATGTAGGACTTTTTATTGGGCCTAGAGACATAGTTCTGTGTATTTACAGATAAATTACATGTGATATATTTAAAGGCCAGTGGTGTCAGTGCCCTTTTTAAACATGAATATTTGGCCATTGAGATAAAAGTTAATTCTGAATCTCATGTTTGTTGAATCATTTGACTGCCACAAGATTTGACTGATATCAGCCAGAATTGTCATTTGACCAGTGTATCCGCCTGAATCAAACATTACTCACTACTCAACTGATGTGTCCCCATGCCAACATACTGATTTCACTTGATTTTTAAGAGTGGAGGGAAGCAACATAAAAACAAAGATGTCGTGGGATATTAAAATGACGTCAATTTAGAACAGCTTCGATAGCAGCGCCTACCACCCATGGTGCTGATTGGCTAATTGTTAATACCTCTACAATGGTTGGTGGATCTATTGATTTTAACCGAGAAAGCTCTGTTTCATGTCACGATGCCAGACAAACCAGTCGACTCAATGAAGTGGGCAGATTCAAAGGTCTGGACCAAGACAACTAAAACTGCGATGATGTAAAGAAAGAGCTCTTGCAAAATGGTGTCGGGAGAAAACTTGTTTTGGAGGAACGTTTGCACGTGGGAAGGCGAGCCTTGGCATTAACATGGCTAAATCCCTGCAAAAGAAACGCAACATAAAAACATTTGAAGATGTTTCAGAGTGTAGGTTGCTGCAACACATTGTCACTCTGACCTCGTCACATATTGACGTTTGGTCATTGACTTTCCACCTCCACATATGACGTGCAAGGTACCCTGGGTGCGTTGGTTGTTGATGTTCTGGGACACCGTGTCAAGTTCTGCCTGTTACATGCATTGTCTTCTTTCAAAATACACTTCAGTTTTCACTGGAAATTTAATATTTACATGCAGTATCTTTCAAAATAAATGCAGTACATCGGTACTACACCGCAAACAAGCGCACATGGTTGGGTTTAGAAAAAGAAGAACAGGGTTTGGCTTTATAACCTTCAGAGACATGAACACTGTTTTCTTGAGTGAAAGTCAGTGTTTGTTGGACCCATCCACCACCCCGCCCCTCCCACCTGCCCCAGTCAGACTTTTGCAGCCTTAACTTTTGTCCTTGTCCTGGCACATTTCCCCCTGATGCTGCTGGGCGCCATTAAACTATAACGGCATCAGCAGCATATCATGCTGATGTTACAGGACGACCTTTTCCGTTGGCTTGTGACACCACAAGTCACTGCCCAACTGCCAGATTTCGACAACTTTGAAGTGAGACCATGCTCGTTGCTAACATAGCTTGGAGGTAGTTATTGTAGTTTCATGCACAGCGCTAAAATTATGTATGGAGATAGTTCTGAGACAGCTCGGAGGTCAATGGCAGGCGTATACCAGCAGTCTACATCCTGTGAGCCCGACTACAGCAACTCAAACTCAGCCTATGCTGAGGGACTGGACAGACCCAACTTCTAGACTCTGTTGCTGCTATTACAGAGGTTAGAGCTGGTGCTGCCGTCGGCTACCAGCCTGCTGTGACTGATGAATTAGTGATGCTGCAGCTCACGACTGCAGGTCTGCTCCTGGAGCCACTGCCCCCACTGCCACCGGAAATAATACTAAATAGGTCAGTGTATGGGAAACAATGGGTTACAGCATGAAACCTTTTTTTTTATTGCCCTCTCCAGAAAAGTGCCCCCCCCCCCCCAATTTTACCTTGTGTTTACTCTCAGTGTCAGTTATAGAAACCCACCCTGAAACATGAAACAAAAGTGTGCTGTTGTGTGTTTCAGGTTGGAAGGATGGTTGATTTTATTTCCACTGTGGTGATACAGTGAGATACCAACATAACGACAGGCCAATCAGATTGCTCTGAAATGTTCCCTCCCACTTTCCATGATTACATTAAGACGAGTCGTCTTCTAATACGCTCTAATGTAGCTGCAGCTACAAGTGGATCAACATGAAAATGGTGATCATATTTTATTTGCTGCCGATGCTCAGAGTGGGACGTAAGTATATTCACAGAAGTCAGATTTACTCCAGATATACATTTAAAATATTATGTTCTTACAGTAATTTAGTACAGTGTGTACATTTTTCTTTCTCTGTTGTTAATCACTGCTCCATTTAATTTTATGTTCAGGATGCACAGACGATCACGTCTTTGAAACGACAACTGTTGAAGTTGGAGATAATGTGACTTTGAATTGTACTCGCCAGACATCTGCGACCAGGGTAACCTTGTTTTGGATCAGGCTTGTTTCTGGAAAAACACCTGAATTCTTGGGAGGAACATACACCTTTGATTATGAAGGTGTTAACAAGACTCCTCACATTACAGCAAAACAAGAGCCTGGATCATTTATTCTGCATATTCATAAGACAAAGCTGAGTGATACTGGACTTTACTACTGTTTAAAAGTAAATCTACTGGACATGACATTTTCCAAATCAGCACTTCTGAGAGTTAAAGGTAAATAGACATTTTACATTACTTGACAATAAATAACCGTGCTTTAATTCAACATGTTTCAATAACTCATTATAAGTCAAATTATGTCTCCATATTGTATAGAAAAGGTTTTAAGCATATGGATTTAAAATTTTCATGACTTTTAATTTTATTAAAGTGAGTAAAACATGTCATTTTATCTTGACATTTTCCAGGACCTGAACCTGATATCACTGCCGTCACTCAAGATCCATCTGATCCAGTCCGTCCAGGAGACTCAGTGACTCTGCAGTGTTCAGTCCTCTCTGACTCTGAGAAGAAAACATGTCCAGAAGAACACAGAGTTTATTGGTTCAGAGCCGCATCAGATGAATCTCATCCCAGTGTCATTTATACCCAAGGAAACAGTAGTGATGGATGTGAGAAGAGTCCTGAAGCTCACTCTCCACAGAAATGTATCTACAGCTTCTCTAAGGACGTCAGCTCCTCTGATGCCGGGACTTATTACTGTGCTGTGGCCACATGTGGAGAGATATTATTTGGAAATGGAGCAAAACTGGACATTCAAGGTAACTGCAGAATATTTCCATATTAATCTTTAATAATCATTAATTTTAAATCCCGTAGAAGAGATTAAAATCATGTATTACAAAAGTTTAGTTTCCATTATATTGTAAGATTTTGTCCAAAAAGCTGTTAACTTTCAATATTTGCTCCTGATGTTATTTCAGAGCTCAACTTGTGGGATCTGCAGAAGGCCAACATACTTCTGTTTCTGTTATTTGCTGCTTTGGCTTTAAGTCTGAGTGTTATTGCCTTCCTGATTTATACCATCAAGAAGAAAACTTGTCATCATTGCAATGGTAATTAAACCTTCTCATACATCAGTCCAAAATCTAACTTCACAGGATTTAGAATAATGATTTGTGTAAATTAACGCACAGCATCTTTTATCTTTAATCTTTGTTTTATTTCATGATACAGCTGCCGTCACTCTGCAAACAAATGCTGCAAGTCAGCAGGTAAAGTATATAAAGAAAAGATGTAGCTGGAAAAGTTAATGGCATATTTTTACCCCGACATGTATAGAGATTAAAATCTGTTGTCTCATTATACTTTTCTATATATTTCCTCAGAGAGATGAGGACTCGTTGGTTTATTCTGCACCGACCTTCATCAAGAGGAAAACTGGCCGAGCTGACAGAAGGAATGTAAAAGCAGCAGAGGGAGAGACGACCTACGCTGATGTCAGGACCTTAGTGAGAAATTAACATCATCTGGATTTGCTGATTAAAAATTAACATCATTTTTGTTTGTTACACTGTTGTAAACATTTACTTTGTTTCAATTTCACAGCTGATAATGGTAACAATTTTGTAATTGGATAACGTTCAGATATGTTTAACATGTCATTTTGACATCATGTTCAGTCTGTTTGCAACCATTGTGTGATTTTTATGCTCTTATTATATTAAGGCTTTATAGATTATCATGATGCAAAATACAATTATGTTAGTTGCTTTGAGTGATATTCTTTTTGCATGTTTTTAATTAAAGTAAGAAGAGGATTAGTGCTACCACTCAGACATGCAGTTTGAAAGATTTACCTTGAAGGAGAGGGGAGTTTGAATTTTGAAGTGAACCATTTTGGGGTTTTTCAAAAGTTTTGTTTTTGATTTTCTGGCATATTTTTTGTCTCATTTTTAAATGTTTACTTGTGATTTGTTGCTTTTTAAAAAACAATTTGTACTCATTGCAGGATTCATTGAGTATGAAAAAATGAGATTTTATTCTGTCTTTTTTTTGTTGGCTTTTTGCCTATATTAGATAGGATAGTCTACGTGTGAAATGGAGAGAGAGGTGGGTTGACATGCAACAAAGGGCCGCAGGCTGGAATCTAACCCACGGCTGCTGCAGCGAGGACAGTGCCTTTGTATATGGGATGCCTGTTCTACCCACTAAGCAACCAGGCACCCTATGTTTTCTTTTTCAATGTTTTTAACACAGTAGAAATAAATAAAATACTTTAAAGGCAATAACTGATGAGACTAAAATGGCAGTAATTTCATATTGCTTAATTTTTCTTGCTCATGTTGATTTTTTACCACACTTTAAATCCAATGATTTTCACAATTTGCTATGAAGACTTAACAGTGAAAGCATGTGAAATTTGCTTCTGAAAAAAAAAGCAAACACTGACCACTTTGAAAATAGTTAACTTTGATTTTTCTAAAAACCCAAACAGTTTAACTAATGCCATAATAATGAAATGAAATGAGATAAAAACCTAATGGGGACTGTATACTGTTTTCATTTTGCCTGCAAGTGAAACAATGTGACATATTTTGTGTCTTAACCCTGATTTAATTCAAGATTTAATATAAGATTTAAAAATTGACACAATTATTGAAATTCGCCAAGCATTTAAATAACCGTACAAAGAGAAGTTTATCAAGTTTCTAACCATGAGAACTTCGCAGGGATTTGACAGGCACGCTGTGTGTAGTTCTCTGCTAACATGTTGCATCTGTTTAATGGGAACTTCTCTTCGAGCAACACTCTTACACAGTGAAGCTCCAATATTTACTGACCATCAACAGCTAGGCCTCATGTTTTGTGCTCCTGGTGAAGTTGCCAGCTTCACACACATATTTCACTCTTACCAAAACCACAGTCATTTTTTGGAGGGCTTAACTCATCCTGGACCTGGAGGTTGTGTTGTTTTGTTTGCGTAACCCAATTTGGCGTCCAAATCAACACTAAAAAGAGATAAAGAGGACTTATGAAATATCTGTAGCGACAGTGTAGGTGTTAGTAGTTCAGGTTTGAGGGACAGTTGCAAGAGAAAGGTGAGAGGAAATGTGGCCAAAACCACACAGAAAACCAAGAAATGTGAAGAACTGACAGATAAACTTATGTTTGGTTTTGTGGTTTGATTGGCTGTGTATCTGTCCATCACAACTTCCCACAATTGTAATCAGAAGCATGGCTAAAAAAACATGCAGAGCATTTGATTTTATGGACACGATTAGTCTTCCTTTGTTTATTAAAAAAAAAGCACACTGGAGAATAACAATGAAGGAGATACCCCTCCATCTCTCTGGTCTCACAGCACTTTGTAAAGACCCTCTGCATGTCAAGCAAAGCCACATGCAACAGCTACACTGACACACACAGGCTGTGGTGGGCCGTTTCTCCTCCCTTTGACCAACCATCAAGGCTGTTTACTCAGAACAGACCTGATGATGGGCTTCAACAGGATGTGTAGTGAGAGGAGAGATACAAGAGGCTTCAGCAGGCTCACTTTTCACCTTGTTAATGTGCTCATTCACAGTACAAATATCTCTCAGTCCTGTGGCTTTAAATATGCAAACAAAGGTGTCAACAACTGCAATCTTACAATTTCACAGATGCACATTAGTTTATGTTTTGTTTTAATTTGAATGTAGATTTATTGATTAAGTCAACATTAATTTGAACAGGCTGCCGGTCCATAACTGCACCAAGTGACGTTAGCAAGGCTGTCAAACCTGTCTGCAGATAATCAGGCAAACTACAGATCACAGTTCAAACTCCTGCTCCTGACAGAAAGACCAGGGTGGGACCAGTGAGTGATTAGCACCTCCTCCCTCTGACAGCTACCACCAATGAAAAGCACCAAACCACTGAGAGTAAGTGCAACTGAGTCGTGGTGTGTGTCCAACCCTCCTGAACCCTTCACACACCTTTGTGAGTTCTTGTGATATTAAAAATAAACATAACAGTTATATAGTGTTGTTCAACTTTCCTTTTGACAGCAGCAGTAAAGCCCAGCGTCCTGAGGCTGAAACACAGAGTGAGAAAGGTAGAACAGCCTCTTTGCACTGACACCTTAGTTTGAAGCCCGACCACAACGATGCTGAAGTTTCCATGCAGCATTTGTTTATCGTAACTGTGAACGTGTGTTTGTGTGTGTGTGCAAAGGGTGTTTTGGCTCGTTGTCAACAATATATTGACTGTGATGAAAAGCACAAACCACAACCTGCTGGTCTGACAAACGTGATGAGGTTTGGTCCTATAGATAGATGGGTTGACTGTACATCTGTTTTTACTCTCCTTGCACCTTTCAAGTTGGCGTAAACCTGAACTCTGTTAAATCATTACTTTGATTCCAGAGTTTGGTGTTGGACTGCATTATATTGTCAGGTGTTCCTGTTACTGTCATAGTGACGGTGTCAACCATACGTTATGGTTTGTTTTGCATTTGTTAATCACTGGTGTATCTCATTAGTGGTTTTCTCCCAGGGTCACATGGCTTCTCTCCCTCAGATAAAAACATGTAGGTCAGAAACTGTAAATCAGCTCCAGGTGAATGTTCCTGTGATACTGTGAGAGTGTCGCTCTGCTGCTGTCTGTCAGCAGCTCTCTGAAAAGAAGTGAAGTGAGTATAGAGGATGGATGGTTTAACAGCCCTCCTCTGTACGCTGTGCTCTTCCTGCTGATGTGACTGACAGGCAGAGTGGGCGGGTCATCACTGATGATGTGGAGCATCTCAGTTGGCTGGCTACACAATATTCAAGATGGCTCCTCTGTCTTTGTCACTGTGGCAAATGACTGGATATGTCTTTTTATACGAACTCAAATCAACCCGATCTATACATTCCTGTTTAACTGGGTGGTAACAACAATGTAGGACTTTTTATTGGGCCTAGAGACATAGTTCTGTGTATTTACAGATAAATTACATGTGATATATTTAAAGGCCAGTGGTGTCAGTGCCCTTTTTAAACATGAATATTTGGCCATTAAGATAAAAGTTAACTCTGAATCTCATGTTTGTTGAATTATTTGACTGTCACAAGATTTGACTGATATCAGACAGAATTGTCACTTGACCAGTGTATCCGCCTGAATCAAACATTACTCACTACTCAACTGATGTGTCGCCATGCCAACATACTGATTTCACTTGATTTTTAAGAGTGGAGCAAAGCAACATAAAAACAAAGATTTAAGGGTTATTAAAAAGACGTCAATTTCGAACAGCCTCGATAGCAGCGCCTACCACCCATGGTGCTGATTGGCTAACTGTTAATACCTCTACAATAGTTGGTGGATCTATTGATTTTAACCGAGAAACCTCTGTTTCATGTCACGATGCCAGACAAACCAGTCGACTCAATGAAGTGGGCAGATTCAAAGGTCTGGACCAAGACAACTAAAACTGTGATGATGTAAAGAAAGAGCTCTTGCAAAATGGTGTCGGGAGAAAACTTGTTTTGGCGGAACGTTTGCACGTGGGAAGGCGAGCCTTGGCATTAACATGGCTAAATCCCTGCAAAAGAAAATGCCACATGAAACATTTGAAGATGTTTCAGAGTGTAGGTTGCTGCAACACATTGTCACTCTGACCTCGTCACATATTGACGTTTGGTCATTGACTTTCCACGTCCACATACAACGTACAAGGTACCCTGGGTGTGTTGGGTGTTGACGTTCTGGGACACCGTGTCAAGTTCTGCCTGTTACATACATTGTCTTCTTTCAAAATACACTTCTGTTTTCACTGGAAATTTAATATTTACATGCAGTGTCTTTGAAAATAAACGCAGTACATCGGTACTACACCGCAAACAAGTGCACATGGTTGGATTTAGAAAAAGAAGAACAGGGTTTGGCTTTATAACCTTCAGAGACATGAACACTGTTTTCTTGAGTGAAAGTCAGTGTTTGTTGGACCCATCCACCACCCCGCCCCTCCCACCTACCCCAGTCAGACTTTTGCAGCCTTAACTTTCGTCCCTGTCCTGGCGCATTTCCCCCTGATGCTGCTGGGCGCAATTAAACTATAACGGCATCAGCAGCATATCATGCTGATGTTACAGGACGACTTTTTCCGTTGGTTTGTGACACCACAAGTCACTGCCCAACTGCCAGATTTCGACAACTTCGAAGTGAGACCGTGCTCGTTGCTACTATAGCTTGGAGGTAGTTATTGTAGTTTCACGCACAGTGCTAAAATGATGTGTGGAGATAGTTCTGACTATGCGAGTCTAGTTTCATGTAACTGCTGCGATTTTGAAAACCGTACCATGCAGGAAGGAGAAGGGCAAGAGAATTCCATCTGAGCGTGGAGGTCAATGGCAGGCGTATACCAGCAGTCTACATCCTGTGAGCCCAACTACAGCAGCTCTAGTCTCGCCGCCAGACAATCAGAGATCTCCGCCTTCTGATAGTCTGGGGACACTACTTTCTAAAGTGTGATTAACACACCGGCGAAAATGGTCGGTAACAAAGCAACGGCACTTGCATTTTTGAAAAGGACACGCCCTCCCGGAAATGCGCACTCCCCTTTTCTTGTCCGCAAGGAAACAAACACACAGAGAGCTTGAAAATGGATGCCAAGAGATTTAACTCCATTTTATCAAACGTGTGCTCAGTCCACAAGATTGTGGAAATGAAGGACTTACAGCGACTTGAGCCATTTTATACCGCTACACATGTTTCTAGTCGGACTATGTTTACGAGCACAAGAGTTCAACAAGCCACCGAAGGACCGCCCTGCAGATTTACTATTGGTTCTGCAACGTAGGGAAATTTTTTTAAACTCTGAAATTGTATCTGCTCATCTAAACACAAAATCAGGGAGAAAGTCATCAGTCTTTAGTTAGGCAAAGTGTCTAAAGACTGACTTGTGAGTCTACAGCAGCTCAAACTCAGCCTGTGCCAGGTGACCAGATGGACCTGACTTCCAGACTCTGTTGCTGCTGTTACAGAGGTTAGATCTAGTGCTGACATCGGCCACCAGCCTGCTGTGACCTATGACTTAGAGCTGCTGTGGCTGACGACCGCAGGTCTGTTCCTGGAGCCACTGTCCCCTCTACCCCTGGCGAAGCAGTCCACAGCTGCAGGGAGCGAGGACGAGGTGTGGTAGCTAGCTAATTCTTGTCTCATCTGTGGTCTGATAAACAGAAAGAGAGAGCGTTACAATGAAATAATATTAAATAGGTCAGTGTATGGGAAACAATGGGTTACAGTATGAAACCTTTATTTTATTGCCCTCTCCAGAAAAGTGCCCCCCCAGTTTTACCTTGTGTTTACTCTCAGTGTCAGTTATAGAAACCCACCCTGAAACATGAAACAAAGTGTGCTGTTGTGTGTTTCAGGTTGGAAAGATGGTTGATTTCATTTCCACTGTGGTGATACAGTGAGATACAAACATAACGAGAGGCCAATCAGATTGCTCTGAAATGTTCCCTCCCACTTTCCATGATTACATTAAGACGAGTCATCTTCTAATACGCTCTAATGTAGCTGCAGCTACAAGTGGATCAACATGAAAATGGTGATCATATTTTATTTGCTGCTGATGCTCAGAGTGGGACGTAAGTATATTCACAGAAGTCAGATTTACTCCAGATATACATTTAAAATATTATGTTCTTACAGTAATTTAGTACAGTGTGTACATTTTTCTTTCTCTGTTGTTAATCACTGCTCCATTTAATTTTATGTTCAGGATGCACAGACGATCACGTCTTTGAAACGACAACTGTTGAAGTTGGAAAGGATGTGACTTTGAATTGTCCTCGCCAGACATCTGACTTGAGGGAAACCTTCTTTTGGATCAGGCTTGTTTCTGGAAAATTGCCTGAATGCTTGGGAGGAACATATGCTGTTGATTATAAAGGTGTTAACAAGACTGCTCACATTACAGCAAAACAAGAGCCTGGATCATTTATTTTGCATATTCATGCGACAAAGCTGAGTGATACTGGACTTTACTACTGTTTAAAAGTAAAACAGCTGAACATGACATTTTCCAAATCAGCACTTCTGAGAGTTAAAGGTAAATAGACATTTTAAATTACTTGACAAAAAATAACCGTGCTTTAATCCAACATGTTTTCCATCAGTTTACATAATATGATTTTTCTACATGTATATGTGTTTCCATAACTCATTATAAGCCAAATTATGTCTCCATATTGTATAGAAAAGGTTTTAAGCATATGGATTTAAAATTTTCATTACTTTTAATTTTATTAAAGTGAGTAAAACATGTCATTTTATCTTGACATTTTCCAGGACCTGAACCTGATATCACTGCCGTCACTCAAGATCCATCTGATCCAGTCCGTCCAGGAGACTCAGTGACTCTGCAGTGTTCAGTCCTCTCTGACTCTGAAAAGAAAACATGTCCAGAAGAACACAGAGTTTATTGGTTCAGAGCCGCATCAGATGAATCTCATCCCAGTTTCATTTATACCCAAGGAAACAGTAGTGATGGATGTGAGAAGAGTCCTGAAGCTCACTCTCCACAGAAATGTGTCTACAGCTTCTCTAAGGACGTCAGCTCCTCTGATGCCGGGACTTATTACTGTGCTGTGGCCACATGTGGAGAGATATTATTTGGAAATGGAACAAAAGTGGACATTCAAGGTAAGTGCATTTTCAAATTAATCTTTAATAATAATTAATTTTGAATCTAGTAGAAGTGATTAAAATAATGTATTACAAAAGTTTAGTTTCCATTATATTGTAACATCTTGTCAGAAAAGCTGTTAACTTTCATTATTTGCTCCTGATGTTATTTCAGAGCTCAACATGTGGGATCTGCAGAAGGCCAACATACTTCTGTTTCTGTTATTTGCTGCTTTGGCTTTAAGTCTGAGTGTTATTGCCTTCCTGATTTATACCATCAAGAAGAAAACTTGTCATCATTGCAATGGTAATTAAACCTTCTCATACATCAGTCCAAAATCTAACTTCACAGGATTTAGAATAATGATTTGTGTAAATTAACGCACAGCATCTTTTATCTCTAATATTTGTTTTATTTCATGATACAGCTGCCGTCACTCTGCAAACAAATGCTGCAAGTCAGCAGGTAAAGTATATAAAGAAAAGATGTAGCTGGAAAAGTTAATGGCATATTTTTACCCCGACATATCTAGAGATCAAAATCTGTCGTCTCATTATACTTTTCTATATATTTCCTCAGAGAGACGAGGACTCGTTGGCTTATTCTGCACCGACCTTCATCAAGAGGAAAACTGGCCGAGCAGACAGAAGGAATGTAAAAGCAGCAGAGGGAGAGACGACCTACGCTGATGTCAGGACCTTAGTGAGAAATTAATATCTGCTGGACTTGCTGATTAAAAATTGACATAATTTTTGTTTGTTACACTGTTGTAAACATTTACTTTGTTTCAATTTCACAGCTGATAATGGTAACAATTTCGTAATTGGATAACCTTCAAATATGTTTAACGTGTCATTCTGACATCATGTTCGGTCCGTTTGCAACCATTGTGTGACTTTTTATGCTCTTATTATTTTAAGGCTTTATAAATTATCATGATGCAAAATACAATTATGTTAGTTGCTTTGAGTGATGTTCCTTTTGCATGTTTTTTTAATAAAGTATGAAGAGGATTAGTGCTCCCACACTACATGCAGTTTGATAGATTTACCTTGAAGGAGAAGGGAGTTTGAATTTGCAGAATTCATTGAGTACATAAAAATTGGGGTTTTTTCTCTCTTTTTTTGTTGGCTTTTTGCCTATATTAGATAGGATAGTCTATGTGTGAAATGGAGAGAGAGGTGGGTCGACATGCAACAAAGGGCCGCAGGCCGGAATCTAACCCATGGCTGCTGCAGCGAGGACAGTGCCTCTGTATATGGGATGTCTGTCCTACCCACTAAGCAACCAGGCACCCTGTTTTCTTTTTCGGCATTTGCAGCATAGTGGAAATATATTTAAAAAAATTCAAAGCAATAACTGATGAGACTAAAATGGCAGTCATTTCATATTGCTTCATTTATGTTCTTCATGTTGATCTTTTACCACACTTTACTGTAAATCCAATGATTTTCACCATTTGCATTGAATTGCTATGAAGAATTAACAAAGGGTTTACATAATGCCAATAAAATGAATTTTTTAAAAAAGAAAGAAAAATCTAATGGGGACTGTGTGCTGTTTTCATTTTGCCTGCATGTGAAACAATGTGACATATATTGTGTCTCAACCCAAATTAACTTGAGATTTAATATTAGATTTAAAAATTGACACAATAATTTAAATTCATCCAACATTTAAAAAATAGTACTAAAGGGCATTTATCAAGTTGCTTACCATGAGAACTTCGCAGGGATTTGACAGGCACGCTGTGTGTAGTTCTCTGCTAACATGTTGCATCTGTTTAATGGGAACTTCTCTTCGAGCAACACTCTTACACAGTGAAGCTCCAATATTTACTGACCATCAACAGCTAGGCCTCATGTTTTGTTTTCATGGTAACGTTGCCAGCTTTACACACATATTTCATTCTTACCAAAACCACAGTCATTTTTTGGAGGGTGCAGAGGAACAGCCTTTCTGGATTTCCTTTGAACCAGTATTATCAATGAACAAGACCACTGGGGGTCACATGTTTAGGATTCAACTCCTGTATTACCCCAGACTGGCAACGCTTCGTTGAGCCATCCTGAGGCCAAAAGGAGGTAAACGTAACTTGTGATCCCTCAAGTTTCAGATGCCATCTCAAGTATTCATTGTCATGAGACAATGCTTCTTTTCTCAACCACATCCTGTCCATTCGTATTGCCCTGGGAAATCACGCCCTCCACTCTCTTACCAAATGTTTCTGTGTGACAAAATTGAAATGTCTGTCTGAAGTGAAATTATACATTTTATCCATGGTATAATGTTGTAAATGTGCATAATCCTTGTTTGTTAGTTGAATGATGTTTTTCTTGTGTCCGTAAGGCAAAAATTAAGGGAATTACGAAAAATAAGGTTAATCCCTTATTTAACATGGAGCCATACTGCCATCTTGTGGCGGAGTTGAAGTGAGTTCCTATAAGGAGCCCCATACTATATATTTGGAGTCCCGTCCCGTCCCACTCCCACAAAAATAATTCCATCCCGTCCCAATCCCATGAAAAAGAAAAAAAAAATCCTGTCCCGTCCCAATCCCGTGTTGTGTTTCAGTTACAGTAAAAAATAAAATAAATATATATATATATATATATATATATATATATATATATATATAGTACATGGATCACACAGTGCCTACCTTAGTTGAATATAAACCCAAATATGACATCTAATGTTGTGTTTTGATAGCCCCCCCTCCCCCACAGAGACAAAGACACTCGATGACAAGAGCTTTCCCTCCGTTCATTACGCTAATGAACCAACTCACCTGGCTGCCAGACGATGCACGAAAGTGAATGGTCTTGTCGTCCAGTCTCTTTGGTGGAGAGAGACGAGGAAAACAAACACGCATGAATATGGTATTTAAACCCTTTTAATTTACCGTGCAGTTAACTGACTCGCATATCGCGACAGGCCTAATTATGATTTCCAGTCCCGCCCGCTCCCGTTGACTTTTTTTCCCATCCCATTTCTTTTATCTCCAGTGTTTTCAACATTTTTATGTGCGTTAATAATAACTTTGAAAACCACATCGAATGGCCAAGGATGTTGTTTTCACCATTATTATAAGCGAGTAATTATAACAAAGTAGACAAGTGCCCTTTTCAACCTGCCCCTTCAACCAAAGATTCATCAAACCCAGCGACTGCGAGCCACTTGTCACAGCGGTTCTTGTGCCAAACCCAAAGGCTTTCTGCAGCATAAGGAAACCCATGTTGGGGGCAACCACAGGATGCAGCAGACTCAATCGCTCCCCCCACCACAGTGCGCCAGCTGGTTTCATTCTGCTGGGATGTTGCAAAGTGACAGTTCGGGGCCCCAGGAGAAACGTCTGCATGATTCGCTGCTAAGAAGGGAGGCAACAAATTCCCCTTCACAGGTGACCCGCTGGGCAGTGGTAAGAGCTGATGTCGAATAGGAGATCTAATTATCTTAATCTTAATTTAGGATTCCTTAGATAAATATTTTGCGCATTCCTGCATTCCAGTTTATCTTAACATACTCTCTCACTATCACCAAATTAAGTAACTCACACGACTGTTACTTCTTGTTTAATCCATTTATACATACTGTTGATTTTATGTTATTTCATATTATCCTCATTCATTTATTCAGTTGTTACCCATTTAGCGTAAATACATTTTCATTTATTGCCAAGGCATTGTCTGTGGATATTTCTTTTGAGCAGGAGCTAAGATCACTGTATGGAGAATTCGTAACCCAGATATTGAGATTGATTAATTACTGATAAGCGTGCTGACGAATTAATAATTGGTTTATGGAGTTATTTGATTTGATTAGTCGCTTCCCTCATTAGGAGGGTGGTGCCCCAAACTTCATTACGAGTGCAAACATTCTCAAAAAGGTATTTCCCCAACAAGGGCTTAACACATCCTAGACCCAGGACAACACAACCTCCAGGTCGTCCTGGACCTGGAGGTTGTGTTGTTTTGTTTGCACAACCCAGTTTTGACCCAGTGAGAGTCTAGGGGTAAGGGAAGCAACATAAAACCAGACAATGACATTAAAGTGAATAAGGCAAGCTGCTGTTTATTCATACAAGATATATTTTATGATACCGGCTACGCTTTAGTTGAAAGCGGCACACAAAGGAAAAAAACACGCTTCACAGGCGCTGAAACACAACCCAGACGGCGGGCCTCAAAAAGGAGCCTCAGCAGTGAAATACATTTACATAGCACACTCGGGGAAGGGCTGCGTCTGACGGCAAACCATAAAACAATTAACACAAAACTCTAGCCTGTCACCAAATAAAATAAACACCCCAGCTAACTAATGGTGGTGGAAGGCCACCTAGAATAACAAAACCAAAACCCCTTTTCCTGTCTGCTCTAACACTTACCTGTCAAACAAACAACACTCAACCGTCACCCATGAACCTTGTGGTCTATATAACAAACAACTACGAGTGAATGCACAAGGATATGTGGCTAGGCTACGAAGCTAAGTCCTAATGCCCTCTGATTCCCCAGATACACACAACAAGGAACAGATCACCGCAACTGGTAAAACAAAAGGAGTGAGGCGGACTGCTCAGATTAAATCATAGCCGCCATTGCTGTTGACTGCATGCAGCTTTTAAAGGTTCAGATGAGAGGCCAGCGAAGCGGTGATTGGCCGAAACCAATGACGACAGCGAGGGGGGCCGGTCGACCTGCAAGCGGGGGAACACTGAACAGCTGGAGGCGTGGTTCACCAGGGATTCCCTCCAGAAAAGCAGACAATTAGGCACACACATAAATGATTGACAGGTGCTGGCCGAAAAACTCCCACAATGACGTGCACAGCACATTAAACACAGAAAATAAATGTACTAAGGTCCGGAGACCGTAACAAAGAGATAGAGAGGACTTTTGAAATATTCGTAGCTACAGTGTAGGTGTTAGCGTTCAGGTATGAGGGACAGTTGCAGGGGAAAGGTGAGAGGAAATGTGGCCAAAACCACACAGAAAACCAAGAGATGTGAAAACTCACAGGTAAACATATGTGTCAGAGAAAGAGGGCTCTCACAATTGTGCAATAGGTCATCAAGATGGAGCATTGCAGTTTTATCAGCCTTTACCAATATTGAGCAAACTTGAGATGAATTGCACCAAGTAGAATTTCATATATTTATGTGTACTTTATTAATCCCCAGAGGGGGTTGAAATAACATGATCAAGAAAATGAAGCGAATGTGTTATTTTATTTTTTTGTGTCTCATCAGTTTCTGATGTGAATGAAAAAGATAAAGTGACAAAGTTAGAAAGACACTTTGCTCCCTCGATGTATTGGCAGTGAATTGAAGAGCATGATACAGCTTATTTTTTATGTTTTTGTCATTTGCACATTAAGAAACTAGCAGAGAGAAAATGATTTCTGAAGTGAACTGCTGTGTATCTGTCCACCAACTGGATAATGAGTCAAAAGTATTTTGAAGAGATAATTAACTTTGCTACGTTAGAAAAAAAACATGGCAATAGGATATACTGATATTCTGATATGCTAAAAATGTCAGGGCATAACTACTGAAATGAATGAACCCCTCCATCTCTCTGGTCTCACAGCACTTTGTAAAGACCCTCTGCATGTCAAGCAAAGCCACATGCAACAGCTACACTGACACACACAGGCTGTGGTGGGCCGTTTCTCCTCCCTTTGACCAACCATCAAGGCTGTTTACTCAGAACAGACCTGACGATGGGCTTCAACAGGATGTGCAGTGAGAGGAGAGATACAAGAGGCTTCAGCAGGCTCACTTTTCACCTTGTTAATGTGCTCATTCACAGTACAAATATCTCTCAGTCCTGTGGCTTTAAATATGCAAACAAAGGTGTCAACAACTGCAATCTTACAATTTCACAGATGCACATTAGTTTATGTTTTGTTTTAATTTGAATGTAGATTTATTGATTGATTCAACATTAATTTGAACAGGCTGCCGGTCCATAACTGCACCAAGTGACGTTAGCAAGGCTGTCAAACCTGTCTGCAGATAATCAGGCAAACTACAGATCACAGTTCAAACTCCTGCTCCTGACAGAAAGACCAGGGTGGGACCAGTGAGTGATTAGCACCTCCTCCCTCTGACAGCTACCACCAATGAAAAGCACCAAACCACTGAGAGTAAGTGCAACTGAGTCGTGGTGTGTGTCCAACCCTCCTGAACCCTTCACCCACCTTTGTGAGTTCTTGTGATATTAAAAATAAACATAACAGTTATATAGTGTTGTTCAACTTTCCTTTTGACAGCAGCAGTAAAGCCCAGCGTCCTGAGGCTGAAACACAGAGTGAGAAAGGTAGAACAGCCTCTTTGCACTGACACCTTAGTTTGAAGCCCGACCACAACGATGCTGAAGTTTCCATGCAGCATTTGTTTATCGTAACTGTGAACGTGTGTTTGTCTGTGTGTGTGTGTGTGTGCGCAAAGGGTGTTTTGGCTCGTTGTCAACAATATGTTGACCGTGATGAAAAGCACAAACCACAACCTGCTGGTCTGACAAACGTGATGAGTTTTGGTCCTATAGATAGATGGGTTGACTGTATATCTATCTTTATTCTCCTTGCACCTTTCAAATTTGTGGTGTTGGACTGCATTATATTGTCAGGTGTTCCTATTACTGTTAATCAGTTGTTTTCTCCCAGGGTCACATGGCTTCTCTCCCTCAGATAAAAACATGTAGGTCAGAAACTGTAAATCAGCTCCAGGTGAATGTTCCTGTGATACTGTGAGAGTGTCGCTCTGCTGCTGTCTGTCAGCAGCTCTCTGAAAAGAAGTGAAGTGAGTATAGAGGATGGATGGTTTAACAGCCCTCCTCTGTACGCTGTGCTCTTCCTGCTGATGTGACTGACAGGCAGAGTGGGCGGGTCATCACTGATGATGTGGAGCATCTCAGTTGGCTGGCTGCACAATGTTCAAGATGGCTCCTCTGTCTTTGTCACTGTGGCAAATGGCTGAATTGAATAGGCCTATATACTGACAGGTCAATTACATGTCATGCATATGTAGTATATTTTAAGGCTAGTGGTATCAGTGCCCTTTTTCATTAATATTCAGCTTAAAAAAAAAAGTTGATTGGAAATCTTCAGTTTGTTAAAGGCAGGCTGTGGAGGATTACAAGCCAATGTACAGACTCATACAGCAGTAATCCCTCTCAGTCATCACTTATGACCCACTGAAGTGTGGTGACGTTTCAACTTGCAGAGACTCTGCCCTTTGCCTCTATTTACTTATTTTATTTTTATTTTCTGTGTTCGTGGCGTTTATGGATGTGCATCCCCACAGAGCTCAGGTCAGGTCGGGCAAGATGTGAATCTGGTGTTGGCTGTGACTTGAACTTTTACTGGTGAGCGTGTTTACAAACCATAACCGACAGTCCTGCTTAGTATATCTTTGAAATGTATATGTTAACATGTAAACACATTAAGTGGCAGCAATGACTTAATTTGGAGATGCATTCATATTAGACTCATTTCCATCCCTCAGTGGGCTCAGAGACAACAGATTTATGACAGGAATCCTGCATTGCAAACTGAGAAAGTTCAGTTTTACAGACAAAGGCATTAACTTGTGTTTACTCTGTGTCAGTTATAGAACCCTAAAGATAGAAACATGAAACAGAGGCGTGCTGTTGGGTTTGTTTCATCATGGAAAGATGGTTGATTTTATTTCCCCTGTGGTGATACAGTAAAGCGCCAACATAACGAGAGGCCAATCAGATTGTTCTGAAATGTTCCCTCCCACTTCATATGATTACATTAAAGCGCATCATCTTCTAATACGCTCTAATTTAGCTGCAGCTACAAGTGGATCAACATGAAAATGGTGATCATATTTTATTTGCTGCTGATGCTCAGAGTGGGACGTAAGTATATTCACAGAAGTCAGATTTACTCCAGATATACATTTAAAATATTATGTTCTTACAGTAATTTAGTACAGTGTGTACATTTTTCTTTCTCTGTTGTTAATCACTGCTCCATTTCATTTTATCTTCAGGATGCACAGACGATCACGTCTTTGAAACGACAACTGTTGAAGTTGGAGATGATGTGACTTTGAAGTGTCCTCGCCAGACATCTCAGTACGATGATACCCTGTTTTGGATCAGGCTTGTTTCTGGAAAAACACCTGAATGCTTGGGAGGAACATACGGCTTTGATTATGAAGGTGTTAACAAGAGTGCTCGCATTACAGCAAAACAAGAGCCTGGATCATTTATTCTGCATATTCATGAGACAAAGCTGAGTGATACTGGACTTTACTACTGTTTAAAAGTAAATCTACTGGACATGACATTTTCCAAATCAGCACTTCTGAGAGTTAAAGGTAAATAGACATTTTAAATTACTTGACAAAAAATAACCGTGCTTTAATCCAACATGTTTCCATAACTCATAAGTCAAATTATGTCTCCATATTGTATAGAAAAGGTTTTAAGCATATGGATTCAAAATTTTCATTACTTTTAATTTTATTAAAGTGAGTAAAACATGTCATTTTATCTTGACATTTTCCAGGACCTGAACCTGATATCACTGCCGTCACTCAAGATCCATCTGATCCAGTCCGTCCAGGAGACTCAGTGACTCTGCAGTGTTCAGTCCTCTCTGACTCTGAGAAGAAAACATGTCCAGAAGAACACAGAGTTTATTGGTTCAGAGCCGCATCAGATGAATCTCATCCCAGTTTCATTTATACCCAAGGAAACAGTAGTGATGGATGTGAGAAGAGTCCTGAAGCTCACTCTCCACAGAAATGTATCTACAGCTTCTCTAAGGACGTCAGCTCCTCTGATGCCGGGACTTATTACTGTGCTGTGGCCACATGTGGAGAGATATTATTTGGAAATGGAACAAAAGTGGACATTCAAGGTAAGTGCATTTTCAAATTAATCTTTAATAATCATTAATTTTGAATCCAGTAGAAGAGATTAAAATCATGTATTACAAAAGTTTAGTTTCCATTATATTGTAACATCTTGTCAGAAAAGCTGTTAACTTTCATTATTTGCTCCTGATGTTATTTCAGAGCTCAACATGTGGGATCTGCAGAAGGCCAACATACTTCTGTTTCTGTTATTTGCTGCTTTGGCTTTAAGTCTGAGTGTTATTGCCTTCCTGATTTATACCATCAAGAAGAAAACTTGTCATCGTTGCAATGGTAATTAAACCTTCTCATACATCAGTCCAAAATCTAACTTCACAGGATTTAGAATAATGATTTGTGTAAATTAACGCACAGCATCTTTTATCTTTAATCATTGTTTTATTTCATGATACAGCTGCCGTCACTCTGCAAACAAATGCTGCAAGTCAGCAGGTAAAGTATATAAAGAAAAGATGTAGCTGGAAAAGTTAATGGCATATTTTTACCCCGACATATCTAGAGATCAAAATCTTTTGTCTCATTATACTTTTCTATATATTTCCTCAGAGACACGAGGACTCGTTGGCTTATTCTGCACCGACCTTCATCAAGAGGAAACCTGGCCGAGCTGACAGAAGGAATGTAAAAGCAGCAGAGGGAGAGACGACCTACGCTGATGTCAGGACCTTAGTGAGAAATTAACATCTGCTGGATTTGCTGATTAAAAATTGACATAATTTTTGTTTGTTACACTGTTGTAAACATTTACCTCGCTTCGATTTCACAGCTGATAATGGTAACAATTTTGTAATTGGATAACCTTCAAATATGTTTAACGTGTCATTCTGACATCATGTTCGGTCTGCTTGCAAACATTATTATGCTCTTATTATATTAAGGCTTTATAGATTATCATGATGCAAAATACGATTATGTTAGTTGCTTTGAGTGATATTCTTTTTGCATGTTTTTTTAATAAAGTATGAAGAGGATTAGTGCTACCACACTACATGCAGTTTGAAAGATTTACCTTGAAGGAGAAGGGAGTTTGAATTTGCAGAATTCATTGAGTATGAAAAAAATCAATTTTTTTTCTGTCTTTTTTTTGTTGGCTTTTGCCTATATTAGATAGGATAGTCTATGTGTGAAATGGAGAGAGAGGTGGGTTGACATGCAACAAAGGCCCACAGAACTAAGATCACTGTATGTAGAATTCATAATCCAGATCTTGAGATTGATTCATTATTGATAAGCGTGCTGACGAATTAATAATTGGTTTATGGAGTTATTTGATTTGATTAGTCGCTTCCCTCATTGGGAGGGTGGTGCCCCAAACTTTATCACGAGTGCAAACATTCTCAAAAAGGTATTTCCCCAACAAGGGCTTAACACATCCTGGACCTGGAGGTTGTGTTGTTTTGTTTGCATAACCCAATCTGGGCGTCTGAATCAACACTAGAAAGAGATAGAGAGGACTTTTGAAATATTCGTAGCTACAGTGTAGGTGTTCGCGTTCAGGTATGAGGGACAGTTGCAGGGGAAAGGTGAGAGGAAATGTGGCCAAAACCACACAGAAAACCAAGAGATGTGAAAACTCACAGGTAAACATATGTGTCAGAGAAAGAGGGCTCTCACAATTGTGCAATAGGTCATCAAGATGGAGCATTGCAGTTTTATCAGCCTTTACCAATATTGAGCAAACTTGAGATGAATTGCACCAAGTAGAATTTCATATATTTATGTGTACTTTATTAATCCCCAGAGGGGGTTGAAATAACATGATCAAGAAAATGAAGCGAATGTGTTATTTTATTTTTTTGTGTATGAAAAAGATAAAGTGACAAAGTTAGAAAGACACTTTGCTCCCTCGATGTATTGGCAGTGAATTGAAGAGCATGATACAGCTTTTTTTTTTTACGTTTTTGTCATTTGCACATTAAGAAACTAGCAGAGAGAAAATGATTTCTGAAGTGAACTGCTGTGTATCTGTCCACCAACTGGATAATGAGTCAAAAGTATTTTGAAGAGATAATTAACTTTGCTACGTTAGAAAAAAAAAAACATGGCAATAGGATATACTGATATTCTGATATGCTAAAAATGTCAGGGCATAACTACTGAAATGAATGAACCCCTCCATCTCTCTGGTCTCACAGCACTTTGTAAAGACCCTCTGCATGTCAAGCAAAGCCACATGCAACAGCTACACTGACACACACAGGCTGTGGTGGGCCGTTTCTCCTCCCTTTGACCAACCATCAAGGCTGTTTACTCAGAACAGACCTGACGATGGGCTTCAACAGGATGTGCAGTGAGAGGAGAGATACAAGAGGCTTCAGCAGGCTCACTTTTCACCTTGTTAATGTGCTCATTCACAGTACAAGTATCTCTCAGTCCTGTGGCTTTAAATATGCAAACAAAGGTGTCAACAACTGCAATCTTACAATTTCACAGATGCACATTAGTTTATGTTTTGTTTTAATTTGAATGTAGATTTATTGATTAAGTCAACATTAATTTGAACAGGCTGCCGGTCCATAACTGCACCAAGTGACGTTAGCAAGGCTGTCAAACCTGTCTGCAGATAATCAGGAAAACTACAGATCACAGTTCAAACTCCTGCTCCTGACAGAAAGACCAGGGTGGGACCAGTGAGTGATTAGCACCTCCTCCCTCTGACAGCTACCACCAATGAAAAGCACCAAACCACTGAGAGTAAGTGCAACTGAGTCGTGGTGTGTGTCCAACCCTCCTGAACCCTTCACCCACCTTTGTGAGTTCTTGTGATATTAAAAATAAACATAACAGTTATATAGTGTTGTTCAACTTTCCTTTTGACAGCAGCAGTAAAGCCCAGCGTCCTGAGGCTGAAACACAGAGTGAGAAAGGTAGAACAGCCTCTTTGCACTGACACCTTAGTTTGAAGCCCGACCACAACGATGCTGAAGTTTCCATGCAGCATTTGTTTATCGTAACTGTGAACCTGTGTTTGTCTGTGTGTGTGTGCAAAGGGTCTTTTGGCTTGTTGTCAACAATATGTTGATCCTGGTTAAAGCCACAAACCAAAACCTGCTGGATACTGTGAGAGTGTCGCTCTGCTGCTGTCTGTCAGCAGCTCTCTGAAAAGAAGTGAAGTGAGTATAGAGGATGGATGGTTTAACAGCCCTCCTCTGTACGCTGTGCTCTTCCTGCTGATGTGACTGACAGGCAGAGTGGGCGGGTCATCACTGAAGATGTGGAGCATCTCAGTTGGCTGGCTCAGTATTCAAGATTGCTCCTAAAGACATAGGTTTAAATATTTAATGATGAATTATATGTGATATATTTTATTTGAAGGCTCGTGTTATCAGTGCCCTTTGTAGTAATGAATATTTATCCATTTGAAAAAAAGTTTATTATAAATCTTCTGTTTGATGAATTATTTGACTTTCACTGCCAGAGTTGATGGATACCTCTGTTTCCATCCTCAGTCTGACGTTGTCTCCACTCTAACAGATTTCCATGGGGGATTCGATTTTTCCTAAATAATCACTTGAGACCAAACATTACTCAAATATCAACTGATGCATAGCCATGCCAACATACTGATTGCACTGGAGTTTTAAGAGTGGAGCGAAGCGAAGTAAAAACTAACAACAGTGTTTGGCGACGAGGACATGTCGATTTAGAACAGCCTCGATTGATTGGAGCATCTGTCTTGACTATAGCAGTCACCATGTTATGTTATTACTCCTCATTGCTTCAGGAAAAGGGCATTACAACAACTAGTCCTGCCCATGGTGCTCATTGGCTAGTCGACTCAGTGACACCGGCAGATTCAAAGCTGGGTTTGGCTTTAGAATATTAAGGGACGTGAACCCTGCTCTCTCATGTTTGTTGGACCCATCCACCACCTCTCCAACCCTGCCCAGTTGGACTTTTACTACCTTAACTTTTGTCCTTGTCCCGCTACGTTTCCGCCTGACACAATGGACAATGTTAAACTATAACAGCAACCAGCCGCATATCACATGGACATTAAAGGACAGCGTATTTCATTGGTTTCTGACACCACAAGTCACGGCCCAACCGCCAGATTTTGTTGCTACTGTAGCTTGGAGGTTGTTATTGCAGTTTCACACATAGTGCGATGTGTGGAGATAGCTCTGGCTATGCGAGCCTTGTATCATGTAGGTATGGCGATTTTGAAAACCGTGACATGCAGAAAGAAGAAGTGGAAGACAGTTCCATCTGAGCTAGGAGGTTAATGGCAGGCTCATACCAGCAGTCTACATCCTGTGAGCCCGACTACAGCAACTCAAACTCAGCTAGTGCAGAGGGCCCAGAGGGCCCTGACTTCCAGACACTGTTTGTCCATCCGTCCCCGGAGCCACTGCCCCCTCTACCCGTGGCGAAGCAGTCCACAGCAGTACCAGGAGCAAGGAGGAGGTGGGATAGCTAATTCTTGTCTCATCTGGGGTCTTATAAACAGAAAGAGAGAGCGTTACAATGAAGATTAAATAGGTCAGTGTATGGGAAACAATGGGTTACAGTATGAAGCACCTGCATATGCACGCACTTGTCTGGTGGGACAGAGGTGAGAGCTGCAGGAGGAGAGGTATTTTCAATTTCTACCTTTTTTTTTTATTGCCCTCTCCAGAAAAGTGCCCCCCCAGTTTTACCTTGTGTTTACTCTCAGTGTCAGTTATAGAAACCCACCCTGAAACATGAAACAAAAGTGTGCTGTTGTGTTGTTTCAGGTTGGAAAGATGGTTGATTTTATTTCCACTGTGGTGATACAGTGAGATACCAACATAACGAGAGGCCAATCAGATTGCTCTGAAATGTTCCCTCCCACTTTCCATGATTACATTAAGGCGAGTCATCTTCTAATACGCTCTAATTTAGCTGCAGCTACAAGTGGATCAACATGAAAATGGTGATCATATTTTATTTGCTGCTGATGCTCAGAGTGGGACGTAAGTATATTCACAGAAGTCAGATTTACTCCAGATATACATTTAAAATATTATGTTCTTACAGTAATTTAGTACAGTGTGTACATTTTTCTTTCTCTGTTGTTAATCACTGCTCCATTTAATTTTATCTTCAGGATGCACAGACGATCACGTCTTTGAAACGACAACTGTTGAAGTTGGAGATGATGTGACTTTGAATTGTACTCGCCAGACATCTGCGTCCAGGGTAACCTTGTATTGGATCAGGCTTGTTTCTGGAAAAACACCTGAATTCTTGGGAGGAACATACACCTTTGATTATGAAGGTGTTAACAAGACTCCTCACATTACAGCAAAACAAGAGCCTGGATCATTTATTCTGCATATTCATGAGACAAAGCTGAGTGATACTGGACTTTACTACTGTTTAAAAGTAAAACAGCTGAACATGACATTTTCCAAATCAGCACTTCTGAGAGTTAAAGGTAAATAGACATTTTAAATTACTTGACAAAAAATAACCGTGCTTTAATCCAACATGTTTACCATCAGTTTACATAATATGATTTTTCTACATGTATATGTGTTTCCATAACTGATTATAAGTCAAATTATGTCTCCATATTGTATAGAAAAGGTTTTAAGCATATGGATTTAAAAATTTCATTACTTTTAATTTTATTAAAGTGAGTAAAACATGTCATTTTATCTTGACATTTCCCAGGACCTGAACCTGATATCACTGCCGTCACTCAAGATCCATCTGATCCAGTCCGTCCAGGAGACTCAGTGACTCTGCAGTGTTCAGTCCTCTCTGACTCTGAGAAGAAAACATGTCCAGAAGAACACAGAGTTTATTGGTTCAGAGCCGCATCAGATGAATCTCATCCCAGTTTCATTTATACCCAAGGAAACAGTAGTGATGGATGTGAGAAGAGTCCTGAAGCTCACTCTCCACAGAAATGTGTCTACAGCTTCTCTAAGAACGTCAGCTCCTCTGATGCCGGGACTTATTACTGTGCTGTGGCCACATGTGGAGAGATATTATTTGGAAATGGAACAAAACTTAAAGGTAACTGCAGAATATTTCCATATTAATCTTTAATAATCATTAATTTTGAATCCATTAGAGAGACTAAAATAATGTATTACAAAAGTTTAGTTTCCATTATATTGTAAGATTTTGTCCAAAAAGCTGTTAACTTTCATTATTTGCTCCTGATGTTATTTCAGAGCTCAACATGTGGGATCTGCAGAAGGCCAACATACTTCTGTTTCTGTTATTTGCTGCTTTGGCCTTAAGTCTGAGTGTTATTGCCTTCCTGATTTATACCATCAAGAAGAAAACTTGTCATCATTGCAATGGTAATTAAACCTTCTCATACATCAGTCCAAAATCTAACTTCACAGGATTTAGAATAATGATTTGTGTAAATTAACGCACAGCATCTTTTAATCTTTAATCTTTGTTTTATTTCATGATACAGCTGCCGTCACTCTGCAAACAAATGCTGCAAGTCAGCAGGTAAAGTATTTAAAGAAAAGATGTAGCTGGAAAAGTTAATGGCATGTTTTTACCCCGACATGTATAGAGATTAAAATCTGTTGTCTCATTATACTTTTCTATATATTTCCTCAGAGAGACGAGGACTCGTTGGCTTATTCTGCACCGACCTTCATCAAGAAGAAAACTGGCCGACCAGACAGAAGGAATGTAAAAGCAGCAGAGGGAGAGAGGGCTTACGCTGATGTCAGGACCTTAGTGAGAAATTAACATCTTCTGGATTTGCTGATTAATATAATTTTGTCTGGCCCACTGTTGTAAATATGTTACTCAACATCTGATAATGATAACAATTTTGTAATTGGATAACCTTCAGATATGTTTAACATGTCATTTTGACATCATGTTCAGTCTGTTTGCAACCATTGTGTGACTTTTTATGCTCTTATTATATTAAGGCTTTATAGATTATCATGATGCAAAATGTAATTATGTTAGTTGCTTTGAGTGATATTCATTTTGCATTTTTAAAATTAAAGTATGAAGAGGTTTAGTGCTGCAACTCAGACATGCTGTTTGAAAGATTTACCGTGAAGGAGGAGCGAGTTTGAGGAACGTTTCTGATGGATTCTTTTGTCCGATGAGCAGTTTTAAGGCTTTGAATTTCTCTTGTATGTATTGCAATTTTCTGTAAACCATTTTCAGGCTTTTCAAAAGTTTTGTTTTTGCTTTTCTTTTTATTTTTGTCTAATTTTTAAATGTTTACTGTACTTTGTTTTTGAATTACTTTATTTGCACTGATTGCAGGATTTAAGTATTAAAAAGCGAGGTTGGATGTTTTTTTTCAATGTTTGCAGCACAGTAGAAATAAATAAAATACTTCTCCAGTGATTTTCACAATTTGCTATGAAGACTTAACAGTGAAAGCATGTTATATTTGCTCCTGAAAAAAAGTGAACATTGACCACTGTGAAAATACTTGTATAGTTTACTTTGATTTATTTTTAATCCGAAGGATTTAACTCAATAAAATAAAAATAATAATCTAACTGGGACTGTTTACTGTTTTCATTTTGCCTGCAAGTGAAACAATATGACATATTTTGTGTCCTAACCCTAAATTAACCCAAGATTTAATATTAGATTTAAAACTTGGCCCTCTTTACACTCCACTCCACAGTATCAAGCACTAAAACTATGTTTGGATCTGTTTTGCAAATAAGGACAGTAATTGGCTAAATTGTGTGTTGATGTGAATCCTACAAAATAATTTCATGATTGAAACTTGTAAGTTCAGGTGACATGTAATAACGTGATTGAAATGTGATACTGAGTTACAGTGAACGACAGAGGTTTGATGGTGATTAACACTGGATTAGTGACAATAAATATAGGTAGTTGGTTTCTAAACTGTGTCTGCTCATTTGCTTTGGGTGGGCAAGAAACACAAACAATAGAGGCAGCACAGGTGTGGTTAATGCTAGGTGACTGCAACCAACTCAACAAGCATATCCCAGCCGGGGGAGCCACAGCCTCTCCTGGTGCAGAGTCTTCAACAAAACGTTGAAGAAGAGTACACTTGCAAGATAAATGTGACACTTTCTAATGTCACAATGGAGGGACAACTACGCAGGTTGATTTTAGCGCTGCTCATCGTGGACTATATTGCTGTCATTGTTCATTTTAGTCAAACCATACAGTTTGAAAACGAGGCGCGGCTCCAACTAGTAAGCAATGTTTTGATGCATTGGATGTGCTGAATGTGCATATTAAGGCAGTACAGGAGGAGGTGCACATTAATAATCCTCCAGGACTGTAACATGCTCATGTTTAACCCAAACAATGTGTCATGTGACTGCAGTTGGTTCCGATCAAGGTCTGAACACGTTCTCACCACAAACGAACCGCACCAGAGTTCGTTTGTAACCATACTGAGACCACCTCTTCAAGAAGGCCTCAGTCCGGATGTTTTGGTGCACACCTGAGTGCGGTTGCTGTGTTCACACCTGTTCAAACGAACTGCACTAAGGGGGCAAATGATCTTGAGTTTGATGGAACCAAACCAAACAGAGCAGACCTGTGTGAAAGCACCTTTAATCCTGCTAGCTATCATCACACTTTGCTGCATGCGGTCTTCACCGTGACACACCTGTGAGAGAGCTGCTTCCCTCCACATACAACAAAGCACACGTCACAGACTCACAGGTTGCCCACAAGCCCCCGCCCTTAAAGAGGAAAAAGGGTGAACTGGTAACACGAGCTCAACACTGTCAGCCACATTACAGGCCTTGCTCTGTCGGACATCCACCGCTTTGATCCTGACTGAAATGCCTTAATAAATTTGGATGGATAATCATGAAATTTGTGCAGGCAGTCGAGGTTTCTAGAGGATGTGCTATTATAATACCTTTTCATGTGGCACCATCGTTAGGTTGATATCTTTGGTGTTGTGTGAAATGTCTACTGGATGGATTGCAGTGAAATTTGGTGCAGTGACATAACAATTTTTTAAAAAAAATAGACAGGTCAACTACTAAACAATGCCCCCTACCCCACCCGCCCCCAGTCTCTGTGGTGTCACAGCATTTTGTAAAGTACATCTGTCATGACAAGAACAAACAAGAACACATGCAGCAGCTACACAGACAGGCACAGGCTGTGGTTGGCTATTTCTCCTCCCTTTTACCAACCATCAAGGCTGTTTACTCAAAACAGACCTGACGATGGGCTTCAACAGGATGTGTAGTGAGCGGAGAGATACAAGAGGCTTCAGCAGGCTTCTTAACTCAGATAACAACCAAATCTAGAGCCACATGCACCTGCATCTTAAAATATTGCATATGTACGTAATTTCATGTCTTGATTTAATTTTAATATAAAATGTGTTGATTTATTCACCATTAATTTGGCCAGTGGAACCAGTGAATGATTGGCACTTACCATCACTGACAGCAACTGCGGATGAAAAGCACCGAACCACAGAAACTTGTGATAAAAAAAACCTCTTTATGACATAGTGTAACTTTACTCTTTAACTCCCACTGTAAGTTGATGTGATAATAATAGTTATGAGAGTGATATACTGTTGTGTTATTCCGTTTGCCTTTTTAAAACAGCTTTCAAGTCCAGCTTGTTGAGACTAAAACAGAGAGTGAGAAAGTCAGAAAAGCCCCTTTGCACTGACACCTTAGTCTGCAGCCCGACCACAGCAATGCTAAAGTTTCCATGCACCATTTTTTTGTCAGTGGTGACTGTGAATGCATGCTTGTCTGTGTCTGTCTGTGTGTGTGACATGCAAGCAGTGCACACGAAGAAAAAAACAGAAGGCACAAAGCAGGACACAAAGTATGACCATGAAAGTATTTCCTGCAGGGCTTTTGTTCTAAATTACATTCACTCTGCTGTATCTTTAACTGTGTATGTGTGTTGTGCATGCAGGTGCTGGACGGCGACGCTAATCATATCAATAAAATCTTCATTGTCTAACATGTTTTGGCTTGTGGTCAACAATATGTTGACCTTGATAATGGCCACAAACCACAGTGTGCAAACGTCACTGCAGCTTTGGCTCTGTAGATAGATCTAGCTCTTACCACAGTGCCTCTCTGACACCGGTCTCATCGGAAAGAACGCTCTGCAGCTGCCATTGCAGTTAATCAGTATGGGCTACAAGCAGCAGAAGATCAGGCTCGTGTTTTTGAGATGAGGGGATCCACTGACCAGACAGTGAGGGGTATAAACTTCAGGCCTGTACTGGCTCTAAGTGGAAAGCTGATGCTGAAGTCAACCTGGCAATTAGCAGGTGGAAGAGTCTGGAGGGAAAGGTTAAGTATTAGATGGGAAGAAGCCCCACGGTTCCAGTCCAAGGCCAGCAAGAGGGACCTTTATTTAAGGGTGCTTTCAAACCTAGGGTTGGCTTGCCTTGGCACAGCTCCAACTAGAAAACAATGTTTTGATGCACTGGATGTGCTGAATGTGCATATTAAGGCAGTACAGGAGGAGGTGCACATTAATAATCCTCCAGGACTGTGACATGCTCATGTTTAACCCAAACAATGTGTAATTCCACTACTTTCGATTCGAATTGGAGTCAGAACAGCATCTTTAATCCTTGTTTTGATGTTTACGGCCTGGAACACTTTAATGAATCAAAGCATTTTGTTCAGTTAAAAAATACATCCTTACTGACAATATAGTTCTTTCACGATTTCTGAGGCAGTAATGTAAAAGAGTGAGCAGATCATAAACTGTATCTTTTGATCAAGTCAAATCATAACCCTGCAGTGTTAGAGCCATGATTTAGAATTTTGCTAAACCACTAAACACACAACCCACCAGTGGCAGATCTTCCTACAGGTGAAACAGGCGGTTGCCTAGAGCCCCACCATTTTTTAAATTTTTTTAACTGAACATAAGTGAACCGTTGGAGTGGAGTGTATGTGAAGAGATTTAAATTTGCAAATTTGCACGTACTGTATTCTTAATTCTGTCATTTATTATTATTGTTTGTCAGCTAAGTGGTTTATTTGTGTTAATTTCCCAATAGAAGCATGCCTAGGGTGCAAGCACTTTAATCCAATATTCAGTGCCAAGGGAGGACGTTGTGTGTCAATTATGTAGCATCTTGACTTTATTAGTGTTTGTCATCACCACGATCATTCCCTAAGTTAAACTAAGAGGTTTTAGTTGCTTAACTTTAATCACACCCTAACAAGCATTCAAAGTTAAATTTAAAAAAAAAAAAAAGGTTGGTTTTGACCATTTCAAAATATTGTTATTGAACAGAATCTTGGGTTTGCATAAATAATCAAACTCAAAGTAAATACAGTACCCCATAAATCATAAAAAATATGATTGCTTTCTATTTCAGAGTTTCTGGAAATCAGGCTACAACCCTGATACATGTTAGTGCAGCAGTGAAGAACAGCAAAGATGTACAACAGAAGAATGTGCTGTGTTGTGTCTCTGCTTTTTATCTTTAAATAACTGTAGTTCACATTAAGACCAAATCATCTCTTGTGTTTACTTTCACTGTCACTATGTTGTTATAGAAACCCACATTAATACAGAAGCGTGCTGTTGGTGTTGTTTCATGTGTTTAGGTTGGAAAGATGGTTGATTTTATTTCCACTGTGGTAAACGCCAACATAACGAGAGGCCAATCATGTTGCTCTGTAAATGGTCCCTCCCACTTGACATGACTACATTACAGTGAATCCTTTCATATTGTAGTCTCAATTCAAGAAGTCTCAAGTGGAATAATAACCAGAAAATGAAGACTGTGCTTTATCTACTGCTGATGCTCAGAGTGGGACGTAAGTATATTTAGAGAGGGCAGATTCATTTCAAGTATCGTCATGTTCTTGCAGTAACTGAGGGGAGAGCATTCAAGATTCTGTCTCTCTTAAGGTTAAATAATGTCTTTTCAGGATGCACAGTAGAGCAGATCTTTGAGACAAAGACTGCTGGTGTTGGAGCTGATGTGACACTGACTTGTCCCCGCAAGTCTTCGGGAAGCATCTTTTGGATCAGGCTTATTTCTGGAGACTTTCCTAAAGTATTAGCGAAAACACATAGTTTAGAGAGTGATCCTCGCATCACAGCCACAGAGGAACCTGGAGAATTTGTCCTGCACATTAAAAACATAAGGCCAAGTGATACAGCAGTTTACCTCTGCGTGAAAATACACCAACAAAACTTCACATTTTTGAAAGGAGCAGACCTGAAAGTTGAAGGTAAATACATATCTTAATTTTATTACAGCTTTGTTTTAATTATGCCGACAGTTGTATTTTGTTTGAAAATGAATAGTTGAAGTTTTAAACTTTTTTTCCCAGCACCAGAGCCTGCGATCACTGCAGCCGCTCCATCAGATCCAGTCCGTCCAGGAGACTCAGTGACCCAGTGTTCAGCCCCCTCTGACTCTGAGAACAAGACGTGTGTGTGCTGTTTAAGAGCCGGATTACGTCAGTGTCTCCCAAGTTTGAACTGTTCTCAAGGAAACAGTGCTGAGGAACATGAAAAGAACCTTGAAGGATGTTTGTACTGCTTCCTCAAGAACGTGAGCTCCTCTGATGTTGGGACTTACAACTGTGCTGTACCCACATGTGAGGAGAGATTATCTGGAAACAGATCAGAACTCAACACTGAAGGTAACTGCATCATATTTACATATATAATTGGAAAATAAGAACATTTGTGTGACTTGACTTGCATCAAACAAATGTGCCAGAACATCATAAATTATAAATTACTCTTATATACACCTTTTCCAATTGTTAACTTTCCATATTGTGTCAGCAGACACCATGTGGGGCTCGCAGAGGAACCATATAGTCGTCTCTCTGTTGTGTGTTGCTTTGGCTATCAGTCTGATTGTCATAGCCTTTCTCATTTACTCAGTCAAGAAACTCAAGAAAGAATCTTGTGGTTGTTGCAACGGTAGGCAAAGTCACTCATATGTCTATCTATCAAACAGTATTTGTCAAAACTGTATTTACTTTAATGCTGTTTTTATTTTATAATGCAGCTTCTGTTGCTCTGCAAACAAATGCTGCAGCAGCCAGCGGGGATCAGCAAATTCAGCAGGTAAGACATAAAAAGAAAAATGTATTGTGGCTTTTAGGTTATCAGCATGTTTTTGTCTCTAAATTTTGTCATCTGCCATCAAATAACTGTCTCCATACATTTCCTCAGACAGATGAGGACTCATTGGTTTATTCTGCACCAATCTTCACCAGGAGGCAAGCTAGTAAAGGAGGGACAAGAGATGAAAAACCAGAGGAGGAGGAGAGTATCTACACTGATGTCAGGGCTCTGGAGCTGGATTAACAGTCTGAAAAAAATACTGGATTTGCTACTTAAAGGTGAAGTTGGTAACTTTTTAAAATGACTTTTTTTCAATATTTGCTGAAACTGTCACTATATTCACACAGAAATAAAAAGCCCTGTTTCCACTGAGCAGTACGGTGCAGTTCAGTTCAGTACGCTTTTTTTTCTGTTTCCACTGTGAAGAGTTGTGGATGGTATCAGTGGTACCATTTTTGGTCCCCCCTCTGTTGGGGTACCTAGCACACAGATCAGGTACTAAAAGGTGGAGCTGTGAACACTGCAGTCTGATTGGTCAGTAGAGGACGGTCACTCTGCTCAGGGCTGAGCTGTGGCTGGTTTTGAAGCTCATGTAACCACTGTTCATACTGTGGAGAGTTTTATTAGTAAACTGTAACTATAAAATGAAAGGATGTTTTGCTGCCTCTTGCTGCAGCTGTAGACTAAGAAAAAACAATTTAATTCACTGGGCCGACTGCTGACGACTTTGAAGGTGGAACATTTACTTGCAATGTTACTCAATGCACGAGTTGACGATGCGAATCAGCATTCCTTAGATTTCAATATGACAGCTTTGACCTTTCCATAATGAGTGGATCTTCAAGCATTTAAAAATACATATTAATTTCAGACGGATTATGCGGACTGTATATATCCCAATCCTCACTTGGAGAAAAACAAGTGGCAGAGCCTCGTTCCTGTGGGCTCCATCAACACTAAACCCCTGAGCTTGCCTTAGAAGGACTAACTGCACAAACCCACTATTTTTCAATATCCGATCGAGAGAGACTCTCACTGCAGCCTGTTTTATTTTGTTGTGAAAAACAACCCTGTACGATGGATGATAAGAGGCACAGACCTTCATCTGTGTCACCTGTGAAGAGGAAATACAGTGAGTGCTGGACGGAGCAGACAGTGACAACTTTGCTCACTTATAAGAGTACTGTTTGCGGTGGAAATGCCAAGGTCTAGGTACCATGTCTGAAGGGTTACTTTTGGTTCCAAAAGTGTTTGGTGGAAATGGGGCTAATGAGACAGATCATCTGTGAAGAAATCATACTCCTCTGCTTTCTCTGTTGCCTTGTAGCATTTCTAACGGCTTTACTGATTGTGAACAAAAACAACCTATCAGCTCTGAAGAGTCTCTAAACGCAGCTGTCAATCACTGCTCATGAGCTGTGGTCAAACTAGGCAGCTCTGATCAAATATGAATAAAGATTTTGTTACTGTACTTCCTATGTCTCACCTCAAATGTTTCCAGAAACATATTTTAGTGTACTGTTTAACTGTAAAATGAGAACGTTGGTGATGCCGGTGGGCGGTGCTTGGTACTTTGTGAAAAGTGTGTCTAACATGATGGCCGCGTGACAAAGTAGATCCTTGCAAACCTGATTTTTTTTTCAGACTGTGTGGCTATAGTGACAATTTCAGCAAATATGACAAGTTATTTTTATATAAGTTAACAGCTGTATCCTTTATGGTGATGTAATTTTTGCCTGCACACTGTCTGAAATGTAGTGGTGGTTAACGTCACCCCTAAAGTCAGTATATAAGTCTTTATTTTTTTTATTCTGGATTAATTTAAAAAAATGTATTGTATTTCATTTGAGACTGTATTTATATGTTATCTAAAGAAAATAATATATGTAATAGTTAAGCTTTTGGTAATACACCTGTGCTGTATGGATGCTATATTTATAACCATTTGTTTCATTGTAAGTTGTTATTAAAGTTATGAGCTCTTAGATGATTTTTCTATTTTTCCCTTTGTATAACATGAATTTTGAACTCTGTCAACTTTCTTGAGGTTGTGGTGATACGTTGCTTCCTTCTTAATAAATTAATATATATTATGACAGCTGGTAATAAAATTAAAGACATGACCTGCAGTATTCTCTTGTGTGACTCATTGAATGAATTTCCTGTTTATTAAATGACTGCATCATTGCAGAAACAACTATTAAAAGTGATAACTGTAGACTTAAATAAGGGTGCACTAAATAAATTATAGTTTTTACTGATTATAGTGTTAGTAAAGTAACATGCTGATCTGTTAACCCAAATGAAATCCAGATTCATGAACTGCAGATTCTATTAAAGCCATCCTTCTGGTTATGACCAATAGATATAAATAGACGAGAGGCGCATCGGTGGCTTAGTGGTTGGTGGTACAAGGCCGCAGCGGCCCGGGTTCAACTCCAGCCTGAGGCCCTTTGCTGCATGTCATTATCCCTCTCTCTCTCCCCCCTTCATGATTAACTGTCCTATCTATAAAGGCAAAATGCCTAAAAAATATCTTACAGAGATATAGATAGAGGAGAAACTGTAGCTAGCCCTGACGTGGGGCCGGAAGTTACTACAGGCGGTCTAAGACAGTGATTGGCTGAATTTCATCGATATCAAGCTGAAGAAACCTCATAAGGTGATGGAAATGCCTCTGTGTCAGAGTCTTTCCTTTTCCTCTGGCATCCTTAATCCACTTCAACATGGATCTTTTACACCAACACAATCTCAGCACAACACTGCAAATTGATGTTTTTGCCCTTCAACAACAAACACACATGGTTGTGTTTGGCTAACATACATGTGGTTGGATTTAGGCAAGAAAAGCACGTGGTTGGGTTTAGCAGAAATAACAGGGCAACAGGGTTTGGTTTAGGATTACCCCCGGACCCTGTGGGGTGCATTACACAATAATGGCAACCAGCTGCATAGCGTGCCGACATGAGTGGACAGCTTTTGTTATCAGCATCTGTTGCTGAACTTCACTGCTCAAGTGCCAATATTCAATGACTTCAGAGTGAGACCAAGTTGTTTGCATTACTGTTAAGTGGGAGCAAATGTTACCTGTATAGTCAGCCCTCAGTGAAGTAGCATTACATTAGCTACCCAGCTAACATTAGATTTTGTTGACATAGAAACAAAACTCACATGTACACTTACTGATCTGACTTACCTGCTCTATATGCAAATAAGCCAAATGCATTGTTTATTTAAAATGGGAGGTTTGTCTTGCGTTACAGCCATTGTTGTTTATGACGTGAAAAATCGTATTCCATTGTAGAGCTGACCCAGGACACATTAGTGTGCATGGCTCAGAGAATGTGGCGATATTCGGCCCAGATCACCTCCAAATGTGGCCTGAGTGTAGACTGTGTAAAGATGGACGACATGACAGCTCCCCAAAAGTGAAGCCAAAGTATCTTGATCTCCCCCTGGTGGCTGGCTGCAGAATAGGTCATAGGCATAAACCCTGTCCCTTACATGTTAGTGGATCGGATGTGGTCCAAACTAAAAGATCAAAGTACATGTCAAATACATTTTGCCCGAAGATGGTGTATGTCATTTTAGGTAGCTCCTAACACTTTGATGTTTGTTTAAGCGTTCATTTTTACTTGCTGCAGTTGAAAATCATAATTGACAGCTATGTATGTGTGCCACTGGTGCTGCTCTCGATTTGTTGGTTTGGGTATATGAGCGGGAACTTGAACCCACGGAGATCACTACTGTGTACACTCTGAGTTTAAATGATGTCACAAGTACAAGATGGCAGCGGCCATATTGGAGATATTTTAACTTCATTTTTGTACAGTGGGAGAAGGTGGAGACCAAGTGGCAACCTCTGAGGCTAAAAAATAAAGCCAATGTGAAAGTACCAAAAACTGCAGTTCATGGAGTAGCCACTTGAGGCTGGCTCCAAAACAGAGAAAATCCCCATAGGCCTCCATGTTAAAATGCCCAACTGTACAGCAGAAATAAACTAACTCATTTTTTGAATTTCTGAATAACCTATTCATTAACATTTTAAGGCCCGAAGTTATGCATATTTCAGGGCAGGGCCACTTAAGTGTCAGGCCGTCTTTCAAGGTGTTGCTACAGTCTATAAGTCAGATTCACCCCTCATTCTTCCACAGCTCCAACTTCTTCTCCAAATATTGTCACTTCTGGCTTAAAAAATCCAAGGTGGGGTTGGCAGAAATGTTGACAACTCAAGGCTGTAATGGGTGATGTCATGGTGGCTACATCCCTTAATTTATGCAGTCTATGGTGGAGATGAAGTGTCCATCTTTATATACAGTCTCTGGGTGTAAGTGATCGGATCTAAAGACACACTGAGGACGCATTAGGTGCATTTACGCCTGTACTCAGAGCTGTACACTTGTGAGTACCCAAGACGCATGTTAATACCAGATGTAAACAGGGCCAGTGTAATTAAGTTAACAGCTAATCCATGCTTTTGTGAATCCAATTTCCTTGTTGGTGTACCTAATCTGTGCTTACACTTGTTTATGGAGTCTCATCATTTTCTGATTTGAATTTGTTGTCCAATAGTGGCTTCACAGTTGCCCTCAGTCAAAATCACGAAGGCAGTCCGTTCTCTTTAACCTTTCTTGGAAGTGTGCTACAATGATTGAATGAAGGGAGAGGAACAAGGCTTCACAAACACCAGAATGAGGTCAGGAAGTGCCCTTTTGCATCTTTATTCTCTGATAACCAATCAGATGCATTTGGCAGTGTGACTAGACTTCAGTAGCCATGTGACAGCACCTCCTTTTCTCACTGAAATACCAGCAAGTTTCTGAACAAGACACAACGTCAAGATGATCCTGTTATGGGTTACACTGCTTGTTCTTCATCAAGGATGTAAGTGCTATTTTATTCTGTCCAAGTATTCAGTTAAGACTTTGCATATCAGCCAGATATATGGAGGTTTTTACAGGATACCTTTATATAAAAATTGTTCTTTACTCTTTCATGTTTGTACATTTTTTATTTCCTTCAGACACCCTGGTTCCAGTGACGACAGTTCAGCTTGGTCAACCTGTGAACCTCACATGTGCTGTGCCTCATGCTGAACTTACCCGCAGAGAGCTCTACTGGTACAAGCAGAGTGTTGGCGATGCTCTGAAATTAATTGTGTCAGTGTGGGAATCTAAGAAACCTAAGTATGCACCAGAGTTTTCGGACTCAAGATTTGTGGTGAACCATGAAAACAACTTCTTCAACCTGACCATTATGACGACCTTCCAAGAAGATGAGGGAATGTATCACTGTGCAGTCATGGAGTGGCTGACGATTCCCATTTGGAGTGGAACATATTTGTTACTAAAAGGTAATGATGTGATGTCCTTTTATTAAGTTTTGCCAATGCTTTAGACACTGATCCAAAGCTGCTCTGTGGTAATGTTCTGGAAAAACATTATTATTGCAAGTAAGTATTGAAAAATCACAACACTTCTGATTTTAATTGGATTAAATATAGTTTTAAGATAGTTTGTTTGCAGTTACATAGCCATGGACTTCAGTTATTTGAGGGAAATTACCTTACAACCACTTTACAAGTGCAACTTCCTCATTTGCGAATCTTAAAATAGGTAGTTAATCAATAATTTAACAATCTAGATACTCTGAGAACACCTGCACTGGACAAAACAGCTCCTCATTTGCTAAATTTCAGCATGTTAAACTACTAAACTCACATTTGTGATACTGTATACTTAAATTACTTAAATAATATTCTATGATATACTTTAATTCTCCTATAAATGAATGAATGAATGCTTTCAGGATGTGCTTGGATATCCTTCTAACCCAGTTTTGTATTATGCAGGAAGCACTCACAGGACATCAGACTACATTGTTGATCAGTGGCCGCCAGTATATGAACCAGATTATCCACAAGACCCGATGATTCTCCAGTGTTCAGTCTTCTCTGACTCTGACAACAAAACGTGTCCAGGAGATCACAGTGTGTTCTGGTTCAGAGCCGCACCACATGAATTTCATCCAGACATCATCTACACTGATGGAAACAGACATCATGAATGTGAGAGGACATCTGAACCTCAGAAGAGTTGTGTTTACCGCTTCTCCAAGATGATCAGCTCTTATGACTTTGGGACTTACTACTGTGCTGTGGCCACATGTGGACAGATATTATTTGGAGATATATCAAAACTGCATATCGGTAGGATTTTGTTTTCATTACTGGAAGTAATATTCCAAAAGTATTAATAACATTATTATTATTGCAACCCTGCCTCCTAGAAGTTACATTTACATGTTACCAAATTTAAATGACTTTGTTGTGACAACATAATTGCTGAGATAATGTTTCTTTCAGGCAACGAAGCACTATTTCCATGAACTAAGTAGGCTGAAGGGTTCAGAAGGAGGTGGTTGGGGAGTTTGGCGGGCGTACAAAGTGTAGAACCTTTATACCAGAACTTTGGGTTTGCATCCAGACTCGTATTTTAGGATTAGGCAACAAAAGCACTTCAATAAAGGCTTCGGAACGATAGTGATTTTGGTTAGGTTTGGTTATAATAAAAACATATAAACAAAGACTCTTGTTCTAAGGGTTAGGCAACAAAGAAAAAAGCACAGCAAGAGAGAAGCAAAAAGCACTTTGATTAAGATTAGAGAGCTTTCGCGATTTCGGTGACATTTTAAAAAAAAAAATGTAATGACAGAATCTAAGGTTTCAGCAACAAAAGCGCTTTGGTTAAGGTTACAAAAGGTTGCGATTTTGGTTAGATTTTAACAAATAGTAAAAAAAAAAGACTCTTGTTCTGAGGGCTAGGCAACAAAGACAAGGGCACAGCAAAAGCAAAGCCGTTGTCGTCGTCGTCGTCGTCCTCCACTTATCCGGGTCCGGGTCGCGGGGGCAGCAGCCTCAGCAAAGCAAAAAGTATTTTGTTTAACGTTACATAATTTTCGTTATTTTGGTTACATTTTAATAAAATGTAATGACCAACTTTTATCTTAGGTTTCAGCAACAACAGCACTTTTGTTAAGGTTACATAGTTTCCGTGATTTCGGCTAATTTGATAAAAATAAATAAATAAATAAATAACTTTGTCACTTTGAGTGGATACTGTATTGCAAGATTGCCGATTTGGGCAGAAAACAGCCAAAATAAATCATCAGTGAACATTTTGCTGAAGCATTACGTATCATACGTAACATTTTTGTGACTTGCCAGATACGTTAATTAGCAACATTTCCTCATTATGCTAATAACTTGATTTTCTCAATATTATGTTTCTTTCTTAAAAAATGTTCTGTTTGAAATTAATAGTATATTAATAGAATTTCTTGGAGACATGGGTGATTATTGATGTATTTTTTTCCGTTGTCTAGGACGTAAAGCAAGTTTTGAATTTATTGGGTTGGTGATAGGAAGTGTCTGCTTGGTCATCTCTATAATCGGAAATATGGTTTTCATCTGTTACCTCAAGTCAAGATCACCATGTTCACAATTTAAAGGTAAGTGACTGACATTATGCAGGACAGGACGAACCTCATCCTCATGCTGTTGGATAAAATAATAGAAGTCAGTAGAAGTCTATTCTTTAAATGTTAATGAAAGACATCTGTAGCACGATTCTCAATATTACTGTTTGCTCTTTTTGTGTCTTTACCTTTATAGTACACAATGTCAGTAATTGAGGAAGAAGTTATGACTTTCGATGAGGATTTTGAAAACTCAGATTAAATACATAATATTCCTGTTTTCAATTGTCATTAGGAAAAGAAAGCACCACTTTGCAAGAAAGACATGACAATTCAAGTCAACCAGAACAAGATACTGTAAGTATTAATACCGAAATTGTATTATTTGTTATTTCATGATCATAATACCCAACAGAACCATCCAACAACATGACTGTTCTGTATAATGAGCCTTTTATTTGCTGCACAGATTGAAGGCAGACCTGATCAGAACTATGCTGCGCTGCATTTCTCTGGAAACAAAGCTACAAGAGGAAGGAAGAAGAAAGAGTTGAAGACAGAAGATAGTGTGTATTCTCAGGTTAAATGCTCTGTGTGATTTGGTTTATAGTACTGACCTCTTACAGTGTGAATAGATAAATGTGTTGGATTTCCTTCTAACTTTGTTGACAGTGAGCTGCAGACATGTTCCTCATGTTCCATGTTTTACTGCTTACTGTGATCCTTGCATCATTTTGTGTTTTTCATTGTGAATAGTTGGATCATCATCATTCATGACACTGAGACAGGCATGCTTCCCTTTTCTTTTTTTAAAGCAAAAACACAATAAATAACTAAACATCACAGTACACAATTTCCGTGAAGTGGACTTATTGTCAACCACTCTGTTGGTTAAAGGCTCTTTGACCTGAAACAGCTTTTGTGACCTAGGTGATGATTGCTTTGAATACACAAACCTCTGGCTCAAGTAAATGAGATGAAATAAGATGATCTTACAGACTAAAATGTACCAGTGTAACCTACGCAAAGCTATGTCCATCCTACCATGCTGTATAATGTACAGTGATGGGTCCTGAAGCTAGACTTAGGAATATACCTCAGGGCTGAGTGATACAGGGGGTCAGGTTTGGACAAGGTGGACGGTAAGGCAATGAAGAAAGCCCAGTGTGAATTTTAATTTCTTTGCAGGATAGTCAATATGGTGTTTGAAGTTCAGACTTTTTTCCAACCAAATTCACAAGTATTTATAATTTTCAGCAGGTTGAATGGAGACCCTATCAAAGTATTGATGGAGAGGGTTTGAACCTTTGTTTGCCCATGAGAGGAAGTCAAAATTTTAGTTTGGGTTGAGTTTAAAAGTTATTCAAGTCCGTAAGAGTGTGTTACAGCATCTTAAAATTATTCTGCAGATATGAAAAAGCTATATCTGCAGTGGGGGCACTGGAGTACATGACGGTGTCATCTGCATACAAATTGTGCTTGCAGAATTTAAACTTATCACAAACTATAGAAACCAAAAGAAGCAAGGGTCCCAAAACCGATCCTTGTGGAACACCTTATCACAATGACTAGATTAGGACATTAGACTAGGACATTGCCATGTTTAACAATCTGTGAACAATTAGCTTTTCAAGTAAGAGATAACAAGCGCCAAATCTTCTCAAAATTCTCAGTTTGTTTTTTATAATACATCTTAACTGTCTGTAAATGCAGGGATTCTGTCAGCTCAGTTTGCCAGAGTTTAACAGAAGACATCTTTTTCTTCTTCCAACACAAAAGAAGGAGCTTTTCAGTTGTGAGCAGTCCATAAGGTAAGAGGCCTTGCTGAGTTATCAACAGTCTCCTCAGCACTTATGATATTCCTAATGGGTCTGGTTCTATCTCCACAATCAGTATCCTCAAAAGTAATGTAAATATCCCAATCAAGAATTTCTTGTATTGGGACATATGATTGTTGCATCATTTCATGGGTTTTAGATGTAATTCTTTTATTTAGAAATTTAGTTAACTCTGGATGGTTTAAATATATAATAACACACACACATTTGTAGAGTGTTTTTTAATGATTTTTTTTAATGGCTATTAATCACTAACTTTTTTTCCAGTTCAGGCAGGACACGATGTCAAGCTCGGCTCACATCCCAGGTTCATCAGCTGATCTCAAACAGCCTAATCAACTGATGGAGCAGCTGATTGATGGAAAGGAGTCAGCTGATAGATCACATGATTCCTTTCTATAAAACCAACAGGCAATTCTTTGCCCTATTTAAACTGCTCTGGCCTGCCTACTGTTGCTGCTTCCTCTGCAAGCCGCTTTGCAACCTGCCTCCACCCCAGCTCCTCCTTTTCAGGCTGTGTCTGACTTATGAGTGTCATTTCTGTTTGTCATTGATGCTGCTCTGTTCTGTTCCTGTGGGGGTCTTTGCTGCTGCTCTCCCTGCTTTAGTCTTTTCATTTTATAGTCAAAAAAGGGGAAACTTGAAGACATTTCACAAACTAAAAACAGTCACTTTCTCTCTAAACTATGAGGTATTGAAGGTTAGGTTCACATTTTTAAAGTCTATAATAAAACACTCCAACACCCCTGCATTATATATTAAAAAAGTTATTGGTTTCTTTAACTGTTCCTTCTGTCCATACTGGCCACAAACAGTTTACTTCCTAGAGCAGTTCCATTGTTAAATAATGGGTAACAAAATTGACCGTCCTTTCTTCTCTGCAAAAATGCATTGAGAAGTTTAGGTAATATGAGGCTTCATCAGGACAGATCAAGGTGTTATCTTCTATTTTAATGTGAACAAAAGCAGCGACTGATTGTTTGAGTTTTGCTCTCACAGATCAAAAAGAACTGTGGCTGCGCTCAGCAAGACTGAACATTTACGTGAGAAATGCCCCCTCATGTTCCTTCCTGTAACCAGTCAAGCATGAGTATTTCACATTCACAAAGTGTTGGAGCCATTTATTTTTCATATTTTTATTTTACACTGTGCATCCTCAAATAATTAAAAGCAAAGATGTAATTGTTTGAAAAAAATGTAAAAAAAAAAAAAAAAAAAAGAATATAGTCTGCAATAGCTAAAGTTTATTGTGCGTTATTTTAAAAAATTTACATTTACAATGTATTTTATTGACAGAGGTCAGAACTATAAACCAAACTACAGGTTTTGATATACACACATTCACATTGAGCATTTAACCTGAGAATACACACTTTCCTCAGTCTTCAGCTCTTTCTTCTTCCTTCCTCTTGTGGCTTTGTTTCCAGAGAAATGCAGCGTAGCGTAGTTCACATCAGGTCCACCCTCAGTCTGTGCAGCAAATAAAAGCCTCATTATACAGAACAGTCATGTTGTTGTTTGGTGCTGTTGGGAATTATGTTCATGAAATAAAAGATAATAGAATTTTGGTATAATTACTGACAATATCATGTACTGGCTGGCTCCAGTTGTCATGTCTTTCTTGTGACGCACCACTTTCTGTTCCTAAAATTTCAAAAGAAAACAAAGAGAAGTAATATGCATTTCATCTGACTTTTCAGTAAGGATTCTCAGAATATTCAACAGGTTTTGATTTTTAGAAATGTCCAAAAAGATTTTTTTTTTCATGAGGCACAAACAGCGCAAACAGCAATATGGAGAAATTGTGCTACAGAAGTTGATCAATACATTAATTAAAAATATTTTTAAAATGCCAAAAGCATTATAGATTTTTCTGCATTGTGTTTTAGGCCTGAAGAATTTCGTAACATCGGTCAACATGTCACAGGAGTGTGGCTGATCGGCTGCAGGTATTCTCTGGCTGAAAGTCACCGCTAAAATTTTTACGATCCTCAGATTTTAGTTTGGCTGCACTTCACAGCAGAATCCAACAGCCGCAGTTTGGAGCTTTCCACAGACATTGCATGGCAACTCGCTGCAGACCACACTTTGGTGTGTTTTTGGTTTAACAAACTGCAACCGATGTCTGTTATTTTGTCAAAAGACACAAGGTTAATTGTTTGTCCTGTCCAGTATGATTTTACACTTGTACACTATATAAATTTTACCATTGGAATATTGACGTTTTTTACTCAGTCAACAACACTTACCTCTAAATTGAGGACATGCTGGTCTTGTATTTCGGTAACAGATGAAAACAATATTCCCAGTTAAAGAAATGACAAAGCAGACGGTCACAATCACCAGTGCAATGAATTCAAAACTTCTTGTTTGCTCTAGACAAAGAAAAAAGAAATAAGAAAAAGGGACTCATCAATCATGATGTTATCAATAAATGTTGAGTATAACTTCCATTACTGAACGCCAAGTCATACCAATTTCCACTTTAGTTCCATCTCCAAATAATATCTGTCCACATGTGGCCACAGCACAGTAGTAAGTCCCAGCATCAGAGGAGCTGACGTTCGTAGAGAAGCGATAAACACAACTCTTCTGAGTGTCAGAGTTCCTCTCACATTCATCACGTCTATTTCCATCAGTGTAGATGATGTCTGGATGAGATTTATCTGATCCGGCTCTGAACCAGAACACACTGTGATCTCCTGCACACATTTCATTCTCAGAGTCAGAGAGGACTGAACACTGGAGAGTCATCGAGGCTCCTGGAGGGACTGGATCAGATACTGTCGGCCACTGAACAACAGCATAGTTTGATGTCCTCTGAGTGTTTCCTGTGTGATACAGAACTGTGTTAAAGGTTTGGGATCTTCACACAAACTCTGACATACTTAAAAGGATTTAAGATTAGTCAAAAGTTAAAACGCAATGTAAGCATAACATATAATAATTTAAAATGACTCTGCAGAAATTGTTGATAAATATTAATAGCTTTAAGTGGTTAAAGTGATTCCAAACATTGCCAAAAACCAATCACATTATTACCTTTTAATGACAAATAGGTGCCACTCCAGGTAATCTCAGTCCACTCCATGACTGTGCAGTGATACATTCCCTCATCTTCTTGAATCGTCCTTAAAATGGTCAGACTGCTAATATTCTTATGAAGGTTTACATTCAATCTCAAGGCAGAAAACTCTGGTCCATACACAGGGTTTACATGTTTACGCAGTCTCACAATTAATTTCAGAGTCTCCCCTGCACTCTGCTTGTACCAGAAGACTTCATCTGTAGACTCATCATTTGTCAAAACACATGTTAAAGTCACAGGTTTACCGAGTTGAACGGTGGTCACTGGAACCAGCGCATCTGGATTAAATGAAAACATGACACATGAAACAATAAATGACAATTAGTACATGATGTGTAAAAACATTGATGCAAAAAGGAAATCACATGAACAATCATACATCTAGTTTGCATGCAGATACTCAAATGAGAAAATATTTAGTTATAGTTAGCACACTTACATCCTCGATGAAGAACAAGCAATGTAACCCATAATAGGATCATCGTGACACTGTCTATTAACATGAGACTTGTTGGCTTTTTACTGAGTAAAAGGAGGCGGTCAACTGTCAAATGCATGTGATTGGTTGTCACAGAATCTAGATTCAAAGTGCATTTCCTGCCACACTGGTTCTATCCTGGTCTGTGTGAAGCATGTTGCCTCTCTTTCTCATCCATTCACTAGAATATGAGATGTCTATGACTTCGTCTCAACTTGGAGTGCTTTTCCTGTAAATACAGTAGGCTATAGCTCACTGCTGTTATTCCTAAATCATAAATGCCACGTCTCTACAAGCTCACTGACAACAGTACTCACTTCACACACAGACTTAAAAAAGAGAACACAATATGTCCAAAAAATAAATAAAAAAGCTGACACTGTGTCCAAAATTGTATACTATGCACGACCTGCCCAATGTGTTCTACTATTCAGTACTTTTGTGTACATAAACAGTAGTATGTATATTTTTAGACACACTAAGTTGTAATTATCACAGCACTTCCCGAGAGCCTCCTTGCCTCCTTGCAACATCATGTCACAGGCATCTTCTGTAACAGGTGAGTTTAGGACTCAAAAGCAGCACCAGAGACAAGTCAAAGAGCTTATACTGAGCCTCAAAGCACCACTTTCACAAATACAGGGAGAGGAGTTTGGTAAAGCAACAGAGGGAGTCAATATTCAGGTTCAGAGCTTCCAGTGGAACTGAGTCAGCCCACAGCTCTCGGCATCGAACGCTGAAGCAGCACACGGGTGAGGCGCTGGCATCAGCACACAGTTAAATTGTGTGCAATGGTAACGCGAGAGGGCAGGCATAGAGAGATGTCAGAAGAGCAGGAATTCTAAAACCAGGAGTACGCACAGGAGAAACAGTGTCTCCGTTGTGAAGCTGGCCGTGGACAGGGAAGAGGTTGTCAGTAGCGATAAAGCCTGGAACCCGTAGCGCACACACAAAGGTGGAATGTGCAGCCACACAGTGAAGCAATCTATAGCACAGAAGACCACTGGTAACTGGAACCAGAAAGGCCAAACTCTTGGTCGAGAACAGAAGGCAGAGTGGTTTACCTGAGTGCAGATGAAACAGGAGAATCAGGGACAAGCAGGGTCTTGAATGAAAGGGAGGATGGAGCCTGGGAGAGGGAGTCTTCGTCGTCCAAAGATGAGCCCTCTTCATCGGAGGGCACACGTAGGTCAGCAGAAGCAGGTTCTCAGGATGTGTTCTTTCACTGGTGCTGTTGACCTCTCAGGCTGGTCAAGGTGCCAAAAATCAGCGATGACTTGGGGTCTAGGATGTGGCGAGCCAGGACCCACGATCTCTCTTTGAGACTCTTGTGTGGGGAAGAGTGGTAGCTGGAAACCATAGGCACACTGGAAAGTTGAGAGCTCTGTGGCAGAACTGGTCAAAGTATTGTGAGCATATTCCACCCACAGTAGTTGCTGGGACCAAGATGCGGGGTTCTGGGACACTATACACCTCAGGACATCTCCATCTCCTGGTTTTTGCGTTCCTTCTAGCTGTTGGACTTGGGGTGGAACCCGAAGGTCAGGCTGGCTGTGACCCAGAGGAGCATGCTGAACTCCCTCCATAAGATGTAAGTGAACTGGGGCCCTGGTCGGAGACCACATAGACGGGAATGCCGTGGAGCCTGAAAACATGTTGCAGGAGGAGGGTAACAGTCTCTTTGGCTAATAGCAACTTGGGAAGGGGTACAAAGTGTACCATCTTTCTGAACTGGTCCACCACTGTCAGAATTACCATGTTGCCATCTGACAGTGGCAGACCGGTAACAAAGTCCAGGGAGATGTGGGACCATGTGTGATGAGGAACAGGAAGGAGCTGAAGGAAGCCAGCTGGGGCCTGATGCAAGGACTTGTGTTGATTGCAGACAGGACAGGCACCGACAAACTCTCCCGTGTCCTCCTCCATGGTGGCCCACCAGAACCATCGCTGCAGGATGTTTCTGGTTCTCTGGATGGCAGGACAGCTTGAAGGAGTAAGCCCACTGGAGGATTTCTGACTGTAGAGCTTGTGGGACAAACAGGCGGTCGGAAGGACAGGCATTGGGGCTGGCCTGGTTCTCAAGGGCAGCCTTGACCCTTTCTTCGACCTCCCAAGAGATGGTGGCCAGAAGATGGGGAGCAGGAGGGATAGAATCAGCCTTCAGTTCTGGAACCTCCTACTCTTCCTGGAACTGGTGGGATAGGGCGTCTGGCTTGACATTGTGGGATCCCGGCTGCTAGGAAAAGGTTAGGTTGAGAGGGAGTGCGTGCATCCCTTCGGTAGAGCCATGCTGGGCTGCAGGTTGATGGCATAGTCATTTGGCTGATGTAGAGGCAGGGACATAGTCTTGGCCTTGCTAAATACGTCCCAAAAGTCATGATATCCAGGGGGCATCCCCTACAGGTGTGGAGGACTGCAGGCAGAGGATGACTGCTGGGGCATGGACGCTTTCTTCAGGCAGACTTGGTGGTACAATGAGCTCCACCCCAGGATGGCTCCGGTGGCCCAATCAATGTGAGGGTTGTGACGGCGGCGCCAGGAGTGCCCCAGGATCAGTGGAAGCTGCTGCTATGACAGGATGTGAAACTGAATGGTTTCATGATGGTTGGCGGACAGAAGCATGTGGACAGGGGTGGTCTGGTGAGTCACTGTGTGTAGGAGATGACTGTCATTGACATTAGCTGGGACTAAATGCCGGAGAGGAACTTGGCCGATTCCCAAGTGCTTAGCGAGTTCCTCATCAATGAAGCTGATGCCGGCCCCCGAATTGATGAATGTGGTAAGGGTGTAAGCCCAAAGTGGGAGGAAGAGCCTCGTGTGAGACAGGGATTTAGGGCTGGAAGAGAGTCTTGTACCAGTCCAGCTCACCAGTAGTCCCCAATCTACTGGTGAGCCCTGCCTTTTGCTGGAGACAAAGCGGCTGGCCTGGCTGCAGTACAGGCAGAAATAGGATGATGTTCTTTCCAGAAAACCGAATGACACAGGTGAACAGGAACCAGGCACACAGGAACCAGGGGGGCAAAAGCAGAGCTTGGGATCAAAGACGGAAGGGCAGAGTGGTTTACCAGGGATCAGACAAAGCAGGTGAGTCAGAGACGTGCGGGGTCGATACCCAGGAAGCAGTCCAGAAATAAACGCTGGAAAGTCTTGCATGGGGCGAAGAACAATCTGGCAAGGAGTGTCTGTGAAGCGGGAGTCTTTATAGTGACAGGGTTAATGATCCATAGTTGAGTGGCATTAGCCTTATAAGGTGAGCGTGAAGGACTGGCAGGAGCAGAAAATGAGTGGCAGGTAGGTGTGGTGATAAGTTGGGGCAAATGGAAAATTACTGAATGGGCTGAGGAGATTGCAGGTATGGAGGACGAAAAGTGCCCAATGAGAAAGCTACTTCCTCTCTAAACGATGAAATACTGAAGGTTAGGTTCACATTTTTAAAGTCTACAATAAGACTCTCCCACACCCCTGCATTGTATATTAAAAAAGTATTGGTTTCTTTAACTGGTCTCTCTGTCCATATTGGCCACAAAGAGTTCATTTCCTGAAGCAGCTCCAATGTTAAGTAATGGGAAACAAATTTGACAGTCCATGTTTCTCTGCAAAAAATGCATTTAAAAGTTTAGCTGAAGGTAATATGGCGTTTCATCAGGACAGATCAATGTGTTATCTTCTTTTTTAATGTGAACAATAGCAGCAGCCAGTAATGCCTGAGAACGATCTGTTTTTTTGTGCAGTGCTCATTTTTTTCATGTGGATTGAGTGTTGTTCTCAGAGATCAAAAAGAACTGTGGCTGCGCTCGGCAAGACTGAACATTCATGTGAGAAATACCCCTGCAGGTTCCTTCCTGTAACCAGTCACATGGAAATATTTCACATTCACAAAGTGTTGGAGCCATTTATTTTTCATATTTTTATTTTACACTGTGCATCCTCAAATAAGACTCCAAATAAAGGCAAAGAACATTTTCAAACAAATATTATTAAAAGCAGAGATGTAATTGTTTGAAAGAAATGTAGAAGATAAGAGGATAGTCTGCAATAGCTCTATCAAATTTTTTTGCGTGTTATTTTTTAATAAAACCAGCTAGCATTAATATTTCAAACATAAAAGAATAAAAAATAGGCGGATACAAACACATGATATGGTGCAAGAATCAACATACTGTTAAAGGGACATTGTGTAACATTTTCAGTTGTTTATTGGCAAAAATTGATGTCTGCATTCATAAATATGCCATCACTGGTGTACTATTACCTCCACCAATAATCTGACTTATTCTCATAAAAGGAGAATTTCGGATTTGTTTGTACATTGTGCGGGTAAGTCGTCTGTGGGTTTCCATTACGTTTCGCCATCTTGAGAATACACCCGCCAGCAAGGGACATACAGCACCGTCTTCTGCGTTTTCGTTGAGAGCCAGGCCAGCACTGTGTGGCTGAGGAGCCGAAGGAGAGGAGCAAGAGGCGCTTCACTACTACCCTGGCAAATTTGAAACAAAGTCCCACTCTTTGAGCATAATGCAGGATCATGTATTATGCAGCATCATGGGAGACGGAATCCTTGTCGCCAAGAAAGCGCAAAAGGGAATAGAAAAGGCAGCGTGACCGGCGAATTAAAAAGATGAAGGCCCACATCGGGGTAGCCTTTCCCAGGTAGAGAGCTGCTGAGGGAGAATGGTAATGTAATCACAGGCCAGCGCCACTGTTAGCCGTTAGCCGCTGTTAGCGGCCAGTCGCTAACAGCCTAATCCCTCTCCTGGCATCACTGCACCGCTGTAAGCTGTTAGCCGTTGGCCGCTGTTAGCCGCCAGTCGCTAACAGCCTCATCCCTCTCCGCGCGTCCCTGCGCCGCTGTTAGCCGTTAGCCGCTAGCCGCTGTTAGCGCTGGCCTGTGATTGTATTACCTTTCTCCTTCAGCAGCTCTCTCCACCTGGGAAAGGCAACCCCAATGCTGACCCTTGTTTTTTTAATTCGCCCGTCACGCTGCCCTTTTGATTCCCTTTTGCACTTTCTTGGCAACGAGGATTCCGTCTCCCGTGATGCTGCATAATACATGATCCTGCATTATGCTCAAAGAGTGGGACTTTGTTATGCAGCAGTAGTGCCGCTGGCCAGTACAACTGTTTCAATTTACACCCGCCCCAACAGTCCTACGTTGTAAACACAGCCAGCATGGTGAGGAGGGGGTTTGTCAACTCGCGTCACATGTGTCTGTGTAGGAGCCTGAATGAATACTCCATGTAGTATCGGATGACATGGTTTCATCAGTGTTATTATAGCTTTTTGGTACACAGTGGCTACAGTTGTTGCAATACGTGTTTGAAACAGTGAGGCGCTAGAGTGCGCCATCTGTTTGAATGCAATATATGATTCCTACACACTGTGGCTTTAAACATAGAACATAAAGAGCACAGAGTCTGTATACTATGATTTTGGATTTTGGCTGCAACTCGCTGTCATTAATGTTTGAAGGGATCCCACAACATTTACACTGTATTTTATTAACAGAGGTCAGAACTATAAACTAAACTACAGGTTTTGATATACACACATTCACATTGAGCATTTAACCTGAGAATACACACTTTCCTCAGTCTTCAGCTCTTTCTTCTTCCTTCCTCTTGTGGCTTTGTTTCCAGAGAAATGCAGCGCAGCGTAGTTCACATCAGGTCCACCCTCAGTCTGTGCAGCAAATAAAAGCCTCATTATACAGAATGGTTATGTTGTTGTTTGGTGATGTTGGGAATTATGTTCATGAAATAAAAGATAATAGAATTTTGGTATAATTACTGACAATATCATGTACTGGCTGGCTCCAGTTGTCATGTCTTTCTTGTGAAGCACCACTTTCTATTCCTAAAATTTCAAAAGAAAACAAAGAGAAGTAATATGCATTTCATCTGACTTTTCAGTAAGGATTCTCAGAATATTCAACAGGTTTTGATTTTTAAAAATGTCCCAAATTTTCTTTTAATGAGGCATGAACGGGGCAAACAGCAATATGGAGAAATTGTGCTACAGAAGTTGGTCAATACTTTAATTGATTAACAATATTTTTTAAAACGGCAAAAACACACCAAGCAGCAGCAAAGTGCGGCTCGCTGAAATTATTACTTTTTTCTGCGTTGTATTTTAGGCCAGAAGAATTCTTTGTAACATCAGTCAACATGTCACAGGAGTGTGGCTGATCGGCTGCAGGTATTCTCTATCGGTAAAAGTTAAACTATCTTCAACTTTTAGTTTGGCTGCACTTCACAGTTCAGTCTTGTAATCAGTGGCGGGCTGGCCATAGGGAGGTTCGGGAGTTTTCCCGAATGGCCGGTCTGTTCCAGGCTGAACCGGCCAGTGGTCGGAACGTTTTTTTACCCCATAAAATGCAGCCGCGGTTGAGCGCAGCAGCCTGCCCTCGCAGCCGCAGGTGGCAGCGGCACAGAGTGGAACGTCAGACTGGGTCAATCTAATATTTTGAATATTAAAGGGGGATTCGAGCGGTTAGCAAGCACTGCCTACATGGCCCTATCATCCCAGACGAGTCGGGCCAGCCCAACAAACCTGACTGGACCTGTGAGTTCGGGCCGAAAAAATATTCAAATTACTTGGGCCGAGTCAGTCTGTGTGTGTGTGTGTGTGTGTGGTGCTTTTGTTATGATGATTTTTATATTGTATTTGTGTTCTAATACTGTGAATTCTTTGCTATAACATTTATCATTGTTGCTGTTATTGTTATTATTAGCTGACAAGACCAGTGTCAGTCGTGGAGTTGATGCAAAGGGACAGGATAATGCCAGTCATAGGAGTGAGGAGGAGGAAGAGACAGATGAGGAGGGACAGGAGAAGGAGGAGGAGGAGATGGAAGAGGAGGTGGAGGAGAAGAAGGAGGAAGAGGAGGAAGAGGAGGAGAAGAAGAAGGAAAGTGGAGCAGGAAAACAGTGCCAGGTGTAGTGTGCAGGACTGGGTTGGCAATAGGTCTTTGCATAGAATTATATTATATTCAATACACTCTACTGACTGACTAATCTGTGTGTGTTGTGTTTAATATCATTAGATTGTTTTTATACTGCAAATAATGTATTCGTGTTAAAATTACGGTTCCACTTGTGTCCGTGCGATCAGAAAAAGGCCTGTCCAAATCAAGCTCCCCGGCTGAATTTCAACCCCAGCCCGCCTAATGTATATCATGCGCATTAAAAAAAGACGTAAATATTTTAATTTCATACATGTGAACAACATGTTTAAAATGCAACAGGAGTATTCTTATTCTGCAACAATTTAGACTCTGACAACACTTACCTTTACATCGTTCACATATTTTTCGGTTGCAGATGAGGACAACATTTCCCGCAGCAGAAATGAGCAAGCAGACTGCTAACATCGCCACTGCAATGAATACTAAATGTGGAGTTTCTTCAGTCATACCAATTTCCACTTTAGTTCCATCTCCAAATAATATCTGTCCACATGTGGCCACAGCACAGTAGTAAGTCCCAGCATCAGAGGAGCTGACGTTCGTAGAGAAGCGATAAACACAACTCTTTGGAGAGCCAGATCTCCTCTCACATTCGTCATGTCTATTTCCATCAGTGTAGATGATGTCTGGATGAGATTTATCTGATCCGGCTCTGAACCAGAACACACTGTGATCTCCTGCACACATTTTATTATCAGAGTCAGAGAGGACTGAACACTGGAGAGTCATCGAGGCTCCTGGAGGGACTGGATCAGATACTGTCGGCCACTGAACAACAGCATAGTTTGATGTCCTCTGAGTGTTTCCTGTGTGATACAGAACTGTGTTAAAGGTTTGGCATCTCCACACAAACTCTGACATACTTAAAAGGATTTAAGAATAGTTAAAAGTTCAAATGCAATGTAAGCATAACACACAAAGATTTAACATTTAACACTCTGCAGAAATTGTTGATAAATATTAACACAGTGCAGCTTTAAATGGTTAAAGTGATTTCAAACTTTGCCATAAACAGATCACATTATTACCTTTTAATGACAAATAGGTGCCACTCCAGGTAATCTCAGGCCACTCCACGACTGTGCAGTGATACATTCCCTCATCTTCTTGAATTGTCCTTAAAATGGTCAGACTGCTAATATTCTTATGAAGGTTTACATTCAATCTCAAGGCAGGAAACTCTGGTCCATACACAGGGTTTACATGTTTACGCAGTCTCACAATTAATTTCAGAGTCTCCCCTGCACTCTGCTTGTACCAGAAGACTTCATCTGTAGACTCATCATTTGTCAAAACACATGTTAAAGTCACAGGTTTACCGAGTTGAACTGTGGTCACTGGAACCAGCGCATCTGGATTAAATGAAAATACAACACATGAAACAATAAATGACAATTAGTACATGATGTAAAAAACATTGATGCAAAAAGGAAATCACATGAACAATCATACATCTAGTTTGCATGCAGATACTCAAATGAGAAAATATTTAGTTATAGTTAGCACACTTACATCCTCGATGAAGAACAAGCAATGTAACCCATAACAGGATCATCTTGATACTGTCTGTTAACATGAGACTTGTTGGCTTTTTTATTGAGTAAAAGGAGGCGGTCAACTGTCAAATGTATCTGATTGGTTGTCAGAGTATCTAGATTTAAAGTTCATTTCCTGCCACATTGATCTTGTACTGGTCTGTGTGAATTGTGTTATCTCTCTTTCTCATCCATTCACTAGACTATGAGATGTCTATGACTTCGTCTCAACTTGGAGTGCTTTTCCTGTAAATACAGTAGGCTATAGCTCACTGCTGTTATTCTTAAATCATAAATGCCACGTCTCTACAAGCTCACTGACAACAGTACTCACTTTACACACAGACTTAAAAAAGAGAACACAATATGTCCAAAAAATAAATAAAAAAGCTGACACTGTGTCCAAAATTGTATACTATGCACGACCTGCCCAATGTGTTCTACTATTCAGTACTTTTGTGTACATAAACAGTAGTATGTATATTTTTAGACACACTAAGTTGTAATTATCACAGCACTTCCCGAGAGCCTCCTTGCCTCCTTGCAACATCATGTCACAGGCATCTTCTGTAACAGGTGAGTTTAGGACTCAAAAGCAGCACCAGAGACAAGTCAAAGAGCTTATACTGAGCCTCAAAGCACCACTTTCACAAATACAGGGAGAGGAGTTTGGTAAAGCAACAGAGGGAGTCAATATTCAGGTTCAGAGCTTCCAGTGGAACTGAGTCAGCCCACAGCTCTCGGCATCGAACGCTGAAGCAGCACACGGGTGAGGCGCTGGCATCAGCACACAGTTAGCACACAGTTAAATTGTGTGCAATGGTAACGCGAGAGGGCAGGCATAGAGAGATGTCAGAAGAGCAGGAATTCTAAAACCAGGAGTACGCACAGGAGAAACAGTGTCTCCGTTGTGAAGCTGGCCGTGGACAGGGAAGAGGTTGTCAGTGGCGATAAAGCCTGGAACCCGTAGCGCACACACAAAGGTGGAATGTGCAGCCACACAGTGAAGCAATCTATAGCACAGAAGACCACTGGTAACTGAAGTGGTGAACTCGCTTCAGAGAGCTGGGTGACAGTCTCTCCAGACAGCGTGAGAAAACAAGCAAACGGGAACCAGAAAGGCCAAACTCTTGGTCGAGAACAGAAGGCAGAGTGGTTTACCTGAGTGCAGATGAAACAGGAGAATCAGGGACAAGCAGGGTCTTGAATGAAAGGGAGGATGGAGCCTGGGAGAGGGAGTCTTTGTCGTCCAAAGATGAGCCCTCTTCATCGGAGGGCACACGTAGGTCAGCAGAAGCAGGTTCTCAGGATGTGTTCTTTCACTGGTGCTGTTGACCTCTCAGGCTGGTCAAGGTGCCAAAAATCAGCGATGACTTGGGGTCTAGGATGTGGTGAGCCAGGACCCACGATCTTTCTTTGAGACTCTTGTGTGGGGAAGAGTGGTAGCTGGAAACCATAGGCACACTGGAAAGTTGAGAGCTCTGTGGCAGAACTGGTCAAAGTATTGTGAGCATATTCCACCCACAGTAGTTGCTGGGACCAAGATGCGGGGTTCTGGGACACTATACACCTCAGGACATCTCCATCTCCTGGTTTTTGCGTTCCTTCTAGCTGTTGGACTTGGGGTGGAAACCGGAGGTCAGGCTGGCTGTGACCCAGAGGAGCATGCTGAACTCCCTCCAGAAGATGTAAGTGAACTGGGGCCCTGGTCGGAGACCACATAGACGGGAATGCCGTGGAGCCTGAAAACATGTTGCAGGAGGAGGGTAACAGTCTCTTTGGCTAATAGCAACTTGGGAAGGGGTACAAAGTGTACCATCTTTCTGAACTGGTCCACCACTGTCAGAATTACCATGTTGCCATCTGACGGTGGCAGACCGGTAACAAAGTCCAGGGAGATGTGTGACCATTTGTGATGAGGAACAGGAAGGAGCTGAAGGAAGCCAGCTGGGGCCTGATGCAAGGACTTGTGTTGATTGCAGACAGGACAGGCACCGACAAACTCTCCCGTGTCCTCCTCCATGGTGGCCCACCAGAACCATCGCTGCAGGATGTTTCTGGTTCTCTGGATGGCAGGACAGCTTGAAGGAGTAAGCCCACTGGAGGATTTCTGACTGTAGAGCTTGTGGGACAAACAGGCGGTCGGAAGGACAGGCATTGGGGCTGGCCTGGTTCTCAAGGGCAGCCTTGACCCTTTCTTCAACCTCCCAAGAGATGGTGGCCAGAAGATGGGGAGCAGGAGGGATAGAATCAGCCTTCAGTTCTGGAACCTCCTACTCTTCCTGGAACTGGTGGGATAGGGCGTCTGGCTTGACATTGTGGGATCCCGGCTGCTAGGAAAAGGTTAGGTTGAGAGGGAGTGCGTGCATCCCTTCGGTAGAGCCATGCTGGGCTGCAGGTTGATGGCATAGCCATTTGGCTGATGTGGAGGCAGGGACATAGTCTTGGCCTTGCTAAATACGTCCCAAAAGTCATGATATCCAGGGGGCATCCCCTACAGGTGTGGAGGACTGCAGGCAGAGGATGACTGCTGGGGCATGGACGCTTTCTTCAGGCAGACTTGGTGGCACAATGAGCTCCACCCCAGGATGGCTCCGGTGGCCCAATCAATGTGAGGGTTGTGACGGCGGCGCCAGGAGTGCCCCAGGATCAGTGGAAGCTGCTGCTATGACAGGATGTGAAACTGAATGGTTTCATGATGGTTGGCGGACAGAAGCATGTGGACAGGGGTGGTCTGGTGAGTCACTGTGTGTAGGAGATGACTGTCAAGGGCATTAGCTGGGACTAAATGCCGGAGAGGAACTTGGCCGATTCCCAAGTGCTTAGCGAGTTCCTCATCAATGAAGCTGATGCCGGCCCCCGAATTGATGAATGTGGTAAGGGTGTAAGCCCAAAGTGGGAGGAAGAGCCTCGTGTGAGACAGGGATTTAGGGCTGGAAGAGAGTCTTGTACCAGTCCAGCTCACCAGTAGTCCCCAGCTCTACTGGTGAGCCCTGCCTTTTGCTGGAGACAAAGCGGCTGGCCTGGCTGCAGTACAGGCAGAAATAGGATGATGTTCTTTCCAGAAAACCGAATGACACAGGTGAACAGGAACCAGGCACACAGGAACCAGGGGGGCAAAAGCAGAGCTTGGGATCAAAGACGGAAGGGCAGAGTGGTTTACCAGGGATCAGACAAAGCAGGTGAGTCAGAGACGTGCGGGGTCGATACCCAGGAAGCAGTCCAGAAATAAACGCTGGAAAGTCTTGCATGGGGCGAAGAACAATCTGGCAAGGAGTGTCTGTGAAGCGGGAGTCTTTATAGTGACAGGGTTAATGATCCATAGTTGAGTGGCATTAGCCTTATAAGGTGAGCGTGAAGGACTGGCAGGAGCAGAAAATGAGTGGCAGGTAGGTGAGGTGACAAGTTGGGGCAAATGGAAAATTACTGAATGGGCTGAGGAGATTGCAGGTATGGAGGACGAAAAGTGCCCAATGAGAAGGCTACTTCCTCTCTAAACGATGAAATACTGAAGGTTAGGTTCACATTTTTAAAGTCTACAATAAGACTCTCCCACACCCCTGCATTGTATATTAAAAAAGTATTGGTTTCTTTAACTGGTCTCTCTGTCCATATTGGCCACAAAGAGTTCATTTCCTAAAGCAGCTCCAATGTTAAGTAATGGGAAACAAATTTGACAGTCCATGTTTCTCTGCAAAAAATGCATTTAAAAGTTTAGCTAAAGGTAATATGGCACTTCATCAGGACAGATCAATGTGTTATCTTCTTTTTTAATGTGAACAATAGCAGCAGCCAGTAATGCCTGAGAACGATCTGTTTTTTTGTGCAATGCCCATTTTTTTCATGTGGATTGAGTGTTGTTCTCAGAGATCAAAAAGAACTGTGGCTGCGCTCGGCAAGACTGAACATTCATGTGAGAAATACCCCTGCAGGTTCCTTCCTGTAACCAGTCACATGGAAATATTTCACATTCACAAAGTGTTGGAGCCATTTATTTTTCATATTTTTATTTTACACTGTGCATCCTCAAATAAGACTCCAAATAAAGGCAAAGAACATTTTCAAAAAAATATTTTTAAAAGCAGAGATGTAATTGTTTGAAAGAAATGTAGAAGATAAGAGGATAGTCTGCAATAGCTCTATCAATTTTTTGTGTCTTATTTTATAATAAAGCCAGCTAGCGTTAATATTTCAAACATAAAAGAATAAAAAATAGGCGGATACAAACACATGATATGGTGCAAGAATCAACATACTGTTAAACATAGAACGTAAAGAGCACAGAGTCTGTATACTATGATTTTGGATTTTGGCTGCAATTCGCTGTCAACGTTTGAAGGGATCCCACAACATTTACAATGTATTTTATTAACAGAGGTCAGAACTATAAACCAAACTGCAGGTTTTGATATACACACTTTCACATGGAGCATTTAACCCGAGAATACACACTTTCCTCAGTCTTCAGCTCTTTCTTCTTCCTTCCTCTTGTGGCTTTGTTTCCAGAGAAATGCAGCGCAGTGTAGTTCACATCAGGTCCACCCTCAGTCTGTGCAGCAAATAAAAGCCTCATTATACAGAACAGTCATGTTGTTGTTTGGTGCTGTTGGGAATTATGTTCATGAAATAAAAGATAATAGAATTTTGGTATAATTACTGACAATATCATGTACTGGCTGGCTCCAGTTGTCATGTCTTTCTTGTGAAGCACCACTTTCTGTTCCTAAAATTTCAAAAGAAAACAAAGAGAAGTAATATGTATTTCATCTGACTTTTCAGTAAGGATTCTCAGAATATTCAACAGGTTTTGATTTTTAAAAATGTCCAAAAAGATTTTTTTTCATGAGGCACAAACAGCAATATGGAGAAATTGTGCTACAGATGTTGATCAATACATTAATTGATTAACAATATTCTTAAAATGCCAAAAACACACCAAGCAGCAGCAAAGTGTGGCTTGCCGAAATGATTACATTTTTCTGCATTGTGTTTTAGGCCTGAAGAGTTTCACAGGAGTGTGGCTGATCGGCTGCAGGTATTCTCTGGCTGAAAGTCACCGCTAAAATTTTTACGATCCTCAGCTTTTAGTTTGGCTGCACTTCACAGCAGAATCCAACAGCCGCAGTTTGGAGCTTTCCACAGACATTGCATGGCAACTCGCTGCAGACCACACTTTGGTGTGTTTTTGGTTTAACAAACTGCAACCGATGTCTGTTATTTTGTCAAAAAACACAAGGTTAATTGCTTGTCCTGTCCAGTATGATTTTACACCCGTACACTATATTAATTTTACCATTGGAATATTGAAGTTTTTGACTCAGTTAGTCAACAACACTTACCTCTAAATTGAGGACATGCTGGTCTTGTATTTCGGTAACAGATGAAAACAATATTCCCAGTTAAAGAAATGACAAAGCAGACGGTCACAATCACCAGTGCAATGAATTCAAAACTTCTTGTTCGCTCTAGACAAAGAAATAAGAAAAAGGGACTCATCAATCATGATGTTATCAATAAATGTTGAGTATAACTTCCATTACTGAACGCCAAGTCATACCAATTTCCACTTTAGTTCCATCTCCAAATAATATCTGTCCACATGTGGCCACAGCACAGTAGTAAGTCCCAGCATCAGAGGAGCTGACGTTCGTAGAGAAGCGATAAACACAACTCTTCTGAGTGTCAGAGTTCATGTCACATTCATCACGTCTATTTCCATCAATGTAGATGATGTCTGGATGAGATTTATCTGATCCGGCTCTGAACCAGAACACACTGTGATCTCCTGCACACATTTTATTCTCAGAGTCAGAGAGGACTGAACACTGGAGAGTCATCGAGGCTCCTGGAGGGACTGGATCAGATACTGTCGGCCACTGAACAACAGCATAGTTTGATGTCCTCTGAGTGTTTCCTGTGTGATACAGAACTGTGTTAAAGATTTGGGATCTCCACACAAACTCTGACATACTTAAAAGGATTTAAGAATAGTTTAAAGTTAAAATGCAATGTAAGCATAAGTTCATAAGTGGTTAAAGTGATTTCAAACTTTGCCATAAACAGATCACATAATTACCTTTTAATGACAAATAGGTGCCACTCCAGGTAATCTCAGTCCACTCCATGACTGCGCAGTGATACATTCCCTCATCTTTTTGAATCGTCCTCAAAATGGTCAGACTGCTGATTTTGTTAGAAATGTTTACATCCAATCTTGAGGCAGAAAACTCTGGTCCATACACAGTGTTTATATGTTTCTGCAGTCTCACAATGAATTTCAGAGTCTCCCCTGCACTCTGCTTGTACCAAAGGACTTTATCTCTAAAGTCATCACTAGGCAAAACACAAGTTAAAGTCACAGGTTCACCAAGTTGAACGGTGGTCACTGGAACCAGCGCATCTGGATTAAATGAAAATACAACACATGAAACAACAAAGGACAATTTGTGCATAATGTAAAAAAAAAAAAGAAGGCTTAAAGGAAATCACATGAACAACCATACATCTAGTTTGCATGCAGATACTCAAATGAGAAAATATTTAGTTATAGTTAGCACACTTACATCCTCGATGAAGAACAAGCAATGTAACCCATAATAGGATCATCTTGATAATGTCTATTAACGTGAGACTTGTTGGCTTTTTACTGAGTAAAAGGAGGCGGTCAACTGTCAAATGCATCTGATTGGTTGTCACAGAATCTAGATTCAAAGTGCATTTCCTGCCACACTGGTTCTATCCTGGTCTGTGTGAAGCGTGTTGCCTCTCTCTTTGATCCATTTGCTAAACTATGAGATGTCTATGACTATGTCTCAACTTGGGGTGCTTTTTATTTTTACCAGTTCTTGCAAATGCAGTCGGCTATATCCCACTGCATTTAATCCTGAACCATAAATGCCACAATACTGCTAGTTCACTGACAGATATCTCTTCACACAGACCTAAAAAAAACTGACGCTGTGTCCAAAATTGCATATTATGCACTACATGTCCAATATCTATTCTGTCATTGAATACTTTTGCATATGTATGCATGTATCATGTATCTCAAACTGTGCTGTAATTACCATGCCCCTTACTTAGAGCCTCCTTGCTGTTGGAGACACATAAACATAGTAACCCACACCAACCTCAGCTCTACTGCCAAATTCAAGCATGATGAACCTTTGGAGTTTTGGCTTTTTTAATCACATCTGTAGGAGTGTCGTTACTTACACAATGTGCAACATTATGTCACAGGCATCTTCGTCACCAGATAATGCTTAAATGAGCTAAATGCTAACATTAGCAAGCTAACAAGCTGATGTTTAGCAGGTATAATCAGAGACATATATACATAGACGCCGCATCAAGTGGGTTTGCCCGCTGCTGCAATACGTCAACGTCACCGTCATATTGGATGTGGCAAGGCTGCGCTGTAAACTAATACAAGTGAATGGACTTAATTACACAAAGCGCCTTTCTACAAAGAAATTTACCTTAATGTCTCTCGTTTATTCATTCACACACACACTAATATACTTGGGAAACAGTTAGGCACCAAAAACAATGTACTTATTCTTCTCAGATGGCTCAGATAAGAACTTTATTGATCCCACACAGGAGCAATTCACCTTACATCAGCTATAGAGAACAAGCTAGTGCCGAAAAACAATGCACAGTAGCCTATATATATATTTGTGTGTGTGTGTGTGTGTGTGTGTGTGTGTGTGTGTGTGTGTGTGTGTGTGTGTGTGTGTGTGTGTTTGTGTATAGTACAGTAGGCCTACAATAAAAATACAAGACAGTAAAAGGACAGACAGATACAAAAATAGCAAATATTTGCATATAAACTAAAACGCCAATGGTTCCAAAGCCTTGAGGTGAACCTAACCATACTCATGGCAGGATTTGCAAGCGCTGAAATTAAGCTGTTTGGTGACTCAGATATCCTACACAATTAGACTACACTTTTTGGGGCTTCTGAGGCTTGCGCTTCCCATCCTTCAGAACGGTACTCCATGCTGGGGAGAGGAGTTGGGGGCACGCTGTCACCCCCAGTGACTGCTGAGCAGGCTCCGCCCGGCGCTTCCCTCTCCTGCAATCCCGACGCAGCAGCCGTTCCCTGGTCTTCGATCACGCTTGCCTGAGTTTCCAACGCTTCTCTCAGAGTGGAAACTTCCTGGCTGTGCAGCAGACCCTACGCCGTAACCTACACCGTTGTCAGAATTTATACTTGTGCAGTGGTGTGTCTGTCACTCTGCAGTTACACCTCCAAAACACTAGTCGGCTATGGGGTTTCTATGAAGTGCTGTAAAGTTAAGTTGATTCAAAACACACATTAAACACACATTAAACATGGTTTAATAGAGACCATTTCCAACAGTGCACAAATCAGCTTCACTATAACTCGCAGCATTCACAGACAAAGCATTTGTCTTTTGTTGTACACATTTTCCCCACATATACAACATGCTAATGTTTTTAGCACCAGCCAATGGCATTTTCCATTGTATAAATTAGCCTAGCAGCTGGCAAACTTTTCTCCTGTCATATGAAGCCAGGGACAACAGCAACATTTCACAAAGGCAATTCAGCTCCATTACAACTCACAAGGTTCATCGCCAAAACAACTGTCTAATGCTATTTTTGTGGAGGCTTTATTGTCGTCACAATTTATTGTTTCTTATCTGTGGAATTAAAGTAAATACAAGCTTATGGGTATGGCATAGGCTCTACGTCGATGCAGAGCCTACACCGTAAATAGAGCTTTGTTTCAACGCAGAAGTGTAAATTCTGGATGCAGGAGAGGATAGCAAACAACAAATATGATTTGGAAAAGAATACTAAAGCACCGGGTACCACAAGCAGCAACAGCCACCATGTCATTAGAGTCAGTGGGGGCCATTTTATAAACACTGAAGACAATTAAAAAATGACCATTTAAGCACCAAAGGCTTTATGAACATTGTCTGTGCCAACATAAAATGCATGTTGCATGTTAAGAACAAATGTTGAATAGGTCTTAAAATAAACATTTAAAAAAAAACATGAGCTTTTACTGACATCATATACTTTAGTGAATGGGTGAGAGAGAGTGGTAATTTGCTTCACACAGACCATGACAAGACCAGTGTGGCAGGAAATGCTCTTTTATTGCATGTCTGTGTTGATAACCAATCAGATGAAAGATGCACTGGATGGTTTGACCTTTCACGACCGTGTCACCTCCTTCACTCACAAAATCACCAGCAAGTCTCCCGACAAGACACAATGTCAAAATGATCGTGTTATGGGCTACACTGCTTCTCCTTCATCAGAGCTGTAAGTAATAAACAATAATGGCTAAATATTTTCTCATTTTTCTGTATCTGCATGCAGTCTACATGTATGATGAACAGTGTGTTTTTGCAGTACACTAATTATTATTTATTGTTTAATATCTTATTTGATCTAGATACGCTGAATCCAGTGACTACGGTTGAACTTGGTGCACCTGCGACATTGACATGTGCTTTGCCTAATAAAGAGCTGAGCAGTAGGAAACTCTACTGGTACAAGCAGAGTGCCGGGGAGACTCTGAAGTCGATTGTGACTCTGTGGAAATCAACAAAACCAGAGTATGCACCAGAGTTTTCTGAATCACAACTGGAGGTAAATTACGATAAGAAGTTTTGCAACCTGACCATTCTGACGACGACCCAAGAAGATGAGGGAATGTATCACTGTGTCATCGCAGAGTGGATTAATACTCAATGGAGTGGGACGTATTTGTTGGTAAAAGGTAATAATTTACTTTTACAAAGTTTTAAAGTGTTATCAAGCATGTTGGATTTGTATTTGAGATATATTGTACTTCAGTGCCACTTAAGCTTTAAAAATGTGCTTGGAGATCTCAAAAACAGTTCTGTATCACACAGGAAACACTCAGAGGACATCAAGCTATGTTGTTGTTCAGTGGCCGACAGTATCTGATCCAGTCCGTCCAGAAGCCTCGATGACTCTCCAGTGTTCAGTCCTCTCTGACTCTGAGAATAAAATGTGTGCAGGAGATCACAGTGTGTTCTGGTTCAGAGCCGGATCAGATAAATCTCATCCAGACATCATCTACACTGATGGAAGCAGACGTGAGGAATGTGAGAGGAGATCTGAAACCCAGAAGAGTTGTGTTTATCGCTTCTCTAAGAACGTCAGCTCCTCTGATGCTGGGACTTACTACTGTGCTGTGGCCACATGTGGACAGATATTATTTGGAGATGGAACTAAAGTGGAGATCGGTATGACTTGGTGTTCAGTAATGGAAGTTATACTCAACATTTGTTGATAACATCATGATTGACCAGTCTCTTTTTCTTTTTCTAGTGCAAACAACACATTTATTATTTATTGCAGTGGTGATATTAACAGTCTGCTTGGTCATTTCTGTTGTGGGAAATGTTGTCCTCATCTGCAACCGAAAAACATGCAAACGATGTAAAGGTAAGTGTAAGTTGTTGCAAAACTAACATACTCCTGTTGCATTTAAAACATGTTAATCACATGTATGAAATTAAAATTATTTAATTTTAATTAATGCACGTTACACGCAGCACAAGACTGAACTAAAATCATAGGCACCATTTTTCACAGAATTTTTAAAGAATATATTTATAATAATAAGTTAATTAAACTCTAAGCATCAAACTATTTATTTGACTAAGTAGGCTTTTTTATTTTCTGAGATTATACTCTTACTGAAAAGTCAGATTAAGTGCATGTTCATATCTTTTATGATTTAATTCATCCTCAGGAATGGAAAGTGTTATTTCAGAAGAACGACATGCCAATTTGCGCCAATCAGTGCATGCTAATGTAAGTGATAATACCAATGAACAATATTGTTACCCCAGTTGAATATCGGAAATCTATATCATTATATGCATGTAATTATTGTATTTTCTACACAGACTGCAGCTGATGACACACTGAACTACGCTGCGCTGAATTTCTCAGAGAAAAGAAGAAGAAAGAAAAGAGAATGTGCCGAGGACAGGGTGTACTCTCAGGTTAAATGCTGATACTGGTTTTAACGTCGTGTATTTCATCTGAGCCTTGCATTATGTTAGATGATGTGCTTGCATTTGTTTTTTATTCTTTCAATTTATCTTATTTTATCTCATCAATCCAGCTCATTTAGAGATATGTTGTTGCATTTCTCACATCGTTATATCTCAGGGTTTTAAAATTTACTGTTTGACAAATGCATATTGTGTTAATCTGAAATTTGTAAATTGCTATAATTAAAAACATTTTTATTAAAAGGCACCAATGCTTTCTGTGTGTAAATGTGCTTACAACCATGCAGACTGAGAGAAAGAAAAGCAGACAGAGGGAGAATCTCCTAAAAAGAAATGTAATTCCATTTTAATATATTTGTTAATTTGTATACTGAACATATTCTGTATACTGAACTCATCTGAAGATCAAACTTGAAAATGGCAGCATACAGCTTGACAAAACAGATATAAAAACCTATTTTCCTTTAAAACATGTTAAATCAGGGTTAACTGCTTATCTTTGAATTAAAATACTGTGGTTTCATATTTGAAAATTTCACTATAGGACATCTTAATGATTGAATGAATGGAACTTTATTTTCAACAAAAATAAAAATGAAAAACAAAAACCAAACAAGACAAGGATAACAGTGTCCAGAAAGGGGTAGGTAGAAGTCAAACATATTATGTCCCTACCCCTTTCTTACATTTCTTCTTTTAACACATATATCATTTCAACAAATTCCAAATTTAATCACAACTAATATACAACTATCCACAGTCTATTTACCACCCAATTAAATAAATAAGTAAATAACCCAGTTTATTTACAGTCCAAGTACCACCCAGTGTTACAATATACATATGCACTTCCCTAACACAACCTCTCCTCATCTATATATCTATAAAAAAAAATTTGTATAGGTTTTTGAATTGATTTTTTAAATTTTTTGCTTTGTTTCAACTCATCAAGTAGCCCATTCCACAACCCCACCATTAACACTGAAATACACAGATTCTTCTTAATCGTACAAACACATTGTTTTTTGAAAACCCATCACAAAGCTTTTTTTGAATGTTGCCCACAAGTGAATTATTTCTTGCTTTAAACATGATTATTGCAGTTTTAAATTTGACCAGATCTAAAGATTTCAGTGCATGTTACTTTAAAAACAGTGTGTTCATGTGTTCCCTGTACCCCACATTGTGTGCTGACCCAATTGCTCTCTTTTGATGAGGATGTGTAATGGTTGTAAGTCGCTTTTGTAAGTGTTGCCCCAGATTTCCACACAGTAAGTCAAATATGGTAGCACTGCTTAATACTAATACTTTTGATACTTGTCATGGATCTAGCTCTGTAGAGACTGTATCAAGGAAGAGGCTGTAGCCTCCAGGTCTGAAAAGTGAAGCCTGGTACTGAAGAGTAGGGGGCGACTCCACTGGTTGCAAGAAGAAGTGCACTTGTAAAGAAGTCTATGAGAGAATGAACCTACTTCTGATTTATTACCTTAGTAAAAATGTTCCTAATGAGTTTATGGTCTCAGTCACTAGTTCCAAGTCTGTGTGGTGTGGTCTCACTCCCAGGGTATTCAAAGCAGCTGCTTGGTCAATGGCCCTCCTCATCCAACACATTCTCACTCTGACCTCGTCACATATCGACAATTGGTCATGGACTTTCCACGTCCACATACAACATGCAAGATACCCTGGGTGCATTGGTTGTTGACGTCCTGGGACATTGTGTCATGTTCTGCCTGTTACATGCATTGTCTTCTTTCAAAATACACTTCTGTTTTCACAGGAAATGTTGCGTTTACACACAGTCTCTTTCAAAATAAATTTGCTACGTCAGTACAACTTCTGATTTTAATATTTAAGACACTCGATATACAGTAGCTGCTACAGGAATTGATGCCAAACAAAGTTTCGTTGTATCGTGTGTACAATGACAATAAAGCTTCTTCTTCTTCAACAACGCAAATTGATGTTGTTTTTTTCCTTCAACAACAAAAACACGTGGTTGGGTTTAGGAAAAAAGAGCAGGTTTTGGCTTTAGAGTCTTACAGGACACAAACACTGCTCTCCCAGGTGAAAGTCTGTGTTTGTTGGACCACCCACCACTCATCCCACCCAACCCACTTTCACCATCTTAACTTTCATTCTTGTACCACTGCGTTTCCCTCTGACACCACTAGGCACCATAAAACTATAACAGCGACCAGCTGTGTTTCAAGCCGACGTTAAAGGGCAGATTTTATCATCTGCGTGTGACGCTGTTTCACATGACATGCTCTAACACCTCTAGACTGGGGCGTAACAGTCGCCATCCGACGCTTCAGTTGCTGCTTCAAAGCTTACATGCAAAGAGGATGAGGCCATTTCTCAGAAACAGCAACCAGACAGGGACGCTCACAGCTGACCTACAGGTATCACTTCTGTGAAACAGCAAAACTAGTGTTACCCACTGTTCTTGCAGACACAGAGCAACCTCCATCTTCATGCCTTTCAACCTTCGGACGTCTCTCCACTGTCTAAAAGCCTAACTGATGTTAATGGGACTCTTCACTTTAACTTAATCATATTCCTGTTTTATATATTTATACATCCTGCATGTCAAAAGCTTGTTTGCAAGTCCAGCAACTGTAAATCACACTCACAGAAAAATTAAAAGAAACTTACTTGCACCCCAGTCGGCCTCCTTAAACAAAGTAAACTGAGTAAATATTCACCAAAGCGTCTCATATCACAATAAAAGGAACAAGGATGGATGTTCTGTTTAATGGCAGTTAACATTTTTTTACATTTCATTCAGATTCTGAGTGATAATTCAAATTAATCTCACAAGCAATATTAATAAAACAAATAAAATAATAATAAGATAAAAATAAATATCTATCCTTGGTTCAACCAGATAACATCACCAAACACTAGTGCTGTCTCTATGCTAAACTAATGTCATTGATTATGCTATTAACTGGTACATCATGGCAAAATTCTCTCATCTCATCTTATTTACCGAAACAGTTACATGAAAATGATTTTAAGTGACAGTGAACATGTCAGATGTTCTTCCTTCATGGTGGCAGCATTTCACTGATAGTGTCTGGTGCCAGAGTACAGACAGTCCTGTGGAAACTCCCTGGTGTTCGTCCATCTTTTAGCATTTCTTGAGGGGAAATCCAGCGCTACATAGTTCATCGCCACCGCTTCACCATCCTGTAAAGCATAGTTAGGATTGTAAGATGTTAGAGCTGTAATAAAGTAATGTTTAAAAACAGACACAAATGCATTTATATAGCACTTTTCTAGTCTTAGCGACCAATCTAAGCACTTTATGACACCATTCACCCATTTACACACACATGTATTCACATGTGGCCAAGGCAACCACACAAGGTGCCACCTGCTCATCAGATAAACATTCACACACACTCACACACAAATGCCGCAGCCATTGGGAGTGATGGTGGACTGCTCTACCTCCTAAACCACAGCCAGCCCATCTAAAGATAATCCAGGCAGATTGGCCACTGACCAAGCAGCAAATTTTGATGCCCTAGGAGTGAGACCAAGCTGAGAATTTCACAGACTTCAAGTTCAGAGTTACTTTATTTGATTTTTAAACAAACTAATAAAAGCGTCCCAGCTTGTTGTGTTCTGTGTTTTTTATCCTTTAAATCAGCATTCACTTTACCATCCAGGGCATATTATGTAGATTAATGATTCAGTTCAGACATGATTTAGATTATATTTAAATCATATTTACCACATTACTTGCTTGATCCTCAGCTGACACGTCATGAATGAAAGCTCCCCCTGGTAATGAAAGCACTGGCAGTGAAGTTATTGGCGTCATTTCACTGAAATGTCTGTAATCCACCAACTATCAAGTCAAAGCTGGTCACAACAACACATCTAAACAGTGCTGAAATGTAACTTGGTTAGTCAATTGAATAATCCACTCACACACGACGAACGTACCTGTGTGATTTTCACAAACTGGCTTTCGATTTCTGAAGATAATTAGAGCCACAATCACAATCACACTGCAGCCCAGCAGTATCCCGAGCACAACCAGGTATGGGCACAGTTGATTTTCTGGAATGAGAAAAAAATCCCAAAGAGACTCTTAATTAACTACTAAATTAAATGTAATGTCATAGATTTTACATAATTATTAGTAACAGTTTAAAGCTATAAAACTGACTGTGAACTCCTGAGGGATTTTCATACAGATCATGATCATTAGCTACCTCTTTTACCAGACTTTTTCTTTTCTCTGACAGGAAAAACCAAAAGCAAAAATGGTCTGAGCATTACCCCTGAAGCTAAACATCAGCATGCTAGCTAGCACATTAGCAGTCTGGTCTTAGCATTTAGCTCTAAGCATCACTCTGTTCCTTTTCATGCACAGTTAAGTTGAGCAACGATTATAGTTTGACAAGGCCATTTAATTGGACTGTTGTCTTTGATTAACTGACCGAAGTACTCCTCTACAATAGGTGACAATATGCCCCCTTTCAGCTTGTTAGTAGTTGACCTTTTTCAGGTTATTCTATTGCGTCACAGACAAAACAATCGACAAACAAGTTCGCTAGTGGCAAAATAGGCCGACCATGGTGGACAACTTTACAACTTTGTACATTTCGTTCGTACAAAAATGCACGGCTCTAAATGTAGATGTCACCATGTTGTGACTGTCTTCTTTTTCTGTTATGCATTTAATGCTTTCACTTCTGGTTCAAAGCCCAGGACGGACACTGTGGAGCATGCGCAGAGCGCCTAGGCCAGAGGAATTTGAGTAAGTCTGACTTTGAGAAATTTGATTTAGTACGATTGTCAGTCAGACTTGCATGTTTACATGTTTTAAAAGTTTGGTTTTAGTCGGACTAACACAATAAATCCACTTTCTCTAATGTCATATGAATGTACTGACTGTGCCTGAGTACAGCCTCTGAGCCGCTGACTGTTAACTCAAACTTTTGTTTAGTTTCTGTTTTCATTTAGATGATGTGGTCCCATTGCCGTTCCGACAAATTTCCTGTCAGCCTGGCCCAGGTCAGGCCAATCACAACTCATAACTCAACTCTGCATAATCAAGCTGCACCAATAGCCTATAGTTTATCAGTTTTGTTTGGTTAAGTGTCGCTCAGCTCTACATCACATGTTTCATTGCTCTGACAGGTTGCAGGTCTCCAGTATTGTCCATAGGCATTTTGGTCTACAGTCATTGATAACGCCCCTCAGAAATTGAAAATGAACTTGCATTTGCGATTAGCGAGGGGCGAGAATGAATGGACAAGTCTTTTTGAAAAACTCTTTTTTAGTGTCCAGTGTGTACTGGGTCAGCCTGTCAAATGTCCCAGTGCTCAAGAATTCCCAACCTCGCTGTTATTGTAGGTTACTACTCACCCTGCCTGCTACAGCAAGTGAAAGAGAAGCAATTAAAGACCTCTGCTAGCCAAAGCCAAGGGTGCATTCACACACTCCTCAGATGGTTGTTCTTATAACTTTGGTGTGTTCATGAGCTTTAAGTTGTAATATGGAAATAGCATTGATGCTACAAAGGTGGTTTAAACAGCATGTCAACGGCAAAGAATAAATGATACAGATGGGGTGAGCCATGAGGTATGACCAAGAGCTTATTTTTCAGAATATTGCAACACCACATGTATGCAGCACAAGACTGCAGAGGTAACTGGAACGTCTGCTACCCGCCCCTCGAAGAATTCACTGATGGTTAGTCAGTGACATTTCTGTGACATCATATTGACCTTACATAGCCTACCTACATAAATGTGGGATGAGAATTAGTGCATGAAATGTATATTTTTTTATGTATTAATGTAAACTTACACATGATGACTGGTAATGTATTGAAGTCAAGTTTAGTGGGTTGGGCAGTGCTAGCTTTTGAATGTGCAAGTACTGTACAAGGTGTCACAGAGAAACCAACACCATAATTTGCCAAAAAGTACCAAAACTCGAAAAGTTTGATAAATGCATCAACTCAAAGGAGCCAGTTCTGTAAAAAGATTGGGTTTATCCATCACTATTTGCGATTGGTCAGGTGATGTCAGGCTAGCTTTTACCAAAAGTGTGTCAAAAACTTGCTGAATGTTACAGTATTTTTTTTTAGGTTGCAGTTTGTACTGTAGGTGCTCCTGTCATCAACACTCACTGGCATCTAGTCACAGCAAAAATGACACAAAAAAAATGCACAAGAACAGCAGAGAGGCCTGGATAGCACAAAGTCTACCGCAGGAAATGGAGACACACACACACACACACACGCACACAAAGATATAACAAAGAGGGGAAGAGAAGCGGGGGACGCATGAAAGGACTGCACATCTACGAGTTGCCATTACAAGTCCACCACAAGTAGCCTGTGCATACTATGAACTAATTCAGTGGTTTCCAGCCTTTATGGTTGGTGAGCACAAAGTTAAGTCACCACCCCTCATCAAAGATTACATAAAGTATTTTTAGCTGTTCGTACATATATCTGATCTAATCTGAATCAACTCAGAGGCCTGAGGAGGTAAATCTACTCAGTATTTACAAGAAAAAAGTCCTAAAAATAAATGTGAATACATACTTGTTTCCACTTTAGTTCCTTCACCAAACAGGATCTCTCCACATGTGAGCACAGCACAGTAGTAAGTCCCAGTATCAGAGGAGGTCTGTATAGTTTTGGACAGACTGTGGAAACAGCTTCTCTCCTCTTGTTGGTCACTTTGAGTGTAAATGATGCTTGGATAAGATTCTCCTGATCCAGATCTGAACCAGTACACTCTGTGTTCATCTGGACACTGATCTGAGGTTTCTTTGTTCTTTGAGAGAAGTGAACACTGGAGATTCACTCTGTCACCCTGCTTGACCCACTCAGCCTCCGGACTTTGTTTCACGTAGAAAGACTTCTTCTGATTTTTATGATCTGTATGATTCACAAAGAGATAGGAATTAATGAATGGATTGTTTGGTTTGGTTTTGACAAAGCAGCAAAAGAACATACTTTACCGTTCACAACCAGAAGCGTGCCGTTAATGAACTTCATTATGTATGCCGATCCTGCTTGACAGAAGTATGTTGCTTCGTCTTCTTTGCTCACATTTCTGATGCTGAGAACATACTGACTGTTCACTTTTGTGACTGTGAATCTTGAGTTGTTAAATGGTCCTTGAAGATTTACTGTCCTAAAAGTCCCCGCTGCAACTGTTTGGACCATATATCCAAACTTCAGCTTATACCAGTAAAACAACCCAGCTTCATTTCCAAAGAAAGGACATGTCAGATTCAAACTATCACCAGATTCAACCACAGTCAAAGAGATCTGCTCAACCACCTCTGCAGTTTGAATCAGAGCTGAAGACAAGAGACAAAAAGAGGACAAAAACTATGAATAATGGAAAACAGAGGACAATTAAACAATACAATACAAACACTATATAAAATACATAGTAAATATAAAATATGTAATATGATTTTGTTGTAGTTTTAAACAAAACAAACCTATTTTAAGTAGAAAAGTAAAGTTGCACTCACACAAGGTACTGAGGAGAATCAAAGCAGACTGTCTTCGGATCATTGTGGTACAGAGCCCTTCTCTTGCACAAGTGGTGTCTTCCCACTCAGATGGAAGATATAGTCACAAGGTGATAAAGGTTTACAAAGTGGAAATCACACTGATTGGCTGAAACATAGAAAATGCACTTCCTGTTAATTTCTGCAAGCCAGTGACCCATTTTCAGTAAATCTGAACTATAGAGTTTTTTTGTTTTTGCCCAAATAGACCAGCTAATGACTCTAAAGCAACATAATCATGACAGAAAAAAATACACATAAACTGTATTTTAAACACACAGAAATGACTTTCATACATTTTAGATCTAATTCAAATTAACAAAAGACAAATAGTCTGGAGCTGTAGTCACCAGAGATGTCTGCTTGTATTCATCTTATAATATTATTGCATAACAATGATTATTCTTTCCTATTATTATTCTTGAGTGCTTTTCTCAGTCACACCGATGTGATGGAGTTCGGAGAGCTCGTGGTAAAAAAAAAAGCACAAAGCCTCATAGAGGAAATGTATTTTAACATTTAGAGCAACACTTTGCTCTTCTACAGACAGGCTGTGAACCTTTAGCGTTATTGCAGGACTATGAGGGGACTGAAAGCTAGTATTAGCAGTAGTAGTAGTAGTCGAAATAGGCGGCTTATCTACATCTCTACCCACTGCATTTATCTGACAGCTGCTTTTTAGAGTGCTCTGCTTATAAATTATGGTGCACAGATTTACTTGAAACCACCATTAAGTTTATGAAACAGCTAAAATTTAATTTGTTGCAAATCCCTGTGTACTTTTATTTAAGTCCTATTTTTAATGCTTAAACTAATAATTGAGCATTGCGGTGTTGTGTTGCTAATTTTAGCTTTGTAGCGGATCTTAATGCTTCTGCCACCACTGTTAAAAGCAGTCTGGTGTGACTTTTCTCACAATGCCTCTATGAGTAAGAAGGTGTGAGTCTATTTTGGGTTTTCACTAGCCATCTTCCAGTCAAGGTGACAACGCTCATCTTTAGTGAAAACAGCAGCGTTTGTTTAAGGGGAAGAAGTGACCTGAACTTCCGGCACCCTTCTTTGAACTATGTGTAGATCTAAAACACTGATGTGGCCAAAATGAATTTCGAATATTTAAATCCTTTGATTCTCACAACATGTTTGATCTGACTTGACATTTACTGACTGATTTTCGGTAATTTTCATCTCCAGAAGAAGCTGAAAGTTCTTACGCAACTGAGGTGAGAGATAGTGGTGCAGGGAGAAAAAAAAATAGGCCACAAGGGCACAGACTGCCCTGAGAGAGGGCTGCAGACAAGTGCTTTATGCAACTTAATGTGGCAATATGCACCACAGCTTGGAGATATAGGGTCGAGGCCCTTTGAATTTGTGCTATATACTGTATTTAATAATCAATCATAGCTTTAAAGACAGGTCACAGTGTCCACACAGACTAGGTCAGTGTTGTATCTAGCAGAATGGCTCTAGGGATGGTGATGTTGGTCTGTCAGTCAGTCCGTCCACCACTTTGGTTCAGACTGAAATATCTTACACAACGATGACCTGATTATGTACGATGCTTTTGCTGCTTTGTTCCATTTTCTTTTCTTTTGATGCCAAAATATGTATGCAGGACTATACTCAACAGGTGGCACGATGGTGCAGTGGTTAGCATTGTTGCCTCACAGCAAGAAGGTTAGGGATCAGGGTTAGGTTAGGTTAGGATTTTCCCCTAAAGATAATAAGATAATTGTTTTATCATTTATTTAATTATTTATTTACATTTATATTGCGTTGTTGTTTAAGGAGCTTAATTGGCTTTAAGAAGTGTCAGTCATCGACACAACCTCTTTCTATTGGCAGGATCCCTGGACAAGGAGAGAGGGCAGGTACGTCGTTGCAACACAGGCTCTCATTGGCTATTGTAGGCTGTGGGCAGGACATGGAAGTTCCTATTGGGTCAAGTGAGGTGTCAATCAAGGGGTCCAAGTGGAGCGGCCATTTTGACAAGGGCTTTGCCCATGGCAATACAGTCACATGTAACAGGTGATACTAGAACATTTAAAGGATCCAACAGCAGTCTGTGACTATTCATGGATCTAAATATGTGTTCCACAAATGTTTTAGTGGATTTGGATCGTCTGGACCTTAACCAGTGTATGAGGACTGTTTTTGTTGCAATATTATGGGTCAGTGGATTGCACTGTGAGGCTTCACAGGTGAGTTGTAACTGTTTGTGTGTTTGTCAGTGGTCTGACAGAGGTGCTGATTGTACTTGCTGTGGTGGTTGTATCTTGAAGTGGTTTGCATCAGTCATAAGAATCTTAGCTTTTGAACCATATGGCGCATCAGTAACCACTGAAACATCGTCGTTGTTTAAATATCAATATCAATCAGTTAGTCATATCATATGATGGCCCATGGGCGGGCCCCATCAGCCTCAGCTGTACTTGTTTTGTGCTAAAAAGAAAATGTTGGCATGCTAACATGCTAAACTAAGATGGTAAACCTTAAAGGGATAGTGCACCCAAAAATGAAAATTCAGCCATTATCTACTCACCCATATGCAGAGGGAGACTCTGGTGAAGTTTTAGAGTCCTCACATCACCTGCGGAGATCCAAGGGGAGAGGGGGTAGCAACACAACTCCACCTAATGCAGGCTGACGGCGCCCCAGATTAAAACGTCCAAAAACACATAATTGAAACCACAAAAAATCTCCATACTGCTTGTCCGTAGTGATCCAGGTGTCCTGAAGCCCTGAAATAAAAAGTTGAAGTTTCAGCAACTACAACCTAATACCATATTATAAAAAAGTGGTTCCCAACTGGTCCAACCACAGGGTCCACTACAAGTATATGTCATATAAAAACTAAAGTAATGGTCAAAGACTCCACAGCATGAACAGTGGTTACATGAGCTTCAAAACCAGCCACAACTCAGCCCTGAGCAGAGTGACACACAGTGAGAGGGGGGACCAAAAATGGGGACGCACAGAACAGTTCCATTGGTACCATCCACAACTCTTCACAGTGGAAACAGAAAAACAGTGAACCAAACTGAACTGAAGCGTACTGCTCAGTGGAAATGGGTCTTAAAAGATAAAGAAACAGACGATTAATATCAAACAATTTGCCTGTGTTGCCCAACAGTGCTAGAATGTGCACACTTAACTTACACCATGTCAGGTTAAAAGCAAATAAGTTGATTCTAAATCAAACTGTGTAACTGTTTAGGTATCGTTGACCATAAATTAAAGTGACCTGTGTAGATAACAAACTAATGAGTTTAAAGAGTGTGGACTGGGAAACATTAACATATGTGTCTTTGACCATCATACTAACGCTGCATCTTAAGTTGTCCAAATAAAAATTTCACCATGTTGGACTCAATCACAATCCCCCAGTTGGCAGTGAACAAGGTTAAAATCATGCTTCATGTTTCGAAATAGAAAGCATGCAGTGAGCACACAGGCCTGTGATACTAGTTTCTCTTCACACCTAAAAGCACATCAGGTAGCTACCACTGTGCTTTGATAATAAAAGCTCACTGTATGCATGTCCGTTGGTGGGCTTTACCACTTCAAAACAGACATGTTGTCTTGTCATCTCAGGAACTAAGAGAGACACTAGACTCTGCCTACATGTTACAAAAATAGAGCAGGGCTGAAGTAACCTATTCACAGCTGTTTGCTGTGACAAATACCACTGTAGATCATTCTGTAATAATGAATTTAGAAAGACTAACCAACCGTCTTTGATCTGTAAAGGAAGAAAGTATATGAAAGTGATCAAAGTGTTTACTCAACTTCAAATCACACTTTACTTACTGTGTATGCATAGATACATGAAAGCCTCAATGGCTTTATGAGGCAGAAATTGAGTGAAATATGTAACTGGGCCAAGATTAAAGTGAACCAGCAGCTCAGTGTGACGCTGGCTTGTTTCCATTTACAGATACATTGCACCAAGCTGTTGTAAATTGGTGCTTGATTGGTATTTGGTATTGATGCAAGTGTACAAAGACAAAGCAAACAACGGTGCAGTACAGTTGAAAGAAATTTAAAACAAATGCACATTATTTTTCTAGAGCAGCATAAAATGTAAAAACCTGTTTTATTTCCGCTGCTCTTACTGGTGTAAAATAGTAGCAATTAAAAGTTATTGGGTCAGTAAGCAAACCTGATTTATTCCTGTTGCACATGACACATTACAGAGGCTTTTATTTTTGTTGCAGTTTCTGAAATGCTAACAATAGATATCTCATGTGTGGCCACTCAGAAATAGTCTGCTTGAATCAGCACAGATCTGCACTGTGGTATCTGCATGTCAGTGCCTGTGAAACAACAAGCAAAGCCACACGCAGCAGCTGAGCTGTGAGATGTAGGCTGTGGCTGGCCATTCGTCTGCTTTGACAGACCACCGAGCATGTTTACTCAGAATGTACAGGACTTTGGGTATCAACAGGATATGAAGCTAGGGGACGAGAAGCCTCCGCAGGCTAAATTTAGCAGAAACGGTTAACATGATAGTTTTGGGTTCCGCCTTCCTGGATGTGCACTCGTTTAGTTTCATCTAATGTCTGAAAAATAACCTCTCAGCCCCATGCAACCACAATTGTTTTTAAAGAGTAGGTTGTATAACATTTTATAAGATTTTTCAAAGATCACGTTAAACAAGTTCAGTATCACATTTTTTTAATGATATGTTTTGTAACATTTAAGGTCTGTCTGATCAAAGTCCGGAATAGGCGTCCAAATTGAAACTGGGTCAAGCTAACGGCATCACTGTTTCACTGTCATGTTACGTGATGAAGTAGCAACAACTGAACTTGATGTGACTGGGGGTTCAAACACTATCTCAGCATCAGGTTTTCAGACCACCAGAAGATTGTCTTGCATGTGGTTGAGCAGATAAAAGAGGGACAACGATACCACTGGCCATTTTCAACAGTGGTGGATGCACTGAAAACCAACCTTCAAACCAATCAAAGCAGACATTTGGTTTAACCCTAAGGACCTATCGTGCTTACTTTAAGGTTAATACTTGTATTTTGTTATTTCCTCCTTTATTTTCCTGTCTGCTGGAACACTTGTATTCATCCTCAGCAACTCAGAGGGTGCTTTCAGACCTAGAGTTGTCTTGCTTTGGTCTGAATCAGGGACTAATTTTGTTACACAGTTACATAATTACCTAGAGTTGGTTCGTGTTCTCACGGCAGCATTTACAAGCGGACCAGATCAAATGCATGCGTGAGAAAGCTGCTCTTGATTGCTCAGAATGCAGGAAAAATCCAGGAAGTCAACAAAACGTTGAGGAAGAGTACACTGGCAAGATAAATGTGGCACTTTCTAATGTCACAATGGAGGGACAACTAATATAATGTGACTGCAGTTGGTTCGGATCAAGGTCGGAACATTTTCTCACCATAAACAAACCGCGCCAGAGCTTGTTTGTAACCGGACCGAGACCACCTCTTCAAGAAGGTCACAGTCCGTTTGTTTTGGTGAGTGCCCGAGTGTTAAAGTACCCCAAAATGAAAGTCAAAAGTCTGAGGTGGGCGGGTGGGAGTTAGGGTGGATGGGTCCAACAAACACAGACTTTCACCCGAGACAGCGGTATTTGCGTCCCGTAAGATTCTAAAGCCAAACCCTGCTCTTTTTTCCTAAACCTAACCACGCGTTTTTGTTGCCTAAAACCAACCATTTGCGTTTGTTGTTGAAGGGGAAAAAATGCCAATTGACAGCACTATACGTGATGAATTTATTTTGAAAGAGACTGTATGTAAACGTTACATTTCCTGTGAAAACAGAAGTGTATTTTGGAAGAAGACAATGCATGTAACAGACAGAACTTGACACGGTGCTCCAGAACATCAACAACCAACACACCCAGGGTACCTTGCAAGTTGTATCTGGACGTGAGAAGTCTATGACCAAACGTCATGTGGTCAGAGTGAGAATGTGGTAGCCTGGAACTCCAGACCCAAATCTAGAAAGATTAAGGGTCTGGCTATGAGTAATGCAAATGGCCCAACTGGAGGGGCAGCATGCATTTGTAAATATCACTGCACGCAATTGGATAACACTACGACCAATCAGAACAATACACGGGGTGACGTATCCAGAGCGCTACCAGCGGAGCTAACTGGTAGATCAGACTCTTGCCGTATCCGGTCGGCAAACAGCAAAATCGTCCTTCTTGCAAAGCAAAGATTCGAGCGCCGTCTTCTTTTCCTCTTTTAGAGAAAAAGCCAAGTCTAACTCGTTCATTGTAGCGGCCAAAGCCGTTTCAAACAACTGGTGTTCATCTGTAGCCATCTTGCAATGTTTACTGACTGATTCCGGACATTGACATCGCAGCGCTGTCGTCATCACTTTAGCTCGCCTCTGGCCCGCCTATATCAGATACACAGGTGTGATTAGTGCAGCTCGGCTCCAACGGCATGGGTAATGAGCATCATTACTGATTGCCAGAGTGACTCGCTGAGCAAATTCAAATTGTGCTCTCGCGAGAACTCTGGATTTCCAGGGTCAAAATGTGTTGTGACAGCAAACAAATCTGTCCACTCGCTATGAAATTATCTTTTTTTCCTCCGAGACGTTTTCTTTTTTGGATTTGGAATCAAAAGCTAGCTTCACTAAGGAGACTCAAGACTAACCATCACTTTTGAGATTTGGCAAATTTTAGGAAAAGGTGCCAGGTCATAGATGTATGACGCACATAGCTGACGAGATGATAAAACGGTTTTGTTTTTAAACAAAGTATGGGTTGCGCATTTATACAGTTGAAAAACGTAAGAATCACTCAATGGCTACAACAATGATGAATAAAAATTAAAATATTAAAGAATAACTTAATTATTTTTTACATATTTTTTTGTCAAAGCCACAGGAAGCCATTGGAGAAGGGCTACAGAACCACAGGTAGCTTACCTCAGGTTTGGCCCAGAGATAGGAAACAGCGAGAAATTAAAATAAAATAAAATAAAATTAAAATAATTAGCATGTTATATCTCATTTGTTTGATCTGTCCAAAATGTCGCCCGTTTCCTGTCACTGTGCTACGCTAAGCTAACCAGCTGCTGGCTGTAGTGCCATATTTAACATTACAGTACACATGTGAAACTCATATTAATCCTCTAATTGAATTCAGTGTGATATACAACATGAGTTGGGCTTGCAGGTGTAATCTTTGCAGGAAAACAGAGGAGGGTGGAGTAAAGGTTAGTGTACAGGTCAGAGGCGAAGACGTGCGAGCAGGAGATCAGCAGCTGTCACATACTGTAGGTGGGACCAGTGACTGAGCAGCACTCTCCCTTTTCTCAACAGCTAAAGAAGAAAACCACATCCCCTAAACACTGCAGTGGAAACACTCTGTGGTATCACTGCCCGTGTGTGTGTGTGTGTGTGTGTGTGTGTTTTCCTGCCAGCTATTTTTGTTTAATATATTAATACTTTTATTCCACTTGCCCTGTTGGAAAAGCTTTCTGAAGCGTTGCTGCTTTGAAACTAAAATGAAAAGTTAGGCAAAGAAAGCGTATGAGAGTTCACACCTCAGTCTGACCACACAACCACACCGCCGCTGAATTTTCCATGTATCATTGTTTGTTTGGCACCATGTGAAAACATCAACCAAAGATTCTCATGTTCATTCCTACATTATTCAACCTGCTTTACCTACATTAGTCACAGACTGTAAAAACTCTACACATCGGTTAACAACACCAAGTATGAGATTCTGTTATATCCATTCATTCTGTCCTTTCTTTGTTTTAAACATCCATTACACAGAGAGACAGGAAGTCAGACAGAGAGTGGATGTGATGTCATGACTCTTAGCCCACTGATTCCCCTGAACTTGTTTCTTTCCAAAAGACACCACAACAACTACAGCTATTACAGATACCAATATCTCTCCTGCAACTGAAAACAGATGAATACCAGTAGTGATAATCGCTGCCATTGGCTGGTCACTTGCAGATCTGTGGGCCTACATTGTCTCTGTAAATGAATACTATGGTGCCACCTGCTGAAACAAGACACCTTTCATTTTCTGTAGGCTGCTTTTCTGAATTAAGTCACATTTCATGTTGTGCTGTATGAAAATGATCATTTTTACTGTGACTTTAATGTTTTTTTTCATCAGTGTGTGGCAGTGTGCTAGCTGGTCCGCCTTAAAGGTCAGTCCACCTTAAGCCTGATGAGGCTCCAATAGACAACAGGTGTAGCTCCTAATGTTTCCCTCCATATAGAAGTCAATATGAGGTATTTCTTTGAACTGCTTTTTGTGTTGTTTAGTTAGTTGCCAGCACTTTCCCTATGTTGTTTGTGACTGATGAAATATGAAGAAGTCACCTATATTGCATAATTGAGTTTTCTCAAAGCAAAGACAGAGAGAGTCGGAGCTGATGAGGACATTTGATGACTGGCAATATAAGATAAGATAAGAGATAAAATCATTCTTCCGCACCCTTAGTGACTCTTGTAAGAATGTAGTTGTTTCTTTTGTGTTTTTATTTTATTTTATTTTATTGAAATTCTCCTTTTATTTAGTTTTTTCAGGGTCCAGTCAGACAGCTTAATCGTGCTCAAAGGGCTTATTGCCCAGTCTTTCCAGGCCTTCTGTAGGACACAGTTACAACAGAAAGTAACATAAAGTGAGTTACAGTGTGTAATACAGAAGCCAAAAAATACTGATAAAGTAAATGTAAATACAGGACAAATAACTAGTTAAAAAAAGAAACCAAACTCTATATGAACCAGAACCAGAATGTTGGGGTGTGTCTTTATACTCTAATCACTTTACAAACAAGGATAAAAAAAAACTAATTAAAAATAAAATAAAATATCTCAGAGGGACATAAATTCACCTCAAACAAATGAACAACCAGGTTTAATGAACACTATCCAATTTTTCTATCTTTCCAAAAGCTTGTTGCAGTCTAATGGAAAATAATAGTAATAATTTCCATCCTAAAGATGTCATATGCAATGTCAGTCCTGTTAGTATTGCTGGCTTTAGCCACTTTCTGGTAATGACTTTCCTGCTAGCAGAGAGGTAACACTGTCCAGTGGCAAGGTGCCCAAATATAGTGTCTCTAGTTTAAAATGAAATGTCCACCTGGAATACTGTTTTGCAAAACTGCATGAACCTCCTGCCAGAAAGGAATTAATGATGTACAAGACCAGAATATGTGATAATGGTTGGCACTGAAGCTCCTGCATTGTCTCCAGCTGTTTGAACATTTGATATACGCAGTGACTCTGGAGTAATGAAAAACCTAATGAGGTTTGTCCAACAAAACTCTCTCCATGATGCTGAACCTGTAGTTTCCATTGTAGTTCACATAACTCCTCCCATCCCTCCCTTGTTATACCTAGGTTTTCTCCCATTTCCCATTCTTTGTTTTATACACAATGAGTTAGATTTCGTTAGTTGCAGCCCCTGTAAAGTCTAGAGATGTTTTTTTTTATTTGAGTTCAAAACAAAGCGTCTATGAAGATTTTAGTATCTTAATATCCACATACTTTTATTTACCTTCATTAATCGGTCGATATGGTGCCTGAGTTGAAGAAATCTATAAAAATCACTATTATTCAACGCATGCTGCAGATTTTAAAACTTCTGATAGATACTTTTGCGTCCCAGTGTCCCCATACCAAACAAGGTCCGCAACGTCAGAATATGACGTTTCATTAAGGTATTCTTGAATCGCTTTTAGTCTGGCCCCTCCCCTGGGTCCACTTTGTCTTGGGAAATCCATTTTCCTTTCTGTAACATTCTGTGATTTGCTCTCATTTCAATTTCTAACAACCCAGTCATCAGTACAAAAAAGATCTGGCTTCAATTTATGAAACAGTGTGGCTTACACAGTGCGTCGATTCTCGTTCAGATTTTGAATAATCACCTATTTTCCCTGTCCTGCTCTGACTCTGCCTTTCTTTCTTGTTCTTCTGGGTTTTTTTTGTTGCAGATATTTTTTTAGGTTTTGTATTTGATGACCTGACTTTTTCATGTGTTTGGAAATATTAATTAAAAGGTTTTGGGGGGAAAAAAAGAAATAGGTGTTGTAATACTCGTCCTTGGATGTGGAGTGGACATCACAGTGTGGCCCCCTGATAACAATCAATTCACAAACATAAACTGTATTTAAAATATATGCATGGCATTGTTTTTTAAAGCAGTGATTACTATTTCCTTGTAATAGAAGGTCTGAATGGAGCATTATTGGACATCGAAACCACGTCACCATCTGGTCATCTGCCTAATAACGGCAATTGCCGGGATTTTAGAGAAATTAATCAAAATGAACAACAAGGATAAAGATCTTAAGTCATGTGCATGTTGACTGTTTTATTCGTTCACATGCTTTTTGTAGAGCCAGTGAAAACTACAACATGACCTCATTTCATTCTCTAAATATTCAGCCAGGGCCAGCTCAGTGCCAGCAGAGAAGACTTTTGCTCAGAGGGTGTGTCTCAGGTCTGGCTTTCATCAAAGCAGAACTTGGTTAATATTAACTTCAGTTATCAACCCATACAAGTGAACAGTGCAGCTTTGTAAGTATGAAGATAAATTTCTTGCCACCACACCTTGTTTGTCTGTCTACAGTGAGCCAGTTAGCACCTGCTGAGGCCAATCCCTTTCCTGTGAGGGTTACAGTCACTGTGCTCTCACAGAGCACGGCCACTTCAGGAGAAAGGGCAGCTTACACTCTTTAATTCAGATCATGGCAAAGCATTGGCACATGGTGTATCTGTTGTGTTTCTGGTGCCTCCTGACTTTTGATGTTGCAGCTTTCAATCTGGACACGCAGAATGTGATGCAGAGAAATGGAGATCCAGGAAGCCTGTTTGGATTTTCTGTTGCTTTCCACCAGCAGCTGAATCCCACCAGAAAGAACCTGTGAGTGAAAATTAACACTATAAAGTTTGAGTACATTTATTTAAACTCTCTGTCTAACCAGTTGAGGTATTTTTCCCCAGATTGCTGGTTGGAGCTCCACGAGCAAAACACCAGAACCAAGTGAATGTAACTGGTGTTGTTTACCAGTGTGATCTCACTACAACGTCTGATCGCTGCCAGCCCATTGAGTTTGATGATGACGGTTTGTTTGCATATTTAATCATCTTTGTGTGTTTTAACATGAAAGTAATTAAATAGTCGTACTAGAAGTACATGTTTGATACTTTATTTGAGTATATTCATGCTAAGTTCTACTTCTGCCACACAACATTTAAGACTACTTCAGAGCACCACTACATTTATTTCACAGCTGGTAAGTTTTCAGATTAAGATTAATGCATGTTTCACACATCTATTAGTTGTTAGCAGGTTCACCAAAGAGTGATTCCCCATTTTGCATTTTAATATTTCTCTGGGACCCAAAAACTGCCAATTATCCAGATTTCATATTCGTATGTCGTAGAGACATGAAACTCCTCATGAGGAACAAATTTGCCTCAAGGACTCATAACCTCCGGTTATTTTAGATTTTCCGCCATTTTGAATTTTTGAAAAACACTTAAAATTGATCTCTTCCTAGGAAGTTTGACCAATCTGCATGAAACTCTGTGAACATAATCTAGGGACCAATATTTACCAATGGGTATGGACGAGTAACAATATATAAATATAAAATATCCATGGCAGAAACATACAATGCAAACATTTATTCTGGGTTGGCTGGGAACCAGTGGACTGAACTGTGTTTTAAGTAGTGTAGTTAAAAACATCTCCACCGTGAGGAGCTACAAAAGTAAAATACTGCTTACACATTGATGCATCAGTATTGATAATGCAACCATACCATACCTAATAAAACATCAGTCACAGCAACCCTTTTACTGTAGAAAGAGTAAATGTACCTTCAGTACTTTAAGTGCATTTTGTAGATAATACTTACTTTTGCTTTTACTTAATTAGGATTTTGCATGCAGAACTTTTACTTTAAATGGAGTATTTTTACATTATAAAATTGGTACTTTCCTTGAGTTAAATATCTGAGTACTTCTGAATGTTATTACACTGACAATTTGGCTGCGCATTGAGCTCAACTTTGTTTTTCCAGCGTTCCTGGATAGTAAAGGCATAAACAACCAGTGGATGGGAGTTAGAGTGACGAGCCAAGGTCCTGGAAGAAATGTCATGGTAAGCAAAATACTCCACATTTAAATAATTAAACAATAAAAATCAGTACCCAGTCATTTTGTCATCTTTCCCCTGTAGACTTGTGCTCATCGATACCAGCAATGGAGCCCTAGTCCGAGCCTTTATGTCCCTCGCTTGGTGACGGGTCAGTGTTACCTCTTAGGGGAAGACCTGCAGGTCGGGAAGGTAGAGAGGACGTGGAGGAGGGTAGTTTGTGGCCTTAAGCACCTGACCAAACGTCAAATGGACCACGCGTGGTTTGCATACTGCCAACAGGGTCATGGGGCATCTTTTGCAAAGGACAACACATCTCTGTTATTTGGAGCACCGGGAGCGTACCTGTGGAAAGGTAAATTAAAACTTAGGCAGCAGGTGAGGTGTTTGTTTCATCAGCCAGAATTAACAAGCAGGTGCATTATGTGCTTAGTCATTACAAACAGGTTGGAAATGAGCTTCAGTCGTCTTTTTTCTCGTGTTTTATTGCATTTTAAGAGACAGACAGAGACCAAGTTAAGGTTTAAAATCAGTTTTTATATTCATACACTTAAAAGGATACAGCTGATCCCCATGACAGACAAGAACCACCAGTGCTTTAGCTCAGTTTTAGTAAGTTTTCCAACGTTTGCCAAGAGGGAACTTTAGATATTGGTCCCTAGATTATGTTCACCCAGTTTCATGCAGATCGGTCAAACTTCCTAGGAAGAGATCGATTTTAAGTGTTTTTCAAAAAATTCAAAATGGCGCAAAATCTGTACCCCGGAAGTTATGGGTTCTTGAGACAAATTTGTTCTTCACGAGGAGAGGCATCTCTGTACAAAGTTTCATATGTCTACAACATACGGGGCATGAGATATGCCCATTCAAATTTTGCAATTTCAGTCTGTTGCTATAGCGCCCCCCTTTGGCCAATTGATGCAATATTGCTTCATTCGCATCCTCCCATGACCCTCTACCACTGTGCCAAATTTCACATGGATTGACCAAGTCAGTGAGGAGAAAAACATGGAACACAGACACCCACACACACAGAGTTTTCGTCCTTATATAGTAAGAAACCCGCATGAGTTTTTTTGAGAAAAAAAAAAGACAGAGTTTATCAAAATAGTTGCCAATTAATTTTCTAATCAATTGACTATAATTTCAGCTGCACTTCCATATTTTCATATGGTTTGAGCTCCAAAAACGTAATTTGTAAAGTAACGAGTGACTGAAGTTATTAAATAATTGTAGTTAGGTAAAAAGTACATATCTCCCTGTCAAATGGAGAAGTTCAAAGCGGCATGAGATTAAAACACTCAAGTGAAGTAAAAGTACCTCAAATTCATGCTTAAGTAAATGTACTAAGGTCATCAGAGTGATGCACAGTAACTAAAATTACAGTAATTTGGATCAATGGTAATATTTCTTTGGCCTATAATCCAATCATTGTAATTACTCTAAATGTGATGCATTGGACAGTTTGTGGACTGTGAATATGAGACGGGTTTTAGTTATTTTGATAAGGGTGCTCTCGACCACTCGTAAAATTTTCTCTTACCTAAGAAAAAAGCAAAAATAAGAAAACAGTGGTTGAATCCCAGAAATCAGTGGAAACTAACAGAATAGGAGCAAATCATGGGTACGCTCAAAAATGTGTTCATATATAGCTTCCTGCCCAATGACATACATTACAACGTACATGCTAAAACATACGGTAAAATCTTGTCCTTCTGTATTTTCTCACTGTTTAAAGGAATCGTACGAATGGAGGTCGTGGACAACCTGGACATCTTCAGTCCGGAGCCTCGTGAGACTGGGGATTATGACCAATTTGACACAAACCTCATTCCCCTACAGAGAGACAGCTACCTGGGTCAGTTTATAACCATGGTCTGTGTCAGATTGAGCATTTCAAGTCTGATCTTGCTCTATATATCCAGTTGTTGATGAAATACTAGATTGAGATGATTTTCAGTGGTAAGAATGCTCTTTATGTATTTAGAGGTAGCTCCACAACCTTGTCGTTATTCCTATAACTTCCCACAAACAGCTTCATATTCTGTCCTCCAGGATTCTCCATTGACTCTGGCATGGCCCTCATCGGACAGGGTGAGCTGACCATCGTCTCAGGAGCACCCAGAGGAGGTTACAGCGGCCAGGTGGCATTTCTTAAGGCCGACCCCGTGTTGAAGACAAGTTTGGCTGTGAAGTTGGTCCTCTCTGGTCGGGGCCTGGCCTCCTCCTTTGGTTATGATGTGGCAGTGGTGGATCTCAATGGTGATGGGTAGGTTTACTTTAGAACTTCATGTCCATTAAAACTTAAGCTAAGAAATGAACAGGTGCCGCACTGAGGACAGTCTTTATATTGGTCAGTCCATCAATTCTACACTTTGGTTCAAAGTAAAATGTCATGATAACGATTCTCTAGAGCAAGCAGCACCCTGGACTGAAAAATGGAGCCAGCGCTGAGGTGCCGAAAAACTGCAGTTACTTGACCACTTATCCTGTTAGGGGTCACGGGGGGCTGGAGCCTATCCCAGCTGACACTGGGCAAGAGGCGGGGTTCACCCTGGACAAGTCATCAGACTATCCCAGGGCTGACCCATAGAGACAGACAACCATTGACGCACAGTGAATGGCTCCACCCTCTTGTCCAAATACAGTCACTTCTGGCTCCAGAATGCCAAGCGTAAAATGTTACGTCTACCCTCAAAACATCTACAGTTCGTGCCATGGCCTTTGAAGATTATAAATAAATACATTTCTAATAATGTTATTCAGTCCTCTTTGACAGTGTGGAGTAAACTTTGCTCTGTAAACCTTCTTTCTGAAGGCAGCTTGCAGAGCAGTAGGACTTGCTGTCTTGTATCTACCTTATTTGCATTAACATCCAGGGATTTGTCATGCTGGCATTTTGAGATACACAAATATGCACACACACGACATCACACAGCCTTTTGTACACAGTGCATATCACTACTTGAGCGTTCTGCCAAAACAAACATGTCTCCCGGCCTGTTATCGTTATTATGAGACTGCTGTGCGTGTTCCTGTACTGTGACAGTTTGATATGTGCAGGTGGGAGGACCTCGCTGTAGGAGCACCACAGTTCTTTGTTAAAGATGGATTGGTTGGAGGAGCTGTCTACATCTATATCAACGACAAAGGAAAAAACTGGGAGAAGATTGTTCCAACTCAACTTCTTGGACATAAAGACTCGATGTTCGGCCTCGCAGTGGCAAGCATAGGAGACATCAATCAAGATGGTTTTGGAGGTTGGGACATTTTTATATCAAATATGTCATGATCTGACAAAGAAAGTAACTTGTTTTAACTTCAAATACTCAATTCTCACTTTGTAAATCTGAAAATGAGTTAGCGTTTTTGCACTCCCGGTACCTTCATCTCAAAGTCAGTGGGTTTTTTAACCTGAACAACAAACCGGAGCTAGCTGGGAGCGGAGTGTTAGCCGCAGCATGACTGGAGGGAAGCACAGCCAGTTAGCCCTCGCTAGTCTCTGCGCTGGATCCAAATGGAGAGCCGAGCTCTGGTTTGATATTCAGGTTAAAGTGGGAAGAAGGAGGAAACACCGGGCCTTGAATGTATTGGTCCTTGGAGGTGCTGCGGTGCTCGGCTGCACAGATAGGAAACCCCTTGGCTGTCATGATGTACCACTCCCTCCGCTCTCTCTCACGCAGACGCAGAACGTATGTGCCACTTGGCCGTCAGATTAAGGCCGTGTAGTGTGTTCAAATGCAACTGACACAGGGCGACGTGAGGCGACGTAGACGACGCAACAGTTGGCTTTCGTCGCTGCTAGTTCTTTGATGTCAGTTTGGTGTGTCCGCACCTTAAGAGACTTTCATGTTTTGTTCTACAACATAAAAAATACATAAATATAAATACTCCACTTGTGAATTTCGAAGCTTTAATGTGTCTTGAAAAATGTGGTTGCTAACATGTGGCTCAATAAGACTACAGAGTGACATCACGCCAAATACAGCTTTACAGCGTCATTGTGGTACGAGTGTTAAATCATGCGACTGTAGTATAGTTCATTTATAGCCTAACATTAGCTTTGTACTTCTAACGACTGCATTTGGGTCTCAAAAATTATAATGTAGTGTTCATTTGTGAACAAAAGGAGTAACAATCATAAATGTTTGTTGGCCAAAGAGCTTATTTTCTGCAATAATCCAAAATCAAATAGAAAAGTCTCATAGGCTTTTTGATGGTGGAACCGAGGTGACGGCAACTTCCTCATCGGACTGTGTAACCTTTGTTAAACAGTGGCTTCTGAGGTCACAAGTACAGGTCAGGATAATGCTAAGTGCTAAAACATAACAGCAGTATCCAAGTAAAGTTTGCTGACACTATCAACCATAAGCTGCTGGTCACACTAGAAAGAAGTTAAAGCAAAAAAACCTTTGAGTGTACTGAGATGAGCACAGGAGTGTTTCATTGGTTTTAATTTGTAAGAGCGAGGATGTCTTTTTCTTGCCATGTGTTATAGATATTAAGAGATGTCTGCCTTCTCACGAATATAATGGAACTAAATGGCACTTGGCTCGTGGTGCTCAAAGTGCCAGAACAGTGTCCAAGATAATCCACAGGCCTTGTTGTGAGCAGTTTCAACTGGATAAGATCTAGATTACTAAAGAGCACTACAGGCACGAGTAAAAACATGCATGTTTGATTATCTGCCCATTCAAAGCTTGAAAACATCTACAACAGAAGAGCAGCACACATAAATGTTCAGTATACTGTAGTGTGTTTATGAAAAAAGAACTTCTGCTAATCTTTGGCAGATATTGCTGTCGGGGCACCATATGATGGCTCTGGTCGAGTTTACCTTTACTACGGCACATCAGATGGAATCCACCAAAAGCAAGTGCAGGTGAGGCCACCGTCTGTGGTTGGAAATATTCAGACAGTAAAAACAGACCTTTAAATTACACCCCCATATTCTGAGTTTTTCAGGTACTCTCACCAGGGTCCAAAGAGGCTACTCTGTTTGGATATTCTCTGTCTGGAAACTTGGACGTGGATAACAATCAGTATCCTGATCTGGCTGTGGGATCTCTGTCTGATTCTGTCTTTGTCTACAGGTAAGTGTACAACACACACACTTTATTTCTATTCTTTGTCTTTTTTTTTTTGGGTGTTTCTATCATTAAAGTTTTCATGTCAAAACCAAACCGGCACACTTATTCAACCTGTCATATTTGTTGTCTCTGCTTCAGAGCGAGGCCAGTGGTCACTGTCAGCACCTATCTGACGGTAACACCAAATCAAATAGACATCACAAAGGAACAATGTGATGAACGCACATGGTAAGAGGCGCAGTAACATAGATGTCAACATGATCATGAACTGCAGGCTGTTTGACTTTTGATCCAGTGTGTCTTTGCACAAACTTGTGTGAAGTTATTTTACAGCTCGGGCATGTTTTATCTACACGGCACACCCAGCATCGCTCAACCCCAAACTGAGTAAGTTTCCTTGTCATCAGTTCAGTATTCTTCACACTGAATATAAGCCTGTTCATCCCTTATTTTATACAGCATTTATGTCTTTGTAATGTATACATGTAATTTTTTACGTACTTTTTACATACATTTATATGAACTGTTATTTCCTCTTTCAATGTGTCTCTATTCATGTTATTCTACCCATGAAACCAATGTTAGACTGAGGGAATAAATGTCTTGGGACCGTTTAGTAGTTGGCATAAGGTTAGTTTAGTTTCTAGGTTTCTTGGTTAGTCTTAGGAGTTTTGTAGGTTATAAATGTTACTGTTTATTACATGCACTTTATTTCTTAAATCTAGACATGGTTATAAACACATTTAAAATGCAACTGTCAAACTTAAGGTTGTGGGGGCGTCGGTAGTGTAGTGGATAGTGCCGGCGCCCCATGTACAGAGGCATTGCCTCGCCACAAGGTGCAAGGTACCCTGGGTGCGTTGGTTGTTGATGCTCTGGGACGCCATGTCAAGTTCTGCCTGTTACATGCATTGTCTTCTTTTAAAATACACTTCCGTTTTCACAGAAAATTTTATGTTTATGTACTATCAAGTTAAACTTTCAAAATAAACACTCTACGTCAGTACAACACAGCAAATTGACAGTTTTTTTCCTTCAACAACAAAAGCATGTGATCAGGTTTAGGGAAAAAGAACAGGGTAATCTTACGGGACACCAACACCGCTCTCTTAGGTGAAAGTTGGTGTTTGTTGGACCCATCCACCACCACTCCCACCCGCCCCGGTCGGACTTTTGCTGCCTTAACTTCTGTCCTTGTAACTATAACGGCAACCAGCCACATGTAATGCCGATGTTAAAGGATGCCTTTTTTTTGTTGGTTTCTGGTAAATATCAGTTTATATAATTATATGTTTCCTTTTCAGCCCTCAACTACACTTTTGAGGCCGATGCCGAAAAGAGAAAGATGAGACTTCCTCCCAGAATGGACTTTCTGGGTTCTTTTCCAAGAAAATTGGAGCTGCCAGGACAGAAGAGAGAAGTCTGTACTGACATCCGAATCCGACTTCTGGTACTGTTTTAATATGAAACGTCCCTTTTAAAGAGACCTGACAAACGTCTGACTCACTACACATGAAACCAAACTAAAACTCTTCTGTTGCAGCGTGATATTAAGGACAGGCTGCACAGTATCCCCGTCTCCGTCACTGTGTCCCTTTTGAGCTCCAGTCAGACAACCAGGACGAGTGCAGATCTTCCCAACGTTACTCCTGTCTTCAACCTCTTCCAGCCAAAGAGCACAGTCTCAGAGGTACCAGTGTATGCCTAAATCTGTCTCTACACCTCTTTGTCTTTAGCAATGCGTCTCTTTGTGTGAGAGAAATAAATTGGAAACCAATCTAAGATTTAAAAAGGTTTTATTTCTGTTGTGCTGTTTTTCACAGATTATATTAATAAACAAAGGCTGCGGCAGGGACAACATTTGCCAAAGTAACCTCGAGCTACAGTACAAATTCTGCTCCAGAAAAAAACAAGACAATCATGATGTTTTCAAACCACTGGCCAGGTAAGGCAAAAAAAAAACCCTGACAAACCGCACAAAACGAGGCCTGAAAGAAAAGTTGTGATCTATAAAAACAGACTTGATGGGAGAAACTTTGACCCACGCTTGCGAACATTTTGGAGACGGGAAATTAGAGACGCAGTGTCAGTTGGCACACTTTTGTCTGTACATATATGTCTTGTGCACTGTTTTATAAATGAGACCCCTGGTGTTGTCTTGTGTCTGTAGCGAGGATGGTGTTGCAGTCATTACTCCGTCTGAAGATGATATAGCTTTGGAGATCACTGTGACTAACAGAAACGGGGATGACGCACACCAGAGTCACTCGGTCATCAGTCTCCCCGATGCTCTTCCTTACGCCTCCATTGTCTACAGCACAGCATCAGTAGGTACACAAGTGCTCTGTGGTGGAAGAACAATACTTATAAAGATTTATTAGTGTGGCTGATCTGAAACATCAGCCAGTGAGGAAAAGAAACTGTGGTGGGAAAGAAGCTGATGTAAAATATTATTGGGATTACTGTGCAATGTGAATAAAAATTTCAGGATACATGTTATTGTATTTTATTTTCTGAGGATCAACCAGTGGTGGAGCAAGTACTCAGATATTTTTCATGAGTAAAAGTAGAAGAACCACAGTGTATAATAAAAATATTAGCATTAAGAGGTAAAAGTACTCAGTATGCAGTTTGTCCAGAGTGGTGTATTTTATCAAATTATCTTACTATATAATGATGAAAACTCTGTCTGTGTGTCTGTCTGTTCCATGTTTTTCTCCTCACTGACTTGGTCAATCCATGTGAAATTTGGCACAGTGGTAGAGGGTCATGGGAGGATGCGAATGAAGCAATATTACATCAATTGGCCAAAGGGGGGCGCTATAGCAACCCATTGAAACTGCAAACTTTGAATGGGCATATCTCATGACCCGTATGTTGTAGAGACATGAAACTCTGCACAGAGATGCCTCTCCTCATGAGGAACACATCTGCCTCAAGAACCCATAACCTCCGGTTTACAGATTTTCCGCCATTTTGAATTTTTTGAAAAACACTTAAAATCGATCTCTTCCTAGGAAGTTTAACCGATCTGCTGCTTAAACATGGCTTAAATGCAACAGATCGCTGTGGCTCCCCCTGTGGACCAATGTTTGTTTGTTTTTTTCTAATTTTTGGTATGACTAAGTCATGGTATGGTATGCTGTACATAATTATGAAAACTGTCAGTCAGTCATTCTGTCTGTCCCACGTTTTTCTACTCACTGACGTGGTCAATCTATGTGAAACTGCACATAGGCATTGAGGACTGGCATAGGTAGAAAGCTACCAATGGGTATGGACTAGTAATTATTGATGTATTAAAGTATGCATCACTAAAATGTCTTTGTTTTCTGTGTGCGTTTGTTTACAGGAAACACAAGTGAGTTGTACAGCCAATGAAAAAGGAACACTAATAGACTGTGAACTGGGAAATCCACTCAAGAGAGATGCTGAGGTGAGTAGCACTGCTCACACGCGTGTTTCACTGCATGGCTGACATGGCGAAAAGAGTTCATGATAATATTAATAATAATAATGATATAATAATAATACATTTTATTTATAGAGCACTTTTCATGAGACTCAAAGACACTTGAAATTATTTCAAAACGCTCGTAAAATAGAACACAGTAAATTTCACACAGTAAAAGCCGTTTTGAAAAGATGACTTTTAATGACCGACTTGAATCAGCGGGTGGCTATGGAGAAGGCTCTGTCACCCCAGGTGCTTGGTCTTGAGTGGAGCAGGTCAGTGAGTTGGGAGCGGGCCTAGTTATGGAGGGCTTTATAAGTGAGGAGAAGGACTTTGAATTGGATGTGTTGTGGGACAAGGAGCCAGTGGAGATTCTGGAGGACAGGGGTGATGTGATGGCGGGAGTGGGAATGTGTGAGCAGAGGGGCAGCAGAGTTCTTAATGGAGTTTGTTTAGGAGTTTGGATGGTGTGCCATGAAGAATGCTGTTATGTAGTCAATTCTGTAACGAACCTTGATAACGATATTACTGTGGTATCTATAGAAAGATTGAAAAAAAAAATGCTGTCAGCCAGATTCATTTTTAATCTTGTTTTTTGTTGATTTTTTTGGCAAATGAGATATAATAGTGTACAAAAAGAGCAATTACACTCAATGGATAGTGAAAAATTAACCAGCCAGATGGCGAGGGGGGACAGAGACAGAGAGCGAGAATGGAAAGAAATTAAAATGACTTAAGAGGCATTTGATTATTTACATGATATTATAATATATGTATTATCAATATGATATCAATATTTCATTTTTAATTCACAATACTGGTATATTGCAACACCCTCAGTGTGTATCACTGTCTGAATGCACTGAATCACCACTGATTCGTTCTCCTCAGGTTACTTTTTATGTCCTACTCGCAACATCCAGGATCACACTGAGCACAAAAGACGTCAACATCACAATGCAACTTACAACGTAAGTCAGTTGATCAGTTATTGATCAGTGAGCTGAAGACGATGGTAAAAACATGTGTAATCGCTGTGATGCAGGACGAGCGTGCAGACGATACAGCCAGTGGAGGCGTTGGCAAAAGTGGTTTTTGAACTGGAGATGCGAGTATATGGGTAAGTACTTTTTATCGTCTTTTAAATTGAGTTATTTTATTAGATAAATTATTGTTTTTTTATGTTTATAGTTTTGTCATTTCAACACAGATATAAATTGCCCTGTTTTTTTTGGTGCAATAAAACACACAAAATAACTTTTTAAAAGCTGTTTGCAGAATTACCCGGCTTTTTGAAGTTATCACTGGACCCACTGTATTAAATCACAGGGGCAGTTCTTCAGAGAGGAATTATTTTTTCATTATATTTTATTTCATTTTGTTTCATTTTATTTATTATCATTATTGGTTTTTTTGTTGCTGTTTTTAAAAAGCTGTTTGCAATAAATTTGGGCTTGAAAATTATTTAGATGCTTTGAAATGATCAAAGACTATTAACGCTGAGGTCTCGTTTTGTCTCTCAGACTAGCCAGGCCTTCTCAAGTGTCACTGGGTGAAACCTTGAAGGGTGAGAGCGGCATAAATTCAGTGGATGAAATCGGAACTCTGGTTCAATTTGAATTTAGGGTGAGCCGCCATGTGTTGCCATCTTACTATAAATTCCTTGTTGCTTTTTTCCTCCACACACAAACAGGTCAAACAAAAGTGTTCTGATGAATTATTTTTCCTCCAGATAACAAATTTGGGCAGATCACTGAAATCTTTTGCCAATGCGTCACTGAACATCCACTGGCCGAAGGAGAACTCTGTAGGAAAATGGGTTCTGTACTTGACTCAGATCAGCAGTAAAGGTGTACAGTTGGTCCCCTGCTCACCTGTGGACGAAGTCAATCCACTGAAACATGTAAAGGTAAAAACACCTCCACCTTGTTTTGTTTTATTGTTCAAAATGTAAGAAATTCCTGTAATGATACACACCTCTAATGTGACGATGTGTGATATTGAGGGTTGGCATGACCCCTCGAGGAAAAGACGTGAAGCTGAAGCTGAAGCTGAAGTTGAAGCTCTCTCAACTGACGGATTCCCATTTCTTCCAAAAAGAAGAAAATACAAAACCTTGGTAAGATATTATTATTATTATTATTATTATTATTGTTACTAAGCAGCTATTTCATTTTATTTTTGTTTATTTTGTTGTCGTTGTTTTAATTTAAGTGCTTTGTAAATTGATCTTTTGGGATAAAGGGGCAGATTAAATAAGATTATTCTTCTTTCTGCTCCCTTTCATTCAGATTTGGGAATGTTGTGTGTATATTGTATTGTTGTTGTTTTTTTCTTCTTTTTTTCAATGAATGAAATAAAAATAAATATATATAAAAAAAACTAAAAAATATTGTCATTATACACAAGTTTGATCAAAAAATGACATTTTATTAATATTTGATATTTAATTTAATTTAATTTATATATTTATCTTATTTTATTATTTTTTTTCACTTAGCTTACAGAGTGTGCTCTTTTGGTTTAGTTTTTACTGTTTAAAAATGTTTAGTTTTATATATTTTTTTATTAGTTTCAGTACAACTTTTAGTTTTTGTTTGTTTTTGTTTTTGTTATAACCTCCTTCGACTCTGTGTCCTCATATGAGGACATCACATTTTGGTTTACTTAACCGTATACTTAATTCTACTTAACTTATATATGTAGTCCTCGTTTGTGGACATTTGTGTGCCATCTAGTGGTAGTAAGAGCACAATACACTAATCCATGTAAAAACAAGATGGCTGCCATCTCTGCCAGGTCAGTCTGCAGTCAATCCCGATACAAAAGTGAACAAGGTCCAAAATCTGATCACATTTTATGTTTTTTTTAATTGTTTATTTATGATTAATAATGTTTGTAGTTTGATACGGCAACTAATTTCACCAATTTTAGTAACAGAAACAAGCTAAGACGCTGTTAAATAGGAAGTACTTGTTTGAGGACACTGGGACTTTATTATATATATTTATATATCAGGTCCTACTGATCCCAAATGGTTGGGAGAAATTAAAAATGCAAACCAAACAAAAATTCAGGTTTCAGGAGGATGATAAAACTGTCATGTAGAGATCCCAGTCTCGATGTATGTATGCATCAGTGCCTCCTCATGCCTGTTGTGTTTAAAACTGAAGACATTTCCTGTATATTTTTATTTTATCTAGTTTTGTAAGTACACAATATCATTTCAGTTAGGCTTTTTATGGTCTAGTTTTTGTTTTTATTTCAGTTAACTAAAATGTTTTTTCACACCTATAGTTTCAGTTTTTATTTTTTTGTTAACTGTAAAAGCTTTGCACTGGTCTGAACCTTTGCTTTGCTGCACTTATGTATATAGTAATATAAAGGGTGTGTAAGAAAGTTGGGAGGCTCTGGGAGCTCAGTGTCTTCTCTGTCAGTCAGGTGTGTGTCCTCTGTTTCAGACCTGCTCTGACGGACTGCAGTGTGTGGAGATACACTGCCCTCTGCTGGGGTTGGACAGCTCTGCAGTGATGGTTCTGCATTCACGCCTGTGGAACGCCACTTTTACAGAGGTGTTTCATTCCTTCCTCTCATGTGTGGGGACAGTACTTTAGTTCTGTTGCTTTAAGGTCTTGTTTCCATCTGACTTTTAGCTTTTTGGCTCTGTCTAACATTCCTTAAAACGAGCTGTAACAACTAATCGAGTAACTGACCAGATATATCTTGCTTCCTTTTTTTTTACTGCTTACAATCAATCATTCGGGATCAGTTACAATATCAGAATTGTTAAACTGTACAATATCTACACCTCCATCACTCAGTAATGTGAAACCAGCCATTCAGTCTGTCTCTTTATTATATTCTGCTGTGTGTTCTCATACTGTTTGCTTGTTATGTTGCTCTTTGGTTTTGTGCACTTTATTTATTTTTAAGTAATATATATATATCGCTTTGTATTTTATTCTACTGATGCTTCCTGTTTGCACTCACTCTCCCTCTGCTGCTGCATTGTTGCAAATTTCCCCACTGATAAAGATAAGATAAAAGATGATCTTATCTTAGATGTCAGCCGTTAAATTAAGCACCAAGGGATTTTATAATTGACTAACTGGTCTGAGTCATTTATTTTTAAGGAGAAAAGGTGAAATTTTTTTTCTGACAGCCTCTTAAATGTGAATATTTTCTGGTTTCTTTACTCTTCGACGACAGTACACTTAACGTCTTTGGGATGTGAGACATTTGAGGACGTCATCTTGGGCTGTGGGAAACACTAACTGACATTCTCCACCATTTTTGATGGTGGCAGTGAAAATAATCATTAGTTGCAGCCCTCATGAATTGTAACACCAATTTTATTCCCGTTTAGGATTACAGCTCTTTGAACTACCTGGACATTGTTGTGGATGCTACTCTCACTTTAACAAACTCTCCAGAGAATATTGGACTTCAACCAGAGAATCCTGGGACAAAGGTAAAACCATAAGTGTGTTTAATGTCGTTAAATTACTTGCATATGTTGTGTTAGAGGACAAAACTAAATTCTGGTCTTAAATAATTTCAATTCTCAATGTAATATTGCAGTAACTACCATCACACTGAAGTAACAAACAAAAAGGTTCATCCTGTAATCCATGCACTGTAATCTGAGTGTTACTCACCTGTCGATGGCCCTCAGTAACCCCACTATTATGATGTCATTGTCCGCAGGTAAAGGTGACAGTGTTCCTCGAGAGAAAGGTCAAATATTTCACTAAAGTTGCCTGGTGGATCATCTTCCTGACGGTCATCGCGTTGCTCCTGTTGTTGGCAATTCTTGGCTACTTGTTGTGGAAGGTAACAAATAAAATCCATTTATAATCGTGTTTTTTATTTTTTGCTAAGATATCTGCATCCAGCTGTCTCTGTTAAGTAGCTGTCCTTTATTCACTCACTCTACAACAGGAAACAGCACTTCATAATAAAATCTCTGTGCTGGATATTCTCTGTACTTCAAAATAAAATGTGTCTGTATCCCACTTTTGGACCGCAACCCACCAGTTGGGAACTGCTGACTTAAAGGAGCACGTCACCAAAAACAAAGAAAATGCTTGATAAATTGAAGTAAAAGAGCTCCGTGTTTAACAACTGTAAAACTATATCAAATCATGCGTTATACACAAGTATAATACAGGTCTGTGAATCTGAGCTAAACCTTAAAACACCAAAGTCACACAATAAGACAAACTAACTAACTGATTGAGGCAGTGGTAGACCAGCAGCTCCTGTGTTCATGGAGGTAAAATCACTGTTTTTGTCAATGGAGTCTGGCTCCGAAGAGAGCACTGATGAAGTTTCAATTTTAGGTCAGTTTGATATAATTTTGCTGTCGTTAAACGCAGACCTCTATGACTTCAATTCTTCAAAAGAATTTAAAAGAATTTCTTCGGCAACACAATGTAACACAGGGTGAGTAAACGATAAACAAATAGTCTGTGAATGTTGTATTGACTCTCTTATATTTTCTGTCCTGGTCAGCGTGGATGCATGAACTGCCTCGCTCAGAACAAGAAGCTCCCACATGATGGAGATCCAAACACAGAGACCGCTCCCCTTAAAGGCTGAAAGGAGACCACAGGGGCCTCAGCGGTATGAGAGACGTGCCATGAACACAAAATGTCAACAGTTTGATACCATCCACTACCAGTGCCGATTACGTGATGGCACAGGATTTGTTGAGATATGTCTGATGCGGAACTTTTTTTGACTTTAGTTGCATGTTTTGTTGTACTTTTGTAAAAAAATAAAGGAGAAAACACTTTTCTTGAGCTTTTTTTTTTAATGAAGCAGAAAATATCACTCATTTGATACCAAAAAACTGTTACAACAACATGAAAAAAGTTGTGCTATACTTTCACCATGAAGGAATGTGTGAGAATGTGGGATTCAATGGAAACATTGCAGCCAACGCGTCCTAATCTGACCGCTGATCATCGAAAGCACATATGATTACAACACTGTCGCATCTGAAATACTGTGAATACTGTGTTTTCATTTGTAGTTGTGCAACATAATACTGTGTTTGTGGTACAAAGTCCTTACTGACGCTGAAGGGTTTCATTCCAAAATTACATTCGAAAGAAAAAGTAGTGATTAAAATAGTAAGTTAATATTTTTGGCTTAATTTTAGAATGAAACCTTTCTTTATGTTTGTATCATACAGGTGCAACAGCCCATCTGACTAGCAGTGTAGGTGACTTTCACAACTCCTTATTTAACAGAAAAGTGTCCGCTCACATCATCTATACATTCTTTTTTTCCTCCATCTGCATCTCTGCTATCTTTTGGGATCCTACCAATCAAAGTTTACCTTTCACCTTTAAAGACATAGTTCAACATTTTGAGAAAAAAAAAAGCTTATTTGCGTTCTTGCCAGAGTTGGAACTGGAGCTATGGCAGCCTGTTAGCTTAGCTTAGCATTAAAAAAAGAATTAAAAAAAAAAAATAGCTAGCCAAGTTCTGTCCGAAAACAGTGAACCAGCATCTGTAAAGCTCACTCATAAGCTCGTCATATCTTTTTGTGTCATTTGTACAAAAAACAAAGCAGAAAAAAAATGCCGTTTTATGGGTTATATAACATGACCATTGTTAATTTTGACAGCTATTTTAGATTTAGTCTTAGTCTTGAGATGAAAATGCTTTTAAATTTAAGTGACATTTTAGTTATTTTTATCCTTAATAGTTTTAGTTGCACCCAGCTTCATTGTAAACTCTGACTTATCGATCTCAGAGAAGCTGAAAAATAATTAAAGCCTGAATTCTTTCTTAATGTGCAACATGATAGTCTGGAGGTTTATCTCGTGTCCTCTCACAGAGTTGGTGATTAAAACTAAACTTTCATCTCAGAAAACTGATCTGAGTTCAGACTGTTTACTTACAGCACAGCTACACTCAGATAACTGAGCCTCCTACCTGCCTCTCAAACAGCATCGCCATAAACCTTCCTGAGACAGTCCTAACAGAGCAGAATCCTGCAGGGATCAGCTGTGAAGTCTGGTGGCCAGTGGCTGCTTGCTCTGCTGCCATTCAGTGGCTAACAGGCACCGCTGCATCTGACAAACTCCCAACAAGTCCATTCAGCAGCTCCACCGCCCACAGTCAGACACATACAGCTGATTATTTGCTGATGAATTACAGCTCACAACTCGCACCAACGGCTGATGCTGCTCTGGTTTGAGTGTTTTTGCTAACTAGTAAAACATGCTGGGGCTGAGTTTACCAGCCTGTTGCTCATACGGTATTTGAAGATAATAACAAACTCAGCAATTCTCGGCTTTCAATGTCCGATAGTCGACTACGAACATTTTCGTAACGTTTCGTCAACAAAAATTAAGCATAGATTTCGACAAAGTTTTTATTATCAAGATCTATTTTTAGCACGTCGTCGTCTCGTTTTCCTCATGGAAAAACTGTGACGAAATTTTTTTTATGGTTTTCCTCAACGACATTAACACTGGCTGTGACTATTTCTTGGCCAAGACCTCCCAGGAAGTACTCTGAGTCTTGCTGTTTACTTGGCAACTGCTCCCTGCCATGAAATAGTCGGGCACATAATCCCTCGTTTAATTTCTTGTTTTTTTGCACCTAGTTTTCTTTTAAAAGATTCAACAACTAAAAAAAGGTGTAAATAATTAATTACTGAGCTTTAGGTAGGTTTTGTTACTTTCGGACAGAGCCAGGTTGGCCGTTTCCACCTATTTCTAGTCTTCGTGCTAAGCTAAGCTAACCAGCTGCAACTTCACATTTATCATACCAACATGAGGGTGGAATTTGTCCCCTCATCTAACTCTAGGCAAGAGAGTGAATATTTCCCAAAATGTCAAACAAATCCTTTTAGTTCACCCTCCTCCTCCTCCTCTCTGTTCATGGATGACCACTCCTCAAGTTTTTGTTTTTCCTTCTTGAATATTCTTTGTTTTTCTCGTCATCAAAGCACATTCAGCGTATGAAAATTAAGAGCCATCGTTTCCTGGTTCTTGACAGCATTCGTCTCTTTCCGTCAACATTCAGTCCAATTTCACGTCACAACATGAGCTCCCTCAGTGTTTACATCATCTTTTGTTGCTTTTAGGAAAAATAAGTAGAAAAGCACGGTATTACAAAAACATCCCAAACATCTTCTCAACATGACCTCAGAACCTTGAAACCAGAACATACAACAAACAATATAAAACCAGCACACAAACACACACATTCACACACACTGCTCCTTAACAATCTCTGGTTACGGCTAAAAACGCCGCTCTTGTAGCTCAATATTTTACAATAAAGGTCCAGTGTGTAGGATTTATGATCAAGTGGCAAAAATTATATATATATTCACAACTATGTTTTCTTTCCTTCTTCTTGCGTATAATCACCTGAAAATAAGAAACGTGTTTCGTTACCTTAGAATGAGCCGTTTATGTCTACTCACAGAGCGGGTCCTCTTCCACGGAGTCCGCCATATTGTTTCTACAGTAGCCCAGAATGGACAAACAGTGGCTCTAGATAGAGCCATTCACATTTTTGCATCGGCCACTGTGGCACTCCAACACACTTGGCACATGGCAACCCGGTCTCACTCTGAAGTCATTGAAATCTGGCGCTTGGGCAGTGACTTGCAGAAACCAACAAAAAAACCCAGCATCCTTTAACATTGACATGATACACGGCTGATTGCCGTTATAGTTTAACGGCGCCCGGCAGTGTCAGTGGGAAACACTGTGGGACAAGGACAAAAGTTAAGGTGGCGAAAGTCCAACTGGGGCAGGTGGTGGATGGGTCCAACAAACACCGACCTTCACCCAAGAGAGTGGTGTTCGCGTCCCATAAGATTCTCAAGACAAACACTATTTTTTTTTACCTAAACCTAACCACGTGTTTTTTGTTGAAGGGAAGAAATGTCATTTTGCGGTGTTGTGCCATCGTAGTGCGTTTATTTTGAAAGAGACTGTATGTAAACGTTAAATTTCCTGTGAAAACAGAAGTGTATTTGGAAAGAAGACATTCAACACATTTACATGGACAGTTTAATTCCACTTTCATTCAGAATGAAAGGCCATTCTGATTAAAAGTGGTCATGTAAACAGTCATTCCGACTGAAAATTAAATCCGATTAAAGGGGGTGGTTTATTCCGATTGAAAGAATTTTGTGCGCATGTAAATGATCATTCTACAGTGTTTTTTTCCGGTAGACATAAACACGTAACATCTGCCTCGCCCCCTATCCAATCAGAAACCTTCCCTGCCCCAAACCTTGGGCAGACCTGAATAAAGGCGATTAAACTGATCTCCCATGTAAACCCTCATTCGGAATGAGTATTTCCCATGTAAACTACCTGGAAAAACTTTCTGAATGATTTCATTCAGATTTATTTCATTCTGAATGAGAAACCATCATGTAACCGTACCCAGTGCATGTAACGGCAGAACTTGGCATGACGTCCCAGAATGTCAACAACCAACGTCGTATTTGGACGTGGAAAGTCCATGAGCAAACGTCAACATGTGACGAGGTCAGAGTGAGAATGTGTTGTCCAACCTCACCTCTAGATGCCACTAAATGCTGCACACTGGACCTTTAAATGTTTTGTTGTGATTGGTTCAGTAACATTTTAAAGTAATTGGTTTACAAAAAGTATCAATAAATACAATTTGATTTTTCCCCTCATTTTAAACCAGAGAAAGTCAAAGACACACACTTATTTCAAAAGATAAAAACACTCGACCCTTGCCTTAAAAATCAGATAAGAACAATGACATATTATATTACAAATAAATAAAAAACATCAATATATTACATTAATAAACCCCTTGTCATCACAAGTAACCGCAAATTAATTAGTACATTCAAAATAAGCCCCTTGTTTGGTTTCAAGAGTCACACTATTGACTTTTCTTTAGTCTCCAAGCCAAAATACGGAGGTTTAATTAAGCGAGTAAATTAAATTCCCACTACTTCCACAAGATGAAAAACAAACCACAACCGGACTGAAACCAAGATCAATTGAATTAATGAACTTAATTTCATGAGAAAGGCAGCTAACAAACTCACTCAGCTCGAATCAGCTGCTCACGGATACCACGCGGTTATTAACCGGCACGACTGATCTCCATCTGACAGACCACCAAACCACGAGACCACGAGCTTCATCACCCAAACATGCTGCGAATTCACCTGCTGCTGTTGTGCTTTTTGTTTCTCTTTCATTGTCACCATCCAGCATCAAGACTCCAATAGGTCAAATGAATGGCTCTATAAAATGGCAGTACTTATTAAGTTTGTAATCATCAATGCCCGATACAATAATGCCTCTTTTATGGCTTGGGCAGTAGGAAAAATATTCACTTTAACTTTTTTATTTGTGCTGTAAACAGGTTTTTGATTATTGCTAAATTAGCCTGTTTTGTCTTTTCTCTGCTGGTGTAACCAAATGGAATGACTTTTTCTTTCTTCATAATGTGCTTGAGACTCCAGCATGACAGATAACCTCCACCTCCAGACTGTAATAACCAGCTATCTCCACATGGGGGCAACAGTGACCACAAAAGGCAAAGACAACATAGGAACCAGGGAGAAAGAGAGCTGGCTGGTTGCAGATCTGACCCGTCCGTGACCGTTGTTTCTGTTCCACTTGGACCCGTTTCTCTCTCGGACTCTTGGTGGCTTTGCGGGGCTGGAGACGGGGTTGCGTGGGGGTTTGTTGTTGTTGTAGGGCGGGGAGTACGGCCCATAGCCGGGCCAATCATTGTACCTTTCACCCTGATCTCCGCCTCCTGAGCCACTGCCCTCCTCACCTGGAGCAAGGGAAAAGATTTCAGAGTTATACTTGGAACAGAAGTAAAACATTTCATACAGATTTGGTGGATATGTTTTATCAATGGTGTTACAAGTCCTACAGACACAAAAAAGGTAAGACCACAAAGAAAGTCTTGGTTTGTCTTTTCACTGTTCCAACTAGTAGTACAGTACTAAATGTACTTTGATACATTTCATCACTGCAGACAGGTAATGCATGCTCAGGATATACACAAATATTTAGACTGACTGTCCATGAAGTCCATGTCCTGTCCGCTCTGAGCATGTCTCAGTTTATTGGTCACCACCCTCAGCTCCATGATCAGCTGTCTGGTCCTCACATCCGGCCTGGCAACGTCCACTTCTACCTCGGGGTTGTTGATCTGGCTAACCAGCCCATCGCCCGTCACATCCGGCAGGTACCTGAGTGTGCACACACATGCAGAGATGTCTTTTTCAAAACAGCGCTGGGCGACTTCACACAGTGTGGTATCGAACGGCAGCACTGAGGTTTAACTCGGAAACAAAACCACCACAGGTGTACATAGCATATTTTACAAAAAACATCTTCACTGCAATGATTGGTAATGTTCACAGTGGGAGCAACTTACTCTGGCATTTTATTGCAGCAATATTTAATATTTAGTGTGTAGCGTTAAGTGGCATCGAGTGGTGAGCGAGCAGATTGCAAACACAAATGACCCTATCTTAAGCCAGCATTTGATTTGTCTGTTCAGGGCTACTGTAGAACAACATATATAAATATAAATGCTCATAAAAAGTTTCCTCAGTTTAAATGATTATAACCTCTAAAGGGAGGCGCAAAGGATACAACCTGATCAGATGCCTGAACCAACTCTACTCCCTTTGGTTACAAAAGACTAGATGTCTCGTAGCATTGACCGTGATACCCTGTATTCCTGCAGTACACCCCACAAGACTCCCGGTGGGGTGCAGTTATAGGCTTTCTTCAAGTCCACAAAACACATGTAGTCTGGATGGGCAAACTCCCATGACCCTTCTAGCAGCACTGCAAGGGTGAAGAGCTGGTCCACTGCTCCACTGCTCCACTGTTCCAAGGCAAGAACAGAATCCACATTGCTCCTCATGAATCCAAGGTTTGACAATCAGTCGGAGCTTCCTTTCCCGCACCCTGGAATAAACCTTCCCAGGGAGGATGAGCAGTGTGATGCCCTGGTGTGCTACTACACAGGCATTGTACCCGGCCTCCACACAACACTGAAAAGGCGTGCCAGCCAAGACAGCCCAACAATGTCCAGAGCCTCCAGCATCTCAGGGAGAATCTCATCCACACCTGGTAGAGAGCTTTTTGACTATCTCGGCGACCTCCGCCAGGGACATGTGTAAGGCTTTCTCTGAGTCTCCAGACTCTGCCTCCTCCACAGAGAACATAGTGGCCGGTCTCAGGAGTTCCTCCATTGTTCTTTCCACCCCTTGACAATATCCCCAGTCCCTCCCTGAGGCGTCTCACAGTTTGCCAGATCTTCCTTGAGGCCAACAGAAAGTAATATACTGTAGTAGCACATGTTTGGCTGCAGTCCAACTTCATAATTAACGCTGCTAAGGTGGGTGTGCTTTTACATCAAACTGTTGGCTAATGCAGCTGGAACATCATCGACACAAATCACCCATTATGCAGACATGTTTCTCCTCTCACAGCACACACAGGCCTGCACAGTGTCTCTACATCAGCCCAGATACACGGTGCTGGGCTGACTCTGTGTTTGTAAAAGCAAGCAAACCCACGCAGAGAGCATGCGGGTGACTGTTGGTGGCAAAAATCAAATTAACTCCGTTCCATCTGTTGCATCCTTCCACCTCTGTGCCATCACTCACTCCTCCTCCACCTCTACCGAGCCCCTCCCTCCACCCCTCCACTCTGATCTTGCTCACCTCCCTCGGGTCTGCCCGTTCCAGCAGCGGTCCTCATTAGTGACGTCGGCAGCCATTTTCTCATCATTGCAGATGGTGTGTGGGAGGGACACCCAGAAGCCACGCATAGGCCGCAGTCGCTCCTTCAGCTCGGTAACCTGCACGGAGGCGGAAAGAAATTGGTTATGACTCAGACGTGGTTTTAAAGTATCCTTGTTTGGTATGGCTGGCTGGGGGAAGCATATTGAAGCCGCAGTGCTGACGTTGGCCAAAGTCAAAAATTGACATGACACTGCCTCTGGGTCAGCTCTTGAACCACAAGTCTTTTATGTTTCATAAATAGATATGAATGCCTACCATCCTCCCTCTCCCTCCTCTGCTCTTGGTTTCATTTATTTCCCAGCTCTTCTATCTTTCAATACCGCTCTGTGGTCGCAGGAGAACTGTCTGGGCTCTGACCGCTGCTCTCTGTATTATTAGTTTCTTGTACCAAGCTTAGATTTATATTACTGTTGTTTGTTCCTGTCTTGGCTCTCTGCTCAGTTGCTATGTCTGACTCCTGACTCCTGTGCAGTGCAAACATTTCTGACATCCTTTACTGCAGTTTCAGCATCTTATATTAAAATCACACTCAACCCAGAAACATGTCCTCCACAAAACAGCCTTTTTAAGTAGTTTAAGATGCACTAATTAATAATTTTATATATGCAAGGGGTCAGATTACCATGTGTAATGTGAAAACAGGTAATAATAGTGATGAATCAACAGATTATTACCCAAGTTCCCCTCAGATTTATGACAAGTTTTAGCATCTTTCAGCTCATTGTTTTGGTTTTCTGGCACGCAACAATTACGCTCCAACCACACAGAAAGCATTTTAGCAGCTGGAGGCGCCTTTTTGTAATTGTTTTTAATTAGAATGAAGGTTTTTGCTTGTGGTTTTTGTGTTGTGATACACCTCATGTTTCTGTGCTCTAGACGCACAGCGTTTTTGCCAGAGCACTCTGAGGGGAAAAGCGCCTCACGTCATCGGATGATTTGAGAGGCGAGTGTTCTGTGGTGGTCACGGCAACAAGTTTACAGTTGGTAAACAATGGAGGAGAAACTGGTGGTAGCAGTTGCTGGATACACAGAGCTAGACGGCCCGACGATAGACAGCAGGTTGTCGAACTGCCCCTGAGTCATCCTTAAATATGCCTGGAAACAACATCATTGCGGCAAAGCTCCTGGACCAACTGGTGGTACTCCCTGTGATCCACCCTCTTTTCAGGGTCTCATGTACCCACACAGATCTCTGTTTCCCTGTGCCCAACAAACTATTTGCTGACAGCCTCTCACCCTCAACCAGAGCTACAGCAAGTACCCTCTGCCTCAACATTTTAGGAACTGGATACGAATTACTGCATACCATATGGAAATGCGGTCATAAAACAAAACTATGTGTAAAAAAGGTGTTACATTTCCCATGTGTAATGTATCTGTTGTCTGTACACAGTTCTCAACATGGAGGTGGCTGACCCAGCAGCTAGCAGCTAACGGTGCTAACTCCAGAAACAGCACAAAAAATGGCAACAGTGCTGACAGAGTGTGTTAAATAGGGGGGAACCAGAGGGTGAACGCTATGCATCGACGCCGTAACTGCTATATGAGCGCAGTGCAGAGTGGCGGTCATGAGCTAGCCAGTGGGACTGCGATACACACAAGCACTAAAATGCTCAGACTGCAACACACAGGTAACGTGACTTTATTCTCTGCTCTGGAAGCCATTACTCCACTATATCTTTACATAGCAAAAGTGGTTTGCTGCTACATTAACGCTGTGAATGTCGCACACAGACCCTTTAAATTCACTATAATAAAACATATTAATGAAGCTACTTCACCCAGTTTACATAGGGTATGTTTCTGTCTCACCAGTCTGTCCAGGTTGGTGCCTGCAGCAGTGGTGGGTTTCTCCTCAGGGGTGTAGGTGCGGAAGGGTCTCCTGTTACCCCCTGACTCTTTGGGGGAACGTTTGGAGCGTCCTGGAGTCGGCCTGGGGCTTCCACAACCTTGGAACACCTGAGGTATGCGACAACAAAGCAATATTAGTGTAAACAGCTTTTTTAATATAATACTAGTAATAATTTTCACAACAGGTTTTCCACTGTTAAGCGATATTCAAGGAAATGTCCATCCCATAGATACTCTCTAGTCTCTAGGACATAGTTTGTGATAAACGTCTCTGATTTGAGTCCAGCTGGGTATCTTTATTGCATGTCATTCCCCCGTCTCTCTCTTTGTACTCATTTCCTGTCACCTCCTGACTAGCATTTGCTTGAATGGTCGGGAACGAAACACCCCAAGAACAGCTCTACAAAGAAGTCGTTGCTCTTTTGAGTTTCAAAACCTTTTCATTCTGATGATACATTAAGCTCTCTACCACCACACAGCAAAAAGCACACAGGTTCTGGACTGTTCTTCAAGCTATCCTTTGTGTTAGTGTGGCAAATCATTACCTAGCAAACCTTTCTTAAAGCACTGCTCACACAAACCAGGAGCTTCTCTGTTTCGAACAAGATGGGGGTGTCTCTCTGGTGGATTAGCTGCTGGGATGCCTGCCCAGCATGTTTTAATCATACTGTGAGGCTGTCATGCTCTCTGTCTATAATTTCTGTCTTTTTTGACTGCATGCTGTCACATTAGGGAAGATTCAAATTGAACAAAAATCAAAATTATAGCTTAGTGATTTGTTTTTTCAACGACAGCAGATGATGGCCTTTATGCACACACAAAGGTTTAATAAATATTCGGAAAGCAATAAAAAATACATCCATGTCCATTTCATTTCAGCGTCATCTGCTTGAGCGCTCTTCCTTGCCTTAGTGGAGATGCTGACGCTGTTTTCCTGCATGTGCATGATGGCCTCCGACACTTTGACAGAGATGGAGTCGGCTGCGAGCTCCATGTTGAACGGCCCCTCCAACTTCTCTGAAACCAGGTACAGAGCATCTGATAGGAGGACAGAGGGAGAGACGGAAATAGAGATGACAGGGTGATTAAGTTTGCTATGACTACATTCACCCAACTGTCTGCTGTTACACACAAAGAAAAAACTCCTCGTTGGTGGCCTATTCTAGATCCTGATAAACATCAAGACAATGGTTTCCTGTGTCTGGAATCTCTCACCGGCTAACCAGCTAAAGAGATTTGATTTACATCTGTGTATGAGGTTACAGGACTGGAAGATTAGGAAGCGAGCCAACATCATATAAAGAGAACTAGAGATGGTGGTTGGAGGGAGAGAAAAAAGGTAAATGAGGGTAAAATGGGTTTGGGTGCAATGCACGTGGATTGAGTGATGAAAGGTAAGAGGATGCACAGCACATGAAAAGGGAAAAAAAGAGGAAGGAACGTATGGGCTTGATGAAAGGGGAAAGGAAACATAGGAAGACAAATCAATTGTGAAGGAGGAGAGAAGCATGAATGATTAATGAAGGAGGAATTCATTACGGGGAAAAGGAAGTGAAATTAAATGAGTGACGGAGGGCAATAAAAGGAGTCTACTTTTAGGTATGCTCAATGGAATAATGATAATTATTTAAAAGACTTTTAAATGAGGTATGGTCCATGACAGTATAGTTCTTGAATGGACAGTTCACCCCAAAATCAAAAATAGATATTTTTACTTTTATCTGTTGTGTTATTTATCCATCAGTATAAATATAAAGCTGTCTAGTTTAATTATATTTAAGAGAGGGCAGATGTCTCCAACACTATCTCCAAACAATCTAGACTGATAGACAGCATCACAGGTGAGAGGAAAAGTAAATGTTTTTGGGGTGAACTGTCCCTTTAAGGATCTTAAATAATTGAAATCAAAGGATTCTCGTGACTCTTTGACATAAGTGTGTCAGTGTGTCATGCATCTGACCCCAAACCCACTCACACGACGACACGCGGTATGTTCACCCACCAATGAAATTGTTCCATTCGGTGTCCAGGTCTCCCTGATTGGCTAAGCAGCCCTTCATCACGTTGAGGCACAGGGAGTGGCAGGGCCGCAGGGAGGGCATGCCTCGGCACAGTGGGCAGTACCACTGACGCATCAGGCCACGCACACACTCTGAATCTGCAGTCAGCTGAAAAACACAAAGCCGTGGGATGAGAGTTGGGACAAGAAGAATAAATTAAAATGATTAATTTCATTCTGTGTGGTGGTGAGTCCAAGTAGCTCTGTGCTTTTGTGTTTTCTTGCATTGTGCGATTTGCACATGATGACTGTACACAAGACAGGAACTCCTGGCACTGAAATAGACCAGATAGGGAGCCAGACATCCCATACTGGCCGAACCTATCTATCTATCTATCTATCTATCTATCTATCTATCTATCTATCTATATATCCATCCATCCACCATATTTTTCTTTTTTTTTTGCAGTGCAGTGCTTTTTCCTGGCTTGTTATTTTTGCATTTTGAAGGGTGGACATTAAACATTTCTTAGACAAAGAGGATAATTATTAAATTGGACATTCCTCCAATGGCCTTTTTTTCTGTATTTCAATTTGGGGAGGGGGATAATATATAAATAAATCATGTTTGACCCTTCAGTACTTTCTTTTGCTGGTGTCCGTAAGGAGCCAAAGGCAGCCCCCTTATTTTGTTTACCCTCCTTTGACCAGGTTAAAGTACACACTGAGGCTTTTGAATTCAACTTATAACTAGGCTTGGTACACCACAGAACGCCATATGTGGTACCCAGTCCCCATGGGCCCCAGTGGGACACACCAGAATATCTGGTATACTCTGTGAAGTGATGAACACTGGGAGAGAAGTGGAGGACTACGCACTGCAACAGTCCACCGAGAGGCAGAGTAGGTAAAAGGGTAGCGTTTCATGCGCTGACAGGCAGGAGGGAGAGCGCACAATTGAACCACTTGATATCAATCACATGCTGTGCCCTTGCTCAGAGCAAAGCAGTGCAAATTCAAAAAAAGACAACCAATCAAATACAGCGCTCATAACGTGGGCACATATACCAAATGCATAGAGCCTCTCTGGATGTAGAGGCAGCTCCTTGTAAGCCATCCTACATGTAATGGTGTTGCATTTCATTATATTTCAGGAGCTGCAACTGATTACAATTGGATTTATTTTAGTAATTTAATTACTGTTACATGTATTTAGAGACTTCCCAACACTGTTGATCGACAGACAATTAATCTGCCATCATTCAGATAATCATATAATAGATATTTGTCATGCATAATTGCCAAATATTTCCTGGTTCCAGCTTCTCAAATGTGAGGATCTGATGTTTTTCTTTGTCGTATAATAGGAAACTGAATAACCTTTGGGTTTTGGATTGCTGGTCAGATACAACAAGCAATTTGAGTGTGTCACTTGGGAAATTATAACGGGCATATTTCAAACTTTCTGGCAGCATATCGACAACACAGTTGAAGTAGGAAAACAATCTACACAAACTGATAATGAAACTACTCGTTAATTGCTGCCCTCAGTAAATGATCTAATCTAATTAAGCTTATACTGAACGAAGCACTCATTTGCTGCCAGTTATAGACTTCTGCTTTTGGATTTCATATTGTGATTTGTCATTTAAGATACACAGTCTCCAACTTCATTTTGAGAAGGGCTTTAAGGTGGAAACTTTTAAACTCCTCATCCCCTGGTGTACACAGTGAAAGTGAGGCTTATAAAGAACCACTCTAAATGCTGATGGGGTCATTATCCTAATGCCCCAACATTTACTTCATATGATAAGTTAAAGCAAACACTTTTCTATTTCCACATTAAAATAAAGATATAGTTCATTGAAAAGGAAAACTTAAATTTGAGGCCCACATTTAGATCTAGAGTAAAAAGGGTTACATAGCAGCTTTAACAGCAGGGCAGACGGCATTATAAGAAACAACTCACCTTTGTTGCTTTGTTAACAATATCCCGACCAGTAGCCAAGCCTTGAGACAGAGCTCTGGCTGCAATGAAAGCCCTCGACACCTGAGTTTAAGAAGGACAGAAAACATAATAATGTTAGTCAATCAAACTGCATAACTGGAAATACATTTATCCTCCACCAAATACATATTTTATCATAAGGCACATACTTGTACGCGCAGTCTGCGGGGCACATCCCCAAACGGCTGCAGCTGTTCGGCGTGTTTGCTGACACACTCCAGGTAGTCCTCACTAAACTGATACTGGGGGTTAACCAGAGAGAAGACTCGCTCCACCAGTCTGGACCAGAAGTCTGAGAGAACCTCTGACAGGCTGACACTGCCCCCTGTGGAGACAAGAGCAACTGTCAGCACACAGTATCTAAAATCGAACAAAGATCCTGTTCCTGCTGGATTGTCTGAAAGAAAGAGCATCGTATTAGCACCGTGTGCTTACTGTATATAATGAGCTGCTGCAGTGCTTATCAGGCCAGGTTAAAGGAACAGTTCATCCCAAGTGCCATGTCAGCTGATGCTTGTAAACCCTCCAAACACACTGTGAGTTCACCCAACAGACTGTATAAAATAATGGCCGTAACATCCGTGACGTCACCCATTGGTTTGTGGACTCCTGTTTTGAAGTCTTGTTTGGCATTTTAGTGGTCGCCATCTTGGATATTTAGAGCCAAAAGACACTTTATTTGGATGACAGGAAGATTGACTCGCTCTTGGAGCCAGCCTCATGTGGCCATTCAAGGTACTGCAGTTTTTGGCATTTCCATGATGGCTTTATTTTTAGGCCACTCGGTTAGCACTTATTACTTAAGTATGCAGCACCTCCTGCCTGACAGCAGTAGGGTGCACATGCACTTCCAAGGTTTGTCAAGACAGAAATCATACAGATAACACTGAGAAAAATTTAGTTTTGCTCCTACACCTCTACTACAGGGCTGAGGTGCTACCTCATGCAGTCAACTATGGGGACTAACCACATTTAGCACTACTACACATTTCAGCTGGCTTAATGGGGCACCAATTATGGGTGAATTTTCATATTTTTCATTGTACCTTGTGCCTTCTGGAACCACTATCCACAGAGAATTGTAACCAAATCAAGTAAAAACAGATTGGCACATTTTTTTAAATCAACCACATAAAGAAATACAAAACAGCGTTGCTGCTTTGATGTTAAATGTGTCTTTTAAACACATTTGCCTAAAATATTGTGTGTTCACTGTTATTCCTCCTTTTATTTCTCCTTTAAATGTGTTTTGGTACTAGTCAGTCTCTGTGCATTAGTCAACTGGCAGACAGATCCTGAATATGCGACTCTCCAATCTGTAGTCTACAATACAGCCTCAAATTAGCCATACATGCTGTTTGGCAGACAAAGACAGGTTGACTAAGCAGCAACAGCCTGCAGACAGACTGGCCAGCGAGCGGCTGTCATGCCAAAATGGAACGATCTGGAACAGAAATAGAAACAGTCATCCGTGGGATTCCAATCCTCTATTTTTTCTCCAATTCTTCGTGGCATTTCGATTCTCCTCAAATGACAATGCTGCCTCTTTTCTGCTGCCCAGAGCGGCTGTGGATTTACCACGACAGGGATAGGGACTGATAAAACGAAACTAAACTACCAGTGCAGCAAGGAACCATCACAGCTCTTTACCAGACTACTCTACCAACTTTGACAACTTTTATCAGACCGACCGAATATAGTTTTTTTAACGCACACTTTTAAACACAGCATTTAATTTTAACTGAATGCAACAAAAGATAGATGGTGTTTATTTCATGTAGAGCTGTTCAAATACCATTTGTTCCTTCCTGATAACAATTCCGACACCTGAACTTCCAGTGTCGAATTTATTTTGTTGTTTGGCGTCAACAAAAAAAAAAGAGGAAAAAATTAAGAGCTGTTTTCTACTAACTCATTTCCATGTCAAGAAGCCAAATAAAATGTGTAAACATGGAACAACTGCTATGTTTTAATACAGCAAGAGGGTTCCTGGTTCAAACCTGGAGTGGGTGAGCCCTTCTGTGCAGAGTTTGCATGTTCTCCCTGTGTCAGCGTGGGTTTTCTCCAGGTGTGAATGGTTGTCTGTCTCTATGTGTCAGCCCTGTAATAGTCTGGTGACCTGTCCAGGGTGTACCCTGCCTCTCGCCCAATGTCAGCTGGGATAGGCTCCAGCCCCCCACCACCCCTATCAGGATAAGCGGTTACGGAAAATGAATGAAAAAAGACGAAACCTCATCGGCCTATGAAGCTTGCAAGAACGCAGCATAAGGAATAGTTTGGTCCACGGAAGATACTGCACGTCTTCAGATGTGGAATGTAGAATACATCAAACAGATACAGTCCACAGCACAGAAAAAACATCTGTTGTTCTAAGTTCATCTGAAAGCGAGCAGCTGCATAACCGCACTGCTTCAAAGTAAAAACAAAAGTACATCAATATATATTATATATAGGCTATAGTATAGTGTGAAGAGACAGAGGACTGAGGCCCCATCAGAGCTGAAGTTGACCAGAAAGAGAACTGAGTCCTCTTTCTGTTGGTCCACTTTGGTGCACTTTAAGAGGACTAAGTTCAGTTCATTTCAAAAGGACACTATGTGAAAACACCCTTAGACCACTAAACCACTGGGACGTCCCTGATTTAATCGTCTATGGCAAATTCAAGCCAGCTGCTATCACTTTGCAAAGACCATTAGACCATCTGAATACTCTAAGGTGAGGGGAGGTGGATGAAGCGATTAAACTAACCAGAATAATATCTGCGCAGCTCCACAAACAGCTCCTGGAAGACGTGTGAATTCTGCGTGAAGAGCCGGCCGTAGGTCTTGGTAAACATCTGGTTCATAGACTTCTCTGATAAGTCTATAAGCTCTCTGAAGAACTCTGCAGACAGACAGACAGGAAAAGCAGAGATTAGATATGAATCTGTCACCCACCTCCTTTTCTTCTGATATCTTGGCCAGGTTTTTACAGACGTAGGCGCTCAAGTCACCCCCACCGCTCCAAGACGAACAGCTCATAGGGACAGTTACATCAGATCCTGCACACTGGTAAATGAGTGTAACAACGTGTACTCTATTTAGGACTTTAGGACTCATATGCAGTCTCCCACTCCTTCAGCATCCTCAAATGATTCATCATGTACATTATATAAAAGGATGAGGAGGGAGGGAAAAAAGGTGATAGCAGTCCACAGCAGGTAGGAGGAGAAAGTGTAAATTCAGCTCTGTGCTGCGGCTGCTACAAACCTGCAGCCATATATGAGGGATTTGAGACAACGTGGGCTGAATTCTCTGAGATACAGTCACTAATGCTGTCTGGGTAGGTTTCCCCACACTGACCATTTGTTCAGAGGGACATTCCACTGATTTTACACACGAGTCTAAGTTTACCGGCCACGTTTAGTCCGTGAAGACCGTTTTATAACGTCCTCTGTAGCTCTGGAGGGAGAGCTCAAAATTCTGTCAAATTTATCCTGATGATGTCATAGTGATGTCATCAGGGGTTACCTAAGCTTTGCTTGGCAAACACAAAGTGATAACAGAATGTCTGCGTTACAGACTGGAGATGTGCAGTTTTAAACATTTGGGCAGGCAGAACTTGTTTGTGCTGACGAGTTGCATTATGGGAAACGTAGGATCAGGATATCTTGACCTCTGCTCCTTCAGTTGTGACCATTATTTCTAGAATTTGTCTCTGGTGAGTCCCCCAGCTTTATGGAAGTGCAACACTCTGTCTGTCCGAGAACTGATTTCAAAATACTACCATTGGTTTACACAGCACTGAATACTTTAGGGTCAAAATACATTTCTGGGGTCTCATTTATAAACACTGCGTACGCACAAAGTGAGGCCTGAAAAAGGCGAGCACCACTTCCCACGCAAACGTTGTGATGTATAAAAGACTTTGACTTTGTCCCATGCTTACGAACATTTTGAGACGGGACATTGACGACACAGATGGTGAGGTGGAAGCCTGCTTGTAGAAACTGTCAATTATTGTTTGGCGCACAACATTTTTGGTATAGATCCTACGCACCGTTGTATAAATGAGACCCCTGATCTTGTGCAACATTATGAACCATTCAGACCTCAACATGCCTGCTTTGTGTCCCCCAGATTAATTATTAAATCAAAAAAATGAGTCTTTTCTTACACTTTTATACATTTATTTTATACTTGTATCTTATTAAATTTAAGCTTGTTTTCATTTTCTATTTTTGCGCTCTTTAATAACTATTTTTAATTGAATTTAAATGCCCTTTTATAATGTGTTTCTTTGCATTTTGTCTTAATGTTTCTGATGTTTTATAGAGCACTTGCATTGCCTTGCTGCTGAAATGTGCTATATGAAAAAACGTGCCTTGCTGTACCAAAAGTGGAGTATCACTTTAATATCAGCAGTTCTTGTGTGTTGATTAAACATATATAAGAACTGAGCGAGGATCTCTGCAATATGCATGCATTGCTGTGCTCTTAGCTTCCAGAGTCAATTTTGTGGCTCAGATATTGGACCATCTGAGAGGAACTGTGCCGTCTGAGATCCTGAATAACTTTTTAATCAGCTGTCACTCATCACCACTAACTCAGCAGATAAGGAGGGTGAGACGAGGAGAAGCAGAGTTCAGATTGTGTCCCCTTTATCCTTCTAATGTGCCCACTGTGGCTTCTAGGAGAATGATTTTTTTTGCCGATTTCAAACCAGATAATGTTCCCATCAAATACACTTTGAGTCAGCCTCTCACCATCAAACCTGCGGTGTCTCTGGGTAAAAGTAGTCAGAAGGAACTGGCTGTTCTCCTCGACGGCTTTGAGGAAGTCCCTCTCGCTCTGCAGGGCCAGCGTCTCCTCCATCTGACTGGAGCAGCAGGTGTAGTCCTGAGGACAGAGCCGCAGGTGCTCACCTGCAGGGCGGAGGCAAAACCAGGGCGGAAGAAAAGGAAAAGTTAGGATTGATGTTTAAAAATGTAGAAATTAGGTTACTGTGGTTTAATCACAACATCATGCATACACTTTTACTTTGACTCTGCACAGTGATCATGTTTTAGCGAGGCACAAAAAGCTGCTATAAATAAAGTTATTATTAATACCTCAAGAAAAACCCAAGGCCTATTTTTAATAACTGCAGCTCGTCTTTTATCAGGTCAGAGCAGATGTTTTTAAAGCTCAATTCCTCCACTCAACAGTCTGTTCAGTTACTGTGGGGAAATCTTATCAAAGATAAGGGTGTGATAGAAAATTGTAATTTCCCTGCATGAATTATTCAGCTTCAATCTGTCTTTCTTTGTCAGCTCAGGTTGGGTCTTTGATATGTCAGAGGTAATGATATGCAAACGACAACCAGGGGAGAAAGGGAGAAAAAAGAGCCACAGCACTGCGAATGAGGAAAAGCTCTGAATTCTTTTGTTTCTATAATTTTACGTGTAACATGAATATTGCTGCTGTTAATACAGTCGAAACTCTCCCAACTCCACCCTCGCCGGTGTTCCCCTCTGCCTCTTTTGTTCTCTCTGTGTGTCTCACTATTAGCCCTCTCTCATCCCTCTATTTCCATTTCTAAACTGCCTCTCTTCATCCTTCGCTCTCCCGGCCATCTGCTCCCCTGGCCCACGGGACGGTGAGCCAAGACTCAGGCAGTGATACCCCAACACACACACACACACACACACACACACACACACAAAAATCAATCAATATTGCAGTTGTCTGAGTGAATCACGCACACACATGGAGCTAAATTGCCACAAAATAAATCCTCTCACACACTAGAGAGCTGCTATTTCACAAGCACAAATTTCACTCACAAATTTTTTTCTTTTTCTTTTTTTAGCTCTGTGTGTGTGTGTGTGTGTGTGTGTGTGTGTGTGTGTGTGTGTGTGTGTGTGTGTGTGTGTGTGTGTGTGTGAAGGCGACACACTCTCACAGTCTCACTGATTTAAATGCAAAGCTGAACCTCCAAGAAGTAGACCACATCTTAGGACACTCCACTGCTCCATGCTTTGCTCCCTTCACTTTGTCAGACATCCACATTTAAACAAATGTCCACCCACGTCCCACATCTCTCTCTCCTCTCCTCTGTCATCCCAACCAAAATGTAACTGTGTGTAATCCACGTGATGTGCTTTCACTCAGCAGATAAGATTATCACCAGAGAGCAGAGCCTATGGGGTATATGCAGGGTTTTAACAGTGGGCCAGTAGGCAAAGACTAATTAGGGGCGAGGTTCTTTGTTGTACCGGTGTTGGCAATTTGCTCATCCCCTTAATCATCCTATTTAAACAGCACAGAGGGGAGGAGGGGGCGGGTGTAATTTGTTTTAAACCACCCGGTATTGTTTCTCTGGAGGAAAACTCACCATGATATTCCTACATTGTGTCTCTAGTGAGTTTTGTGCCACATTGTACTTTTAGATATCACTTCTCTTTCATTGCTTGCACTGTGTTTGTCATTTAAAGGCATATTTCTGCTACAGCATTATTAATGTTGCCATGATAAATAATTTGTGGGGGTGAGCAGCGAGTTTAAAGTGACCTTAATGGTGTTTTTATCCCTGTTTAGAGTAACTGGAGCATGCTGACGCACCTTTATGTCCTCCGCTACATGTGTCCTAAACTGTATAATAAGCTGTAATCAGGCACATTATTCCTAACAGAGGAAGATGGGACTGTTCTGCATGAGTTCCCATCACTGTTTACATGTGTGATTTATCCCCACCGCAGGCTGGATGCAGAGTCTTACCGGAGATCTGAGTCAGCGGAGCGGTGCCAGTGCTGTACCCCTTCTCAGCGTACACCTGCCGGGTGTCGGCGCAGCTCCTCCCCGCAGCAGCCACGGGGCTCCGGGTCCCCGACAGCGCACAGACCGCGCAGAGCAGCACCAGCAGCGGGTGCCTGGGGGAAGACTGCCGGGTATCCATCCTCACCGGGGAAAAGCAGACAGTAGAGGAGAGGACGGGTTTATATGAAACCAGACGGGTGCAGCACCTTTTTTATAAATGATTGAATGAACGGCCGGTTTAGATGCACGCAAAAGTAAAAACAGTATCCCAAATCGTCAGTCGTTTAAAAGAGTCATAGTTTTCCCCGATAAGTGCAGCAAGTAGACGCATCCGGGCTGGTTTTTATATCACACATATGTCTCCATCCACCGTGTCCTGTTCATTTGTCCTTCCTGGGAGATCCGCTGTTGTGCGTAAATGTAAAGGGAGTGTGAATGGGGCACTCCCGTCCCTCAGCCTCATCTAACAGCCCCAGCTGAGGCAAGCGTGCAGGGGTGAGCAGGAGGACACCGGAAATGGGACTGATTTCAAAATAAAAGCAAAGGCAAGTTTGAGGTTTTTCAACAAAGCAGGACAAAGGCACTGTATGAAATGTAAAAGAAGCACAAAAGACCCACATAAACATGTTTTTAAAAGGGTAAAATTAAATGGCAAATAAAAATTTGCTTTTACTACTGTATAAAAACTGACTTAATACAATTTCAGTACTGTAGGATACTAAATCCCAAATGTATTACAATAAAAGGCAGTGGCAGACAGCAGCTTTTAAGCCTCTTAAAAAATGTGCATAGTTCATTATTGTTTGTTTTTATATTAGAGGATCAACCATGACAGAGGATAATTCAACAATATATGTTCCAAAATCATGTTCAGATAGTTTTATATATTTATCAGAACAGAATTTATGGGTATGGGGATAAACAGTGTCACAGCTGTAGTAAATTAAGGCACCCAGTCCTAGTGCTCAGCCTGTGTTCATGTTTTTCTACCCAAGATGAGCACTGTTCAATCAGACCTCCGTCAACCTGGGATTCAGAGTAGATGTGGCACAGGGAGACGGACAGCTACAGTCTGAAGGACAGGCTGTCATTGGAGTGGTTGTGAACAGGGTCATGGAGCAATTTTGGATCACCTGTGTTGACCTATTGACGATAATTGCAAACATTTTTCTTGGATAATTGCCCTGGTGTGAAAAGTTTGTAAGTCTTGGCAGTCATTTTTAGTATCCATTAGAGTTGCAGAAGATTTATAACCATTTAAATGTGCTGCACCAGACTTTTTAAAGAGCCCTAAAATGTTGCTGTTTGCCACTGTCATTTACAGGATTAAATTTCAGACTATTCATTCATAACTTAAAGCACTGTGATTTTTATTAGCTTGTTTATTCAGTTTTTAGTCTGTTTAAATTTGTTTTAATTATGCATTTCATTCTGTATCTTTAAATTTGAGCTGGGTTATATCAAATGGTTGTTTTCATAATAAGTAATTCAGACATGTATGCTACAGTATGGGCTGCAATAAAGAATTTCTGCTACTGTCAGTGCAGTTAGACACAAGGCTACTTACTGACAATATCCTAAGTGACAAAGCAGTTTTTTTAGCCCAAATTTGTCTCTGTCTTTGCATCATTATTATACAAACGGGGGAAAAATAACATTTATTATATTAAGGACTTCAGTCCCTTTGTAAGTGTGTCATGCCTCTGCCATTTAAAAATAATATCTTGCAGAAAGAGCGATAGGTATTTTATTTTAAAGGTTCGGACCAGAAGCTGTGTGTTTCACCCCGGCAGGTTTGACTGCGGTCATGGCCCATCAAATACAGAACAATGGACCGTGCAGAGGAGCACCAACAGGGGAGAGAGGGGTGAGGAGCCTGCGGTGGCGGGGCGGGGAGCAGCTGAGACATCCACCTCAGGGTCCTAAAATCTGGACAGACAGACAGACACAGAGCAGACAGAAAGATCTACACAGACACAATAATTGACAGTAAATATAGAAACTTAGAAAAGAAATATCAATAAAGAGGGTAACGCTAATTAACTGCAAGGGTCCAAGTATTCTACAGGTGTATTCTTATTTATTTATTTATTTACTTACCTAGGCTATTTATTTTTGTTTTTTACAGGTATAGTCTTAAAGTAATAAATGCCCCAGGGTTTTTTCTGAAGCAAGTTAGCATTGCACTGGTTCCCTGCAGGATTCTTCTATTGGGTTATTGCAAAAATAAGCTCAGTGGCAAACAAACGTTTATGATACTTACACGTTTTGTTCAGCAACATAAGCTTCACAACTGAGCACCACTTCCATGTTTACTGAAGCCCGATAACATAAATGCAATTGCCAGGAGTAAAAGGCGAACGTAGGGTTATAAAGGAACTACACTACGGTCGCATGACTGGACGTCTTCACCATAACAACACCCTGTTCGGCGTGATGACGTTCTGTAGTCTCATTTAGCCACTAGTTAGCAACCACGTTTTTGAAGACGCATAGAAGCATTTAAGTTCACGAATAGACGTATTTTATGTCGTAGAATAAAATGAGAAAGTCTCTTTAGCTTGTGTTGACCACAGACTTTATTTTAGGCATCTAACCAAAACTCCATTTAAAAAACCCCATTGACTTCGAGAAGAGGGAACCAGGCGCGCAACAATGCTAACTCATTTCCGGGTTTCAGCCGTAATTCCTGGGAAACTCTATCTATATATTTAGCAGGAGTTAAATTCATAATTTGAACCAAATATTAAATTAATAATTAATTTACTGGGGTTTTATCATCTGTTTAATGTACTACATTTCCCTTGGGCAAAGCCTGAGCCATTAAACGGCTCTGGGCAAAGCAGAACTGATTGTTGTGGATGACCAATGATCATCGAGTGACCTTCTGCACGGACCAATCATCTTCTGAGCTGTGGAAGCGCCGGCCAATCGGCATCTAGCATCTATTTGCGTACCTTTGCGCGCCCTTGAGGCTGTTGGTGAAATGAAGACGGAGAAAACGAACAGAAATTGCGACAAGTCTCAGAAGAAAGGAACACACTCATCGGTTTAATATATTATCAGGTGGTAAAATGATGTAACTAATTTCCAAATGATGATCTTTGATTTATTTTCGCCTTAGTAGTTTGCTAGCTACTCCCTTAAAAGCTAAGGTGTGCTGCTAATGTGTCTTGTGACTTTACCTTCGCATCCCATGAGATCTATAATCAGATGTATTTAGGAAAAATCGTCCCAGTTGTTATATGATATGCATTTTAAATTTGTCAGTTGGTTAAAAAACATGCATAGAATCATGGTCGCAAGTTAGATAATTTATGTCTGATTGAACATTACCATAAATGACGGTAAATGAGGATATGCCAGTAGCTAGCTAGCTAGCAAATGCTAGTTTCTCTAAGGGGCTAGCTAACATTGTCTCCTCTCCACACAGTCACTTTGGGTGATACGGCTGCAAAAGTGTTGCAGAGACTATCTTACCTGTCTACAAAACCAGTTTACGGACCGTGGTGCCTCTGTCACGGAAAATGACAAGTGGAGACTCTCTTATGGACAGGTAAAGTTATGCAAGCCTGATGTTAGCTCATATTTACTTGGCCATCTGAATGCATTCTAGCTAACACACTTGTATGGAGCCACTGAAGTCCCTTAAGTTATACTGTTTTTTGTTATTATTTAATTATTTTTTGTTACATAGTTAAAGGAAGATTAGGAGAGTTGTCAAACATATTTGGCCATGGAGCTTTTATCAGGCATAATCCTACTGCTAATTTAAAAGGCACCCTAATTAACAGAAACAATGTGTTGTCCTTCAAAGCTAAACATGATAAAGAGGTGTTGAAGATAACACAGTATTCTGTTTAACAACGGACACTCAAAGTACATATCCACATCTCAGCCCAGATTCAAATGGCTTTTAGAGATTGCCCACAGTGACCTCACATTTTGCTGTTTTTTGTTTGCTCTGCATTAGCAGCATGTGTGCATCTGTAGCAGCCAAAACTAGCTGGCAAAGAAAGAGTTCTGAAACATTATCCAGTGTACAGCCTAAGCTGTATTAAAGACAGGGTTGAAGGGACACAGACAAATGAAATAAATACAATAATGATAATAATTTGACAGACAAGTTATTCTCTCTAACTGACCTGAGAGTTGGCCACAACAACAGAATGTTACAATAACATGAGGGGTATGAATTAGTACATTATGTGCTCAAATCATCAAAAATGTGATAATGACTTCTGTCTGGGGTCTGCAGCCTTTTTATCCTTAATAATCAGTATTTGTTGATGCTGTGGTTTGTCTTGATTTAGTTTTCTTGTCTTTTAGTCTTGAGGAGTTGGATGACTTCTCAGATTTTGGCAGTGACTATGAGCCCTTGATGAAAGCCACAAAGCGGAGAAAACAGACAGGGACTAGACCACAGGTAAATGATCTTATTCACCCTCAAACTGGTTAGATAGTATTTCTTTAGATTATTCACAGTGGAATAGATCAGGGATATGATCTTTTTTAAGTTTGGAATTTGTTATGGTGTTGGACCAAGTTTTATCATTGTCCCATTGTCTCTTCGTTCTTATAAGAGATCAGAAAGGTTTACCCAGCGTCACGCTAAGTGTAACTGTAAGCTTAAACCCGATCTCGCCATAGCTATCACTAATTCAGTGACAACATCAATTCACTTTAAATCCGCCGCTGAGCTGCCCTCCCATCCCTCTTTCATCTCAAGCCACCCAAGAGACCCAGGCGTAAAGCTGCACTGAGGGTGTCCAGCCCCGGGAGCAGCCCCATCCCCACTCCTCCAAACCCCTCCCATCAGCAGCAGCAGCATCAGTCCCAGGGGACATCCAGGCAGGTTTCTCCTAGACCGGTGATGAGAGTGAACGAGGGGAACCAGGGCATCAGTGCAGAGGAAATCTATGATGCTATCCGCTCTGGAAAGAGTGCCATGGTGGTGAGCAAACCCTTTAGCTGAGGAGCAAAAGGGGGAAGGGGGTGTAGAGATAAACACATGAAGGGAGGGAGGTGCTAAAGGAGGCATGTGTAATGAGAAGAGAAACAAGGCTCTAAGAGCAACAAAGAGAGAGATTATCATCTGCTGTCAGTGGCTGACTGATTTGACCCTACAGAATTGGCTTTGATACGCGAAGAGGAAGAAGTGCTTTCACTAGCTTGTGTAGTCAATGATTGACAGTGTGCGTCCATCCCAATCATTGTGGAGCCATGCCCAGTCTCTTCTGGTTAAAGACTAGAAAAGAGGGACTGCATAACAACGGAAAGACAAAAAAGTGTGGTGAGCGGTAATAAAAAGAGTCTGTCACTACAGTGTAGAGCAGCAGCACAATGCAGATGGTGATTCTGGGTGAAGGCCCACTTTCATAGTGAATTCAGCAAATCTGGCAAACTGTAGTTCACAAATTTTTTTATCTGTTACACTAAGGTCTCTAGGCTAAGTTTTACTCCATGCTTCTTTTACTGTATTTGCAGTTTATTACACTTAAAGGTGGGCGATGTAGCCAAAATCTTTCAACACAGTATATGTAATTTTTGTTTCACAGTACGAGGATGGATATATAATAATACAGTGATTGTTCTTTAAATTTGCTATAAAGCTTGCCCCAGATGGCTCTCACAGTAACAGCATTGCCAAATCCCTGCCAGTGGACACATTTCTACTGTTGCTCGGTATAGACCATCATTGCCCAACCCTATACTTTACATACGTTACATTGTGATTATTAGCACAACAGATGTGCTAAAGTAGTGTCCATGTTTGTGTAATGGAGCCATGGTTGCCAAAAATTATTATGCAAAGGAGCTGGTGAATAAAACTGGAATTTAAATGAGCTGAAAATGTAAGTGGGGGAGAACGGACGTACAGACACACACATGTTACTGATAAAAACATAAAAGGCCAATAGTGGAAAGAAAGGTGAAATCCATGATGTCATTTCGATTATACATTGTCATAATACCTATCCATTGATCTGAGTCCAGCGTTCTCATTGGCTGCTATCTCCTTGTCAATCTGAAGACGGTGGTGGACGAGTGGCTGGACAGCTACAAGCGAAGCCAAGAGGCGGGGCTGCTGGTGCTCATCAACTTCATTGTTCAGTCCTGCGGATGCAAAGGTCAGAGGTGAAGGGGAAGCCCCTGAGATGGGATGGGGGGGGGGGGGGGGGGGGGGGTGAGAGTCAGAGTTCAAGAGATTATCTATCCAATTTCTGCTCAGGCAATGATCAGCAGTCAAATATTGATCTCCCTGTGTGGTAACGATGCAACATCAAGGTGCCATGTTAATCCTCTGACTATTGACAACACAGTATATCAATATTTTTGTCAGAGTGGAATGAAAATCATAGAGAAATCATACCATGTCATTCAATTTTAAGGTCAGATAGAAGAGCCAGAGTTATTGTATTATCACATTTATCTATGTTCAGGTGCTTTGGTTCCTAATTTAGGACATTCTGTTCAATTCTTTTGTCCAGGTGTGGTCAGCAGAGAGATGTTGAACAGCATGCAGAATGCCGAGATCATCAGTACACTAACCAAAGAGTTCAATGAGGTGAGACGTAATTTAGTTTTGTGTAAATTAATCCTAAACATAAAGATTATTCTCACAGATCTGCACGTTTGAATCTAACAAAGTCTTTGTCATTGTTCTCACTTCTAATAATCCTGCTGGAATTTTCCAAGAAGATCAGACAACCTCCATATCCCAGGAGATAATGATCTGAGGGATGGAGTACAGCGTAATGGAACAGGCTAATTAAAACCCTAATGCTGATAAATGGACACATTAATGAGTTAATCATGTTGGTTCACCCCTGATGTAATTGTCATTAGCTCAGCAACCACGTCTGCTTCATATAACCGTGCTAAGAACAGTGTATGATGTTTCCTCAATGTCCTTTGTTTCCTGTCGTCCTCCAGGATTCAGTGAACTACCCTCTGTGCAGTCCAGGCCCCCAGCTGAGGCGTTTCAAAGCCGGCCTGTGTGAGTTTGCTCGGGTTCTGGTGAGCTCCTGTCGGAATAGCCTCATTTATGATGAGTACCTCTTCCCCTCCCTGCTGGCTCTGCTCACCGGCCTGTCTGACTCCCAGGTCAGAGCCTTCAGACACACCAGCACCCTGTTTGGTAAGCACAGCGGCACAATACAGGTGCATAAAATAGAAAATTATACACAAGGGAGCTTTGATTATAGTAGTGAGGCTACAGCATAGAAACACAGTGACAATTTCATTACATTTCTATGGGCTACACTTTCTGACTGGTGGTAATCCCCTTTGTGTGCTCGTCATTGAAGTCACTTGCTTTAGTTTTTGATAGCGGTGAAAGCCGGCGCTCTACGCTTGTGATACCAAAGGTTTTTCTTCTTTCTTTTCCGGGAGGCAGAACAAATTGCTCCATTCAGCTGACATCTGTTTTAGTTGCTGGAGAAGTTCTTTTGTTTTTCAGAATGAACTCCTCCTGTATGTCTGGCTTTTATTGTTTTTCATTGTCTTCTTTTGAAACCTCAGCTGCTGAAAGCTCATCCATGTGATTTCTTTCTCCCCATTCAACCAAACTACAAAATAAAATTTTGCAGCTTGCCATCGTAATTTATATATTTTCATCCTTATTCATTTATTTATTTATTTTTTAATTTTTGATATAATATTTTTAATTATTATTTTATAGTCATGATTTTTTTTTAAAATCTTACTTTTAATTATTGCTGTCACTATTTCTCTACTTCACATGCCCTGGAAATTTTAATAAGCAAAACTATAATAAAAATAAATAAATAAATCAGCAGCTTATTCACAATGTGATTAGGCTGCTAAGCGCTGTACATTGCCAAGAATTTACTATTTATACTGTAAGTAATTAAAAGGAATACATGTCTTCAGTCAAGAAGATGAAGTTAATGTCATAATTTGGCACATGCTTTTGTGTAAGTGTGGACTTGTCTGCAACAGTCTTCATTAAAATTGTAAAATTAGATTAAGAAATGAAGAACATGTTTAGTGAAAAGTGGCAAAACTGGCAGACTTGGGTTGGCTTTATCCAAAGGACGCAAGAAAATGGTTTGTCTTGTGGAAGGAATAATGTAGTATTCTTTGTTCAAACAAAGAGGGGAACATCAACTGTCTTTCTTTCCTCAGTTAGACCTCAAGTTATACGTGAGTCTGTCATTATTTTTGAGCCTTGTCAACCTGCGCATTTCTCTCCGTTAGCCATGAAGTTGATGACTGAGCTGGTGGAAGTCGCTGTGATCGTGTCTGTTCAGCTGCAGACCACCCAGCGGCAAAACGACATGGAGAAAGGCAAGAGGGCGCATGACAGAGCCTCTGACAGACTGGAGGAGCTGCAGGCCACCATCAGTGAGGTGACGCATACAAACACTGGCAGGAGTGCAGACATGCAGTCACTTTAACAGACTAAACATCCAGGTCAGGGCATCTCAGCAGTCCGTCCACATTGGCTGCAAAAGAGCCATCTTTTTTTTTCATGGGAAGGGAGAGAATAGAAAATGGAGAGGGCCAGTGTCCTCTAAGTGCTCAGAGTAATCAAACTGAAATATACATATTTAAGATCTTTTTTGCATCCAAGTACTGCAGGTCCTTGTCAACAATACACATATATTTTTTCTTGCTTTTTAGACACAGGTTGTTTTTTGGATGTTGGGTTTGAAATTGTCATTTTTTGATACTGCCCGAATACGTTTTCCTCCTAAAATAAGTCAAAATGATGTTTCACTTGTCAGAGCCAGGGTGATAGAGAAGAGAGAGTGCAGCCAGGATACATAATGTGCTTGCCATCATTTCACACCTTGTTTGTAGCATTATACAATACAGAAACTGTGAGATATAAATACAGGTACCTTATATCAGGGACGACAGACAAGTACACTCCGAGTATTGTAATTCAGATCGGCAAACGTTTGGAGTGAAACAAAGGATACTTTTGTATGATGTTTTGTGTCGATGATGATGTTATGTCTCATACCCTTACTACTAGACTTTGGATCATTAGAATGATGTAGACCATCGAAAAAATTGTGTAATTTAATCCTTTGGTGGATATGAGGAACATTTCTAAATTTAAGGATTGGTTGCCAGCTGGTCCTTAAAGTAATAAAAGATGAATGCCCCAGCTGAACCACACATGCTGTATACTGAGGAGACTGTGCCAGTGAATTTGTTCACAGTCGTGGTTGTACATTATTATATGCAGGTGATTCATATTATTACTTTCTCTTTGGTATTCCACAGGGTTCTGTTCTTGGTCCTCTGCCTGCTGTTTGTCTGTATATGCTTCCTCTTGGAAAAATTATTTGGAACATAGAGTGAATTTTCATTATTATGCAGATGGCACTCAGCTATATTTATTTGTAGATTATACTGATGCTCTCAATCCCTTGATAAATTGCATTTCCTGTATCATATATTGGATGAGTAATCAATTTTTCAAAATAAATAGATAAGATAAAACAGAGATTCTTATAACTGGAACAACTGTACAGAGAAGTCATGTTAGGGGTCGTACACATGCAGCGTTTATTGCGCCCTCAAATACATTGTTTTCGATTAAGACGTGTGGCAGTTGTGCCCAAACACCAGAGAAAAGCTGCTGCGGCGCGCAAATCTTCAACTTTTGGAACACAGCAGTGCGCACCACATGTCATGACGAACAACCAGTCACAGCTGACTGATATCCTTTTCTTCTTCCAAAAATATCAGTCTGTGATTAACACGAAAAAGTTCATCATTTTAGTGCAGGACTGCCAAGCTTTTCATCTCTCCCACAGATGATAGGCCTACACACTTATAAACAGCTCCTGAAAGAAGATCAGCTCTGCACTCAGGATTTCAGGTAAACAGGCTATGATACAGTGCTTGTCGAGGTTGCTTAGCAACCTCAGATGCAACCTGCCACTGCGCTCTTGAAAGCTGGTCTGAAAAAAGGCACAAAAGTGCCACCTACTAACACCTGTCCTCACATTTTCAGGGTAGTTAAAGACGCGGCATGTGTACGGCCCCTAAAGCAACTTTGAAATCTGACTCTACAGAGTAAGCCTGACGTACAGACTGGGTTCTAGTTTTGACTATGAGCTACATTTCAAATTACATATCAACAACTTTTCTAAGATTGCTTTTCATCATTTAAGACGTATTGCAGGAGTTAGACCCTGCCTCGCTTTGGAAGATGCTAAAAAGCTGACCCATGCCTCTATATTTCCTCATCTAGATGACTGTAATGCACCCTGTACTGATTACTTTATAAACCATTGACTGGCTGCAACTTGCTCAAAATGCAGCAGCAAGAATTTTAACAAAAATGAGGGGGGAAAAACAAACATATTACACCAGTACTAGCCTCATCATTACAGTGGCTACCTGTAATGCTAAGGATTGATTTTAGAATTCTTTTACTTGTTTTTAAGGCCCTAAGAAGTTTACCACCTTCATAACATATTTGAAACTGCTCCCCTGGGTTTTTTAGTGCTGATTTGCTTTATGCATCAAAAATGAATTACAAAAAAGATGGTGAAGCAGCTTTCTGTTGTTCTGCACCAAAGATTTGGAACAAACTCTCGTCATTAATAAGACAGCTTTAATTGATGGTTTTAAGAACGACCTCCGAATGTATTATAATCTTGTTTTTAATTAATCCCACTGTTTCTAACATCATTGTTACTATTTGATATTTCTGTCTCACACTTATCTTTGTGTTTTTTATATCTTGTTTACACCATTATCAACTTAGGATAAGATATACTTTATTGATCCCCTGGGGGGGATCCTTTTACCATCCTTTTTTCTTTCTTTCTTTCTTTTTTTTAAATCTCTCTTTGTTTTCAGTCCTTGTGTCTTCTGTTATTGATTTGTTGTCTTGTTAAGCACTTTGAGCTGTGTTTTATGTTAGGAAAGGTGCTATATAAATGTTTCTTAATATTATTATGTATGTATGTATGTATGTATGTGTTGTAGCTGCAGGAGAACAGGGAGGAAGTATCCTCCATGATGAATGCCACATTCCGTGGTGTGTTTGTGCACCGTTATCGGGACCAGCTGCCTGAGATCCGGGCGGCGTGCATTGAGGAGTTGGGCAAGTGGCTGAAAGCGGACCCTGAAGACTTCCTGAATGATGGATGTCTTAAATACCTGGGGTGGACCCTGCATGACAAGGTGAACTCATATACACAGGACAAGACAGTAGACATAACAGAGTAAAGTTTAGGATCCTTTATTTTGCGGTTCTTCTCACCGCTGGCAGCACCATGTGTCACAGCGGTGGCAGCTGTCTGTCTGCAGCCCTCCGCAGGCCAACAGTGGAGACAGCAGTGAGAAGGACTGCTGCGTATAGGGAATTGAGGTTTCCAAATTAAGCAGCTTTTTGTTTCATATTTATGCTTCATAGTCTTTGACAGCCTCTCACACCAGATGCTACTGTAGCACATCTTCACTCAGACACAAGAAGGATCACAAGCACTCACTCACACAAAGAGAAATGTCCACTACAAACAGACTTGTGCATCAGTCTGTATGAAGGTTATAGAGTGTGTGTTACTGTACTGTCTTCTTCTTTCCTTCAGCAAAGTCCAGTGCGTCTTCAGTGTGTGCGTGCCCTGCAGGGTCTGTATCAGGAGAAAGAATTCATTGGCCGCCTGGAGCTTTTCACCAGCAGATTTAAAGTGAGGCATCCCTCTGGATTGGACTCACACCTCATTTAAAACCTCTTTTCTCTCTCCTTTTTCCCTCCTGTCTGTCTGTCTGTCTGCCCAGCATCTCTTTTTAATCTATTGTTCCAGCTTATTGTGCTGTTTCTATTTTGTTGCCTGTCTATGTCTCTCTTCCCAGTGTTTTGTGCCTCCTCCCATTTCTAGCCTTTTTAGTTTTTTTTTTCCACCATTCCTGTTTGTTGTGATGGTCTCATCCTTTGTCTGGGCGTGTGTCTGGGTGCGTTAATTGCTGCCAATTACTGATGGTTAATAAGCTCTTCTCAAACACATAAAAATCCTCCTAAGCCACATGTGCTGCTGCAGATAAATGGTTTTCATGCCATGGCTTAGTGCCTAATCAGTGGGTCTGTGTGCGTGCATGTGTGTCTGTGGATACATTTATGCATATCTGTGCGTCTCGTTTTATGCCTTTTTGTCTGCTGGCATGATTGTTCATTTATCTGTGTGTGCGCGTGCCAATGCATATTTTAATGTGTGTGTGTGTATGTGTGTGTTTTAGGAAAGGATGCTCAGCATGGTGCTGGACAAAGACCCAGAGGTGGCAGTGGAAGTGGTCAATCTGTTGCTGCTGATCCAACAGTGAGTGGGGTTTCTGTCTAGCTATCTGCAACACACAGTACAGGAATTTCATTTCAGTAGATCAAAGCCTACTGAATTTGGCACGTTTTATACACTTTAACAATTTCAGTTGTTTTTTCTTCTGTTTTTGCACAGATAGTTGAAAGATTTATTTACAGAAAAGTTCTACTGAGCTGCGGTTGACAGCATCAGATAATGCTTTCCAATTATTTTACTCAGTTGGTCTTTAGTCTGTGAATGCAAGTGAACGAGGGACTAAAAAAGTGATTTGCACTCAGCCAAACCAAATGTGACCAAAATCACCTGAAATTTGAGGTACAAAGAACCAAATACTGCAATTATATTCTGGTTGTCCTCAAATAGATGAGAGCAGCACAGCCAGGTATTCTACCCTTGCATCATTTCCATGTCCTTTAGTAGGTGAAAGCAGCATCTCTAATTTGACTGGCAGTAAATTCAAATTCCAAGGTCTTTGCCAATTTGATAGCATAGAATGAGATAGACCTGTCACTTGACTGAGATTGCTTCAAGTTGAGCAGTCTGGGTGTTTTTATGGCTAGTCAGTGTGCTGTGCAGTGTACCCCGCAGTGGTGTTTTGGTCCCCAGATTTTGCTCCAGAGTGAGTGTTCTTTACTTTTATGCTACTCTTTGGTGCAGTCAGCTGCGGACATGATGCAGCAGGCCGGCACAGATGGGGAGACACTCTGCACCGTAAGGCTCCGAAATAACATTACAGTCTCTGCCTTTTGTTCCATATCTATTGTCGGCAAAAAATAATGTTGCACTTTTCCAATCTGTCGTTAGCATGGTTTGCTTTTTTAGTGTAGTACATGAAGGCCGCTGTCACACTGAACGCCCCGCTGAGCGCTGTTCAAACATAAAAACTGTATATGGATAAAAAGGAATCGTCGAATATTTGTATTTAACGGCTGAATCTCATTTGACTAACAAAATTCTGAGTCGGGTTCAGCCCTTAAATAAGAATACTGTATCTTTTCTTTTTAGCTATTAGCCATAAATCCTATGGGCAGTGAGGCAAACGACAATTTGCATTTTTACATAGAAAAAATGAAAGGAAAAGGTCTTTTCAGTCTGCCTCCATTAAAGTGGACGAACAACTCCACCCAGTGGCCCGAGGTGTCATATCCTGACAAACACGCATGTCTTTTTGAATCATTGGGTCATTTTATTTCTAGCATCTGTAATTTTTTCTGTCACTAAGATGCTTTATTTTGCGGTGTTTGTTGTCCAATGTGATGTTACTGTAATTACATCACAAACATCAACATGCTTAACAATTTGATTGTTAACTGTTGACTTTAACAACATTAATAAACCTATGAACATTTTGCCACAGATGTACAGGCATTGACTGACAATTCCCACAGTTTATCTTGTATTTTCCTTTGCATTTTGGGTAAGTAAAGAAAAATATAAACAGTTTATTGTCTGTTTTTTTTTTTTTTGTTTAATGTGCAAAATACGATGCAGCAGCTTTTAGGCATGGTGTCAGTTTGGGACTGGCACTATCACAGTGCTTGGGGGTGTGGTCATTCTGACGACAGGGAAGTGATGCGTGTCTGCTCATGAATAACTCCAAGTCCAGTTTCTCAACAGTAGAATTGTAATGGTCATTCATAACTGTGACAACACTTTCTGTCATGAATGCTGATGAAACATATGTTTATACTATGTAAACTGCAGGAAGAGTTTAGTCAAATGTCAATCCAAATCACTTGACACGAGTAAACACGGTGCTTGAAGACAAGGAGTTTTTTTTTAATCTTGGGGTTTCAGTGTTAACTAACTATTAACGTGTAGCTGGTTTTATGTGTGCATCTATGCAGGAGGACAGAGGAGGGTCTGAGAGAGGAGGAGTGCGGCCACATCTATCCCCTGGTTTACGCTTCAAACAGAGGCCTGGCGTCTGCAGCTGGTGTCTTCCTCTATAACAAGTACATTTTCATCCTTTATTTCCACTCACTGTCAGACTGAGGGCCTTATTTACAAGATCTGTAGCGCATGGTCTAAGATTCATGGCCCAAGTGTTTTCAGCGTGTGTCCAGCTTCACTTTTGCTAGTTGAGTGGTGCATAACCTGGGTGCAAAGTAAGGTGCAAGGGGCAAAGGGGTTCGAGGCGTAACATGAAACTAATCAGACTGTCATTTGACATTCTCTTTAGAGGCCAGTTGCACCTACACCAGGCGCACTGCTACATACTAATATCTTGGGATATTTAAAGCAAAAGAAGCTGTAGTTGTGAACTTGAGAGAGGAAACCGAACTAAACTTTTATTAAAACTACTGGGAGATTTTAATACAGTGTGCAGATCTCCTGCCTGGTTCTTGATTTCTTTCTGTATCCGACAAATATGTTTCGGTTTCTGCTTGTTGATTGATTTCTTCATCAAGTCTCATAAACTGAATTCACAATGTGAAATTTATTTATTTATCTTTCATGTGTGTATATCAGGCTGAAAAGTGTGATTGTCAGTGACCAGGAGAATGATAACAATGAAAAAGCAGCCTTCTTTCAAATCCTCATCTCCTTCTACACCCAGAGTGAGGTAGTGTGTCCTCTGTTTTCCATCAGGTCCCTGTTGAGAAATATTTTAACAACATCATAAAGATGTACATGTATATAATTTTCTTTTCTTCTCTTATAATATCCTTCACCAGCAGTGGGATTAGAAGACACACTGACTGTGTGACTCACAGCTTAAATGTTTGCCATTTCTCATTCATTTTGCTCCGAGAGAACTTGATTATTTTAGGAATTCATTCACTCTCTTGTGACAGTTCCATGAGCATGGGGCGTACCTGGTGGACAGTCTGTGGGGTGTGGCAGGATCTGAGCTGAGAGACTGGGACACCATGACGGCGCTGTTGCTACAGGAGGCTGGTGAGGAACAAGGTTCTCCATCTCGGCTGCAGCAGTGCATACTAATTGACATAACTTGCTTTAGTTGTTTCTGCTCCTATTTTAACTCCCTGCATCGTGTTGTCTCAACCGTCACCCACTCAGTTCTGCACCTCTGTGTTGTCAGGTCTGATGTATGAGGAGGAGGGGGTTCTCATCGAGCTGATGATGTGTGCCATCAGACAGGCAGCAGAGGCGACCCCACCTGTTGGGAGAACTCAGGGCAAGAAGGTGTTGACACACACAGACAAACACATGATAATTCTCTGTACTTCATGTTTTATAATGGAACAGCGGAGCGTAGGAGTAAGAAGTGTGTCATTCTTTGTTCATACTTCAAATATACCCATCTTATAAACAGTTTTGGCTGCAAAATGCAACTTTGTGACACTAAATACATGAGTGCAAATATGAGGTTTCCATTTTCTATTGCAGTGCTCACACATTTGTTTTTCACCTCGGTCTAATTTTTAACATAGACATCTCATTACAAAGAGAGACGAGCATAGACTGTGTAAAAGAAGTGGACATAGACACAGTGATGTCACCCGTTGGTTTGTGGAGTCGAACCCGGGCCGCTACGGCAACAGCCTTGTATATGGGGCGCCTGCTCTATCCATTAAGCCACCGACGCCCCAATATCTCGGTATTTTCTACGAAGTGGGCTACATCAACCCTATTCAATTAGCGGCCCGCGGGCCACGGTTTTAAACTGCCCAAGGCAAATTTAATCAAGACTGTAATAATAGTAAGCTCTGACGTTACCGCCTCTTTTATCATTTATGATCCACCTTACACGCAAACTAGCAAACAAATGCTCACCTGACACAATCAGGCAGCTCTGTCTCCACCACATGCAGCACAGCAATGTACTGCGTGTGTGCTGCTGCGCTAATTTCATTCATCTCACAGACTGATTTAGCGCAGCACATGTAGCATATGGACTGATGTTGCACTGTAGACTAATTAACAGACAGATTAAATGGAGTGGCAGCTCTGTGTCTCTCTGAGTGTTGCTGGAGAACTTGTGAGTGAGGGTGTAAGAGAGGACAGATGCACGCTGCCATGGCTTTTTGGAAAAATGGCGTTATGTAACGCAATGGTTTTGTCTAAATCTATAGCTTGCTAGAATATATATGGATATATCATACATAGTCGTTATATCACCCAGCCCTGGTTCAAGTGTTAAAGGTACCCAACCCTAATAGTGACAAATGCTGGGCATGAGCTTGACCACCTTTTTAAAGACAGAAAGGTGCATATTGCAGCTTTAAATATTTTCTTGAGCAGTGTTGGTAGTTCACATGTAGGAAACACACACACATGCTTGTTCTCAGAAATATTTGTATGTTTTTTGTCCTCACGCGTGGTTGAACTGCTGGCCTGTGACTGCTGTGTGTTGTGGCTGAATGTACATGTGGGATCAGATCCTGAGCATGAAGGATAAGAAGGTCCAGGAACAAGACAAGAGACGTATCACCTCACACTTCATCCCATTACTGCCACAGCTACTGGCCAAGGTACACAGCCAAGGTTCACCTAACACCATTTCAGTTTTATACATTTACACAGAGGGTCAAAATTGCAATAGCTGAATTGTTGGCGGAGCAACAAAAGCATTGCTACCTTTAATTCTTCACTAAAGACTTGTACAGTATTTCCTTAATTGTATGCTGTTATCTGAAGGCAGATTACTGTGCCAAGTATATCTATGCAGGTTTTTTAGTTTCATTTCACATGTCTTTAATGCTGAGCTTGTGTTTTCCTTCTACCCTCACTGACCCGCAGTACTCAGCAGATGCAGGGAACATGAGCCTCCTCCTTAAAGCTCCGCTCTACTTTCACCTGGAGATGTACAACAGCGCTCCACGACTGGAGAAGGTAGGAGTGGTGGAAATGTGGATGTTCAACATAAATACTCTGAATAGATCATTAAAATTTCTTTAAGGATTACATCATGTTCATAACCCCTCCAATGTTTTCTTCCTGTACCCACTTTAACATGCTCTTATTCTGACGTCCTGCTACTTAACTGTTCCCTCAATCTTTCCTCCATCCCTCTCCCCTCTCTTTGCCAGCATCTAGACATGCTGTTGTCTCAGGTGTGTGGTATTGTGGAGAAGCACACAGAGACCACCGTGCTGGAGGCTTGCGCCCGCCTGGTCTGTACCCTTTGCTCCGACAGCTACACCTTCTCCTCCCGTGCACACCTGGCATTCAGCCAGCTGCTAGACAGCTTGACCGAGTGTTTCGGCACCTACTTAAGTGACCTGCTGCAGGTAGGAGAGCATGCAGCATGTCAGTGAAGCTTGCATATGGGCAATATATGGGTGATATGTAAACTCATCTTCATTGGTCAACTACAAACATGACGTATCATCTGAAACATGGAAATAGCTACATGCCCATTAGCCACTTAGCACAATCATTACTGCTTTGCCCACAGCGTCATTAACAAGCGGCTCGCTCAGTGTGTGACGTGCACTTGTAGATAAAATATAGGCCTATATTAATGAAGGTTCATTAGTACGGTTTTGTATTTCTCTGTAATGTAGCACAGTGTTAACAATGTTACTGATACTATTCTTTCTCACACCTTCAACTCAAACCATAATGTAATAATTAAATTAATATCGTAAACATGTGGGCGACTAGTCGACTAATGGGCCTAAATGATGACTTTTGGTCGCCTAGGAAAAGTTGGGGGCAGCCCTAAATAACCCTCATGAAGGCAGACTTTATCACAGGAGTTACGGTATTAGACCTGTGTTAGTTTTAGCTAGGTGTGCCTAATAAAATGGCAACTGAATGTATGCTCATATAGTGTATTAGTATATATCTACATTAGCAACATAAACTACTCATTCTGGCATGTTGTTCAATTTGACTAATATATTGTAATGCCACTTCATGTCACCAAATTATTGATTTTAGTTTTCCTTTAAAGCCTAAAGTAATCCATTACACTTGATAATTAAACTGTGCAAACATAGGATTGTGCTACAGAACACCAAAAAAAGCCCACAAAATAAGCGAAAGACTTGAATAATTTTATAAATCACTGTCAGGATGTTAAATGTAAGCACGTATTTTCAATTAATGAGTTGTTTTTAGTCTGCATATTGTTTTAGTAGAAAAACAAACAACAAACCCAGATCGGTAAGCATCTGTTCTCTCAAGAGTCTGTATGTGCTTGTGTACTCAGGGCACTGCAGATGAAGATGACGTGTACAGTGCAGCCACTGCTTTGAAAAGGATTGCAGCCCTCAGCAGGTCGGTTTCTGCTCTTATGATACACATAGCAAAAGTGGTTCAGGCTATTTCTAACAGAGGCGTGTGTGTGTGTCTGCTTTGCTGTTTGTGTTTGTTGTCCAGTGCCAAAGACCCGACAAGCTGGAAGCTGTTTGACTCCTGTGTTGAGCTTCTGAAGAGCAGGATGGAGTCCAGAGAGCTCGACAAGGAGGTGTGTGTCGTAAAGTCACGCATTTTCATTTTTGAGGGGGAGTGTTGTGATGATGGAGATCTTAACTTAAGGTGCTTCAATCCCCTGGAAAATCTGAGAGGGTTTATTTTTCCAATCATAAACAAAGTCGGGGGTGCAATAAAACATCATAGAATGTTGCTACAGAATTAAAAAACACCATAAAATGCATCATGGAGCTGAAAAGCTTATTTCATTATTTAGTAAATTGCATTCATTGCCTTTCAAACAAGGCATGTTTGACTGTCTTTTAATTGACCTCTTAAGCATTTCTGAATTTGCTCCACACTAGTCCGTAGCCATTTTTACAAGGGCTGTCCCCCACTAAGAATTCTCTTAGTCGACCAATAGTCTTCATTTAGGCCCATTAGTCGACTAGTTGCCCACATGATGTTAATTTAATTATTACATTATGGTTTGAGTTGAAGGTGTGAGAAAGAATAGTATCAGTAACATTGTTAACACTGTGCTACATTACAGAGAAATACAAAACTGTACTAATGAACCCTCATTAAAGCTGCAGTAGGTAGGAAGCCTGAAAACGGTTGATTTTTGAGTCTCATCTGAGTTAGGTTTCGTTCGGCACGCAAGTATTTTATCCTACTTGGTTCTATTTCTCCCTCTCTGGGAGCCTCGGCTCTCCCTCACCGCGCAGCAGCCCTCCCCATCCCTCCCTCATGGCCCCGTACATACTCCCGAGCCTTGCTCTCCCTAACTGCGCAGCAGGCCGTCCCATCCCTCCCTCGTGGACCCGCACATATACTCCCAATGCTCGGTTCTCGCTCTCCGCGGAGAGCCCTCGGCTCCGCTCTCACGGCCGACCCTTGCGCCCTCCAGCCGGGCCTGGCACCGCCTCACCTTTCCCATCCCTCCGGCGCTCCAGGGAACCGAGTTCTGTCTTCCTTTTTTTTGGGCTTTTTTAACTGCTGAGCGTGGCCACTTCCGGTGTCTGTCCTTTCAAATTAAATTCCCACATGGTCCAGTCATATAGGTCTTGATTTATTTTGACAAGGCGCAGCTCCTAACAGAGATTCACGTTTTTTTTGTTAAATTAAATCTTGCCGACTAATGACATTTCTGGTCACCTGACGTTTGGTTGACTACAAGGGGGCAGCCCTACTTTTTACACAGAGATCGTACTATAAAGCCATTACAAAGTCCTTCTTCATGTCGCCTTAGTATTTTTACACAACACTAAAGGCCCAAAAATCCCATTGATCCCAGTTCATCCTTCGTTTGATTTAGTCTTATGTAGACATGGATCTGCTCAAGAAAAATGCAATTAAATGTTTAAAGGGTTGTACACAGGCCGTGTTTTCAAAATCTCTTTCCTCTTGTATAATTTCAGCTCATGGTGTCGGCTCTGAAGTGTGCTGCTTTCTACCTGATGTGGGCTAAAGTGAATGCAGTCAACTCCACACCAGCTGAGGTGCTTATCTGACTTTCTTTCTGCAACACTGCATTTGTCCTTTATTGCATGTGTAGAAATAGCTTGACCTTCTCTCAGTCTCTCACACACCAAGAGATGTCACACACTATCTTGGCTCCTGGAAGTGCCAGTCTACCTGCTCACAGTAACACGGTCTGCGTGATGATGGCTATCACATCACAGCCAGCCCACGGTGGCCGTGTTGGTGGCCTTCCTGTGTATTTGTGGAGCTCTCCTTGTCCATGTTCTTCAACAATGCACCAGCTGCGCAGACAGCAGGCAATTACCACAACAATCTGTTCATATGCATCCAAACTCACGATGACACTCAGACATTTATTTCCAACTGGTTCACACGTTTTCTTAGTTTCTCTTGGTGTATTAGTTCTGTCTCATCCTCTCTGCACTCTCTTGTTCTCTCTCAAGTTCATTTTCACTTTCCCTTGTTGTTCTCTCACTCTTTCATACACACTGAGCATGTCATGATTAGTCATCCATCCATTTGTGTGTTTAGGTAAACTACAGTTCCAGAGAGACAACATGCAAATGTGTTTCTTGTCTCAAGTTATTTCCATGTCTTGTCTATTTATATGTGTTGATAGCAGCACAGTTTGAGAGGCTCTTCCTGCATGCAGGTTTCATGAGAGGCTGCAGAGAAATCACAGCGTGTTTTACTCACTGTTTATTTTGTCTGTGCTACTACGAGGGCTGAACAGTGTGGGGCAATAATCAAATATTATTTTGTTTAGCATGCAGTTTTTTTTCTTCCTCTTTACTTTATTTTCTATTGGTATTGAAACATTAAAATGAATCTCCCTGTCAGTCACAGTGTTGTGGCTCTAACACTCTAAAATATTCAGCTTGGTAGCGATGTCAATGCTCACTTCAGTGCTAAATTTCACTTTGACCAGCAGCTTGGAAACAAGACACGGGAACTTACTTGGTCTTGATGAGCTGCAGCATTCATTCTCGGACACACCGAAACCTCCAGTGTATATTTACCACAACAACTTTACCACTAATTCCTTCTCTGCTCCAAACGCCAAAGTCTGTCTGGTCTGAGCTCATCCACCATCACTCTCTGGCTCAACAGCACTCTTGCTATGCACATATTATGGTACTCTCAAAACAGCAGCACCACTGAGCTAGTTAGCATCACAGCTCAGCCGAGGAAGAAGCCATTAATGTTCTCATGCTTCCATGATTACGAGCCTCTCATACGTGAGAAGATGCACACTTCCTTCTGCGCAGTGATACAGTTGGTGGGTGTAGTTTGTTAGAAAGAATAAAGTTCCTACACTCGATTGGTTACAAGGTCTGTGGATTATTGAGTAACCGGGTCGTGATTTCTAGAAAGAGACATTGCAGTTTTTCAAATGTATTTTTTGGCGCTTTGAGCACCACAAGCTGAGTGCTATATACTTGTATTACATTGGAGAGCAAGCAGACATCTCTATGGCTGATATCTTTAACACTTGACAAGTGGAAACATTTGTATTTTTGATTTTGGGGTGAACTGTCCCTTTAAAGCCGGCTTTGACCTTTTCCACATAGAAGCACTGAGAGCATCAAAGTTTGCACGTTACAAGTTGTTTTCTTTATCTTCTGTCATTCACATATGTCATGTGGAGCTTCGAGCAGAGTGTGTGCACGAGATAAACACAGAGGCTGAATTACACTTCAATATCCAGAGAATGAAAATATCCTGCTTTGCCCCTTGTTTCTGTTCTACACAACAAAATACAAAATCATTAATGATCTGTGATCTCGGTACCTCTGCCCTTTGTCCCTCCATCACCATCTTCCAGGGGGAGTTGAACAGTCTGAAGAGGGAGGTGCGTTCGTTCTGCAGGGTCTGTCAGACGTGTCTGTCTGTGAACCAGGCTGAGATCAGAGATCAGGTAACCACTTTATTACAACCATCATATGTGAACCAGCAGTGTGGGGAGAATATGTTCGTGGCTTAATAAAAGTTAAAAGCTTATTTTTGTCTTAAACTCACTCACATTTCTAACAGCACTTATTAAGGGGCAGGGAGATGTTATTGTCTTTGAGATGAGTTGCTCCTCTGTGATGAAACAAAAAAGAAAACGTGACCAAATTGTTGGCAAGCTGATGACCTTTTTGTCAGCTCTGACATGCTGACATATCTGAGTTTTAGTTCATGGTTAATTCTAATAAAGTTTGTGTCCTTCCATCCACAGGCATTTGAGCTGTTGTGCGACTTGCTGCTCTTGTACAGTGCGAGTTCAGTCCGCTCTGAACCCGCCCTCCAAACGCTGGTCAACCTGCCGTCTGATTCCCTGCGCTCGGAGATGGCTGCTTTCCTCCTGGACTACGTATTCACTGACCCTGAAGATACTGAACTCATTGGTATTTTTAAAAACAGAATGAAAAAATAACTTGACCTACAAAATGACCATTTGTGTATCGGTCAGTCGCCACTTTATCTTGTACTTTTTAAGAAAACTTTGTTTTTCTCGCATGCCTACACATTGAACGAAGAATCCAAAAAAGGGAAAAAAAGAACAGTGTTTATGAATTGAAATAAACGGGGTCCTCATTTAACAACAGCAAAACCATAAAAAAAATCTGTTTAAAGACTCATACACTCATAACCTATTGCATTTCAAACACACGTGTCCATGTGTGAGACTGTTTCTGTACGGACATGTTTTAAATAGTGAGGCTTTAGTGAAAATACGTATACAGTAAGCACTTATCGTACGACCGGATGCATGAGATTACACTGCACGAGTTGTGTGAGAGTTTGTAAAGAGATGTTTTGATATAGTTCTGCTGGTGTTAAATTTGGACCCTGTTCACTTCAATTCATGAGGAGTGTTCGCCTTGTTGGATTCTCCATTTTTCATGGATGCATGCAGGGAAAACAAAGTTCCCTTCACAAACTCAATGTAACAGGCGATGAGTTACTGATATACAAGTGGTCATTTTGCAGGTGAAGTATTTGTATGAACTGTGGTACTTTCCAGAGGCACTCTCAGTCTTTGTTGACAAGCCTATAACAGATTGTCATCCTCTCCTTTTTTAAGCTACTGAGAGACGATGTTCAGAGATTGATTTTGTTTTCCTCGTGGATGTGCAGTGTTTTGGAAACAAACTGCTCAGTTTTAACTCTGCCAAATCTCTCCCAGGGGACCCTCTCATCATTTATGCCTGCAGACATAGTTTTTGATGTCTTGTTTTGAGAATCTGCTGCTATAACAAACCTTTTTCTTTCTGTATTTCACAATGTACTGCCAAATCCCAAGCCAAATCCCAGCCTATCATCATATGCTCTGGTTTGCTTTTGTCTTATCAGCACCTCAAAGTTTTCTCCCTGCCTCTCCTGTCTACATTTTTTAAGCAATTATTGGTCCGTTACTGTTACTCATGCTCTCCCTTCTATTGTTCCTCCACCCTGACTCTCCTGTATAGTTGAGGGTGAGGAGGAGATAAAGATAACTCTTCTCCAGAGGAAGCGCAACCAGCTGGCTGGTTACTGTAAGCTGGTCATCTACGGGGTGCTGGACCTCACCGCCGCCACTGACGTCTTCAAGCACTACAGCAAGGTGGAGATGGAGAAGAGGGACAGTTCATGCTAAAGTCAAAAATACACATTTTTCTTCTTACCTGTAGCTGTTTATCAATCTTGATTGTTTTGGTTTGAGTTGCTGAGTGTTTGAGATATCAGTCATAGAGATGTCTCTCCAATATAATGGAACTAGATGGCACTCGAGGCATGCGACGATATGACTGGTGGGTGTAATTCAGTAGAAAGAAGAATAGTTCCTACATGAAACAGCTCATGACAAGGTCTGTGGATTATCTTGAGTAACCAGGTTGTGATCTCTTTAAAGAGGCATCGCTGTTGAGTTTTAGGGTGAGCTGGCCCTTTTAATTATTATATAATTAAGAGTTTTAATTATTAGGTTATATACACTCATCAGCTACTGTATTAGGTACACTTTTGCCTTCAGAACTGCCTTAATTCTCAGCGTCATAGATTCAACAAGGCGCTGGAAACATTCCTCAGATATTTTAGTCCATATTGACATGATGACATCACACAGTTGCTGCAGATTTGTCGGCTGCACATCCATGATGTGAATCTCCCGTTCCACCACATCCCAAAGGTGCTCTATTGGACTGAGATCTGGTGACTGTGGAGGCCATTGGAGTACAGTGAACTCATTGTCATGTTCAAGAAACCAGTTTGAGATGATTTGAGCTTTGTGACATGGTGCGTTATCCTGCTGGAAGTAGCCATCAGAAGATGGGTACACTGTGGTCATAAAGGGACGGACACGGTCCGCAACAATACTCAGGTAGGCTGTGGTGTTTAAACCATGCTCAGCTGTTACTAAGAAAATCTCCCCCACACCATTACACCACCACCACCAGCCTGAACCGTTGATACAAGGCAGGATGGATCCATGCTTTCATGTTGTTGACACCAAATTCTGACCCTACCATCTGAATGTGGCAGCAGAAATCCAGACTCATCAGACCAGGCAACATTTTTCCAATCTTCTATTGTCCAGTTTTGGTGAGTCTGTGTGAACTGTAGCCTCAGTGTCCTGTTGTTAGCTGACAGGAGTGGCACCTGGTGTGGTCTTCAGCTGCTGTAGCCCATCTGCTTCAAGGTTGGACGTGTTGCTGGTTCAGAGATGGTCTTCTGCAGACCTTGGTTGTAACCAGTGGTTATTGGAGTTACTGTTGCCTTTCTATCACCTTGAACCAGTCTGGCCATTCTCCTCTGACCTCTGGCATCAACAAGGCATTTTCACCCAGAGAACTGCTGCTCACTGGATGTTTTCTTTGTCAGACCATCCTCTGTAAACCCTAGAGATGGTTGTGTTTCTGAAATACTCAGACCAGCCCGTCTGGCACCAACAACCATGCCATGTTCAGAGTCCCTTAAATCACCTTTCTTCCTCATTCTGATGCTCGGTTTGAACTTCAGCAGGTCGTCTTGACCATGTCTACACGCCTAAATGCATTGAGTTGCTGCCATGTGATTGGCTTATTAGCTATTTGCGTTAACAAGCAGCTGAACAGGTGTACCTAATAAAGTGGCTGGTGAGTGATTGATTATATATGCATGTTAAACACTATATTCATTGACTGGTTGTGTGTCAACATTAGTTACAAATGTAAGCAAAATGAATTAACAGTTCAGTTGGTGAGTTCAGAAATATTTGAATAAGTAGTTGGACTATCATTCTTTGGAGAAATAAATTGGATTAGGAATGCAGGAAATGAGTTTATAAAAAAATTAATAATGGAGAGGATGTGTAAGAGAGTGGAGGATGGTGAGAAAATCTGTTTCAGAAGCAGCGAGGTGCGAAGAATGAGTCAGAGGGAATCGTGGTTAAAAGAAGCACAAATCACTGGAAGGAAGTGGATTATTCTTACATTTTGTGACATTTAGACAGCCCTGTTAATTAAATACCCTAATGAGCATTACTGAGGTGGTTCTTTTTTTTTGTCTTTTCTGGTTTTCTCCAGAACTTCAAAGACTTTGGCGACATCATTAAAGAGACTGTAAGCAAGAGCAAGCTCATCAGTCCTGTGCTGAGCGCCAAGACTGTCTGCCTCAGTCTGCAGCAGGTGTGCACTCACAGGACAGTAACCAGCCTCTAATTATCTCCGCCTCAGTGTTTTTATTGTGTCGTGAACTTCTAATGAATGCGCGAAATGCCTTTAACAGTGTTTGTAGTTTGAAAATCAGTAATCACATCTTTTGATAGTTAAATATTTGACATTAGTGGTGCTTTTTGAGTTATATCACCTTTCATCATTTTATCTGTTTATTCAAATATTGTGTGCTGTTAGGGAAAAATCTTTGCACTGAAAACAACCGCTGCCTACAAGTGACAGAAGCATATCAACATGTTGCTATATCTAAACGACTTTTTATAGGAAGATGAATGTTACATGTATATTGTCTTCTAAAATGGCAGTTTTACGGGTTTCAAGTTGCTTTGCTTTGTTTCCACCTGCTGAAAATGACCACACATATTCATGTCGTTACATTGTGGCCATTAATCTCCTCCAGAGGCACATGTGCATCCTCCTGTGTTTTTAAATGGGGAGAAAAGAAACATGTAAATCCCAGAATATATTCATTTTCTATAGTAGTTCAGTCGCTTCATTGTTTCCTATGGCAAACCTCACAGCAGTTCAAACCGGCGCCCTCTTCCATGTCTATAGGAGTGTTTGAATGGCTTGCCTTGTGTGTAACATGTTTATGTAAAGTCATGTTTGTGTGTGCTCAGCTGTTCTCTGAGATGCTTACGGAGGACCGCAGCAGGCAGGATCTGGGTGAGATCAGAGACTTGGCTAAGAGGCTTGCCATGAGCTTTGGCATTGATCTTCACCGCGTCCGCAAACCTCTGGTGGCCCTGCACATGTAAGTAACACACACATCTCTGACAAACACATTCAGGCCAGACCCGTCAACCCTTCTGATTTTACTATTTTACTTTCTTACACCTGTGAGGGCAGTTTTTCACCTCTTACAAGAAGCGTTTCATCATGTAGGCGGGTCTAAGCTGGGTCTGTACCTGCTAAACTCTGTTCTTGTCGTGTGTGGTCGCTGCCAGCTTATTGTGTACATATTAAGTTTTGCCAAGCGATAATGCAGTTGGTTATGCAGGGTTTTGAAGCGTACAGGCTATATTAACTGGTACTAAATTAAATAACTGGATCATTTTAACTACAGGATGCATTGATTTGTTTTATTTATTCTAATGTGAATTGTAAAAACACCCACAAGGTAAATCTGCTGCGTCGCATTGACTCTGGTACGAGGTATTCATTTGGATCATTTTTAAACAGATTGTACTTGTGTTTTTTGCACATTTTGTATTGTTTTCACCTGTTTGACGACGGCAGAGCTGCCGTATAGACAAAAAAATAGACCGGCCACATAAAACGGAGCTGCCTGATGTCTGCGAAGGCAAGTGCGGCTTCTACGGTCAGAGTAGCAGCTTCAGTTGATTATAATGAATGCGCTCTGCTGCTGCAGATGTGTCAAGTGTGTGAAGTGTCTGTGTCCTGTGTACTTCAGTCATTAGGGGCAGTTACAGCTCATCAGATTTAAAAGCAACAGATACTTTTCCTCTTACATGATAATCAACTCAGAATTGGTAATGAATCGTCACACTTGAAGGGTGCTGATTAAATATTAAGTTACATTTTTTACACTAAAGCTGGTCCTTCCATTTGAAATTAGTTTTTCAAGTTAATGTGTGTTGTTTTTGCCTTTAGGAACGGTGTACGTTTTGCATTTCGGGACCCACGGGAGGGAGAGGAGCAGCACACCAATGTGGCCTTCCTGGAGATTCTCAGCGAGTTCAGTTTCAAGCTGCTGCAACAGGACCGCGCCCTGCTGTGAGGGAGCTCAAACATGTTTACTCAAACGTGTCCATATGCTCTCTGTCCCTGTTCACCTGAGCGTCGGTATTTCAATACCAACGTCACAAACGAGCAACAGTGGTCATGCTGTCCGCCTTAACTGAATCTAGTGCTGGTGTTTCAGAGGATTTCATTGCCACATGTTACATCTCAGTACGTTTGCTTGCATCATTCCAGGACCACCGCAAAGCAAAACAAGTTTTTCACTTCAAAGAGGAGAGATAGGTTTTCTTGTCCAGTGGCCACGAGCTAATGGTACAAGTACCTTTACACTGAGCAAAATCAATAGATCTGCTAGTCCAAAAACTGGGCTGCAGCCTATTAAATCGAGATTTGTGGATATTGAAACACTTTCCCAACAGAGAATAATGTTCCCATTCTTTAAATGTCACTTTGTTTTATTGTAATGGATTGACTCTGTTTCATCATCAATTATAGAAATCTGGAAAAAGCTGAACTGCTAAATATTAACAAAGGTTTCTGAGTCTTTGTCCTCTCCTCTCTGTCACTCTGTCGTCCCCTCCCAGGGCTGCGTTTCTGAAATCAGAGTGTCCCAGTGCTGCCCTCTCCTGTCCGTCAGTCAGAATGTATCTGCGCTCCTTGGAAGTGCGCTCTGCTTCCAAAGCCAGAGAACAGGAGGAGGGAGGTGATGCTGCCTCCTCACATGATACCCCTGTAGCTAAACGCAAGAGGACCACTGCTCAGGGTGAGATGGACACACAGACTATAGAAATAACTGTGTGTATGGTTACACAGCATAGTTACAGGTATACTATGCAGGGATTGTCAGTTACTGGTGTGTCAGAGATGAGGGTCTGCAAAGGAACAGTTGTTGTAGTTTATCTTAATTTGGTGAAAGGAGGTTTCCCAACCCTCATGTACAACTTAATTAGGGCTGCAACGGTTATTTTCTTTGATTAATCTTTACTTTTTTCCAGATGAATTTTAGAGGAAAATAGTAAAAAAACAACAACAACAACATTATAATTATTATAAGTAGGGTTGGGTACCAAAACCCAGTGCCAGTATCACACCTGTTCCCGTACAACTGGTACCAGAAAAATGCCAAAGTTATCCTTTAATAGTGTTTTGTTTTTATTCATAGTTACATATTTAGGTAGACTTTAAACTATTAAGAGTTAATACATAGTTCAATGTCACATTGAGATTTGCCGTTGCAGTTTAAAAAAGCGGTTCTTTAATGTTGACTGGTTTTGTGCTCTATTTTTTTAATATTATTTTAACACCAATATGAGAAAAAACCCAAATGTCACGCAAACCTAATCACAAGTTCCTCCAAGCTTAAAGTAACATCTTTCAATTCCCCGTCATGTCTAAGCAACAGCACAGATTTTAAGATGTTTAATTTACGATGATATAAAACAGAAAAACTGCAAAAGCTCACATTTCAGAAGCTGGAACCAGAGAAGGTTGAATTTAAATGACTTAAATGATTCATCACTTGTTAAAATAGTTTCCAGTTTGCTGTTGGTTCACTTGCTAATTGGCTCTTTTTGGAAATAGTCCCCTCTCCTTCTGTCAGTGTGAATGTCTTTGTGAATCCATTGGACTGTGCAGGACCAAGTGACGATGTGACTGAATCTTCTCTGTAGTTTATTAAACACATGAAATGTACTTCTTCAATTGACTTGTGTTTCTTCCAGGCTCAGCGGCCAGCACAGTCAGAGGATCCTGGTTGGACAGCAGCAGCATCCACAGCAGCCTGCACACGCCAGCCCTCACCTCCACCGTCCAGAGACAGCCAGCCAAGCAGCCGGCCTCCAGGAAACCCACAGCCGCAGAGTCCGATATCGGCAGCGGCTTAACCGAGCCGGAGTCAGAGGATGAGTTCTCCTCGGGGTGAGTTGGGTTTTATCATCAGCACATTTGCAGTATCTACCATCTCAATTTCAGAGGTTCGGAAATAACTGCCAGGCACCTGTCAAATGCTGGAAATTGCCAAAGGCCAATTACTTTCTGTCTGTGTACCAGCCAGGAGTCAGCCTCTGCTCTGTTCTCTGAAGGAACACTATGTGCAGTGTTACTGGGCTAATGGCTGTGACTGTGGTCAGCAGAGGGAAGAGCTTATTCCTCTGGATACATGTTTCAGCTGCAGAGACATTTGATGTCTTGGTGAATTCTTCTGTGGTTGAAATAAATTTATATACAGTTATTTTCCCTCATCTGATAACTCAGCGTTCAAATAGATGCAGATACAGGATGTAGATGACAGGAAGGAGGGTTCCTGATGTGCTTTTCCCATTTTACCAGCCAGCTAGAATCTGTAAAGACTTTATGGCTGCTGTAATTTACCTGCTGCTGTTCACCAGGTCTCACATGCGAAAGGTGAAGCCCGTCAGACGACGCCAGCTCTCCTCCAGCATGTCTGGCCCCACTGTGGATCAGCACAACCTGAACTCCCACCTCACCTTGTAAGACTGATCTGACTGAAGACTGAAGAATTGTTTAAGTATCTCAAAAATTGTCTGATCTCAGTATTATTATATGAGAACAAACTGTTTTCTCCACAGACTGTCTCTGATCGAGGACGAAGATGCAGAGAGAGAAGAGCCTCAGATTGAGGATTACGAAAGTGACTCTGAGCAAGAATCTGCATACACACTGGTAAACAGAAATCTCGGAGCATGTTAGTCATACCATTTTACAACAAATTGCTCATTTACATCAGCTACACTGTGCTTATGATTAATGAGTCAGCTTCAGATCAGTTGGGTGTTTACTAGAGATGTAAAGGTTCACAAAATTCACGCTTCAGTTCGACAGACACAGTGGTGTTACGGCCCGGTACATTTTCAATACAGCAAATTTGTAATCAGTTTATTTATTAAAACCATCAGAAATTATGATGGTTTTTTTGGGGTTTTTTTTACATTGAACAGTGATGCACCTGAGTGAACCATCTTCTGGGGTGTCTTCTTTGCAGCATATAAAACAAAAGTGCCCCTAGTGGTATATTAATGCAGCTTGTACGGTATTTATACACCATTAATTTATGTTTATAAGTGTTTGTTTTTGCCACTGACAGGCTCAGATTGTTTTTAAATTTATGACAACATTATGGAAATGATCCCTACAGAGACGTGTTTGCTGAAGAGCAAGATTCTTTTTGTTTCCAGTTAACATTACATTGCAGCCTGTTTGGGAACTGCCGGCTGCAGCGCTCTTTTTCACTACTGGACCAATTTTATTTATTGTCGTTCCCATTATTCACTGAGACACAAAAACATGGGAAGATAGAGTGCAGGTTTAAAAGGAATACAGAGGTTACCCTTTAGGGGCAGCATCCCTGTTGAGTTCTAATTTTCTTCTTCTTGTTTTTGTGCTGCAGCCTTCCACACGTCACACCCCTGCCAGCATCCTTGATGAGCTCTTTGACTGAGGGCACACAGATCTGGGCTGCCTGGGGAAAAATGCTTCTTTTTCAACAGTCTCTTCAACAGTGCTGCGGTTTTAGTGGTACATTTGAGTGCATTAGGGCCATCTGTCCTTCTAAATGACCCTTTACTGAGTTCACCTATTAGATTGATTCCAGTCATTAATTTTGTTGAAGGGGAGGACAAAGGAAAAATGATTATGCAGTCTGGGGACAAAGTTGTTGGTATTCACTGTGAGAATGTTCATGTTTTAAACACAGTATGTTGACAAGAAATGTTGCTGTTCAGTCAGATCCCTGCGGACTGGAAGCAAGCTAGAAGTCTCTCCTCCTGTGTTCAACTTGTTGAAGTTTCATAATGTCAGTCACTGTTTTTGACAGCACTGTTGTTTGTGTAACTCCATAAATAATTCATGTTAATTAAAAGATACTTAATTTAGCAAAGTAACACTGAACGTGTCTTTAATGAGATCACAAGAAAAGGTGTTTACGAGTGGGCATGACCGTGTGATGTATGTAAAGTAATCAGTAATATGCTAACAGGCAAATTAAAAGAATGTACATACTCATTTATTTTCTGTAACCGCTTATCCTGTTCGGGGTGGCATGGGGGGCTGGAGCCTATCACAGCTGATTTTATGCGAGAGGCAGGGTACACCCTGGACAGGTCAACGGACTATCACAGGGCTGACACATAGAGACAGACAACCATTCACACTCTGATTCACACTTCTGGACAATTGAGTCACCAGTTAACCTGCATGTCTTTGGACTGTGGGACGCTGACACAGGGAGAACATGCAAACTCCACACACCAGGTGACAATGCTTTCCACTGCACTACCATGCTGCCAATGCACATACTGTAAGATATTATCATTAAATGAATATGGACTAGTTAGAAATACAGTTTATGCTCCCAGCGTCTTTATTTTCTAAAAGATTTTTCTTTTTTCTTTACTTTTTTAAAATTAAATTTAGTACCTAATGAGAATAATATACCAGGGTCTAGCAATTTGAAGAGACATTTTTTTTAACTGATAAAATAAATAAATAAAATACTAATACAAATTTTTAACAGGACAAACTAAATACATAAAAACAATACATATTATGTAAAACGAAACGGCAATACAGTCTACTGCTCTCACTAATTTCTAAATCTAATTCTAATTCATTTAATGTAGAAAAAGACCTTTGTTGGTGAATTTAAGTATACGAAAACTTATTGACGCTATTTTAAGATTGATAATGTATGCTTGGTTTTCTTTTATTATTTAAAACCTCTGAGTCATGTTTATAAAATGAATTAAAGTTTGCCATAACATTTTCAGAAATGAAGTATAATGAAATAAGAAAATACTACATCTTCCCACAGTCTAGTACAGTAATGCCTAAAAAGTAAAGGTATAAAATAACTACAAATTTAAAGGACACCTCCTTTATCTAATTAGTAATGGAATATTTGTATAGAAGCCACATGCATGATCATTATTGCACTGTGAATATGTTGTGTATCGTTCTTTTATTGTGTCTTTTTATATCTTTTATATGTTTTGTCTTGCTCTTAGCTGGACCACTGAATCTGTAATAAAGTTTATTATTATTATTATGTCTGTCAGTCAAAAAAATAATGTGTATTTCAAGTGCTAATGTAAAAACTTATATCATGTAAGCTATAATAGCTGAGTGTTTAATCCAGTTGACACAGTGTACAGTGTGGGGTTCACTGTGGGGTCACTGCTGTATGGAATCCAATCATCGACTTTCGCGCCATTCCTGACGAAGAGGGCGGAAGTGTGCCGAGTCACGTGACACGCCATCGCCCGCAATTTTCGCGCCACCACGAAAGCCCGCCTCTCCCTGCGGAAAGAAGCCACGCGATTGGCTGCTGCGGACGTCAGACTCGCGCCACTTCTCGCACCGCGACCGGGGAAGAAGTGCAAAGCGGCGAGTGAATGAACGCAGGTCTGCTGTGACAGTGAAGTGATTTAACACCGAATTTAAACCGTATTTCAGTCCGGTGGCGCCGTCAGGAGTTTGAAACCAAGTTATCTCAGCCGAGGGTCAACGTGTGCAGCCATGGCTCGTAAGGATTATGCGGCAGAGAAAGGTAAGGGGTTAACTTTCACAATAACGGCATGGCAGCAACAGGTTGGCCTGGATGACTGAACTTGCTAAAGCTATTCTTTTAAATGCTCCTTGCAAACGTAAGTTAGTGACCGTATGTCACGGAGTGCGTTTGGTTGGTTTGAAGTTCTCTAGCGATCTTAAACAACTCATCATGTTTGAGCAGTAACGATACAGAGAAGTCAGTCACTCATCTGATAGTTGCTCATTTCTCCCTCTGCATTAACATGTTCGCTGGGACCACAGCCCTTTAAGATATGCATATTATTGTGCACTTTTATTGTATGGTAAAATAAATCCTGCAACGTTACGCGAGGGACAGATGTTGAAGACACAGACTTGTGAACGTTACCTAACTTGTTGGTAACTAGTTAAGTATTCTCTGTGAGCTTGTGACTGCACAGTGACCCGGATGGAGCCGTTTAAACAAAGGAGCAGGCGCCACTGTGCAAGCACATGTCCAACAATAACTGAAACATGCTAACGTTAAGTTAACGAAGACGGAGCGGAGTTTCCTTGTAGCGACGTGTTTCTGTCGTAAAGTTGAAGCCGCATGCTCCTGATTGTTTTATAATATGTAACGTAACGATTAAAACTCGGATACTCGTAAGGTTTGGCATCCACATGAGGTTTTCAAGTCGGCGTTACTCGGTTGAGGTTTCTAACAGATGTTAGGTTAGCTAGACCGACGTGATGTTTAGCTAACGGACGTTATGTTTATCTCGGTTACGTTAAAAGCTCCTAGCTTGTTTAGTAACGATGAAGCGGCGCTGCATAGGTTAAAACTGGCAAATAAAAAATCACAAATGAGCTTCAAAGTTGCCCTTTTCACTCTTGTAACCATTTAAGATCAAGAAAATCAATGTTAAAGAGTTTTTAAATTATAAAAACCAATATAGTGTTCCACAAACTAACGTTGCTGCTGCTAGCAAACAGACGTTATGTCAGCATGCTAGCGGCTAGCTAACGTTAGCTCACCTCAGCGGTTGTTACTGTCAGTTACACCAGTTAATTTTGCGTTTAGTTTTACTGACTGTTTTAATCAAATGCTAGCTGGCTAGTCGGCTGCCTTGCTAAAGAGCACTGCGAAAGACTGTCTGCTAGGGGTTTGGATTTAAAACACACTTTATTTGTAGGTTAAATACACGAATATGTGCCAACGCGGACTATAGAGTTAATCGGCACTCCGACGGAAATGGCTATTAAAAAATAAAATAAATAACAGCAACGTTACAAGCGTCATCCTCTACCTTTCAGTTATAGTTAATTTAATTGCCGTAACGTTTATATCTAAAACACTGTTTTTTATTTTTATTTTTGCCCTTTAACTTAAAACTTTACAACCCGAAACTTAACAATGAGCTGAGCCATCTTCAGTCAGTGAATGCTGCATCACTCAGGCGCTTCACGGTCGGAAACCGCCATCGTTAAACATTAAACCACCGAGCTCTTACCGCTTAGAAAACACGTTAAGATTAACAGAGATATGATGTCGACGTAGCTGTCTGTGTCGAGCACAGCCGCCGCTAACACGAGCTGACGTTAGAAGATGGCTGGCCGTGGTTTTGAAAACAACAGCCCGGACTATTTTGAAGAGCGGAGGGGGGTCGCGGAGGGATCCTCGAGTGACGAGGCACAAAAGCCATGTGCTGCTTTGTTTACAATAACATCCTCGAACAGAGAAATAATAAAGCAGAGCTGCAGATTTTCTGCCACAGCGACAAAGTAAGTGGAGTATTTTAATCGCCGTGCCAGCGCTAGTTTTGTTTCTTGTAACGTGGAATTAAATATAGTTAGTAGTTGTGTCTGTTTCGAGAAGTGAGGGATATTTTCTCTCTAAAAAAAAATGGACACTGAACTGAGCGCGCCTGTTGTTGTATTTACATTCTCACCACGGAGCTATCTGCTGCGTAACGACGATTATTTTACTCTAAAACTGTGATAGTAGCAACACAGGAGTGGGATTTGGTTCGTGTAGTGCATCAGTGGCAGTTTGTGCTCCACTGTAGTGACTCATCGAGATTACAGGATGCCATGTTACTCAACAAAGGGGGTCGTCGCAGGACAACAAATTAGCTCCCAGTTTGTAGGCCCACTGGTGGTGGTGTTACTAATCAAGCTTTAAAACTCAGAAAGCAGCTTCAATATTCAAACAAATGAAAAGATAACACTGGCAAACAATCAATTCTTTGTGTGGCCATATAGTGAACAAACAATCTCCACCTAGTGTCTGCTGGATGTGGCCTGTGTTTTTCTGCTGTGAAATAATGCTGGGGTGTGTGTTGTTGTTTTTTTGTTTGTGTTGCAGAAAAATGCAAAAGGTTCCTGCAGGAGTTTTACACAGAGGATGACAATGGGAAGAAGGTGTTTAAATATGGAGCTCAACTTGTAAGTATAGTAAACAAAGAGGAAATGAGCTGTCAGAAGTGGATGTTTTTGGGTTTGATGAAAAGTGTGGTTGACTGAAGGATGGTACTGTCACACTAACCTGAATTCAATGGAGAGGTGAATGCTGATGAGTGGTGGAGTATTGTTTTAAGATGGATCCTATTTATTCCTCTTTATTATAATTTGTAGCCACTCTTTGTCACCTTGAACAGTTGTTTCTGAACCAAATGTCTTCAAAACTAGTGTTTCTTTGCATGTTTTAGAACAGGTAATTTCTTTTTTTGTATGAAGTGATAACATGGGGAGCCAGTGTGGCTTCAAAGATAGTTTAGGCTACCTCACAGGGGTTCAAAATCACGCAGGAAAAAGCAAGCACTCTCAAAGCTAAACACACTTGTAAGGTGCACAGCCAAAAACCATCAAAAAGGGAAAACTGAACTGAAAAGCACATTGAGAGTGCTGGCATTTTCCCTTTTTTTTAATTTTATTTTTTAACCTCACAAGGGTTCCCATGAACCACAATGTCCCCAGTTCTTCATGGGTCTTTTGTTGCACCTAATTAATTTTTTTACTGTCATATTTTTACTATAGCTATCTCATAAAAGCATAAAATGGCCCCAAAATGATAGTAACAAAGTAAAGCTGTTTTATACAGCGGGTATATGCCTTTGGGCTCTACCCAGTGACTGCTAGGCTAAATATCACCGTTGCTTTCTTAAGGGCTGCTCAGCTATTGTAAAAATCTTAATCACAATTATTTTGGTTAATATTGAAATCACAGTTATTTAACTCAGTTATTCAAAGGCTCTCCAGCTCTGTCATTTTGCATTGAGGTGAACTAAACCTGCCTCAGCCCTGCTGAGAGAGTGAGTTTGGGCTTTTAGGATGAAACGAAAGCGCTGTGCTGTAAAGGAAAGGGACTGCGCTTTATTAATAACACAAGACAAAATTAGTGTCATTGTGGAACAGGATGCAGCACAATAATTATTGTGTCTTTTCTTATCTTGTCATAATTGCCTCAAACAAATTCCAATTTCCCAACCCCGATGTTCTCATGATTACATTATAAAAGATAAACATATCCTCACTTTTATTAAAATGTGTAGTCCAGTGCACTTCGTCACTACATCATAACCAATATCTGTCACAGCAGTCTAATGTTTGTGGAAGTGTCAGGGTGTCATTGTTGTGTTACTGCGCCACATCTGTACAGTCTGTTATGTAGTAACGTGACTCGACTAATCGGTTGTCTGTGTGTACAGGTGGCACTGGCCCACAGGGAGCAGGTGTCTTTCTTCGTGGAACTGGACGATGTGGCCGAGGAATACCCCGAGCTGGTTGAGAGCGTCTGCGAGAATGCCAAGCGCTACACGGAACTGTTCGCTGACGCCGTCCACGAGCTGCTGCCAGAGTATAAAGAAAGAGATGTACGTGCATATGCACAGTAGGACATTTATGTATTTCACAGTCCCTACCAGATTTGAATTGTGATGGGGTGATAGGTGGCCCTCCAACCACTTTCTAACTCACAACAGAAAAATTGATTATACCAGGATTATTTTTTTGTACTTTGAATGTAAATATGTTGCAAGAGTGCATTTTTAAAAAGCATATTAATAGAGATTGTTAATCCCATGGTATTCATGTTTGACTAAGGGATTTTTAACCATGATCAGGGTGCTTCAGATGCCATTTTTTGACTGCCAGCCTCCACACAGTTACTATGCTATGTATTTTTTTTTTTTTACTTATTTTTCCTTCACCTAGTGTCTTCATCCAGTGCAGCACTCCCTAATTTTGTCTTCATTGATAATGTTTGTTTATTTACTTGCTCACATGGCCTCATATCATTTTGCTAAAATGGCCCCTGGGCAAAGGAAGTTGAGTATCCCTGCTGTAGGGTTTAATAAATAAAGTTAAAGCATTTTTATCAGACCAGCTGTAGTAAATAGACAACAATCAAGTCACAGTATCACATTCACATTTTCAATAGTTCATAGCACCTTTGCATCTGTAAAATACTTGTTAATTAAAATGGAAATGCAAAAATACTTCTGTCATATCCAGATTGTGGCCAAAGATTCCTTGGACGTGTACATTGAGCACAGGCTGATGATGGAACAGAGGGGTCGCGACCCTGCAGACACCCGAGACCCTCGTAACCAGTACCCACCTGAACTCATGAGGAGATTGTAAGTTGAATAAAAATGGTTCTACTGTTCTGCATTAAATGTTGCATATGCATCTACGTTTGAACACCTTTTTTTATGAACGTCATCTTCCTCCCACAGTGAGCTGTACTTTAAGTCTCCCACCACTGGTAAACCCAAAGTGGTGCGCGATGTGCGAGCGGACAGCATCGGGCATCTGGTGGCAGTTCGAGGCATAGTGACCCGCGCCACTGAGGTCAAACCAATGATGGCTGTCGCAACGTACACATGTGACCAGTGTGGTGCCGAGACCTATCAACCAGTAAGATTGGTTTTATCCTGGGGTCCTTTACATACTGTAACAATACGCACATTTATGAGGCGTCCCTCATGAACTCCCTCCATCCTTCAGATCCAGTCTCCCACCTTCATGCCCCTCATCATGTGTCCCAGCCAAGAGTGCGTCACCAACAAATCCGGAGGTCGACTCTACCTGCAGACCAGAGGCTCCAAATTTGTCAAGTTCCAGGAGCTGCGCATTCAGGAACATGTAAGGAGCTATGAACGACACTCATCCACTGTCACCATATGTCGTTACTATACATTGTGTTGTTGCGATCTTGGCAAGTTTCCATTTTCTCATGAGTTTCTCCCATCGTCCCGCAGAGTGACCAGGTGCCAGTTGGAAATATTCCAAGAAGCATGTCCATATACGCCCGCGGAGAAAACACACGTCTCGCCCAGCCAGGAGACCACGTAGCCATCACCGGAGTCTTCCTCCCTCTGCTGCGCACAGGCTTCAGACAGGCTACTCAGGTATGTTTGTGGCTTTAACTCGAATTTAGGATTTGTCTGTTTTTATACCACATAGCAACAGGCATTAAATCCTTTTTTCCCCCCTGTACATCAGCTGTCCATCGTCCTAAAATGTTTCCTGTCCTAATTTGGCTCTGGTTATTTCAGGGTCTCCTGTCAGAAACATTCCTGGAGGCTCATAGCATCACTCTAATGAACAAGACAGAGGACGATGAGCTCGGCAATGACGATCTGTCTGAGGAGGAGCTGCGCAGCATTACAGGTTGGAGCATATGGCCACTTCCACACAAATAATTTTTCATTTTAAAACTATCTGCACACACCAGCAGTAAAGAGCCATTTCAGAAATAATCGCTGTCCATACCAACACACCTGCAAACTTGTTTCGCATGACTATTCATGTGAACTGGGCATGTGCTTGCCGATGTAAACAGGATGCAGATTGTGTACTCTGCTGTTAGTTAATCGGTTACAGAAAATACTAAAGAGATGGCGAAAAGTAAGACCAGAGATTCTTGGCGTGGGCCATCGGCAAGGTTAAACCATTTCGGAACACTTGAGTCTAAAGCCTGATTTATGGTCGTGCGTTGAATCGACGACGTCGCTACGTTGTAGGCTACGGGGCTACGCAGAGGGCTCGCCGTAGCCCCCGGCGTAGCCTGACGTGCATCTCCCCAAAAATGTAACTACGCGTCGAGGCGACGCGGACCCAGCGCAGACCGGCACGGCTGTGATTGGTTTGCTTGGTAGCAACGCATTTCCGGTTCCGTATTTCCACCGCCATCCCCGCCGTCTTTAAACATCTTCTATTGCCATGTAGATGTTGTTAAGGCTCATTATATATATGCCATTATGCACAACGTTCAATACGGATACGGCCGGAGCCGTCTGTCCGTGCTCCGCGTTCATTTCTCTGTGACCGAAAAAGCCGGAAGCTAAACGAAGAATCAACTAGAGACGACGATAACCACTCAGGAAAGGAACGAAGCCTCCTACTGCTCTGGCGGTGAATTGCACCGCGACGAAACAGAGTGACGGAGAAGTTCAAAGGGTTCACGACGGCGTCACGGCAACCACGTAGCGACGGCGTCGACTCAACGCACGACCATAAATCAGGCTTAAGGCAGTGAGTGCAGTAGAAAATGGGTGTGAGTCATTGGTGGTACAGGGAGCACAGAGGACGCCACGGCATTGCAAAAATGGCCACATATGAAGGATAAAATCACAAAAGCTTTGAAGGCCTATTTGTAATATTTTGGCTAAACAAGTTGTGACTGGTTAGACCCATGTGGGAAGTTGACGTTGGTCTCGTCATGGTTTTAAAAGTACGTTTTCATTTTAAAATGTGTGTGATGGCCGGACAAAATCGGACAATGCTGATCATTTCCTCTGTCCTTTTTTTGAACTGAAGTGATGTATTATCTGTTACAGAGGAAGGATTTTATGAGAAACTAGCTGGCTCAATTGCACCAGAGATCTATGGACATGAAGACGTAAAGAAGGCTCTGCTCCTGCTGCTGGTTGGAGGAGTGGAACAGGCACCCAAAGGCATGAAGATCAGAGGTGAGCGCTGACTCAGGTCCTTTGATTTGTTACTAAACAATAGACAATGGATTAGGGACTGTTTATCTAAATGCGTTGTCCCAGGAGCAAATCATTACCCAAAAATACACTGTCATACTGTTGAATACATCCCATGGGATATACCTTCTTGTTTAGGTTAGGGTGATAACACTGCCAATTTTGTACATATAACAAACACCTGTCTCCTATCAATATGTTCGGGTGTTTCTAAATCCCAAAGCATTTCCCCTTCTGTGAAATTTTGTAATAACTGAACGCTCTTCCTGTTTTGGCTCCCCTCTCTCTCTTAAGGCAACATAAACATCTGCCTGATGGGAGACCCAGGAGTCGCCAAGTCCCAGCTGCTGTCCTACATTGACCGTCTGGCTCCTCGAAGTGAGTACAGTCATGTTAGTGGGAGTAACAGTCCTGCATCTGGTTTAATATTTTATCCAGTGAGGCATTTTCTTTCCATTACGTGGTGAAATATTAACTTTTGATGTGAGGGTGTGAGTAGAGAAGAGCTGAGGCAGGTTTCAGACACAGTAGTTTTGCCTGCTTATTCTTCTAGTTTCCATTTTTATTAACAAGCTGACGCCAGTATCTGAATGTTTTGGGCATTGTTTGTTATTTAAATACAAAATTTATGATGCTGCCATTTCATCCAGGTTTGCTCACTGTGTCCCGTCCCCTCTCTGATCTTCAGGCCAGTACACAACAGGTCGCGGTTCGTCTGGTGTCGGTCTGACTGCCGCGGTGATGCGTGACCCTCTGACTGGAGAGATGACCCTGGAAGGTGGAGCCCTGGTGCTAGCTGACCTGGGCATCTGCTGCATTGACGAGTTTGACAAGATGGCTGACGCTGACCGCACGGCCATCCACGAGGTGATGGAGCAGCAGACCATCTCCATCGCCAAGGTAACGAGAACCGCACTGATGGTTAAAATACTCTCATCTAATGCTTGTGTCACATCGTTACTAATGTTGCTACTCCTCTACAGGCCGGCATCATGACCTCCCTCAACGCCCGCTGCTCCATTCTAGCAGCAGCCAACCCTGCATATGGCCGCTACAATCCCCGGAAGAGCATCGAGCAGAACATTCAGCTGCCAGCTGCTCTGCTCTCCCGTTTCGACCTGCTCTGGCTGATCCAGGACAAGCCGGACGCCGACGCTGACCTGCGTCTGGCCCAGCACATCACCTACGTCCATCAGCACTGCCGCCAGCCGCCCACTCACTTCACCCCCATTGACATGAAGCTGATGAGGTGATAATAATCTATAATGTACTTCAAAATATCAAACCTACTAATGCACAAAACAACTTTGTCTTAACAAAAATCTGAATCTCTTCAGGCGTTACGTCGCAGTGTGTAAGAAGCGGCAGCCTGTGGTGCCCGAGACGCTGGCTGATTACATCACCGCTGCTTATGTTGAGATGAGGAAAGAGGCACGAGTCAGCAAGGACACCACCTTCACCTCTGCCCGTACCCTCCTCTCCATCCTCCGTCTCTCCACTGCCCTGGTGAGAACTACATGTCAACTCCTTAATGGTCCTTAATGGTACCATTGACTTTAATGTGCCAAATAACAGGGTTCCCGCAAGTCCTGGAAAATTATGTCAGCATTCTCCTTTTTTGTTTAGCTGAGAATGAAGTATTGCGCTATCAGAGTTGCCCAAAACCGATAATGCTCACCGATGGTGATGATCGTCCTTGTGTGTCGTCATCAATAGTCTAGTGTGCGATAAAGTGCTTACAGTGCAGGTAGTGACGATAACCTGGCCTACTGCAGTGTGAGCACTTCTTTCCCACGCTGGACAGAAGATCTCCAGTCAACACCGGAGATTTCATCATCTTCATTCCTCATCATGACTCAGCAACAGCACATCAGATAAATGTATACATGTGTTTTTTCAACTGTGTTTTGGTGTTTTTCTGAGACTGCATCAAAAGAAGAGTTTATTTCCTGGACTGAGTGTGTAACGGTGATCTGGTGTCGGCCTCTGGGTGTCAAAAGTGCTGTTTGTGCAGGTAGCAGTCATCCACCTACTGCAAAACCAGCACTTCAGGCAGACAGGTTGGCGATGTGCTGCACACAGATGGCCACAAGGGGGCGCACTGCGACCACCCCTGTGTGAAAGGAAAAACTGCTTGAATGTAAATAATCAAGAACGTGTTTATTTGCACCACATCGGCTGAACTCTGCGTTTGTTCAGATGCTGCAGGTGGATAATGGTCATGAGTGAGGCGCAGAGGAAGGTTTGTCTGATCCTGGCCAGCTTTGCAGGGTGGGCAGTCAGCCTGTGCGCGTTCGGAGCAGCTGTGCAAACCCATGCAAAACTGACCATGGCCAGAGCCGTCATCAGTGTGTTCGACATCAAATGTATCTGTAAAGTGTTGACCATGTTTGTTTGGTGTTTTAATTTCAACCTGTAGAGAGACTAGCTGGTGTTGAGAGGCGGAGACTTGGGCAATTGCCGGCCATCCCAGAGGGCATTGCACTTGTCTCGGTCTGACAGTGCCGGCACAGCGCAGCCGTCGTAATCAAGACAGATCTGCTGTCATCTATATCTCCTCTGTGATACACATTTCTTTAATCCTCCATCTCAGTCACAATCTCCGCTCTTTCCTTTTGTCGCCTCTCTGCAGGCTCGCCTTCGCATGATGGACACAGTGGAAAAGGAAGACGTCAACGAGGCGATGAGACTGATGGAGATGTCAAAGGATTCACTCCAAGCTGACAAGTCCAGCACCACAAGGTTAGTGTTAACAATCTGTTAAAGGTACCATTTGTTCAGCTCCCGCTTTACGTAACATGAGTGACCGGATGTCGTCTGACCTGGAAGCCGCTTTTATGAGTTCCTCCTCTGCCTGTAACAGTAGCTGCATATCCTGCAGGAAGCCGTAAAAGCTCTCTGGATTTTTATGGAGCTCTCTTCACACGGAAGCATGTTCACTGAGGCAGGCGTCGAAACCTGTGACGTGTTAACACCCCCTGAACATATACTGTTCCCTGTGCTTTTAAAGTTTGAGGAGGCTTTCTACAACAATATGAGGGTGAGAAAGACGTGTCTTAACGACATCAGATTCACCAATAAGCACTTTTAACGTCAGGTAACGTTTCCCCCTGCATTAAAATAATTGCCATGCAAATAAGGCACATGTGCTTTATCACTGAAAGTTTACAGTTTTTACAGTTTTCATTAGTCATTCATTTTCCAGGCCTGGAGAAGTCATAGAACTTGAAAAAATCATGGAAAGTTTTGGAAAAGTGGAATTTTGTGTGAAATAAAATTGTTACAGCAATCTTCCGTGGATAAACTTCCACATAATGTAACATAACGGCAAGTTTGTTTTCTGTAGCTGTCGATGCAACAAAGCTCTAGTATGCATCAGTGCACGACAATGTTTTGTTCACCATCACTTCACTTGATTTTCTCCCTGCGTTCAGTCTCTCTCATCTATGCCAGCAAGCTGAAATTATGTTTGAAAAGTTTTGAAAAAGCTGTGAAATTTTGTCCATAGGATGTGTGGGAACCCCGGTTTTAAGACTGAGATTGCTTTTATGTCGTCTTGTTGAGAACGAAGTTGGAGGCAGATGTTTAGTTAATGCTGGCCTTATATCAAACAACTTTTCGGGCAGTATCCACTGTCATAGACCCAATGTCAGAACAAAATCTGGAGTTTTACCCCAGTTGCAACACATACCCCTGATCAGGATCGCTTGTAAGGCAGTCAGAAGCCCAGTTCAGACCGAAGATTTGCGACAAGAAAGGCTGAAACAGGCAACTCCTTGCAATGTGTCGCTCTGCAACGTTGTAAAAACCTGCCGGTTCACACCAATGTAACTAGATGAGATGGTGTATCATCTCTATGCGACAGCTCTCTGTACGTCTGTTCATTCTTTACAGGTTCCATTTTTTTATTTATTTATTTATCATTAAATTGATGTTCGACTCAATCATGCTGGTTCCAAGGTCTGAAAGTCTCAAACGCTCAATCCTTTCTCTACAGGACTCAGCGCCCGGCCGACGTCATCTTCTCTCTGGTGCGCGAGCTCTCCACGGAGGGCGTGGCGGGCCGCGGTGGAGCCGGCGGAGTGGTTCGCATGTCTGAAGCAGAGCAGCGCTGCGTCTCTCGTGGCTTCACCCCGGCCCAGTTCCAGGAGGCGTTGGAGGAGTACGAGGAGCTGAACGTGTGGCAGGTGAACCAGGCTCGCACCCGCATCACCTTTGTCTGAAGAAACTTGGGACACTTTCCTGCACTGTTTCAGCCACCCGAGGGGAAAACTTCACTGTGGGCTTTCTACAGACTCGTACTGGGGCTCTGCATTTTTCCTCCTTCAGTATTTTGTAACCTGGACGTTTTTTTAAGCATGACCATTATGCAAGAATCCCTGCTGTCGGAGATCCATAGCTTTTTTTATGTATCTCGATTCCTGTTCACCAGTAAATCTCTTGTAAATATGTATGTCAGAATTTGGATTGTGTAGCATCTGCAGTTTAGAGCTTAAAGCTTGTAGTTCCTTTGACACGGAGCATTTTTGTACATTTTATACACTGTAATGCAAAATTAGGCCATATAAATTAACGTTGAGCCTTGTATTGTGACATATAGTTATAATAAATTGATGGTTCAGTAATGCTATGCTTGCTGTGGATGATTTGGACTCAGTGTGCACATGTATGAAAGTGTTAGTGTGCCACAATCATGCCTGAACACCTGGTTTGGTACCGGAGCAGCCATTTTGACATAATTGTTGCTTTCAGTAAAACATGCTCGTAAAACATGCGTACACACACACAAACACACACACACACTGTTACAACTAACAATTATTTTAATTATTGTTTAGTCTATAAATGCATGAAACGTCCAAGTTCCTAAAAGCCCGAGGCTGTGTCTTTAAATATGAATGTGCAGTTCAGTGCTGCAGCGATGTCATTCTTTGAGATTTTGTGTCCTGATTAATTATTGATTTAGTCTAATAAGAAGAGGAACATGTTGGAAATGGTAGCAGTCAGAAGTTCCCAGAGTACAAGTTGTGGGGTTTAAGTATTTTGTTTTGACTGACCAACAGTTTAAAACCCAAAAACGTTCAGTTTACTGTCACATTAAACAAAAGAAGCTGAAAATCTTAACAGTTAAGATGCTGTTAATAGGTAATAATTGTTTTTTTTACCTTAAGTCTTAAAATACTATGAATTCATAGATGTAAAAATAAGGTGTTAATTGTTCAACTTCCCACAGTTGTTAAACTTGGACAGGTCATGGAATTTCACACATTTTCCAAGCCTGGGAAAGTCATAGAATTAATATAAGTGATTGAAAGTTTTGGAAAAGTAATGGAATATTGTCGTTTGTAATCACATTGTTGCAGCGATCTTTCGTGGATAACCTTCCACCTAATGTAACGTAACGGCAAATTTGTTTGCTTTAGCTGTCAGTGTAGCACTAATATGTGTGTCTGTGATGTTTGGGGGACCATTACATATGTTTCTTTGTCTCGCCTTGTTTCAACTCTCCCTTCATATACGCCAGCTTACTGAAATTATGTTTGAATAGAGTTTGAATCGGATGTGTTAAAATCGCAAGGCAAGTTTTTTCTAAACAATGTATTTCTATTGGTGATTCAATAAAGACGCACAGCGTATTAATAAACAAACACAGAACCAGTAAGGACAACAAAACAACCCCATCAACCCAGGAACAAACAGAGAAAGCCGGACCAGTCACAGGAAATCTGATAGACAGGAAAGAAAAGGAAAAAAATAAATAAAAACAAATTAATTTAAAAAAGAAATGTATATATTTATTTTAGAAAAGGGGAAAAATAACCACAAATTAAGTTGTGTGACATCAGTAGGGGAGTATAGCATGTTTCATTACATTTTTTTCAGCTTCTATATTTGTCACAAACAGTTAAAATGGCTGCCAGGTGGCAAAGAAGCGTGCTGGTGATCCTTTAATAAAACAGATTTTCTCCAGTTGTAAATGATGCATAACGTCCTTGACCCAGTGTCCATATGTTGGAGGTGAAGAGTCCTTCCATTTACACAGGATGAGCCTTCTGGCCAGAAATGAACAGAAAGAGACAATTTCCACTTGGGCTCGACTCAAGGTAACACCTAGAGGAGTTACTCCAAATATTGGCAAGGCAAGTTTGGCAAAAATAATAAAAAATATTATGGATCCTTGAAAAGTCATGGAAAAGTTTTGAAATTAAAAAATGTCTTAAGTTACAAAAGTCTTTATTCTAAGACATGGAAAACAGGATTTTTTTTTTACTTTTTAAAAATAAGTTGCACAATGCCTCTCAACAGAATGCCTTATTTTAAAGGGCACCTTTCAAAACACCCAAGGTAACTTTACAGAAAATAACATCAAGATGTGTGAATTGGGCAGACGTTGCTGTGATAAAATCAGTCAGACTGTTAAATAGGAAAGGGGGTGGCAGGCAGAGGGTACAGTCAGTGTTAAAGTGCATAAGCCAGTTTGAACAGGTGGGTTTTGAGATGTGATCTGAATGATGTTATGATGTTATGATGTCAGAGTTCCAGAGTTCCAGACCTGGGGGCAGTGCAGCTGAAAGCCCTGACACCCATAGTGCTGAGGCGTGAGGGGGGAATGGTCAGGAGACCAGCACTATGTTTTGTTGGCACAAGGAGAGGCGTACAAGGCTCCGTGTATTTTATGCAATAAGTTTTTCAAAGTCGTCACGATGGGAATGAAGGCAGAGCAATCCAGCACGCAGGTTGAGAAAGTGAGAAACACAAAATCTCCAAGAAATCTCACCAACAAACACCAGATGTGGTTCTACCCTCGTCTCTGCCTTGAGACAAAAGATTTTTTTTAAACAAGGTTATTTTTATTGACAATTCAATAACGGGCACAGAGCATCAACAAACACAAAAACAAACACCTACCCATCAACCCAGGAACATACAGAGAAAGCCAGACCAGCAAAAGGAAATCCAAAAGACAAGAATGAGAATGACATGTAGTATGACAGCAACACATAATGCAGGCGTGGTCCAATTCTAAGTGTTTAAAATGTAATGGTGAACATGCTGAGACCAAAAAATAAGCCTCTTTGTGTGTCTGTGAGTTGATAACACGTCCTGTCAGAAAATCAGGTGTTCCCTGGGTAAAAATAACCACCTCTTAGAGCTGACAGCGTTTTAGAAAAACTCATTATAAATGTACATTTAAGGCCGTGTGGGTCATTATCTATGATTTTTACTGTCTTTCTGGCCGAGATACTGTGTTAGTCGGCAGCATTTTCCCCCACGGTTGCAGTGGTCCCAGCAGGTGTTGCTTTCCTCCCAGACTTAATGGTGAGTTTCCATTTGAAGTCTGTTCTCTTTATGACTTTGCTGCTGAAAGCACAGGGGCTTTTATTCCTAATTGGCGCCAAAGGGCCCATATTAAATGGTATTAAGGGAAAGGAGGAGACAAGAGGTTTGGGTCACAGTTGGTGGAGTCCTATTGGACAGGGGGTAATGTTTCAGGGGGTCTGACACACACAGCTGTATTTAACCCACTCGGCCCTGTCAGTGCAGTGAAGACCGCTTCCTGAGCCAGGTGAGTAAAACACTGTGTGATGATCTTCGTCTTCAGGCACTGAAAAGTTCTGGTTATGTAACCAAAAACTGCATTTAACCTCATTTCCTGTCGCTGCTTTGTGTTTTATTTCACTCAAACTAACTTGGAGACTGTTTTTTTGTGATACTTTGAAACAATCTTCAAAGTTTTAAGTAAGAAAATCCAATGTGAAAAGGACCAAGAAGTTACCTACATACTCTTTAACATGTGTTTTTCATGTAAAAATATCAGGAAGTTTGTTTTAAAATTATTACATATCATATTTATTGTTTTAGTCATCAATTCGCATCGATTCCCTAAATTGTACAAACCCATTTGTGCCATGAACTTCCTCTCTGTGTTGCAGGGTTCGAGATGATTTCGTCATTATGGCTGGCGGGGGCACTCTGCTGTCTGACGCTGCTCCCAGGTCAGTTCTGATACTTCATTGTTCACCTGCTCATAAACAAAAATGTGTCTCAAACATGAAGATAACCATGTGATTTGTCTCCTTGCAGACCTGCTGGAGGCCAAATCTTTGTTAAACACCATCAAGCAGGAAGGTAAGAGCAGATCTTAAGGGTTAGGGTTAAGGTTGAACTGTTGAAGTATTTTATCTCTGAAGGAACTGAGCGTCATCTCCTCTGTTGACAGAGATGGTACCCGTCAGTAACGTTGGTATTGACTCAGAGAAAGCAAACGCCTTTCTGACTCACTCCAGACCGAAGCGTAACGCAGACCCCAGGTGGTACAGAGGAAATCCAGACTTCCAGGCTTACTACCGCTACTACAGCAGCATCGGACACACTGAGGGGGTAAATACAGTGTTATTTTGTATTACATGTAAAAAAAAAATAAGATAGTTGTGAATGAATAAGCGCGCACATTTGTATTCTTGGAGACTCCAGTGAGGATCAGTTGGCTAACACCCAGAATAATCAGAATCTACAGTTCATGCAGTGATTCTGATCACTGCCATCAGTTATCTACAAACAGACTGGATCCCAAAACCTTAAAGATTCAATAAGTTTTTAAAAATATTGCATTCAAAAGAAATATTTTTGACTTATGGGCTTTCACATATCCAAGTAAATCTATTATTTAGTGTTATTTATTGTCCTTCCTGCCCCTCCAGAATCTTTTGTCTTGATGACCTTGTCTCTGCCGGACTCATTTAACACATCTTAAAGGAACGCTTTAGCCCCAAATGATCATTTGTTTATCACGTACTCACCTCGTGTTACACTGAAATCTGAAAGAAAACTGTTTTCTTTTTAAACATGCCTCCACTGTGAACGAAGAATCCAAAAACTGAGACAGTTCTTGATGAATTGAAGTAAAGGGGCCACAAAACTATTTCAAAACATCAGAGCAGTATAATCCAAGTGTCAATTATCCAGTTGTATCCTCAGTGCCTCTCAAACACACGCATTTTTGCTAAAACCAAGAAAAGGTTTTCTTCCTGAATTCAATGTAACACAGGTGATTAACTGGCTGATCATCTGAGGGGCGAAGCATCCTCTAAGCTTAGTTTGGTCCACATACCAACTGTAAAAGAAAAATGATGAGTAGTACAAAAGTTACTTACCTGACTGGGCGTATGCTCACTGAGGAGGTGAGATCTCTTCCCCCTGCTTTAGTACTTTTTTTGGGGGGGCAGCATTTTTTCTTGATGAGTCAGTGGACAGTAGATCTTACAGGAAATCAGGGGGGAGAGTTTAGGGATGAAATGTGCCTTCACTCAAACCAGGGATGTTCAAATTGCATGGTCAGCAGCATCGTCTGAATATTTAAAACCTAAACCTGTGGCACTGTCTCAACTTAGATTTTTTGATGTTGAGTATTTTGCTGAACTGCACAGTTCCTACTTTTGAATATTAGTCATAAGATAAAGGTTATGGTGTCACTTCAAATCATGTTGACTGTTGCTGGCTTTCAGAATAAACTTCTCTGAATTCATTAATTAAAATAAAACAGGAGTATTTAGAAATAATATTCTACTAGGACTGCAACTAACAATTATTTTCATTGTCTGTTGATCCTTTGTTTATTTTCTTGATTAATCGACTTGTTGTTCGGTCAATAAAACATGAAGAAACTAGAAAATATTCACATTTCAGAAGCTGGAATCAGAATATTATGACTTTTTTCCCTTAAACATGATTCAATCTGATTACTCATTAATCACTGCAGCTCTATAGTCTACACTGGTTATCCCTATTAAAGTCCCTAATTTTTTCCTGTTCCTTCCCCTCCTCCTCTCAGCTCTATGAGATCGACAAGCTGCGGATGCTCTACCAGCAGATGAGGTACCTGGAGCACACCTACGGCCCCAACGCCTCTTATTTCCAGAGCAAACTGGGAGTGCCGATGATCATGTGCGACCCAGCCACAGACAAGAAGTGCAAAGTCGTTCCTCCTCCTCCTCCGATGAAAGGAGTCCCAAAGCCCACAGAGCCCCCAGCGACACCTCCCCCTCTCCCTCCTGCTCCATCCATCTCCCAGGCTGACGTGCTCTACCTGTGCAACAAGAAAGACCCCCTCTGTAAGCCCCACATCGTCTACATGCCCACCGGTTCCGTGCCTGTGCTCTGCGACCCCCGCTACCACCCCCACTGCACCCCTCAGAAAGCTCCAGCTCCCGTCGCAGTGCCCCAACTTCCTCCCCCTCCACCGAAGAAGTCCGCTCCACCTCCACCTCCACCGGTCCTCGTCAAGAAGACCGTCCCAGTCCCTATCCGCACCTTCAAGGGCATGGAGTACGACTGTGACCCCTACTGGGACCCCGACTGTCTGATTGACCACCCACCCAGGCCCATGAAGGGGAAGGTGGTGGTCCCCCCGCCGCCGCCACCACCCCCTCCTGTGGAGGAGGAAAAGGAAGAGGAACCAGTGGAGGAGCCAGCTCCCCCTGCTCCCCCCATCGAGAAGAAAAAAACCCTCGGCTACCCTTACCCTTACTTTTACCCTGTGCCCTACGACCCCCGGGATGATCTGTACGACCCGGTCCGCTTCCAGTACCCACAGCCCGCTGCTGCCGCAGACGAGCCTGCAGAGTCAGGCCACAGTCAGTAAGACATCAGGATGTGTCGGAGGTATCGTCACTTAAATGAAACAGACTTTGAGTGAAAACAAGTTGAACATTTTCGTATTTTGAGGGATTCTAACATCTTGCAAATGTCCTGTCATGGAATACAACCTGTACTACAGCAATGACAAGTTGCAGTATTTGTATTATAAACTTTAGTAAATTGACAACTGTTTCTGTATCACTGTCAGTAACTAAAAAAAGGAGTTTTCAGTCAACACGAGCATGTAATGCAAATGATTTTTGACGAATGAGCTAATAAAGTGTCACAAAACAGTTTCTTGTCAGTGAATGAGCAGTATTTGGGATCTGAATATACCTTAATGGTGCAAGAAGACAGAAGGGAAAGAAAATGTTGGCTCCTCCCACTGCCACATGGCAGGTAGAAGCAGACTAGTAAAAAGGAAGTGCCAGCTTGCAGGCTGGGGGGTCATTATGTCTGGTTCCGCTGTACATTTAATACCCATAAAAACGCTGACTCCTGTTAGACCTCCGACTCTGGAGCTATAACTCCCCCCTGCACCCCTTTTCCTGCCGCGTGTGCCTCTCTGTTCAAACCTCCAAAGGCAATCGAACAGCAGGAACACGACTTCAAAAGACAAACTAACTGCAAACACTCCTGACAATAAACCTGCTGCTACACATAGCTGACTTTCATAGGCTCGTTTCAAAATGCAGGTCTGACATTTTTATGAGCTTTGTGTTGTGTAAAGTTACAGTAAGGTCTGCCCTGGAGGACAGTCAGAGGAGTCAAAGTCCCATGAAAAAATCAGCAGATCATTTATTACATACAGAAACATGAAACAATAAAACAAACGGGGTAAAATAATATAACGTTCATGTACAGTGGATTCATTTCTGTGCATACCCAAGAAAGAGTTGAGCAATTTTGTACATATCTCTTACTGATTGGTGTACTTAAGTGCTTTTAGATACACTTGTGTTTGAAAATGGTAAACTTGTTTAAAAGCTACTGTAGAATTTGTTTTTGCTAGCCAAAAATACAAACCAAAAAAAGAACAAAACAGAAAAAGAAACTGCAGTGCTTGTTTGTTTCTCTGCTTCGGCGAACTGCCAGCTTAAAAGAAGAGTCCTCTCATCCTCCGGCCGATGCCCTGTCTGTCATACAGGACGTTGAACTTGTTGATGAATTGGTTCATACTGTCTTGGTGATGGTGCCTAAATATCAATCAATCAATTTCAATCAATTTTATTTATAAAGCCCAATATCACAAATACAATTTGCCTCACAGGGCTTTACAGCATACGACATCCCTCTGTCCTTTAGACCCTCACAGCGGATAAGGAAAAACTCCCCAAAAAACCCCTTTAATGGGGAAAAAATAGGCCATGAGGCCCACGTCGTTACATTGCTAGAGGGGAAAAGGGGAAAAATTTTCATAATTTCGGAAAGCAATACTATACCATGCCATTTTTCATGATTTCGGAACGACATACTAAACTATAAAATTTTTCTTGATTTTCGAACAACATACTATACTATGACATTTTTCTTGATTTTCGAATGACATACTATACTATGATATTTTCTTGATTTTGGAACGACATATGAAACTATGACATTTTTCATGATTTTCGAACGACATACTATACTATGACATTTTTCTTGATTTTCAAACGACATACTATACAATGACATTTTTCTTGATTTTCGAACGACATACTTTAGTTTGACATTTTTCTTGATTTTGGAACGACATACTTTAGTATGACATTTGTCATGATTTTCAAACGACATACTATACTATGACATTTGTCATGATTTTCAAACGACATACTATACTATGACATTTTTCTTGATTTTCGAACGACATACTTTAGTTTGACATTTTTCTTGATTTTGGAACGACATACTATACTATGACTTTTTTGATGATTTTGGAACGACATATGAAACTATGACATTTTTAATGATTTTGGAAGGACATGCTATACCAAGATATTTTTGATGATTTTGGGACGCCATACTATACAATGATATTTTTCTTGATTTTGGAACGACAGACGAAATTATAACATTTTTGTTGATTTTTTCGAACGACATGCTATACTGTGACATTTTTCATGATTTCGGAACGCCATACTATACAATGATATATTTTTCTTGATTTTGGAACGACATACTATATACTATGACATTTTTCTTGATTTTCAAACGACATACTACATACTATGTCATTTTTCATGATTTCGTAACGACATACTATACTATAATATTTTTGATGATTTTCGAACGACATACTATGCTATGATATTTTTCTTGACTTTGGAACGACATACTATACTATGACATTTTTCTTGATTTTCGAATGACATACAATACTATGATATTTTTCTTGATTTTCGATCAACATACTATACTATGATATTTTCTTGATTTTGGAACGACATATGAAACTATGACATTTTTCATGATTTTCGAACGACATACTTTAGTTTGACATTTTTCTTGATTTTGGAACGACATACTATACTATGACTTTTTTGATGATTTTGGAACGACATATGAAACTATGACATTTTTAATGATTTTGGAAGGACATGCTATACTATGATATTTTTCATGATTTTGGAACGACATACTATACTATGACATTTTTGATGATTTTGGGATGCCATACTATACAATGATATTTTTCTTGATTTTGGAACGACAGACGAAATTATAACATTTTTGTTGATTTTTTCGAACGACATGCTATACTGTGACATTTTTCATGATTTCGGAACGCCATACTATACGATGATATATTTTTCTTGATTTTCAAACGACATACTACATACTATAATATTTTTGATGATTTTCGAACGACATACTATGCTATGATATTTTTCTTGACTTTGGAACGACATACTATACTATGACATTTTTCTTAATTTTGGAACGCCATACAATACTATGACATTTTTCATTATTTTGGAACGCCATACTATACTATGACATTTTTCATGATTTTCGAATGACATACTTTACTATGAGATTTTTCATGATTTTGGAACGCCATACTATACTATGACATTTTTCTTGATTTTAGAACGACATACTATACTACAACATTTTTCCTGATTTTGGAACGCCATACTGTATTATGACATTTTTCTTGATTTTGGAACGACATACTATACTACAACATTTTTCTTGATTTTGGAACGACATACGATACAATGACATTTTTCTTGATTTTGGAACGACATACTATAGTATGACATTTTTCTTGATGTTGGAACGACATACTATACTATGACATTTTTCTTGATTTAGAACGCCATACTATACTATGATATTTTTCATTATTTTGGAACGCAATACTATACTATGACATTTTTCATGATTTTGGAACGAAATACTATACTATGACATTTTTCATTATTTTGGAACAACATACTATACTATGACATTTTTGATGATTTTGGAACGACATACAATACTATGATTTTTTTTTGATTTTGGAATGACAAACTATACTATGACATTTTTCTTGATTTTCAAACAACATACTATACTATGATATTTTCTTGATTTTGAACGACATACTATACTATGATATTTTCTTGATTTTGGAACGACATATGAAACTATGACATTTTTCATGATTTTCGAACGACATACTTTAGTTTGACATTTTTCTTGATTTTGGAACGACATACTATACTATGACTTTTTTGATGATTTTGGAAGGACATGCTATACTATGATATTTTTCATGATTTTGGAACGACATACTATACTATGACATTTTTGATGATTTTGGGATGCCATACTATACAATGATATTTTTCTTGATTTTGGAACGACAGACGAAATTATAACATTTTTGTTGATTTTTTCGAACGACATGCTATACTGTGACATTTTTCATGATTTCGGAACGCCATACTATACGATGATATATTTTTCTTGATTTTCAAACGACATACTACATACTATAATATTTTTGATGATTTTCGAACGACATACTATGCTATGATATTTTTCTTGACTTTGGAACGACATACTATACTATGACATTTTTCTTAATTTTGGAACGCCATACTATACTATGACATTTTTCTTGATTTTAGAACGACATACTATACTATGACATTTTTCATTATTTTGGAACGCCATACTATACTATGACATTTTTCATGATTTTCGAATGACATACTTTACTATGAGATTTTTCATGATTTTGGAACGCCATACAATACTATGACATTTTTCATTATTTTGGAACGCCATACTATACTATGACATTTTTCATGATTTTCGAATGACATACTTTACTATGAGATTTTTCATGATTTTGGAAGGCCATACTATACTATGACATTTTTCTTGATTTTAGAACGACATACTATACTACAACATTTTTCTTGATTTTGGAACGACATACTATACAATGACATTTTTCTTGATTTTGGAACGACATACTATACAATGACATTTTTCTTGATTTTGGAACGACATACTATAGTATGACATTTTTCTTGATTTTGGACGACATACTATACAATGACATTTTTCTTGATTTTGGAACGACATACTGTATTATGACATTTTTCTTGATTTTGGAACGACATACTATACTACAACATTTTTCTTGATTTTGGAACGACATACTATACAATGACATTTTTCTTGATTTTGGAACGACATACTATAGTATGACATTTTTCTTGATTTTGGACGACATACTATACTATGATATTTTTCATTATTTTGGAACGCAATACTATACTATGACATTTTTCATGATTTTGGAACGAAATACTATACTATGACATTTTTCATTATTTTGGAACAACATACTATACTATGACATTTTTGATGATTTTGGAACGACATACAATACTATGATTTTTTTTGATTTTGGAACGACATACTATACTATGACATTTTTCTTGATTTTCAAACAACATACTATACTATGATATTTTCTTGATTTTGAACGACATACTATATAATGACATTTTTCATGATTTTTTAACAACATACTATACTATGACGTTTTTCATGATTTTTTAACGACATACTATACCATGCCATTTTTCATGATTTTGGAACGACATACGATACTATGACATTTTTCTTGATTTTCAAGCGACATACTAAACTATAAAATTTTTCTTGATTTTTGAACGACATACTGTACTATGACATTTTTCATGATTTCAGAATGGCATACTAAACTATGACATTTTTGATGATTTTGGAACGACATACTATACTATGACATTTTTGATGATTTTGGAACGACATACTATACTACAACATTTTTCTTGATTTTGGACGACATACTGTATTATGACATTTTTTTTTATTTGGGAACGACATACTATACCATGACATTTTTGATGATTTTGGAACGACATATGAAACTATGACATTTTTAATGATTTTGGAACGCCATACTAAACTATAAAATTTTTCTTGATTTTTGAACGACATACTATACTATGACATTTTTCATGATTTCAGAACGACATACTATACTATGACATTTTTGATGATTTTGGAACAACATACAATACTATGATATTTTTCTTGATTTTTGAACGACATACTATACTATAACATTTTTCTTGATTTTGGAACGACATACAATGACATTTTTCTTGATTTTGGAACGACATACTATAGTATGACATTTTTCTTGATTTTGGAACGCCATACTATACTATGATATTTTTCATTATTTTGGAACGCCATACTATACTATGACATTTTTCTTGATTTTCGAAAGACATACTATACTATGACATTTTTGATGATTTTGGAACGACATACAATACTATGATTTTTTTTTTATTTTGGAACGCCATACTATACTATGACATTTTTCATTATTTTGGAACGACATACTATACTATGACATTTTTCTTGATTTTCAAACAACATACTATACTATGATATTTTCTTGATTTTGGAACGCCATACTATACTATGACATTTTTCATTATTTTGGAACGACATACTATACTATGACATTTTTCTTGATTTTCAAACAACATACTATACTATGAAATTTTTCATTATTTTGGAACAACATACTATACTACAACATTTTTGATGATTTTGGAACGACATATGAAACTATGACATTTTTAATGATTTTGGAACGCCATACTAAACTATAAAATTTTTCTTGATTTTTGAACGACATACTATACTACGACATTTTTCATGATTTTGGAACGCCACACTAAACTATAAAATTTTTCTTGATTTTTGAACGACATACTATACTATGACATTTTTCATGATTTCGGAACGCCACACTAAACTATAAAATTTTTCTTGATTTTTGAACGACATACTATACTATGACATTTTTCATGATTTCAGAACGACATACTAAACTATGACATTTTTGATGATGTTGGAACGACATACTATACTATGACATTTTTGATGATTTTGGAACGACATACTATACAATGACATTTTTCATTATTTTGGAACGCCATACTATACTATGACATTTTTCATTATTTTGGAACGACATACTATACTATGACATTTTTCTTGATTTTCAAACAACATACTATACTATGATATTTTCTTGATTTTGGAACGACATACTGTACTATGACATTTTTCTTGATTTTCAAACAACATACTATACTATGACATTTTTCATTATTTTGGAACAACATACTATACTACAACATTTTTGATGATTTTGGAACGACATATGAAACTATGACATTTTTAATGATTTTGGAACGCCATACTAAACTATAAAATTTTTCTTGATTTTTGAACGACATACTATACTACGACATTTTTCATGATTTTGGAACGCCACACTAAACTATAAAATTTTTCTTGATTTTTGAACGCCATACTATACTATGACATTTTTCATGATTTCAGAACGACATACTAAACTATGACATTTTTGATGATGTTGGAACGACATACTATACTATGACATTTTTCATGATTTTGGAACGACATACTATACAATGACATTTTTCATTATTTTGGAACGACATACTATACTATGACATTTTTCTTGATTTTCAAACAACATACTATACTATGATATTTTCTTGATTTTGGAACGACATACTGTACTATGACATTTTTCTTGATTTTCAAACAACATACTATACTATGACATTTTTCATTATTTTGGAACAACATACTATACTATGACATTTTTCTTGATTTTGGAACGACATACTATACTACAACATTTTTGATGATTTTGGAACGACATATGAAACTATGACATTTTTAATGATTTTGGAACGCCATACTAAACTATAAAATTTTTCTTGATTTTTGAACGACATACTATACTACGACATTTTTCATGATTTTGGAACGCCACACTAAACTATAAAATTTTTCTTGATTTTTGAACGACATACTATACTACGACATTTTTCATGATTTCGGAACGCCACACTAAACTATAAAATTTTTCTTGATTTTTGAACGACATACTATACTATGACATTTTTCATGATTTCAGAACGACATACTAAACTATGACATTTTTGATGATGTTGGAACGACATACTATACTATGACATTTTTCATGATTTTGGAACGACATACTATACAATGACATTTTTGATGATGTTGGAACGACATACTATACTATGACATTTTTCATGATTTTGGAACGACATACTATACAATGACATTTTTCATTATTTTGGAACGACATACTATACTATGACATTTTTCTTGATTTTCAAACAACATACTATACTATGATATTTTCTTGATTTTGGAACGACATACTGTACTATGACATTTTTCTTGATTTTCAAACAACATACTATACTATGACATTTTTCATTATTTTGGAACAACATACTATACTATGACATTTTTCTTGATTTTGGAACGACATACTATACTACAACATTTTTGATGATTTTGGAACGACATATGAAACTATGACATTTTTAATGATTTTGGAACGCCATACTAAACTATAAAATTTTTCTTGATTTTTGAACGACATACTATACTACGACATTTTTCATGATTTTGGAACGCCACACTAAACTATAAAATTTTTCTTGATTTTTGAACGACATACTATACTACGACATTTTTCATGATTTCGGAACGCCACACTAAACTATAAAATTTTTCTTGATTTTTGAACGACATACTATACTATGACATTTTTCATGATTTCAGAACGACATACTAAACTATGACATTTTTGATGATGTTGGAACGACATACTATACTATGACATTTTTCATGATTTTGGAACGACATACTATACAATGACATTTTTCATTATTTTGGAACGACATACTATACTATGACATTTTTCTTGATTTTCAAACAACATACTATACTATGATATTTTCTTGATTTTGGAACGACATACTGTACTATGACATTTTTCTTGATTTTCAAACAACATACTATACTATGACATTTTTCATTATTTTGGAACAACATACTATACTATGACATTTTTCTTGATTTTGGAACGACATACTATACTACAACATTTTTGATGATTTTGGAACGACATATGAAACTATGACATTTTTAATGATTTTGAAACGCCATACTAAACTATAAAATTTTTCTTGATTTTTGAACGACATACTATACTACGACATTTTTCATGATTTCAGAACGACATACTAAACTATGACATTTTTCATGATTTTGGAACGACATACTATACAATGACATTTTTCATGATTTTGGAACGACATACTATACTATGACTTTTTTCTTGATTTTGGAACGACATACTATACAATGACATTTTTCTTGATTTTGGAACGACATACAATACTATGATATTTTTCTTGATTTTGGAACGAAATACTATACTATGACATTTTTCATGATTTTGGAACGACATACTATACAATGACATTTTTCTTGATTTTGGAACGACATACTTTACTATGACTTTTGTCATGATTTTGGAACGACATACTATATTATGACATTTTTCTTGATTTTGGAACGACATACTATACCATGACATTTTTGATGATTTTGGAACGACATATGAAACTATGAGATTTTTAATGATTTTAGAACGACATACTATACTATGACATTTTTGATGATTTTGGAACGACATACTTACTATACTACAACATTTTTCTTGATTTTGGAACGCCAAACTGTATTATGACATTTTTTTTGATTTTGGAACGACATACTATACCATGACATTTTTGATGATTTTGGAACGACATATGAAACTATGACATTTTTAATGATTTTGGAACGCCATACTAAACTATAACATTTTTCTTGATTTTTGAACGACATACTATACTACGACATTTTTCATGATTTCGGAACGCCACACTAAACTATAAAATTTTTCTTGATTTTTGAACGACATACTATACTATGACATTTTTCATGATTTCAGAACGACATACTAAACTATGACATTTTTGATGATTTTGGAACGACATACTTACTATACTACAACATTTTTCATGATTTCAGAACGACATACTAAACTATAAAATTTTTCTTGATTTTGGAACGACATACTATACAATGATATTTTTCTTGATTTTGGAACGACATACGATACTATGATATTTTTCTTGATTTTGGAACGACATACTATACTATGAAATTTTTCCAGATTTCAGAACGACATACAATACTATGACATTTTTAATGATTTTGGAACAACATAATATACAATGACATTTTTCTTGATTTTGGAACGACATACTATACTACAACATTTTTGATGATTTTGGAACGACATACTATACGATGACATTTTTCTTGATTTTGGAACGCCATACTATACCGTGACATTTTTCATGATTTTGGAACGACATACGATACTATGATATTTTTCTTGATTTTGGAACGACATACTAAATTATAACGTTTTTCTTGATTTTCGAAAGACATACTTTACTATGACACTTGTCATGATTTTCAAACGACATACTATACCATGACATTTTTCTTGATTTTGGAATGACATACTTTACTATGACATTTTTGATGAATTTGGAACGACATACTATACTATGACATTTTTCATGATTTTCAAATGACATACTATACCATGACATTTTTCTTGATTTTGGAACGACATACTATACTACAACATTTTTCTTGATTTTGGAACGACATACTATACGATGACATTTTTCTTGATTTTGGAACGACATACTATACCGTGACATTTGTCATGATTTTGGAACGATATACTATACTATGACATTTTTGATGATTTTGGAACGACATATGAAACTATGACATTTTTAATGATTTTGGAACGACATGCTATACTATGATATTTTTCTTGATTTTGGAACGATATACTATACTATGACATTTTTCTTGATTTTGGAACGATATACTATACTATGACATTTTTCTTGATTTTGGAACGACATACTATACTATGACATTTTTCTTGATTTTGGAACGACATACTATACTATGACATTTTTCTTGATTTTGGAACGATATACTATACTATGACATTTTTCTTGATTTCGGAACGACATACTATACTATGACATTTTTCTTGATTTTGGAACGACATACTAAACCATAAAATTTTTCTTGATTTTGGAACGACATACTATACTATGACATTTTTCTTGATTTTGGAATGCCATACTATACTATGACATTTTTCTTGATTTTGGAACGACATACTATACTATGACATGTCTCACGATTTTTGAACATCATTCTATATATTATGCCATTTCGTGATTTTAGAACGGCAAAACTATAAGGTCTGCCATATTAGAATATCTCAAGTTGAAAAAGAAGAGGAGTTAAAGTCCCATGAAAAAATCAGCAGATCATTTATTACATACAGAAACATGAAACAATAAAACAAACGGGGTAAAATAATATAACGTTCATGTACAGTGGATTCATTTCTGTGCATACCCAAGAAAGAGTTGAGCAATTTTGTACATATCTCTTACTGATTGGTGTACTTAAGTGCTTTTAGATACACTTGTGTTTGAAAATGGTAAACTTGTTTAAAAGCTACTGTAGAATTTGTTTTTGCTAGCCAAAAATACAAACCAAAAAAAGAACAAAACAGAAAAAGAAACTGCAGTGCTTGTTTGTTTCTCTGCTTCGGCGAACTGCCAGCTTAAAAGAAGAGTCCTCTCATCCTCCGGCCGATGCCCTGTCTGTCGTACAGGACGTTGAACTTGTTGATGAATTGGTTCATACTGTTGCAGGTCTTGGTGATGGTGCCTAAATAGGCCATGAGGCCCACGTCGTTACATTGCTAGAGGGGAAGAGATGCAGAATTTGAAAAAGCACTCTTTTTGTGACACACTATACTATCACTTTATTAATGACATTTTTACTGACAGAGTATACTGTTACTTTTTGATGAAATTTAGATAACAGATTATACTAGGACATTTGTCATGATTCTTTACGGACATAGTATGAGATTTTTCTTTTTTTAAGATATTTTTTGGGGCTTTTTAGCCTTTAATGTATAGGACAGACAAACGTGAAGGTGGGAGAGAGGGAGGGAGTGACATTCAGCAAAAGGGCCACAGGCTGGAGTTCAACCCGGGCCACTGCGGCAACAGCCTTGTACATGGGGCGCCTGCTCTACCACTAAGCCACCGACGCCCCGTGTATGAGATTTTTCATGATTATTTGATGACATACTATACTATGACCTTTTTATGAAATTTTTAATGGAATACTGTACTATGTGTTTTTTAAAATAACATTTTTATTACATAATATTGTATGACTTCAATGAAATTATTTATAGGCATACTATGACTTTTCTATGAAATGTTTTGTACACACTATAACTTAGTTTGTAATATTTTTTTGCCGTATCGTACTATGACTTTTTAATGATGTTTTTGATGACATGACATTTTTATGACATATTATAACTTTTTTTATGAAATGACACACACTGACTTTTCTATGAAATGTAATGTGCATAATATAACTTTTCATAGTTTACTGTACTATGACATTTTTATTGCCTCTATATAACATACTACACTATATGTTTGCCATTTTTGTGACACAGCAGGAATGAATTGGCTTGGGGCTGAGAGCCACAGACAAGCTAGGGAAGTCAAAAATATTGAGAGATGGACCAACAATTTGTTGGTTTAAGCCTTTTCATGTAATTTCTTGGTAAGAAAATATAGTAGTGCCTTATTCTTTACTTAACCACTGTTATGAAATCACCATGCCTTAGCAATGTAAAAACAAGTGGTGTAGAGTATATGAAAGTTCACAGAGCTTGCTTACATCATAGAAGTCAGTTTTGAATTTTATGGTGCTGAGGACCGGCAATCTGTGGCACAGGGCGTTTGCTTCTCGAAGGATCTCGTGGTTAAATGGCACCTCTCCTGCGGTACATGAAGACAGACAGGAAACAGAAAAAAACAAGTTAAAGCAAAGTAAATCCAAAGAGTGAGATAAGATGATGCTGTCAAGAAAGCATCAAACGGGCTTGTAATTATGGAGGTGTGTACCAGGGGCCTCTCTTGATGGTGTAACAGTGAGGAAAAGGAAACATCTCATCCAAAAACAGCTGTTTTCCAGACTTATTTTCACATTCTTTGCTCTCACAGCGTCATTATAAGGGCCCTGTTGACCTCTCACCTGATTCCACAGCTTTGACGTACTCTAGAATGATCTTCACCCGGCTGTGGAGCATCTTTATCGCACTGTGCTGGGCTATAAGGTGTTCGGCAACTAACAGAGAGGACAGAGAGAATATTGAAGTAAAGACCTGTTCAGACAGAATTTGTTAAAAATGAGGTAATAACGTGTATATTAGTACGGTCACAGGACAGCCATTTAATTTTTGGGGTTCCTTCAAAAATCTGGCAACAGATAATTAAACCAAAAGGTGAGAGCATTAACGACAGCCTCTCTTACCTGTTGAGTTCTCCCCTGTGCCGGTGGCTGTCATTCGAGCTACGTGGTCAACGCCGATTCTCTCTGCTTCCTCTGTGGCCAGCGTGTACGTCAGCTCAGCAAACAACATGGTAGCCTTTATAAACAAAAAAACACATCATATAAAACGTAAACACTTCTCTACGGTACAATGGGTCACTGCTGCAGGTAAAGACATGCAGATGATGTGAAATATATAAAATGTAAGGTTTACCTCGCCATTGATGATGTCAATCACAGATTCATAAACACTAACAGGAAGCTGAAAAAGGAAAAGGACACATGGTTTAAAGCAGCTGTGTCTTTATAACTGTGATGTCTTTATTCTTGAAGTGAAAGAGCAGAGGAACTCACATCGGTGTGTTTGGTCATTGGGTTGAGCTTGAGGAAGAGAGGGCTCTCAATAATCTCACACACCTGGCAGAGACGAGGGAAATAACTGTAAGAAAACTTACTATACACAATCTAAAGTAACTATCAGACTTTAAGATGATTTTCTACTTTCATTGCCAACAACTACATCATCTGCTTGGAATACAATGATGGTGCTGCATGTTTTGAGTTGACACTGTGTTGGAATTCAGTAAACACAATTTCCATATTGGTTAAACATCAACTCCACACCTTGCAGTGGCTCCCAGTGGCTGGCTGGTTCAAACAGATTCAAGACACAGCTACGTGCCCATCGTGCCATGAATAGTCTCAGACCCGTCCTACATCCAGACCATGGTCAAACCATACACCACAGCCCTGCCTAGATTTACTGTTGATCTCACTTCTTCTTCCTATTCACAAACTCTTGCTATTACAGCTAAACATGGCACTAAAATATGTTTCTAAAAATACTGTAAATGAGAAATAGGCAATACCGTAACATATTCTTGATAATCAATCAGCACTGCTTAGTTTTATCGTTTGATTGGATTTTGGAGAGAGGGGGCGGGCCTGCCTCTTTGTGTCAGGCTATTGAAAAAATGCAGAAGTACAGCCTGTAGCTGAAGCAACAGCTCTAGAGCCAGCGAAACTCTGCAGAATGACGCAAATTACGTCATCTGGAAGAGTTTGGCCAGGGGCCGAGGTGGGATATCTTGGCAGATGGAGGGAAGTTTACCATTGTTCATTTATTACCCACACTTTTTTGACACAAAGCTAGTTGAAAATTGCTGAAGTAACCTTGTAACTTTTGCCCACCTGCTTGTGAATGTGGATGTCTGATGCGTCAGGGGGGCCTCCTGTGGTGTACCAGCCCAAGAACTCCATCTCTTTAAACACCTGCTTGACTGAAAGACATATGGAATATTACAGATTTACAGATTTCTATTCTTCCTATTACAAACACACACACACACACACCAATAAAATCAGAGAAGCAATTCTGTGAAAATGTATTTTAGGTACTGATCTCAGAAAGGCTGCTTTTGCCAGTATCATTAATTAAGTCACGGCCTGAAATACAAGCAGGGCGCAGGAGGTGAGTAACTTCCTTTCTGTATTCTTAAACCAGAACGACCCCGCCAGAGAGGAACTGGCTGCACTGCATTTCACAAAAATCAGTCATGACAGCAGAAACACAAACAGAGCTGCATTCTTGTCCTTCACACGAACAACCCACTTACATTGCTCCTCCTTGGTGTAGTAGTACTCCTTGTCAATGTGCACTCGGTCATCTATGGTGTGAGACAGTAACTCAAAGGAGTTCATGACCTCGATGTTTCTCCCCTCCTGCTTCCCGATCAGGGCACCAATCACTGAGCAGGAGAAACAACCGTTTCATTTCACTCAGTAACAAAACAACTCAGCTGAACATGAGACAAACCGTACATTACATCACTGCTTACATGCCATCTCATCTGCATAACATCGTCATACATACCCTGCATTGGTCGTCCCTCCTGTGAGCGGATGCGTATCCAGTGGTCGGATATGTTGAGGATAACCAGAGGGTGTAAGGCCACAGAGACGCTTCCGGTGACCCCTGAGGCCATGACACTGGGGCTGGCTACAGTCACACAGACACAAACAACAGGGGCTTTAATACCACAGCAGCTACTGAGGTTATTGGTTGAACAAAACAAGCTATTTGAGTACCTCTCCTTGGGTTCTGGGAGCTTGTAAAGCACAGTTTTCACAATTTCCTGACAGTTTATGGAGGATTATTCAGTTAATATGGAAAAATAATCACATTGAGGTTTGAGTGATGTGGACAAACAAAAAAAAACACCACAATATTTGAGACCACACATGTCGATGTTGATATTGAAGACTGGACTATTGATGTTTTCACAAAATATTTACACAATGAGATTTTTGGTAAATAATCATCAAAAGATTTGTTTAAATTATGCAACTATTTTAAAATACAAATACTGGCACAAGTATTGCAGTCGTATTTTTTAAGCCCCCAATATCGACACTGACCAGCAAAAATCCAGCATCAGTCTGACTCAATTTACAACCACAGTCATTTAATTAAATGTCAGTCAGTGATGTGTTCAGAGCTCCTATCTTTTAAGTCAGGGCCGCGCAGTATATCAGTAATATATTGATATCCACATTAAAGATTGTTTGTTATTTATTTAAGGGGAGAGGAGGTATCAATTTTTTTAAGCACTGGGGAGAGACTTTTTTATTTTGGCCTAGGGGAGGGGCATACAAATCTAAATGGTCGTGTCTTGTATTTTGCCTGGTTTGGAGGGCATGATTAATTTCAAATTAATCCATTTATCAAAGTTACACCATATATCATAGCCAGAAACTGTAAAAACCAAAATTGTTTTGGGATTTGGGAAGTTTCTGACAGTCCTTGGACACATCATGTGTGACTAATGTTTTTGTCAGAGGAAAAAACATAACCATACACAAGGGTTGTGGGAAAAAAATTATGATATTTTTGTGTGGCAATATCATATTGTCATAGATACATACATACATATATAATATATATATATATATATATATATATATATATATTGTATTTTGATTATTTTATTTCATAAATCATTAATATTACAAATACAAATCAAACTTTAGGTAGCCTACTAGAATCATATTATCAATTGCTTTTTCAGTCGACTAGATACATTTTTGCTGCAAATACAATGATTAAAGTGAGAACAGACTGAAAACTTTATCTTTTCAGACAGGAGCGATTCTAGGATCAGAGGTTTAGAGAGCTGCCCAGCCAGGCAAGATTTCATTCCCACATTTGTGAAAGAAAAACACTTTTTGGGAAAGTCTGTGACTAAACCATCAAATTTGATAAAGGCTATTTAAATGCTGAGCCACAGCAAAAGAGGAATGGACTGGAATCATAAAAGAAACATTATCGTAACCCTAATTTCTGGGGGAGGATAACTCATTTTGATACAGCAGCTCCTCAACATACACATAAACAGTATGTATGTTTCTGGAGTAAACCAGCCCCCTATAGTGAGTACCAAAAATACCAAAAATGGACCTTGGACTTATTTTTTGGACTTTTTATTGAAATGAAATGCACAACATGTAACATTAACACATTAACAGTAAGTGACTTTTTCAATGTTTGTCTCTGCCTTTTCCCTTCTTGTCACAATAGGAGTTATAATGTTAATGGGCATCCAGTCAGTTAGCTAGTCAGTAGCACCTTGGCTTTAATATTAACACATGCACATGACACAACAGCTAGCTTCTCTCATTCCAATTCAAACAGAGGACAGTGGTTCTGACCACCTGTAACTTTTCCTAGCTAGAAAAAACGACAGCTAACTTCTACCTAACAACATAAACAGTGTCCTACCATTAAATGCAGCAAAAATGAGGACACCACTACTGCATATCACCCACTCTGGAAGGCAGCGCATTGCTCTGTGCAGATCGAGCGCTCAGAGCCTGAGTCGGGGTAAGGTGGGAGGGATGGGGTGGATCAAACCATTTATGAGGCAAGGGCAGAGGATGGGGGTGGAGCTGTATTTTTGTTGTAAAAATATTACATTTCAACCAAGCACTGTATGGTTTTGACACTTTTCTAGCTTTTTAAAAAAGGACACACAGTTACAAAAAAAATCTCTCAAATTTTAGGGGTGCAGGGATTCAATTTAGGGGTGCTTCAGCGCACCCAGAAATGGGCTAGAAACGCCTATATTATTAGATAACACAGATGTTGACAAAGTTTTACCTCCAGGGACATAATTTTTAATAGAGTACCATTGCTTATTTGTCTGGCAAGAAAAGCAAGTCTAGCAGTCACTTTCATCATTTTTTTACCAGCATTTGGCTGGAGGCTGGAGCTAATTTCCAACCATCATTGAAAGGTAAGTTTTAAAAACCGGATACCTAATTCATGGTGGAGGAGAGGTTATGCATATTCCCCCAGTCACTAGGGGAGGCTCAAGGAAAATATCTGTAGCTCAATGGAGGGTCAAAATTAAAATATATAATTATATTTTGTGAAAGCACCAATAATCAAATATTGAGGTATTTGGTCAAAAATAGTGACATTTAATGTCCTTCATACCGACGAGCCCTGCTTTTAGCATATATTACTTACACTTCTTATTAAAAGAATAAAAAAGCACTGCTTCCCTTAATTGATATCCTGTTGCTGTATTTGACTGTTCAATTTAAAGTATTGGAAAATATATCCTTGAAATAATATCAACATAATGATGAAGACATGTGTGTAAATATTAAATACTGACCGACAGAGACAGGCCGATATATCGGTTCATCACAGACAGCAGACGTCAAAGACCAGCCCTTACTGGCGTTACAGATCGGTTTGTTGTCATAGCTCGTCAGTGTGGTTTATCTCAAACCTGCCTGAGCGGACAGATTTAGCTTTACGTCCCTGATGCTAACACAAGTAAGAGCGCAGTAATATAGATATAATAATATATGTAATATTGACTCAAGCACCCAAAGTGATGAATTTGATGACAGCTTTATAGCAGAGCCGTGTACGTTAACCCGCTTATGTCAGCAAGCTCGCTACCTACCGACTTTAACACCGCTAATTCATCACTTACCGACACTCACAACACAAATGTGGGTTAAATGCATCGTTCTGCGTTCAGGTTCATGTTAATATCAGGCAGAAATTGAGAGATAAATGAGAAATACTCGCCTGCCCCATCCACTTCCATTCCTCCTCCATTGCTGGTCGCCATCTTGTCCGGTAGGCCGCGCAGGCGCAGTGGACTGTTCGCTTTCTTGTTCTTCTTCTTCGTTGGGTTTTAACAGCAGCTTGCATCCTTAATGTGACAGTACTGCCATCTCCCGGAGGACTCCTACAGTGTCCACTCTGTGCTCGTCAGTCCTGTTTTCATAAGGAAACAAGTATCCTCTGTCTTCAGACACTCATATTTATTTCTTGCAACTAAGAAGCACATGCTCAGCAACAGTTTCTGGCAGGTGGGACAAGTCATTGTTTTGCAAGTCACAAGTTTTTGCACGCAAGTCTCAAGCTGAGTCCCATATCAAGACTGAAAAGTCCCAAGTCCTAAACTTTGAGTTTAAAGCCCTAAACAAGTCATAAAGCATTTCTTTTTTTTAACCAAATATAATGTAAATTTGACAACAGAGTAATAATATAGTAAACTTCCAAAAACCACTCATGCTTTTTAAAAGGTAAACTTATTTATTGAAACAAGGTTTTTGAAAGTTGTTGCATTTTTTCAACATGCATGCTTAATTTGCCTAATTTGTTTTCTGTTGACTACCACATAGTTTGTGCACATAAACAAAATTATCTTTGCTATCATTTTTTTCACAAAGTGAATGTGGGGAATTCAGTGTTGACTTGTTGGGAATGAATAGCATTCATGTTAGTTGATTAAGGAAATAAATTGATTGGCGGCATACTTTTTAAATCGTTGGACTTGTGGGAAGGTATCAAGTATTTTCAGGTTAAAAGGCTCAAGTCCAAGTGCAGTCACAAATGTTTGGTGTTAATGTCCACGTCGAGTCAGAAGCCTGTTTGGAATTTCTCAGGTCAAGTCTCAAGTCATCAAAGTTGTGACTAGTCTGACTTTTGTCAATGTCATATTACTCAAGTCCAAAAAAACAGTTGGATGCCTTCCTTAAATATAAAGTGTGTTGTTTAGACTACTGTGTCCTATTCTTAGCTTACAACTACCCTTAATCCTGATGATTACTTGATGCACCTGGCATTATACTGTTCAGAGACTGAATCAGTACAAAATCAAACAAAACACAGGCATTAGAAATATTTTTATTTAATTCATTCATCATATTTTATTTTCATTTTTGGATCTTTGATGTGTTTTTAATGACAATATTCTGCTTTTTATTTACATGTCATTCTTTTGTCAGCGTCAGTTTTCTCCAACACAAAAACAGTGAGACAAAGTTAAAACAGAAAAAAAGACTGAAAAAAGACCTTAATCGTAAAAAAAGACAAGAACAAAATGATTACTATTAATAATAATTAATAATAATGATAAATTTTGAACAAATTTTCACAATAAAAAAAATAATTTGAATACCTGAGTTTTATTTTTCATTTTTGTTTGTTTGTTTGCCCCCCCCCCCCAAAAAATAAAATAAATATATAAAATATTAAAAAAATAGGACACGCAGAGGTTCAATTCTCTTTAAGTAATTGCCATATAATACCAGATCGTCACCTTCATTGACGGCGGGCTGTTCACCTCATGACCTTTAGGGGTCAGTATCGCTTCATCAGGCTGTTATTTATAAGCTGTACCGCAGAGTTACCGTCATTAATTAGACAGGTGTCTACAGGAAGCGAGGCTGCTGTTAACAGAGACTCGCACTGTTGAACACAAAGAAGTATATTTAATTTATTCTGTAAACTAGCGCTCGGTGGGTCCGACAGTCAGCGGGCAGCTGTTTCCGGGGGGTCGCTGATGTAGGCGCAACCTGTGTGCGCCAGGAAATCAGTCCGTGTCCGAGGCTCAACTAGTTTTGTTCAGAAAATGGATGAATTTAAAGCCTGTAACCTGGACTACTTACCCGAAAACATCTTAATTGACATGTTGTCTTATCTGAGCGTGCAGGAGCTCGTGAGAGCCAGAAGGTAAGAATAATGTAACTTTATCGACAGTGTTTTTTACCAGTTCATCGTCCTGTGAGACAGAAGTCAGAGGCAGCTGTGTCTTTGTTGTGACTCATGTCACATGAGGAAGTTATGTGTTGTGTTGTGCGGTGTTTTTCAGAGTGTGTAAGAGATGGAGACGCCTTGTTAAAGACCAAAGACTGTGGAGAACTGTCGACCTGACTGCATGGAAAGGGGTAAGGATGTTACTGGCGATGTGGCTTTAACATGTTGCTTTTATTTTAGCTTTTCATGCAGTGCAATACAATACAATACAATGTTATTGCTTATACATGAAACCATATGTTCCAGCAGCCATAACTGAGAGTCAGCACAAAACCAAGCCAGAAAACTTGGAGTGGTGAACACAGGGTTAAACTTTGACAGTCACATCAAACCAAAGACAAAGTGTGTATGATACCAGCCTATAAAGAAAACACAAGAGTCAGAGGATTAGTGTCCAGGAATGTGTCCATGCCATCATTTATCAGGGCTTAAAGAAAACCCTTTGTTCATTCCTTCATTCACAATGCCGCTGCTAAAATAATCAATCTTGCCCTTTTTCCCAGCTTTTGAGATACAATCAGCAAACATATGCCATGACCATCCGTACACTCGAAACTTTCAGGGATTTCTGGAGCCATTTAAGCAAAAATAATCATAGTATGGACAATTAAACACTTTACTCCATCACTAAAGGCTCTACACTGGCCATCAAGTTCCAGTATATTCGAGAGCAGGCAGACGTCTCTACGGTCGATATCTCCAACACACGATAACTCACACCAAAACATCTAGACTGATACATTTACATTTTGGGCTCGACGACAAGTAGGACATGCTCCTAGATCAACATCCCACATCATGTTCTGGACCAACATTGCAATCAACCAATCACAGCCCTCTGACATCATCAGTGTGTGGCTACTGTGCGTCTCTCAAATTTCCTTTGTGCTTCTTCAGAGCTAAGCTAGTTTTCCAAATTTAAGTCAGTGCGATTGAACAAAGACCTCAGTTACATTGAAAAAAAAAGTATGTATGCTACTGTAGGGTTAGCGAGTGAGTTAGCTTGCTAACTAGGTTGGCTATGCTAATAAGTAAACTTGCCAATAGGCTAGAATATTGTTCTTGGCAAAATGACATTGTGCTACATTTTAAAGGTATAATAGATTAATAAATATGTATTTTTGATTGTTCTTTTAATATTTAATGATGTATTTCCTGTAAAGCACTTTGAATGGCCTTTGTGTATTAAAGGTGCTCCACAATTAAATTTGTTCTGCCATGAGCCCCATAAGTCAGACTGAATGCTGTTTCATTTAAGTATATGCCTGTACAATTACTAACAGAAACTGTCTCTCTGTCCCACCCTCAACACATACATGGACTGTTCACTGTGTGTTAGGTGACCTCCCGCATCCTGTGGCTCCTGCTGCGTCAGTACCTGGGTTGTGGATTAAGGTGCCTTCGGTTGCGTGGTTTGCTGCTCTCTGCCCGAGGGGGCACCTTTCTGTCTGAGTCTTGGCTCAAAGCTTTGTCCACAAAGTGCCCTCGCCTGAGTAAGCTCTATCTGCTGCACGCAGACCTGAGATGCCTGCCCAGCTGCCAGCTCCTGCCTCCGTCTTTGCAGGTGCTGGAGCTGCGTGGCTGCGAGCTGCCTCCGCTTTTTTTCAAACAGACTCCTACTTCACCTGCAGAAGCCACCTCCAGTGATGGTGCTCAACAGCAAGGAAAGGATCGGAAAGGAAAAGGGCATGGCTCTCCATCAGGGATCGGTATTGAGAGGTTAGTCCTTCACAATGTGCCCTCTTTCACGGACGACCATCTGCAGAGTCTGGCATCATGGGAGAAGCTCAGTCGATTAGAGCTGCGAGACACCTTTCGTGTTTCGGCTAGTGGGCTCAGGAACTGTTCTGCCAAGGATGGTGCCTGTGGTGTGGAGGGGCTTTCAAGGCTCAAGTTTCTGGAATTAGGCATCACTGGGCGGCAGGGCTACCAGTTACAGATGGCCTCTCTCGGGCTGGGGGCAGGATGGCTCGGACTGGAGGAACTGAGTCTCGGGGGTAAGGAGGTGGGACCAGGCTTGCTTTGTGCCAGCCGTCTCAAGGACCTGAAGTCACTGTGCCTGTGGGCCTGCACGCTCAGCGAGATGCAGATAGTGCGGAGCTGCAGGATGCTCCGCGGGCACCGCGGGCTCCGCCGCATGGAGTTTTTGGAGGTGATCTTCCAGCCTCGGCAGTGTCCACCAGCACAGGAGGGGGAGGGGGACGGTGGTGGAGAAGAGCAGGACAATGAGGAAGCTGCAGGTGGAGATAACAGCAATGATGAGAACAAGGAGATAGACACGAACGATCCCATTCCCAGTTTGCGTCGCTCGCTGGCTGTCCTGCTGCCATCCTGCACGCTAGTGTTCACCAACTGTTCTGTTCAGATCAGTGCAGATTAACTGAGGTCTCTGATACTACTCTATACAAGTGGCCAACATAGATACTGTTTTCTCTCTCACCAGCTTATGCCATTTTAGGTAGTGTCATGGATATAATGAATGACTTAAGTTCCAATTATTGTGTCATTTACATACTTAGGCTGAGCTTACAAGATACCACAGTCACGTATTCAGACCTTTATGTCAACAAAATTTTAAAATCATTGACAAAACATCTACTGTGTGACACTGGAGAAATCAAAATCACCTCTAAATACTACAGACTGCCTTCTTTTCCAGGCTTTTAAGACTGTTTCCTTCAAATATTTTTTAATATGCCAGTCTCATCAGACAGAGGAGGAAAACCAGTTTTAAACTGTGCAATTACAGATCTCTGGCTTTAAAATAAACAAACAGTTGCACATGAATCAGGGCCATACTATTGTTTAATAGACATATATGTCCTTAAAGCAGCAGTGTGTAGGATTCACGAGATTTTCAGCATATAGCGGTGAGGATTGCAGATTGTAACCAGCTGAAACTTCTCCCGTGTGCCAAGCATGAACTCCCGGTTACAATTCCTGCAGTGCTCATTGTTCAGGAGGTTTTTACCAGAAGCCACATTATCCACAAAGGTCTCCTCCTCTCCAAAACAAATGGACCAGGTGATTATATCCAGGGGGGCCACTAACTATGGTGGCCAATGCGAAAATGCAAATGGCCTGATCTAGAGCCAGTGTTTGGTTTGCCTGTTCTGGGGCTACTGTAGAAACACTGTGGTGCAACTGGATAACTTTATAGAAGAGGACCCATTCCTTATGTAGATATAAACCGGCAATTCTAAGCATCTTGCCGATATAGTCCCCTAAATCCTACACACTGGACCTTTAATTTTGGTTTTGACAGGATATTTTAAACCATTTTCCTTCGAACTTGAATAAAAACATACTTTTAATGGTGCTTTATGTGGTGATATGTTAGATTTGTACGGAACCAGACAGAAATATCTGTTGGATAATCCAACAAACTAAAGATATGTGACAAATTAAGGTACTATGTCACATTGATTTTAAAAAAACAAACCAATCATGTAGCTACAGAGCAGTCTTGCTCTTTGATTTTTAAAACTCCTTCAAAGATCCAGACATATTAATGTTAGAGCTGCTACATTACAGACGGTCTCTCTGATGGTAGCCAAATTTATATCATCTCATGGTGTATGTTGTCATATTGTCAAACCCTACTACTTTAATCAGTTCACTTTGTAATTCATTGCTCACATGCAGACAGAAAAAGATTTTAAACTCTGTCACAATAAAAGTTAACAAAACATTGATTCGTCACTGTAAAGACGGTTGTGACAGGTGTCGGGTAAACGGCAGAAAACTGAAGTGTGCTGCTGGCAGTGATCCACCTGTTTCCTGTTCCTTCACTTCTTATCAACAACGTATACATTCAGAAAATGTATCTGTGACAAGCACAGGTTTGGTTTTTGTTTTTGTTTTCAGAAGAACAGCACAACATATTTAAATGAATCTTTATCAAGTCCCAATTGTCCTCCACTTCCCCCTTTTTTTTTTTTACTGTTTGACTTTTAGAAATTACAAAATAAAAAATGCTAATTGTAAATGTCTGTTTATTGTATTAACTAGGAAAAACATGGAAGATGTGTGTGTCACTCACATGAATTGTGTTGCATTTAAACCAACCACTATAATTTTAACCTTCTGTAGAATTCTAAATGAGAAATTGTTTTGAATAAACATATTTTGAGCAAATCTTTAAGTGTCGCTCGTCTTTATGTGTTGTCAGTTAATTGCACCATTCAATAAAAGATAGACTGACTTTCCTTGAAATCCAGCAAGCCTGCACATTGCAACATATCTCATTTAAATATATATTTTTCAAAATATTAAGCAGTCATGAATCTTCATTTTAGTTTAGTTTATTTTGTTCACACATCTATGATCTGCAACAAAAGGACACAGTCAGCACTGAAACAAGTTGATTTATCAAGTTGATTGGCAGAAAATCTGGACAGTGAGTTAACTGTTTCTGTTATATTTCAAGGAAAGACGCTTGGTCTGGTTCCAGCCTCTCTAAGGTGAGGACTTTTTTGCTTTTCTTTATTTTATGTAACTGTTAATAGAAGATCTTTGTATTCTGCACAGTCTCTTGGAAAAACAGAGAAACTGTCTGCATTTTTCAATATTTTTTTACTTTTCAATCAAAAGACAATTAATTGATAAACTGTGAACATAACCAGAGATAATACATAGTTGATCATTATTAGTTGCAGCTCTAGATGTTGTCAGTAAGGGGCTGTTTGTTATTTATGAGGAGGGAGGAGGTGGTGAAAAAAGGGGGAGGCATGTAAAATATTTTTTTTAAACACTGGAGAATAACTTATATTTTTATTTTGGTCTAGGAGAGGGGCATACAAATTTAAATGGCTGTATTTTGTATTTATCTCACCGCTGATGTTACAGGCCCAGACGCACCAAACCAACATCAGAGAACTAGCTTCAAAGAGAGCCCCCTGCTGCATTACCTCACGTCAATGTGTCCTGGCCAAAAAGATGCACATGCATACTGATGCATACCCCTCCATAGCAGAAGATGGCGGTCGCCTGTAATCATGATTCATAAAGGGAAACCAGAAGACACTAGTTAGCCAGTTCGCACATTAACAACACAATCCAATGTTGAAAGAACAGAGAATATTTATGCATATACAATAACACAAACCATCAGGAAACATTTCTGCTAAAGAGTTCGTGACTAAATAAAAACAGTCTTACCTCATATAAGAAGTTTGTTTCGACCTCACTTCCTCTTGACTTAAGCTCTTTGTTTACATTCCTCACTTCCATTTCTCTTCTCGTGCGCTGAGCTGAACTGCCAGAGTGATTTCCTTCACCTACGGGCTCCACTGTCGCTGACACAGATTCAACATGCTGTGTTGGCAGAAAAAAAAGTTGATTAGCACTGCAGAGGGCCAATGGTGCCAGACACACCACACTGACAAGGGCGGCACACGCTCACCAACAGCCCAACTTTGGCCGACGGCTGACAGCCTGCTTAAAGAAAACATGCTTAGAATACTAAGAGAAGAAACAAAAACAAATCTGAACTTAAAATAGAGATATTTCATCAAAATCACTTTATTCCACGTCCTATTTAAAATCTTGCCAAATACAAGCCATGTGCACTAACTGACCAGCAGGCACGACAAAAGTGAAAGTCTGAAGCTTCTTCCAACACCTTGTCTTCAACTTTTAACCCTCAAATACAAATGGGTAAGTTTTAAAATTCTAACAATTGGTGGTGGTGGATGGAGACATGCATTTTCTGCCACTCACTCAGAGAGGTTCAAGGAAATGCTTAAGTGCAGTCCCTAATAAAAGACAGCATGACAGCAACCAGAGACATTGGGTCCGGATGGTTGGTGGAGGTGCTCGTATTTTTGCGGAACTTGTTTGGTTCAAAAGCCTTAAAGATAGTTGAGGGGATCAAGGGCATAAACATTTATTTAAGGGACATAAGCAGTGGAGATTCTGCCTAACAAACAAAACAACAGCGATGCACAGAGAGCACAGCAGACAAGGAAATAAGGGGCGGGCTGATGTCTGACTGACGTCGGTGTACACCAATCACACGCTTCCTCTTGAAACCGGTCTGGCCAATAGGAGCGTTCTCTGTGTAGTACACCGACCAATCAGCTTCGCGCAGGATAGCTTTTTGAAAACGTTGGCGGCCGAGGAAGTTTAAAATAGCAACACTGGTCTTTCTTCGCTTCAACGTTCATACCTCAGTTCTTCACTACGATGCAGGTAAAATATGTTTTGGTATTGTTTTGTAGACAAATAAGAGCGAGCAACAGATGAGCACATTAAACGATTCATATGCACTTAAGTTATATTGTTTAAGTAGAAGACAGACTTTAGCTAACTTGCTAACGTTAGCGTTGGGTTTGCTAACGTTAACGTTACCTTGCTAACCTAACTTAGCATGACGCCACGTTATCTTGTGTTAAAAAGTTTACAAGTGCGTACACGGCAAATTATTTATATTAGCAGGAGTTATTTAAACTAAATGAACCCGTGGAGCGGTAGATAGTTCCTCCATTACACCAAACATGAGGCAGGCTGCTAACGGCAGCTGACCCAAACAGTGGCCTAATTTAGTGAACACTTACAATTTGTAAACGCAGTAACGTTAATATTATGAGCTAAACTTAGTAACTGAACCAACAGAAGCATTTACTGCTTATTTAGGTAAGTCTGTAGCTGGAAAAAAATGACAATCCATTGTCGTTATAACATTGTTTATTTAAATAACAAATGGTCCTTTGTTACCTTATGACAAGGTAGTTAAACAATCACAACGACACGCATTTTTAAGGTTACAGACCACCCCATGTGTTACATTAATACCATACATAGCAGAGCTTTTCACACTATGTAGATGAAAATGTACACTGCACCAAAAGGAGCACTTGTACAGTTAAATTCAATCCAGTACAACAGTAAAGATGATACACTTTTTTGGGAGGACTCCAGAGGTGTTTTGTAGTCTTTTGAAAAGCTGTAAGTTCATTTTTGATGTTGTTGCAGATTGTATTATTCTGAAAGGCATTTACTGTTTTGTCCAAGGTGTGCACAATGACAGAAAACAAATGAGATGCCACAAAGACACTCAACATGGGTTCTTCTCAGATAAATGTCAACTGTTATTACAAGCACCTACTGGCACATTCAGGTGAAAGTACAAAGGAAAACCAGTTGAGCCCTCACACAGCTGACTTAACTTTGAGTCATCATTGTGGTTTAATAAAGATGATAAAGAATGAGGAACAACACAGGAAGTGCTGCAGTGGGTTAAGCCACTGTGTTGTTAGTTGGAGAAAACTCAGGGCGTCGACAGGTCCTTAAAGGGATAGTGCACCCAAAAATGAAAATTCAGCCATTATCTACTCACCCATATGCCGAGGGAGGCTCAGGTGAAGTTTTATATTTCTCACATCCCTTGCAGAGACCCAAGGGGAGAGGTGGTAGCAGCACAACTCCACCTAATGCAGGCTGATGGCGCCACAGATTAAAACGTCCAAAAAACACATAATTGAAACCACAAAATATCTCCATACTGCTCGTCCGTAGTGATCCAAGTGTCCTGAAGCCCTGGCATAAAAAGATGTTTGGAAAAACGTTATTTGAACTATTTTTTAGCTTCATCGTAGCCTGCAGCTCGAACTACCTCTCTGGGCACCGAGCTCATGTGTGCGTGCAACCAGCAAAAGCACGTGAACACACATGAAGGTGGTGCCAATGTCTCACGGTCTTGCACAAGCACACACATGTGAGGAGTGTAAAAGTGTAAAAGTCCATGGTACAGGCAGGCAGTCTAAAAATGCATCCGAGGTACTGTAGTTAAAAATCTTTTATGGATAAACCAGCGCGTTTTGACGACAGAGTCCTCATCAGGGTCTTGATGTCTGATGGACTTTAACACTGAGTGAGCTGGCCAGTTGTTTTTTATCTAAAGGTGATGGAGAAATTCAACAAAGCAGCTGCACCTAAAAAGGGATTCATTAGTGAATAATGAAATAACAAGCACAACTTGAGACTAAAAATAAGTGTGGCTAGCTGGAGACGACACATAAGCTCAAATGTATTGTAAATTAATGTTAACTGTATTCATTTCTCTACAGAATAAGGAAAATTATGAGCCCAGAGGCTTCCAACGACCGGTAAGATGAAATATTTGTAAAAAGATGTGTTCAAATACCATTTTATTGCCAGCAGTTGTACTAACACTGACAAACTGAACTATCAGAATGCCATTATTGGCAGATACTGGTATGAAAATACTGGAAACTATTACTGGTTTAAACAAAACACATCATTGCATTTCTAATTCTGTGTGTTTGCTTCTGAATATCAGTTCACAACTCCTACCATGGTGGCCGGCCCACAGCGTATTCAGGTGAAGCCACGAGCAGATATGGACAAAAACACCATCACAGGTAACATCACCCTCCTCACATACACACAACAGTCAGAGTCCTCAGGGAGTGTACCAGTATTCATTTTGTTATCATTTTCAGGCCCTGGGAGAGAGTGTGTTAGCTCATCCAGTGCAGCCTCAAAGTGAGTATATTCACTACTACTTCTCAAGTTGTGTAGTGGTTGCCAGGTTTGTTTTATTTGTAATGCTTTCATGCTTTCATACATCTAATGCTTAACATGAGAATATCCATCTTTGTACTTTTCATCAGGAAAGTCTCCATCGATGACTTTGACATCGGTCGACCACTGGGGAAGGGCAAATTCGGTAATGTTTACCTTGCAAGAGTGAAGAAGCTGCAAGCCATCGTGGCGCTGAAGGTGCTGTTCAAGTCACAGATGGAGAAGGAGGGCGTGGAGCATCAACTCAGGAGGGAGATTGAGATTCAAGCACATCTCAAGTTAGTATCCTGAAAAACATTTTCATGATCTCAACAATATATTGGCCTCTCTTACACTAACCAGGGACGAAGGACTACTTGACAGGCTTAATTCTGGGCAAAAATGTCCTGCAGTATAACTTCTTCTCAGGCTGTTTGCTACCATCTACTGACGATTACAGGAACACGTTTTCCCTGTAGGCTAGCCACATTGTGCAATGTCCTCAAAGATTTTCTGTCTTCTTGCCTTTGGTTTCGTATCAGGTGGATAGCACATTTATTAAACTTCTATTTACATAACTTGCTCAAATAGAAATCTTTTGCTATGGACACTGATATTTAAATTTTTTCCACTTTGTTTTGGCAACAGTCTAAAGCCTGTCTCAAATATAATCTGTTTTCTCCTCAGGCACCCCAACATCTTGCGCTTCTACAATTATTTCCATGACCGAAAGAGGGTGTTCTTGGTGCTTGAGTACGCCCCGCGTGGTGAAATGTACAAGGAGCTACAGAGATGTGGAAGATTCGATGACCAGCGCACTGCCACAGTAAGAATTATTACGGCTTTTAAAGGGGAGAGCTTTTCATTTTTGCTGGTAGTGTTTTAGTCAGTGAGCCTAGACGGTAATTTGTTGGAGAGTAATTCCTATTGTACACTAGAAGACTTTAAAAAGACTAAAGTATGACACTATCTCACATTTTCAGTCACTCACTAAAAGTTTTACAAATACTGGGGATCTTGCAGTGTCACTGTTTCTTATACAACTAGATTCCTTTTGAGAATATTTTCCATCCTGCTCTGAGTGGAAAATGCCTGAAAAAGCCTTTTTTCAGCCTGAAAAAGCTGAACATCAGAACGAAAGTACGGAGTTGTTGCATAGAGATGATACATCATCTCATCTAGGTGCATTGGTGTGAACCGGTAGGTTTTTAGAACGTTACAGGACAGCACATTGCCTGTTTCAGCTCATCTTGTCGCAAATCTTTGGTCTGAGCTGGGCACGCCGAAACACTGACTGTTGTTCATGTCAACCGTTTCTCAGCTGAAACTTGTTCATGTTCTTGCGCCTCTCCGGAGTCACCTCTGTGTTCATTGCCAACCCAGTTTGCTGCTTCCTGTTTGGTGCTGGAGAGAGCTCAACTATTGGTTGTTGACAATGTGCACGTCATTGAACTTCACCATTTGCATGAGCAAAAACTAAAAAATTAGGATGATATTACACAATTTACTGGCCCATCAAGACAAGAACAAGACTGGCTTAAGACAGCACAGACTGAGTTTTTTGATCACCTAACACCAAATAATCGAGATCACAAGAGCGTGCACCACCACTCTAGCAAAACCCATGATATTATTTCAACACTGGAAATTAGTCTGGGACAGTAAATTCGTTTGAAAAATCTTTTTTGCAAGTAAGGGGCAGTTTGATTTGATTACATCTCTGATCTTGTTGTGATTCAATGCCAACCTCTTTACATTTCCAGTACATGGAGGAGATATCTGATGCACTGATGTATTGCCACGAGAAGAAAGTGATTCATCGTGACATCAAGCCAGAGAACCTGCTTCTGGGCTATCGTGGAGAGCTGAAAATCGCAGACTTTGGTTGGTCCGTCCATGCACCTTCTCTCAGGTGGGGAACCACAGTGCCATTACAATTCCATAAAGTCAACCCACCACTGTGTTCTGTCAGAAAACTGCCCGATACGGCAGTATCGCATCACATCACATGAACCTGCTCACCTGTTTGTTTAACCCCATCCAGACGTCGTACAATGTGCGGGACACTGGACTACCTCCCTCCAGAGATGATTGAGGGCCACACCCACAGTGAGAAGGTGGATCTGTGGTGCATCGGGGTCCTCTGCTATGAGTGCTTGGTCGGCAACCCACCATTTGAAACTGCCAGCCATTCAGAGACATACAAAAGAATTATGAAGGTTAGTGCTGGCTGTCTGATACACTCAGTCTGACAAATGTGTGTATGTTACAAAAGCTTCTCAAAAGTAAAGGTTGAGAAAACCTCTGGCAAAACCCTGCATTTTGGACTGCTGGAAACTGTGAATGCTGCAGCATACCAAACATGAGCTGACTGTATCTTGATACACCTGGGCAGTAATTGTTTAAAAGACATCAATCAATCAACAGGTATTAAATCATGTAAAGAAAAACTTGAGGGTTATACAACTATCTTACTGTTTGCAGGTGGATCTGAAGTTCCCCAAAAACATCTCAGACGGTGCAAAGGACCTCATCTCCAAGCTGCTCCGCCACAACCCCATCGATCGTCTCTCACTACAAAGCGTCATCGACCACCCATGGGTGCGTGCCAACTCCCGACGAGTCCTACCCCCAATCTGCTCCGCCAAGAAGTCCTGAGCCCACCTGGCCTCCCGTTTGGTTTTATCTGTCCTTCACAAGAGACTCTGGGCCAGCATGTTTCGGTTCCACTGCCACGGGCTTCAAACTGCCATTATACTGGCACATTTTATGATGGGTATGACTGCGTACCCACTTTTTATATTGTACAGTGTGATGTCATTATCTATGTCTAGTATGTTGCTTAGGGATGTTTTGTTTTTACTGTCATTTCTCCTCTCTGAAACTTTTTAAAGTGGACACAGCTGTATTTTGAATCTCTGTATCCGACGGTGTTGACACCAAAGTACTACTGTTAGACTCATTAAAGGTGACTATATTTGCAAATAGTTTAAGATGATGTGTTTGAGGTGGAAAGCATGTTTTTATTTTCCCTCAACCTATACTTTAAATTTCTAATAAATATTATAAAAGGATTTGTGGACATCTTATGAATGGTTGGTTGATGTGAAGGTTATGACCAGCGAGAAAACCTCAACTGTGCATCATACGATTAGGATATAACTCTGGAAGGTGTTTTCAAATACACTCAGGTATCAGTTTTTTAAGGTACCCTACACCTAATCACTGCAGTCTTATATAATTAAACCCCCTGCAATAAGTCGTACCCTTTCCTGGGGGTTATATATCTGCCAGTGTGTCGATTCAACTGTTTTGTGGCCTTTTTAAAATTGTATCCACCCTTTTTACATTAATGAGTGCAGACTAAATATGAAGTTTAAAATAAACCGACCATTACCGTCTTGAAAGTAGGATTTATTGTAGTGCTGTATACCAACCAAAGTTGCCTGAAGGCGGGGCGGAAGTGGGTGTGTATTCTAAAGTAAGACACAGTTAATAAAAATATAAATATTTATCTCCAGGAAATTACCTCTTGTGATGAATTTAATACTAACAGAATGGCAGTGATGGTGGAAGTCGCCTTTATAAAACCACGTGACGTTGGATATTGCACACGGTAGCGTGGCCGAGCGGTCTAAGGCGCTGGATTAAGGCTCCAGTCTCTTCGGAGGCGTGGGTTCGAATCCCACCGCTGCCATTACTTTTGTCTCCGCATGGTCTAGTTAATACTGTGTCTGCATTATCAGCTTGTGCTGTCGGTGAAATTCAGGTTATCCGACGGGAAACTGTCGATATATCTCGCTCATGTTACATCACTGATATTACACGGTATTAGACACGTGGTATGTTAGGAGCCATTGAAATGATAGCAACGTTAATTTCCGGTGTTTGATACGGGACAGAACCGTCAACTCAGTGGCCTGGGTGGATTCAAATGTCTGGACCGAGGCAAGTTTAATATAACTACTTAATTAATTAATAAAAAACAGATGACACCGAACAACTTGACACCATGTCAAAGATGTGTGGAAGTTTCTTGCTGCATTCAAACCACTAGAGGTCACTAATTAAACACAATGATATAGTAACCCCATTTAATATCTGCGGAGAACGAAAACTAACCCAAGAATCAATAAATAGAGGAATAAATAAACACTGAAAAAAATAAAGGAAGAAAGAAGTGCATAAAGAAATAAGTTCATGAAAGGTAAATGCTGAAATAAATACAGAAATAAATAAATGCATACATATATAGATAAAACTTGAACGTTAAACAGTACATAAATAAATACATATCTTAATTATAATTATTTTTATATTCTATTTATGTGTGCCCTACCCTTAGACTGAGGTTGGGACCTCCTACCTCATAAGCATACACACACACAGAACTAACAATAAATACAATTAGGTGAATGCAGAAATAGATTGCAAGTATTCATTAACTGATGTATTTTTTTTTCATTTTTATTTATTTATTCTATTATTCATTATTTAATCAGTTATCTTAGTTATCTATGTGTGTATTTATATTTTAATTTTAGCAGTTATTTATGTTTTTTTCCCTTTATTTTGATAAATCATTCTTTATTTCTGTATTTATTTATACATTTATTTCAGGAGTTATTTATCAACTGATACTTAAGACATTGTCTGTCTTCCATAATATCAAGGAGGGTGGACAAAGTATCAGCATAACGCTGAATCAGCATAACTCTTGAACACTTTCAGTAAAACTACCTTCATGAAAATTAGTTTTAGCCAGATGTAACTCTGCTCTGTGAAGTTGTAACTATAACTAACATAATCGAAAATATCATGATTGTACTTTTATTTTGGTAACGACGTCCTAACCTTCGAAGCTCTTCCGGTTTAGTGGAGCGGTATATATGTAGGCAGAGTTGTCCTTCCGGTTCAAACCTGCTTCGAACTTCATGAACCACAACAGCAGCCCGGTTCCTTCAGCGATACAACCTGATGTGTTAACAGTATTTACTCATTTTAATTAACGCTAGCTGCATCCAGCATGGCCGGTTTACCTCCCGGAGACCCGCAGCTGGTCTCGATGATCGTCAACCACCTGAAAACACAAGGTCTGTTCGACCAGTTCAGGAGGGACTGTCTGGCAGACGTTGACACAAAGGTAACGGCTGGAAATATACTCTTAATGTTTCACTGTTTAGTTACGTTTGTTTTGTCTGATAACTGGTGATATAACATTTATGGGTGAGTGTATTTCAGGTAACACTGAAAGCAGGTGTCTGTTTTGTGCTACCAAAGCGACATCCTACTGTTAACACGTTAATGCTAAATCATTATTATTATCATGGGGCCAGGATATTAACTGTAGTCCAGTTTAGGGAAACAGTCAGGGTTCATTTTAAAGAAGTAACACGAAGCATCAAATTGTCCCACGTTTGAGTCAGCCATTGATTTTCATTCATTTTAGTACAGTTTAAAATTCAAGGCAGAGAGTTGGTAAAGATAGACAGGTGATATTAATCCATCACATTAAGCGCTTATCACTTTTATTGACCTTTTTAGGGCATAGTCAGTAATATAATGGCTAAATCAACCAGTTTGTTACTTTCAATTATTTTCTTTTTCCCCCCCTGACTTTATTAAATCCATAAATGCACTCCTAGTGAAGGTGAAAAAATACAGAAACTACCATAAAACATCATTATAACACTGAATAAGAAAATATGAATGTCATATTAATATTAATGTTATATGGGTTATGCATGGACAAATTCCTTTAGTTTGCCAAAAAAAATCATTTACAAATGACAAAGAGCAGCATTTTCCCCAAATTTATTTAAGCATTTATTTATTTTGTTATTCATTTATTTCATCATTTATCTTAGTATTTACTTATTTATATATATTTTATAGCAGTGATCTACTGTGGGGTTTTTTCTTTATTTCTGTGCTTAATTATTTTTTCTGTATTTATTTATACATTTATTTAAGGAGTAATTTATTTACTGATATCAAGGAGGGTGGACAAAGTATTAGTATAACATTGAATCAACACAACTCTTAAACAGTTTCAGTAAAACCTTCATAAAGATTATCTTAAGCCAGATGTAACGCTGCCCAATTAAGTAGCATCTATGCTACGTGTAAATATAGCTAACATAATCGAAAATATCATGACTGTCTTGGTGTGATAGCTAGTTAACTTTTTTGGGTATAGTCAATAATATAATTACTAAATCAACCAGTTTATTTCTTTAAAAGTATTAAAACCATAAATGTAGTCTTAGTGAAGGTAAGAAATATAGAAACCACCATAAACACATTCACCAATGACAAAATGTAAACCTTCATAGTGATGTTACTTATGTTTGAGGTCAGTTAGAGCCCATAGAGTTTAACTTTCTGTTAAAACTCTAGTATAAACTGAAACATGATTTCAGTTATTGGTGGGTTTATAACAGACAGACTAGTAACAACCTGGTGTTTTTGACGACTGATCAAATTTTGACACAAACAAAAGGCCAAAGATGGTCAGTTTGGTTGCTTATTGTATTTTTAAAGTTTGCAAAGTGGCAGCTGACTCTCAAAACAGATCCAAAACAGTCTGCACTTTGCCACGCAACCATAAATCTTTAAAAAAAATTCTAATGATGAAAAAAAAATCGCCTCTCAACTGAGGTTACTTTGTTGTTTTTTTCGTCTTGCAGCCAGCTTACTTGAACCTCAAACAAAGAGTGGACAACTTTGTCTCCAATCATCTCTCTAACCACACATGGAGCCCTCATCTGAACAAGAACCAGCTGAGAAACAACATCAGACAACTTGTGCTGCAGTAAGTGAGGACGGAGCAACATTGCTGTTTCTGATGTTTTAAAGCTTGTTTAACGTGCAAAGAACCCAGAGTTCAACCAAACTGTTCCTCTTAGATCTGGGATGCTGGAGCAGGGAGTGGACAGGATCGTGGCCCAGGTGGTGGATCCCAAAATCAACCACATCTTCAGGCCGCAGGTGGAGAGGGTAGTCCGTGAGTTTCTGTCACCTGGCAGCTGCTCTGAGGAGCCACTGCCCCCTCTGCCTTTAATAGAGACCAAACCAGACAGCAGCATTCCTGAGCAAGGTACACAACATCTCAACCTTTTATTAACCGTGACAAACAGAATGATGAATTTCGCATCAAACATTAAAATAAACACTGTCTGGCTCACGCTCACCTAGTTAACACATGATATTATGTTTTTACAGCCTCCTCCTCTGCTCCTGCCACCACTGCAGCCAGCGACGCCATGTCCATCCTGGACACCATAACTTCTCTCAACCAGGAGGCGAGCGTCAGGGCCAGCTCAGACAAAGGACGCAAAGGCCAAGATGAGCCCATGCAGCTGGTGGAGGACGGCGAGCAGGACATGAGCATTGTCGAAGAAGGAGACAGCCACCATGATGGAAGGACACAGGAAGAGGCAGACGAGCTGGCATCAGAGGTCCAGGCGTTTGAAGTGAAGACAGAGGACTCTCAGGATCAGATGGATCTGGGAAAAGAGGGGTTAACAGAGGAGGTGAAGATGGAAGAAGAGGAGTCAGGAGCTCAGGAGCAGACGGAGGAGGAGAGAGATAAAGCTGCCAGCAGAACAACTGGAAAACCCTCAGAGGAGAGGCAGGATGATGATCTGCTTAAATCTACCAGTCAGGCAAAGCAGAAAGCAAGAGAGAGGATAAAGGAAGGTGAGCTGTTGTATCCTCTGTGTTTGCTTCCAGTTTAAGAGCAATGAAACCTGCATGTGCACACATTATACTTGATAAACCCCATGTGACAGATAAGGGACTTATATGCATCGTCATTTGGAGACTAATAAATAGACTCTGAACAATGTGGCTGAGCAATGGCATGGATGATATCAAATTACAATTGTTTTTTGTTTCGGTTATTGCAAGAGATACAGGAAGAATACATGTTAGAGACAAATATACGAAAACACAATGTTCTCTTTTATATGTGAGTGAGGTTGTTTTCGCGTAGTGGAAAAAAAGTGAGTTTAAAGTCTGACGTGTCTTTGTCCTGCAGAATACTTTTTGGAGGACTCTGACCTGGAGGGTCTGAGTGACATCACCGTGAGCTCCGTCCACACCAGCGACCTGTCGTCATTTGAGGAACAAAGTGAAGACGACGAGCAGCTGTCTGATTCCTCTGAAGAGGGCGAGCTCCCATCAGATGGTCTCAACTTTTTATTCCTGACTGAAATTTCACACAAACGTTGAACAATTTACAGTTTCGAAAGTGTTAAATATGGTCTCTGCCACCACAGGTTTATAATTTATAGCTTTATTCTCCTGTTTTGATAATAATGTTATTTCATTTACCAGACCAAGATGAGAAAGCAGAGAAGAAACCAGCCAGTGGAGACACGGAAGAAGAAGAGCGCAAACCTCGCCGCAAGGCCTACGTTCACAAACCCTTCCTCTACTCCCGTTACTATAGCGACTCGGATGATGAAATCACTGTGGAAGAACGTCGGAGATCTGCGGTGAGTTGTAGTGATGTTAACATTGAAGGTACAGCTAGGGCAGGGCCATATATCGATGTTATGTAGATATCGTGATATGAGACTAGATATCATCTTAGATTTTGGATATCGTAATGTCTTTTCCTGGTTTTAAAAGCTGCATTAAAATAAAATAATGAGACTCCTCTAGGTGTTTTATTATTTATTTTATTTATTTACCCATTTAGTTATTATATCCCCATTACTGATGATTATTGATCAAAAGTCTCACTGTGTGTATTGTGAAAGCACCAATAGTCAACCCTACAATATTGTTGCAATACTAATATTGAGGTATTTGGTCAAAAATATTGTGATATCTTAGCTTCTCCATGTAGCCCAGCACCAGATACAGTATTAGCAGTGCTTTAATTATATTTCTAGCTAAATGAGTTGATCACAAGGTTTAAAAACACACTGATATTCATGGTAATTTGTTTTAATTATTGGCTTACTTCACCGCCGTCTCTCCACTGTGTTCTCATAGGCAAAGGACAAAGAGGAAAGGCTGCTGAAGAGACAACAGAACAGAGAGCGAATGGAAGAGAAGCGTAAACAGAAAGCAGCACAGGCTGAAGAACAAGGTAACTTCTGTTTGGCACGCGTTTTGTGTCATGTGCTTTCATAGCTGTGGGTTTGAATTTGGCTTCAGAGCTTCTTATCATCTCATGTTTTTGACCTCTTCTGCTATTTCCCTTTTGTTTCTCCCCACTGTGTACTACTCAAGAGTTGAGACATGTCTAGCATTTTTTAGTATCATTCCATGTTCTCATAGTTCGCATCTTAAAAATCAAACATGTCCTCAAAATAGCTTTGTTTACTCTCAACTGTCATGTCATTTACCAGGTTTCATTTCCTACACAGATCACAAAAAACAAAAGAGTGGAGACATTGCAGGGCTGGAGGGCCCCAGAGCCAAAGAGGCTCGCAAAGAAAGGAAAGTTCTGGAGAAAAAAATGGCTCTCAACAGGAAGAGGAAGCTAGACTCAAGGTAAATAATCAAAAGCTTGGATGCAGACTGACGCAGCTGCAAATGTACAGATATACAAAATATATTAATATAAATGCATTCATCAATGTCTTCCTTCAGGAAAGAGGAAGATGTTTCAAGCAAAAAGAAAGGAGATGCAGAAGGATCCAAGAAAGTGGTACGTAAAAGTTATCATGAATAAAACAGATTCCATTGTGGGTAACAGGTTTGTAACAGGATTGGTGAGTTGTAACAAGCTTTTATGTTTTCCTTGTTTTAAAATCAGGAAGTGAAATCTACCACCTCAAAGCCTCCACAACTGAAACTGATCAGAAATCTGTCAGAATCAGCATCATCAGACGAGAGGCACAGAAGGATGAGCGGCAGCGTCTCCGAAGACTCCAGTGAACCCAAAAAGCTGACGGACAAAGGCCGGACTCACTCCTTCATCCTGGAGTTGGAGCAAGGCTCCCAGGAGGCTCTCAAACAGCGCTCAGTTGGGAAATTTGACAGGCTGTCCCGTAAAGAACTTCACCCTAAAGAACGCAAAGAGAAAGAACGCAGCTTGTCAGATGAACGCGCCAAACTCAAACAAAAGCTGGAGAAAAAATCAGAACATCAGGCGGATGAATCTCAGCAGAAGGACAGTGTCGCCGTTAAAGTGTCGTCTGAAGACAAAGGTGAGAAGAAGCTGAAGATTAAAAGTGAGAAGAAAACAACCGGAACCACGAGGGAAGGAAAGTCGTCAGAAGGTGTGGCAGACGAGGGTCCTAAAGATGTCAAGAAGGCGAAAGCTCCATTGATGGAGACTGTCAAAGCAGAGAAGGACAAAATTAGAGAAAAGGAGAAAGATAAGGAAAAGAGCAAAGAAAAGGAAAAGGCCAAAGGCGAGAAAACTTCAGCTAAAAGTGATTTCAAGCAGCTGCTCCGCCCTGATTCTGCCGGCTCCTCCGAGGATCGGTCTGACATGGAGCCCGACAGTAGCAAGAAGAAAGATAAACACTCCAAGGAAGTCCTGAAGAGGTCAAAGAGCCACAATGAGGACAAACCCAAATCCAAAACTGATAGTAAAGACAGCGAGAAGGAAAAGACTAAGGCAGATCAAGACAGCCAGAAATCAACCAAGTCCGGCTCTGAAACGGACAAAGATCCGAAAAGGGTCAAACCAACAGAGAAAGGAAGAATCATGGAAAAATCAAAATCAAAATCCAAAGAGGAAACAAAGACTTTATTGTCATCAAAGACAGATAAAGTTCAGAGCTCTGAAGTCAAACCTACAGGAAGTGCACCCATCAGCAAACCTGAGGTGATGAAGGAGAAGAAAAAAGAGGGAAATGCAAAGGAGCAGCGTAAAGTCTCCGAGGAACCTCTGCATGACAAATCAGACATTAAAACTGCAAAGAAAAAAACAGAGAAGAAGGATAAAGTCCCAGAAAAGAAAGATGACAGCCAGGAGGAGAAGAAAGCAGCCAGAGAAGACAAACTGGAAAAGTCTGATAAATCTTCAAAGTCCTCACTTTCCTCAGCTGAAGCAGACGAGCTGCTGAAGAAACGCTCTCTCCTCCAAGACACCAGCACAGACTCCGACCCCGTCACCACCACCGTCACCACCTCCTTCTCAGACGATACTTGTGACGCACTAAGCGACATCACCCCTGAGCCTCCTGAGGGCGAAACGGAGTCACGGCTGAGCGACATTCCAGCTGTGCCGGCCGAGGCTGACGCTCTGTTGGCTCTCATGGACGTTTGTACCTCAGCGGAGGCGAGACTTCCCCCTGAGAGCAGTCGGGAGGATGTGACGCCTGAGATGCAGGATGCTGACATGAAGATGCAAGAGGCAGCTCTGACTCTGCTCTCCATGGACCCCGACAGCACAGTTTCCTCCACCTTAATGTGTCACAGCACCAGAGAAGAACCAGGGGTGAGTCAGAGTGAGACTTCACCACAGCCGATGGAAACCAGTGCAGCTGAACAGGAAGAGCCTGTAATGGCTGCGCAAACAGCTGCTGAAGCTGAGCCGTCACCAGTTACATCTCAACAAATTGTTGAGCTTGTTGATGAAAAACCGAACACTGCAGGTAAATACAAAACATTAACAGCAAAATGTGTGTATTATTTAATACATAAACATGTCAGAATGTTTCCCTAAATAGAAATATGTATCTCTTATAGATGGGTCTGAAAATTTGGAGAAAGAAATGGATGTGGAGGCTTCACAGGTAAAAACAAAAAGTCACATTTGTAAAATCAAATTGCCTTCGTCCTGTTTAAAGATAAGGACATCCTTCCTTTGTATTTTATTTAGCCTTTTAGTCTATTCCACTACTCCCTGCAAGCTTTTTTTAATGGAAAATGTATAATGCTATTTACACTGAACTGAACACCGTTTTAAGTTAAAGACTTGAGACTTTTTTATGCACAGAGAAGACTTATTTCTCTCAAACTTTGGTCACAAATATGTTCAAATCCATGTTAGTGAGCACTTCCTCTTAATTTTCAATTCAATTTTATTTATAAAGCCAAATATCACAAATCACAATATGTCTCAGAGGGCTTTACAGCACAGGACATCCCTCTGTCCTTTGGACCCTCACAGCGGATAAGGAAAAACTCCCCCCAAAATACCCTTTAACAGGGAAAAAAATGGTAGAAACCTCAGGAAGAGCAACTGAGGAGGGATCCCTCTTCCAAGACGGACAGCTGTGCAATATATGTTGTGTGACTTCTTGATATGTCACACCTGTCAGGGGAATGGATTATCTTGAAGAAGGATAAGTGCTCACTATCAACAGTGACACTAACAAATTCACGCACATAATTAAGTCTTGTGTGCATAAAAAACTTAGATCTTATGTTTCAACTCGTGAAAATGGGAACAAAGACAAAAGTGCTGCATCTATATTTTTGTTTAGTGAATATAATTCTGGAAGTAGCGTTTTCTAAGGTGTTACTGTGCTGTGGAAAATAACTCTTCTGTCTTCTGCATAGAAGGAAGACACTATCTCAAGTGAATGTCAGCCTCTTATAAATGAGGATGAAGCCAAAGATGCAGAAACTGCTCCTGAAACACAGCCAGATGGAAACATGGCATCAGCAGCTGCAGCAGCAGCAGAAGAAGAAGAGGAAGAAGAAGCAGCAGCAGAAGAAGAAGAAGCAGCAGCAGAAGAAGAAGCAGCAGCAGAAGAAGCAGAGGCAGCAGAAGCAGTGGCTGGTGAAGAAGGTAAACTTAATTATCTCCTACTTTTGATTAAATTTACATCTTCTTTCTCGTGTTTTCAACTATGCAATTATAATTTCATGGGATTTCCAATGTGAGGTCGGTGGGTCGATGAAGATCATGGTTCTCATTCCCTTTTTTAACTTTCTACAATATTTCAGCTGCTGGTGCTGTCGTGTCTGAAGCAGAGGAGACGAGAGGAGCCACAGAGGAAAGAATAACTGCAGCTGACGCCACTGAACAAGTCTCAGAAATTCTCACAACACAAGGTGAGTGCTTGGAAACTTTCTTCATGAAAAAACAAAATAAAATGGGTTCTTGTTGGCTGAGTGTTAATTATTAATTATTATTTTCTATTAATAAAAATTATTAGATCAAGATTGCAAACTTCTTGATGATTTTATTTATGTCATTTTAGCTTGTTTACTCTCGTGTTTATTGTGTTTAGTTTTTGGATTTTAGTTACTTTGATTCTCTGTTTAAAATGTGTTGTGTTTGTTATTTTAAAGCACTTTGTAACTGTTTTGAAAGTTTATATAAAGAACTTTTATTATTATGTAATTATTAATAATAACTTTGCATCACATTGTTACTTTAGATCAAACTGAGCCAGAAGTTGCAGACACAAAGACGAGCCCCAAGGTGAGGTATCGTTTATGGTTTTAATTGTTGCAAGTTCTTAAATTGTTTGTGCGAAAATAAAAATTAAATTCATCCCTCGAAACCAACAGACAGAGGAAGCTGAGAGTGAGACAGCAGAGGATAAAAATGTTGCACCCGAGAAGAGTGACACACAAACTGTAAGTGTTGAGCCGCAGTGATGATCACTTAATCTTTGTTCAGATGTAAACCGCCTGTTATTTAACATTTCGATCTGATCTACAGCTCCCTCTAATACGTGTTATAGTTCCTCTGTTACTCTGCAAATCTTGTAAATTGTGTTCAGATGGAGCCGGAGAAGACTGAAGAGATCAGAGACAGTGGACCTGAGAGTCAGTCCAAACTGGTCAAACAAATCAGTGAGTCATGTGACTTTTTAAAAACCTACCCTTATGTTTGGATCTTCCTCACTGCACCTTCAAGAAGCTGAAACTAGAAGTGAAAACCGATTTTCATGTAATGTTTTTTTCATATTCCTCTACTATAGATGTTGGTCGGTCTTTTCGCAGTTTTCTCAGTCAGTGATATTTGTTTGTATTTTCCAGGTAATGTCTCCAGCACAGACAGCCAGGACGACGAGAAGGGATCAGACCTTTCAGAAAAGGTAAGGCTGCACAGTTTGTTTGAAATTCATCTCTTGCATATTTGATAAATGGAGGTGATGACACAGTACACTACACTCTGTGCTAACATGTTTTTTTGTCATGTAGGAAGAGAAGACTGAGAGACGAGGAAGACGTAAACGAAAGCTTTCCACACAGAAAGTTGAAGCAGTGAAAGAATCAGGTGAGATTTTGTTTCCACTGCAAAATTTCAAAGATTAGAATAATTTGGTTTGTCAAAGTTTGTGATGTTTAAATTTAGAAGATATTAGCTCCCCTCTCACAGCCTAACCTTATTAAACAACGTGTTTGTCTCTGTGACTGATTAGGTGATGAGAGGGATGAAAAGGAAAGCAAAGAGCAGCCGTCTGCTGAGGTAAACAGTCTTTGTCACATCGCCTCAATCATAAAATAACCACGTACTTGTAGAAAACTATTTTTGCATGTATGTGTTTTTATTTGACATCTGTATCAGTTTATTTGACTCCACACTGATTTGCTCATGGACTTTTATTCTTACCTTCAGGAACCGGAGCAGGAGAAGGCTGCAGAAGTCAGAACACCACGCAGGGGTCGATCATCCAAAACCACTGAGGAGGCGGAGAGGGACCAACCTAAAGAAGCTGAGAAATTGGAGGAGACTCCGAGCCGCGGGGGGAGACGTTCAGGAGCTGCTGCCAAAGAAACCACTGCTGGTGAGAGCCACTTTGAATTAAGACAAAGAAAGATGTTCTTAAAGTCTAAAAACGTTTTTATCTTATGATACTTTTCATCCTAGTTGTTATATTGTCCAGCTATCAGACATATTATACTGTGCACCAGCCAAAATATTCACACTTAGTCAAGATATTAAGATATGTAGAATGGAATTGAATGTTTTAAATAATTGTTGAACATTTTTCCTCTGATTCACACTGCTGATGGAAACATATTGTCCCAAGTCTATAAAGATTTAACGTTTATTATACTTTTTAATGAAGAAGCTATCCTTGTCTATGCTTGCTTATAGGTGCTGCAGAACAATGTAAAAGTTTTGAGTCTGCTTTCTGTGACTTATTTATCCTCAGGTAATCAGGAGAAGGATGAGAGTAAAGATGAGGAGAGCATTGAGAAGGAAGAGGTACGTTAACAAATGTGCAACATGTACGCACACATACTGTGAGATACTTTACAATGCTTAACATTATCAGGTGTATTACTACAAGGACAAGCTGTGCATTTAATCCCAGGGGCAGCGAGGCTGGAAATAGCCACAGGGCAGTGTGTGAAGGAGTGGCAACGCGCGTCTTGCCGCCGCTGGTGTGGGTTTATATACTCTACATTTGTAGAGGACATAAACATTGAGTGCATTCCACTGTACCTTATTTCTTTTACAGTGTTTTTAACAATATTCTCCCAATCTGTAGAGAACTGAAGAGGAAAGTGGACCAAAGGAAACTGCACAGCAAGAAAGTCAAGTCAATCTGCCGTCTCCTGTTCTCGAAGACGCTGAAGCTGCAGGAAGCTCCGCCTCCAAAGAGACCACTGACACAGGTACGCTTGTTTTTAATTCAAGTCATCTGTTTCCTTCCTGTTTTCTGGATTCCAGTGTCTTTGTACTCGTGTACAAGCACACTATAAATGGCCGGTAACATTATGGAGAGGTTTGGCTACATGTCTGTCAGAGTAGGCATTACCAGCTCAGAGAATAAGTGAGCCAAACCTCTACAGCTAATTGGTGCATTTCATAGCATGACGTCGAGAGTTAAACAAGTTTTATTTTGCTGTCATCACCGTTAACAGCCTGTAAAATAGTATGAATGAGTAATGTGGCAACGATAGCTGACATGAGGGAAAGCTGGCAGCTTTGCTGTGAGTTAAACCTAAACTACTGGATTACAAATATTTTCTGGGTGGTCCTTATGTGCGAGAGAGATGATGGGGTTTTAATCAGTTTATCATTTTTCCATTTCAGATGAACCAGCAGTGAAGAAGAAGAGGTCAGAGGAAATGGAGGGATCTATGGAGGTGAGATAAAAATGTTCTTTGCATCATATTCCTTCATCTAAGTCTGTTCACGTTGTAATTTATCTATACGATGTGTTTTCAAACATACTGTATGATTCTACAGGAAACTCAGGCTGAAGAGGAGGTAAAGACGGACAACAGTCAACAGGAACAAAGTGAGCAACAACCTGACAGTGGTAAGAAAACACACACACTTGAAACACTTTTTCTTAAATGAAATAATCATTACTGTGCAGGTTCTTAAACACTGCATCTAAAACACACCTCTTATGGTCTGCATACTCACTGTAGGGACAAAACATCACAACATTATCTGAGTCAGGAGTAAAATGAGTTACCTCGATCATTAAAGTCTCTGTTTTGTACATTTTTCTTTTTTCCCAGTTTGTTCCCCCTCAGTGAGTCAGGCAGAGGGCGAGGAGGAGGTCACAGAGGAGATCTGCAGCGAGAAGAAACCAGATGATGTATGTCACACCGTTCAAATATGTATCTGTGTGTTGTAAACACTGTATGTGCATCCATCACTGTTGGCGCACTGTCTCTATTGTCTATGTAATAACTTTAAACACGTTTAAATATTCATCGTTATCTCTCCAGGCTGAGGAGGAGCAACAACAGGAGGACCAAGAGACGACTCCAAAGAGACCTGGTCGGAGGGGACGGCCGAAAGCAGCAGCAGCAACAGAGGATTCAGGTGAGGACATTTAAAGCTTGATCTAAAACGAACTAGAAAAGTTTTGTTACAAAGAAAGGAGATAAAATTACTATTAATTATTATTACTAATTATTGTTTTAAGCTTTGCACTGCTGATTGGCAAGAATGTAGGTGTTATGTTGGTGAAAGATAAAACTGTTTTCTCATGTTAGTAGAATGGACGAGCAGATTTGTGATTAGATAGAATAAAATAATCCTAATTTGTAAAGAATAAAAAATATATAAAATACTTGCTTACCAACAGTATACACTACATATAAACAATAACTTAATTTTTACTGTACATATATACATGTGTTTATACTAAATATTTATATAGCTCCAGTGAAGTGTATTTTATCGTCTTTCCAACAGATAAAAAGGACAAAAAGGCAGAAGAAAGTGAGCAGAATGACGAAGAGGAGGACGACGATGGTGACAAAGAAGGGGAAGAAAAAGGAACTGCAACCAGAGCGACCACACGCTTAGCATCTCGCCTGGAGGCTGAAAGGTAATTTAACAGCTCATGGACACAAATACATCATAATAACAAAATGATACCTATAATATAAATGCACCAGTGGTTCTCCAGTATCAGGACTGCACACAATTATGGACCTTCAGTCTTCACTGGAACTGTTAACACAATTTATGGTTTAAAAAAACGTGCAGTAAAAGACAGTATTTCACATTTAATGAGATAATTTACATCTTAAAAACATGGTTGATCATAAAACACCAGAACACCTGCAGATAAAACCAAATACAGCTACCTGAGACATGATGAATGAGCCTCTGATTGTTTCAGCACTGAATGTTTGCACCCAGCAGGCTTCATCACTGTCACATCCTATTAAAAGAAAGCCGGTGGAAGATTTAGCACTACAGCAACAACTGTTGTTTCATATTTGTTTTTACTGCTCCTCAGAAACAAGCCAAGCAAACCATCCACCCGGGCCAGTCGACAGAGCGGTAAAGAGGAGACCGCAGCTGGCACACGGTGAGTTTGTCTCATTGAGGTTCAACACAACGAACGACCACGAGGTCAACCGCTCTGTGAAAGGGAACATTTTCCCAAAACTTTTCCCGGAATTTCAAAATGGTTTTTAGTTATGAAGTCCCAAAATAAAAATATGAAATCACTTTGAATGGTCTCAGATGTTTGTGTTCAGCATCTGGAATTATACTGCAGGTACACAATCAGTGTCTATAAAAGACTTGTGAATAATTGGATTTGATAATATGTGCAATCTGTATTTTAGGTGGGAGGCTTCATGTTCTTAGTGTGACTAACTTCATTACAAACCTAAAGTATCCACAGATCTTTAAAATCTGTAAAATCTCAAATAAGTTTAAACTATATTAAATGGCCAAAATTCACTATATGAATTAGTACGCTCATAAGAGTCTATAAAAATTAAAATATATACATATATGTTGTACAACTCTTGTCCAGAACACTAAGCTTAATATCACTCACCAAATTCTTTTGGCTGACGTGCCTTCTTCCGAATTTTTTTCTGGTTTCTTTAGATAAACTGTAGAGACTCTGGACACTTATAGGTCATCATTACTCTTAAAAAGAAAAATACTTTTTACAGATTTACTCTCAGAGATACAAAGATTTAAAAGGTGAAATTATCATTAATACAAAAGATATAATATCACAAACAACTTTTCAAAATGAGTTTAAAACGAACAACAAACATACCTTATCAATACCTATGTATGGAAGGGATTTAAGGGATGAGTGATTCCCATTATTACTGCATGCAGTGTTTATTTTTTATCTTTTAAGTATGTGAGAAAATGCATTTTACTACTTTAGTTAATTTTTTTTTTGGAGGGTTGTTTGTTTCTTTAAATTCAATTAAATTAAAATTGCCCATTCCACAGTCCAGTCCAGTGTGTGTGTGTGTGTGTGTGTGTGTGTGTGTGTGTTAAACAGTCTTACTGCCATGGGGACAAAGGATCTCCTGTAACGCTCAGTACTGCATTTGTAGTTTTTTTAGGAAATTTTGTCAGAAATGATTCTTCATTTTGTTTTTTAACTCAAATTAAATTCCAGTTAATGTTACAAAAGTCTTATAAATCTGTCTCATGTCCACTTTTCTCTTTAAGGGGAATGTGGACACGCCAGGTTCACTTACATGTAGTGAAGGAGTTCTTGTTATTTCAACACTTTCCACGCTTGAATTAACAAAGACAAATTTTCACAGCACCTAAATATGACACTTTAGACAAACGGACTGACACTCTCTCCTTGTTTCCCTCCTGCAGCGGGACGAGGGGCCAGGCAGCGGCGGCGGCAGCAGCAGCAGGAGCGGCGAAGGGGGGCCGTAAACGTGAGGCCAGCCCCCCTGCGGTGCGAACGCGGGGAGGACAGAAATCAGAGGAGCCCCCTACCAAGAGAGCCAAACGGTAGAACTTCAGACAGCGGTGGACTGATTCACCCCGGCAGCGTTTTCTCTCCACTCCATATTCAAAGTCAGTTTTGTCGTCGGGGGGTCAGAGAGTGTCTACAGTCGGCACGTGAAGCTGTTTCTGCTTCACTGACTGTAGATATTGAAAAGCTCTGGATAGTATTAAACTCTCTCCTCTGATGGCCGAGTGTAAACCTGAGGATCTGTGCAGGAATCCCCTCAGAATACCTTCTACTGCACTACGCCCAGATGGTTTGGATCAGACTTCATCATTCCTGCGTTAATTCAGTAATACCCAGTGAATCAGAGCATTTCAGGCCAATCACGGGCCTAACGAGCTGCCGAGTCGCGCTTTGACATGAAGAGGGTGAATTGAAATTGAATGTTTCAGTTCCTGCTGAGACTGTGAGTCCGTACACCTGTACATAGAAATCACTGTGAATTTTAGCATTTAATATTCATTCTGTGAATGAAAGGAGACGTTTTCCTTGCCACTATTTTAAGTTTTTGTTTTTACACTTTGTTTTTACATCATCCAGGGGGTAAGGGAAGGTTGTTGTTTTTTTTGGTATTTTTTGCTTGAAACAACAGCAGTATTAGACGAGAGACGACACAGCATGTGAACGTTTATCTGTAAACTGACCCTTCATGACATATTTGTAACAACAGCCGCTGCACAAAGTTTCTTACTCTCTATACGGAGGTAATCTCGTTACATGTATTGTTTTACATTAACTGTATATCAATATAATGGTGTTGGTGATGATATCTCGCCTACCTGTCAATGTAAAGATTTTTTTTTTTTCATAAATGTAAAAATACTGAATATTGCCTCCTTTTTTTCAGTGTTTCTTACTTGTGGTCAATAACTAGATTTTTTATTTTTTTATTTTTAACAAAACTTCTTCAAAAATAGAGGCGAATGAAAGTAAATTGGTGTCTTATTATTTTTAAGCGAGGTCTTACGTTTTTATTTTTATAGACTCGTAAATCCATGAGCATTGTGGTTAAAACATTCACACGTCTTTATATCCATAATATCCTGGAGGGAAAAAAAACAGCTTTACAACAGCTGAAGAAAACCTAAACTGTGCTGCTTCTGTTTGGGAGTCTGACCTGTTTGTTTATGTAAAGATAAAACAGTGCATACAGCAGAATATACACATTTTTATTAATTAACCCTTATTATGTCTCAAACGTTATCTCCTCTGTTTCCTGAATGGATGTGCTGTCTGTAAATGTGTAAATAGCCAAAGACATTAGCCAATCCCCTGTGAGCGGAGAAGAGGAGAGGACATTCCTGCCTGCTAATGGGGGATAAAACTGACAAACTCAGAATGAAATATTCCACCGTCATTAACACGTTAGGAGGCTTTAATCGCTGCACCTGAACTTACGGGATCCAAAAAAGCACGGAGAGAGGTTACGGAAAGAGACTTCTCTGGGTAAAGTTTTCCAGCCATTCCTGCGGATTGCTAAATTTGATTCCTTAAAGGTGTACCTCTCCCAGGTATTTCCTGGTGCTGCAATCCAAGCCTTAAAATATTAGCTCTCATTTAAAGGGTTTGGATCAGCTTTCATTTAGCCACCGGGTCTGGCAGACGAACAGCGCTCCTTTCACTCACTGATGCCATTGGAGCGACTTGAGACGTCATTTTATTATATGTCGTTTGCATTGTAGTCCAAAATGATTTTTGAATTTGCCAAGCGGGTTTCTGCTGCTGAGTATCAGCAGTCTGAGGCACATTAGGCTGATTTATAGGCCGCATGTTTTATGTATGAGAGGGAGGACTGCTCTCAGCTCAGCAGGGACCTCACAGCAAGAACTCAGAAAGGTAGAGAACGCAGCAACACAAGTTAATAATCCAAATATATCTGCTGAGCTGCTGCTGCACAGATGCTGACCTGCTTTTAGGTGAATCTACTAAACCTGAAAATATTCTTACACAAACTCTCAGGCACAACCAAGTCAAACTTTTACTTAGTTCCATCGTCTGTCAGCATTTTCGGCTATATTGCCTTTATCAGTTATGCAACACAAAAACAGAAAACGGTTTATTGACAGTCGTGTTACTTACAGATCGACGATACACAGGACAGTATTACCCAGCTTTTACAATAGTTTCTACAAAATACAATATTCACTCAGAGTGGAGAAATATAAATGGTCATAAATACAAAACATCCTCCTTAGTGGATATACAAAAAAATAATTTTGGGAATTGATTATTTGTTTCAGTCTCTTTTATAAACCAAAAATGCCAAATATTTCCAGTGTTTTGTCAAATATGATACTTGAAAGACATGTTTTTTTTCTCTAGAAGTTTTAGTAGAAGTTCCCTTATTCCCTGAACATTATGATGGCCTTTTTTGCATTTCATAGACAAATTAATAAATCCTGGAAAAACAACAACTAATCCTTCATTGTAATCCATCAATGGATAATGTTTTTTCAATACAAAGCTTTCTTCTGCAGATTAATTTAGAAGTTAGAATTATCCATAAACATGAAGAGAAGGGAGATCATACTTTGTTTTTAATTCAACTATAAAAATAAGGGTTTAAAGAGCTCAGCGTTTGTATCAAAAAATGGAGATTCAATCGTTTTATCCACTGATTCTTCATTAAGATGAGAAATAGTAAACTTTGGCAAGTTTTTGTAAACTTAACATTGATGAAGGATCACATGATTAGTGGACTGGTGAAGTACTCACATCTTTTGCTTAAGTACCACAGTGTAGACTCATGTAATGTATGTAAAAGTCCTGTATTCAAGATTTTACTGTGTTCAAAGTGCATAAATATCAGCATCAAAATATCCTCGAAGTACCAAAAGTAAAAGTAGTCATTATGCAGAATGGCCCAGTTCAGAATAATATATATTATTGGATTATAACTATGGATGTAATAATGTGTAACCATCACTGAAATGTGGCTAATTCTAACTACTTAAAGGAATATTTCATCCTCTAAATTATCATTTGTACGCCAGTTACTCACCCTGTGTTACATTAAATTTGTAAAGAAAAGTTTTCTTGCATGCCTCCACAGTGAACGAAGAATCCAAAACACAAAGAAAATTCTTGATTAATTGAAGTCATAGATGACCAGGTTTAACAACAGCAAAACAATATCAACAGATCCATTTACAAATTCTCCGTTTGGTGTTTTGAAGGGTTAGATCAGACTCACCAGGGTCACACAATAACAAACTACCAATCAAGGCAGTGGTAGACCAGCAGCTCTCGAACTCAGGGAGGTAAAATGACTGTTTTTGCCAATGGAGTCTGGTTTTGAAGAGAGCAGAGACAAGTTTAACTTTTAATTCAGCTCCCCACTAGGAAGGTCTGTCTGTTTGGGAAGTACTGAGCATACGACTGGACAAATGAAACTTGGATTGTACTGCACGAGTTGTGTGAGAGTTTGTATACCGATGTTTTGATATAGTTTTGCTGTTGTTAAGCACGGTCGCTCGTTTTTGGATTCTTTATTCACTGTGGAGGCATGTAAGAAAAGGTTTTCTTCATGAATTCAATGTAACACTGGATGAGTAATTGATATACAAATGGTCATTTTGGGGTTGAAGTATTCCTTTAATATATTTCTGGGTAGCATAGTCTATAATATTAAGTTGATTAAATTTTGTATTATTAAATAAAATCTGCAAAGTAACCAGTCAGTAAGGATAAAAAGGTGTAGAAAGCGCGATACTTGCCTCCAAACTGCAGCAGAGTAGAAGTATAAAGTTATATAAAATGGAATTACTAAAGCACAAGTGCCTCATAATTACAGCACAGTTTGGGACTCTTCATAATGGGTGGTACAGGTCATGTGGATTCTGGCAGGACACCCTGCACCAGCCTCACTTCAGCATCTTAAAGTGCAGGGGAAAAAAACACTATGATACGAGACACCAACAACATAAGCTTCCTCACATCGCCTCACTCTGCCTCTTAAGCAGGTCTGCTGGTGGGTCGCGCTGCAGTTTATCCAGCAGAGAGCTGTGGAAAGATGGTGGTTTCACACAGCTGTCAACTGGAATCGAGGTAACTGCCGAGGGGATCCTCGCAGGCTGCGGGGATAAGGGGGCTCACTCACTCCTGCCGCTGCCTCTCTGCACTGGGAGTGGTCTTTCCTCTACTGGGGATTTGGCCAGCGCTGAACATAATGCTCCCCCATTCAGCCACTCCTCTCACAAGACATAAAAGTTAACAGGTGTTTAACGTCAAAAGTGTTTCATACGAGAGTCATAGAAATAGCCAGCGACAGGCAGCAGGGAGGGGTGGTGGCTTAAGAGTCTTAGAGTTTGCTTTTTCTTTTGCAGTATTGAAATAGTTCTGCAGTTGAGTCGAGATTTGGATCGACTTCTGGCGTCTGAGGCTGCAACAAACACACAGCAGAGAGCAGGATTATTTCTTAAATATGTGTTTACTGACCAGCGTTTTGAAGTCAAATTGAATAGTTGCAGCATGTCAGCACTGTTTGAAGTTAAAATGCATCGTGTGTTTGGTCTGGTACAGAATTTTGAAAAGAACATGTTTAACTTTGATTTGTAGCTTTACGTACATACTTTGTGGGCTGTTGTATTTTATATCTTGTATGCTGCTCTCTGCTGCGATGTTTGAAATGTGAGCTGATATCCATTTACTTTTTAAAATCACAGTCACCTGTTGCAGTAGCAGCTTAGTAGTAGTTTGTTTCAAAAGAAAATGCAGCACAAAAACACACATCAGTCACAAAGTTGTGGTTATTCTCTTCTAGTTGATGCATTACCAAAGTGGGCCATTTAAGGTCTCTAAACACAGAGTATTGCACTACAACATTTAGTGTGTATGATTTAAAGCAACATTAAAAGAGAGTAAAACATCCTTAGTTATGTGTAAAGCTGCAATTACTAGTAAATGGACAGAAAACTAATCGGAATCTGTTTTAGTGATCAATCATACCAAATATTTACTTGTTCCAGCTTCTCAAAAGTAAAAAGATAAGATTGTCTTTTATTGTCTACTTAAGGAGAAATTTGTCTCTGGCATTCAAAAAACGTAGCGTCTTCAGACACAATTATCCCCACACATGTACAATTAAACTACAATTAGCGCTCAGTAACACACACACACACACACACACACACATCCATATACACTAAACATACACACAAGAGTACTGCATGATGCTCTAAATCAGTGATACTCATTTTATGGCCCAGGGGCCAAATCTGGCCCCCTAAGTCATTTTATAATTTATAGGGAAAATAAAATGATTCACACTGGGATTTTTTTTGGGACTTTAAATTAGGGCTGCAAGATTTGGCAAAAAAAACAAAACAAAAACATATTGCAATTATTTTGATAGATACTGTGATTGTGGTATGAGTTACGATTTAAGTGGGAGTGATGATTTTTGCATTTTATCTTAACTGAATTTTTTTTTTAGAAAATGATGATCAAGGGATTTTTGCTGGGTCTGTACCAAACAACCATGTCATGTTGCAAAAGTGGCCCCCGAGCAAAGCTGAGTATCCCTGCTCTGTGCCAAAACACTGCACAGATGCATGTGAAATATGAGGATGGGATGTGTTTCTTTGTCATATAAAACTTTGGATTTTAGACTGATGGTTGGATAAATTGAGCAATATGAATGTGTCAGTCACTCTGGGATACTGACAGTTATAACTGGCATTCTTCACTATTCTCTGAAGTTATATATGAAAAAACAATCAGGAAAAAAAAAATTACAGATTAAATGATAATTTAAGAAATTGTTAGTTGCAGCCCAAACTGTGTGGGTTGATCACATTTAACTGACCAATAACACAACTGTCACTGGATTCTGAATCAAATTTAGCCAAACTCTGATTGGTGCACAACAGGTACTGTATGTACAACACATTCTCACTCCAACCTCATCACATACTGACGCTTGGGCATGGACTTTACACGTCCACATACGACATGCAAGGTACCCTGGGTGCGTTGGTTGCAGACGCTCTGGGACACTGTGACAACTTCAAGTTCTGCCTGTTACATAGTATGTTGTCTTGTTTCAAAATACACTTTTAATGTTACCACACGGTCCCTTTGAAATAAAGGTGCTACGTCGGTACAACACCGCAAATTGATGTTTTTTTTCCTTCAACAACTAATGCACGTGGTTAGGTTTAGGAAAAACATCATTAAAATCATCATTAACATCATTTATCAAGTAAAAAGCACAAACATTTTCTGCTTTTGACAGAACAGTCAAAATGCATTATCGTTGTGTTTTGGACTGTCAAAGAGGTCATGTTGAAAACCATAAGGATCAGTTTTAAATTTTCATAAGGCTAAATGATTAATCGACTTGTACAGAAAGTAATCCATAGTTTAACAGACAACAGCCCTACTTCTGTACGTCTAAACTACAAACACCTGTCAGAGAGGTAAATCTGTCATCTGCAAAGATCCAAAAACTTCGAGCTGGTCCGCTGCAGCTGCAGTCTGACACCCACTTCACCAAAAGAAAAGCCCCATAATATCTCAAGAATTTCTAAATGATCCTTGAAGTTTTCATAACTACATCAACTCCCATGTTCAAAAGTGGTCTTTCACATGTGACATGAAACCACTGAGAGGGGTCCGCTGCTTTTGAAGGACGTCTTTATTTAGGCGTGAGCGCAGGAGAAAGGAGCCGGTCACAGAGACCTGAGCAGGCAGCCAAAGGCCCTTCAGGACCTCAGAAGCCTTTCATGATGTGCTTGAGCTGCATGCATTATCTGTTGCGTGCCAGAGGCGGCTGGAAGCTCGTTTGTCAGCACAGCAGAGCCGAAAAATAAACTATAAATCACGTCTGCACTATCTACACACATTAATTGGACTGTAACAGCGGGCTGTCCCCCCACTTCTGCTCCTGTGTCTGCAGTAATGCAGCCATTGCTGAGATGTTTTGAATAGCTTCCAAGAGACGCAGGAACTTCTCCCCGCTTGTCTCTTGCTTCCATTTACTGTATTAAGTGTTCTGTCCCAAGGGCTCTTCCATTTAGTGCTCCATCGCATGCAAGGATAATTTTTCTTTGGGAAAGAGGGTTCAATTGTAACTTAGGCGACTAAAAGCATACTTAAAGCTGGCAGTAACCCCCCCGTCCCTTCCCCTTCCTTCCACTTTCCAATGTTGAGGTTGATTAAGGGTGCTATCATGGTGGATCTGATATTTGGTGAGAAATCTAGAGGGCATTTTGGGAGCATTTACAGCAAATGACTCTTGGCAGTGCCCTCTCATGTATTGCTCCATCTGAACACAATTTGGCACATGAGAGAGAGGGGGGGGGTTAGTATGGCGTGCTGTGAGCCTCCTTCATACCAGCACGCAAGAAAAAAAAAACTCAAGACCTGTCATAAACACACCCAGGAGAGAGGAGGGGAAACAGAGACGTTACCACGGCGACTGGCCCGTTGCTGCATCAGGAGTGATTTCTGTTTAAAACACCAGATTAAAGTTACAAGAAGAGGCAGGAAAAAGAGGTGGTGGTGGTGGTGGTGGTGGGTGGAGGCAAACGTAATAGTCTAATATGCCATTAAAGTTTATTTCTTTACTGGAAAGGTGGTGGGAATTTCACCCCGGTGTTCAACTGGAGGGGAGCAGACAAAGAGTCTGGGGGTATTAAGGAATCGTGTCATTGTAGATAGAAAAAGAAGAGAAAATATACCTTTTCCCGGCACGGCTATTATGCAGTGATCATCTCATCTTTCCATGTCGGCAGCAGGTTCTTGTCCTCACCAGCAGAGGGAGACCTCCTGTCCAGCAGCAGCAAACCAGCCTCAGCTTCATGTTGACTGGAAACAAGACTTTCATAGAAACAGAAAAGTGTCTTTTAATGTTTTTTTTTTTTTTTTTTTTACTTTTTGTTCACACAACATCAGTACAGAAACAATAAATGATTACTCACTGATATTTTTTTTTTTATAAATTATCAATCACTGAAGTTATTTTTTAAAGCAAAAACAGCAAAAAAATCACAGGTTACAGCTGCTCAAATGTGATGATTTACTACTTTCCTCTATTTTGTATCATCTAAATTAAAATATTTTTACCTTGTGTGGACAAAGCAAAGCATTCAAAGGCTCTGATCATGTAATGGCCAATTATTCCCTTTATCTTCTGACGTTTTTACAGACTAAATGGAAATTAATAGCAAAAATAACGAAGGTAATCATCACATTATGTATATTTCTATTAAGATATATATGCTGTATTTTGATTAATCTTTTAAAATATGATTTGACATTTACCGACAGATCACAGGGCTAAACATCTGGGTTCTTCTGCAATTAAATGACCATTTCTACCTTTAAAGGCAGTGATATTACTCCTCCTCCTCCTCTAATAACAATAATAATAATAATAAAGTACAGTATCCAGGATGCTACATGTTATATCACTCTGATTAATCAAAGTCTCCAGCAGTGGTAAAATAAGTCAAATGCTGTACTTCAGTACAGTTATGAGGTACTTGTTCTTTACTTGAGTATTTCTACTGTATGCAACTTTATACTTACACTCCCCTACATGTATTTGATAGATGGAGCTGCTTTACAGATAAAAAAAAATTACATTGAAAAAAGTTTGTAAAATATATGTATCACTAGATTAAACTGAAAGTATATTATGAAGCCGTGTTGTAGTCTCAAGACCTCCTTTTGAAGAACTCAGTCTTGTCTCGGTCTCACACAAAGAGGATTTGGGATCTTATTAAAAACCGGTAAAGATCACACTGCAGGGGCATCACTAAATTCCCTGTGTAAATAAATGAATGTTGAAAATGGATGGCTGAGTACACTGCAGCTCCTTAGTGTTTGTTTGTTCATAGAAAACAAATGAAAATTCTAACACATAAAATCTCTACAAAGCCTTTTGATTGTTTGATCAACAACACACACACACACACACACACACACAGAAATCTTCATTCATGGGGATGTGGATCTTTCTTGGCACGGTCAACATTTTATTGTGTGTCACAGAGTTTGGGACTCACACTGGTCTGACTGGTCAACAAGCCATGTTAGTCTTGCAGTAAAGTTGCTCTGACCTCCTGAGACGCCAGCTTTTGTTTGGGATGCATTTTTCATTTCTCTGAGCTATTTGTGATCAGTAGAACCTGATAAGTATTAAAAACTAAGCACTGTTATTGAACAGGAAGTAGTTTTGGGGAAAAAAAAAGATGTCCTCATAAGGATGGGTTTATCTTTAATAGTCACAAGTGCATAATAAATTCTAAAACTGTTTTAATTATTTCAATACCTGAACATTGTTGTGCAAAAACAAAGCAAAACAAAAAGTCCTCATACAAGACGATAATTTAGTCCTAATGTCTTCCAACAAGTATTTCTTAATTAACAGCATTTTAGCTTGTTATTGTCGCTAAAATGTGTCAAATTTGCACACCATATTAAACTACAGACGTTAAATAGCACAAGTATTTAAGTTTCAACAACAAAATTTGATCAGATTTTGTACCTTGTCCACTTTCGTGTTGGGGTCACCTGTAGACGGAGCATAAAAGTGTCCACATACGAGGACAACAGGTGTAAGTTAAGCAGAATGAACTATAAGGTGCAGAAAATGTGAAACGTGAAAATGTGATGTCGCAGGGTCTCAGGAGGATAAAGTGTTGCAGGAGATTCAACCTCTTAAGACTTCCTCCTCTTCTCCATACACCTGGAAGTAGGTGATGCTGTGTTAGAAACTCCCTCACTGCTTATGGTATGGTACACTGACAGGGGTCAGATACTTTTGATACTTTAAGTACATGTTGTTGCCAATGTCACAGTTTAATCCACTCAATCATTCTCGTCTAATCTCAGGAAATATGAGAAATACTGGCTACAAGTTCCTTTTCACTTACAATATTTAGAGTTGTTATGTAGCAACAGCAGTAATTAGTTTCCTCACATGCTTTTGCAGATAAATAAACACACGTCCAGTTGCTCAGATGATCACCTCCTCCGTCCTCTACGTGTGAATCACATCACACCGGCGGCATATCTGCTTTAAATGCCCCTGCAGTTGTCTGAATGAAAACCAAGCTGCTGTTTACATTTCCTGCCACTTACAGCTACTTACTGCTTATTACTCTTCGTCGCAGTGTGGTTACCAAAACACAGAGTAACCCGTGGAGCTCTGCTCGACATCACATTGATAGGCGCACACTGACTCACTTTGTTGGAGAATTGGCAGACAGTTTTATTTATTTTCCACTTTTTTTTCTCAGGGTGAAGCAGACTGTGTGTGTGTGTGTGTGTGTGTGTGTGTGTGTGTGTACGGGTCAGCGAGGCTGGTTTGAGGACAAAAGACAACAGTATGAAATAAATACATGAAGGACACAGAGAGGAGGAGGAGGAGGGGGAAACACCCTCTGCAATACAAGAGAACTTAAAAACTATGTGATGTACCACTTGTGTATTGGCCTTGGGTGGAAGGAGCAGTTTCTAAAAGGCAGGGTGTGTGAAAATATCCAGACGGTGTCAGTGGTTTGTGCTTTTCCCTTTTCCCAGTTGTGTTTTCATTGCTTGCGGTGATTCAGGCTTTCATCCCCGAGGTCACATCCAGCCCCGAGACAATGCCACATAATTTCATTCAATTCATTCTCACAGAGCAGGACGATAAACCTAGTTAGAGTGTTTAAGTGATTCACAGGAGATATTTTTAAAAGGAAGCATCTGTCTGCAGCAGTTAATCATGTCTATAATGTCCTAATATCTAATAATAATAGTGCAAGCTATCAGTGGTGGAATAATGAAGGACATTCACTCAAGTACTGTAGTTAAATTTGAGGTACTTGTACTTTACTTGAGCTTTTTCTTTTAATGCCACTGTCTGGTAATACTTTCAACTTCACTACATTCATCTGACAGCTTTACTAAATAGGAATTTTTTGCACACAAAACATAAGAGGAGTTTATAAAATGATATTTCATTTTGAATTAAAGTACCCAACAATATAGCGGCCTACAAGTGCAGCTGAAATGATTGGCTAATTAATCAATCACTTGATTGAAAGAACTACTTTGATCGTTTCATTAGTTCTTCATTTAAAACACAGATAAATATATATAAATTAAAAGTTTCCAGATTCTCATGTTTAAGGATTTTTTTTTGCATTAAGTACTTTAAAGTACATTTTCCTGATTATACTTTATTTAAGTATTTTTAATGTAGGACTTTCATTGTAACAGAGTATTTAAACAGTGTGGCATTAGTATTTGTACTTTAATAAGGGATATTAATATTTCTTCCATCACTGCACAGACTGAAGTTCAGAGTGTTTTGACCCCAGAGGTACAAGATGTCAAGAAGTCAAATGAGGAGGTATTTTCAGTGGCCACTAGATGGTATAATATATGCATGCAACTGGTCTGCACAAGGTGACAGCAGCACTGAGGGTAGATCAATACTATCACGATTAAAACCTGAAGCCAGTTTGTATTTATCTTATTTATTATTCTTCTAATGTTGAGGGGATTCTGACTAACATGCTGATCAGCTCAGTGATTCATACATGGCGCGTTTGTAAAGGTTTAAATGTCACAAATTAAGTGGCATGGAGGAGATAAATTATTCATTTATATTACGGCTCAATATTTAAAACACAGGATGATTAAATCCGCGTTTTCATACAGTTTTATTATCAAACGGCGCACGAAGGCTTCGGGAAATAAGCAACAATGACAAAGCTTCACGGATTGAAAAATATATCATTTTAAATTAATTGAAGTTGAAATTCAGAGTCGTTTGTGTCTTAATATCAGCTGTTACGCGCTCACTTTGTTGGTTTACGCGCAGAGGGCTAAGGTGCAGAAAATACAATAAGACTCAAAAGAACTGATGCAAATTAAACGGAGCAAAAACAACAAAATAAAGATCTGTTAAACTTTTCTCAGCAGCTGATCTGCTGACTGCGTCTTCATTCATCCTCCGCACTGACGGAGCTTTTCTTCAGATTTCGATTTGACATTTCATTTTTCAAATTAGCTGTTAAAACTTCAGTGAAAGAAATGAAGCAGCGAACATATTATTCTTATTATTTAATCATTAAGCTTAATGTTGTCATAATTATTTAATTTCAATAATGTTGTTAATTACTTATATAATGCCTCGTTTTATTAAACGATACTTAAACTTTCATCGATGCAGCACTGAAGTCATCAGGTCACTTTAATCCATAGTATTTATTATAGACTAACAGCCTCATCAGTTTCACTTTTTTCATAATCAGCCATTAGATCATTAACAATCTGAAGATTTCAGGGTCATTTTTTGAAACTGTTTAAATGTGTTATCATTATTTTTTATTATTATTGTGATTAATACAGACTGATTAACCAGGTGGCTCAATGTCACCGAAGCACTAAATCATAGAGAATAAATAAATTCAAGTTTATTATAAATCACATAATGATATAATATAATGAATGATAATGGTACAATATGGGTGTCTGCATTCTTCAAAGTCTCCACGCCCGGTTTTTGATTAAAGGCTAAACATGTCAGAAGTGTTTATTAATTAAATAGCGTAATAGCTGCGCAATACCGACCTAGTAAAATAGCTTCTCTTGCGCGTTTGGCGGAGTAATTATGCTATTTACCTAGATATAATCTAAAGCAGTTTTTGAGTTAGTTTTTGGTTGGTGAATAAAAACAGCAGAGAAGCTGTGAGATGTGTCTGTAAAGAGGCGACGTGAAAAACTGCAGAGGTCACGATCCGGATCTGCAGCGACAGATGTTTGTCCGCTTAAACCCCCGAGAGAGACCTGCCTCCTCACTGCATGTGGAATAAAAACGCAAAAGGTTTCTTACTAATAGTCATGTTCGCCATTTTTATGACGTCTGGAGATATTTCGTAAACAGACGGTCAACATCAGGTGAGAAAACAAACAAGCTTTCCTTAAAATGAAGTCTGAGAATTAATTCTTGTATATAAAACCATTCTTGAAGGAGACAAATATTCTGATAGTAAAACGAGATCCTTTCAGTTGTTTCATGTGCGTCACATTTGAAGGGTCGATGCAAAGCTGGCTGCTGCTGAAACGAATATGTAATTAGTCTAACTTGTAACCTATGATCAGATATTTTGCCTTGTTTAATGAGACGGTTTCACACTATTTATGAAGTCAGCATGAGGTCAAGTTGCTTGTTTTTTTTTTTAACTTATATTTATGAAATGCAAGAATTTGGTTTGCGCACAAGCTGAGGCCTACCTGGTCATGGCGATCCATGATGCAGGCTGCCAAGGACGTGACAAAAATGAGCACTTCTGTGACTTAGAGTTTTTAACTAGGCCTAAAAATCGTAGACAGCGTGAAGCAGTATTAACCTGACACACGTTGGTCGGTGGCCAAAATGTCAGCAAGGATAAAAACCGTCCCATTACGCGTTACGCATCGGACTCCCGACAGACCTGTTTGGATGATGAAGGGGTTAAGTAAAAAAAAAAAAAATGACATATCCTACGAATTTATTGTCCTGGTGCTGCATTTAAGCGACGCAGGGAAAATGGGAGAAACGACTCTTGCGTTTTATTTTCTACTTGTGTTGCAGCCAAAATTAGTTTCCTTATGATCTCAGACTTTTACGCACGGCTCCTCTCCTATTCTGACTGCACAAACTTTAAACATTAGCAGCACAGAACATTCTGCACCTCAGCCAACTTCATCCTAAATCATTAATCAAAATCAATATGTAATTTTCTTATCACAGGCCGCGCAGAGATACAGCCTGCTCCCCTGTTTTTTGGGAGAACTTCCAGTTGAAATAATTTGTGTGGTTGCAGCCTGCATGTCAGTTCAGCCTCCGATGAAAAACTTCAACCAAACATTTCTTTAACTTTTTCCCAGCCGATTGAAAGCAGCATGACGTAGTTTACAGTGGCCAATAGGGAAACGGCATTCCTCCTCTCAGAGCCAATAGGAGGCGACGAGCAGTGCCTGTCAGTCACAGGTGAGGGTGGATGGTAAAAAAAATTGGGTGAAAAGGGCCGGAGACTGGAGCGAGCCCGGGCTGATGGCAGAGCTATGCGGAGGAGCAGCATCGTGCCTGCGGATGTAGCAGAAACTTTCCACGGCTTCTCCCGCGGGGATGCGACCAGGAACCAACACGGGAGGGACAAAGTTAAGCCACAGCAGTGCTTCCACGGAGGGAGTAGCCTAAAATGTGGATGAACTGACATTTACTCCTCTATCCGGGCCGGTTTTAATTACTCAACTCGAAGAACCGAGTAAACTTTTGGAAAATGGCCGTTCGTGGCAACTCGCTGATGCCTTTCTCAATCCAAGCCATCCTGAACAAAAAGGACGACAGCCGACACTTGCCAGATTTGGACATGTGCTTCTCCAAGACGGCGTGCTGGAAAATATTTGGGGAGATGAACGGCGGGTCTCGGAGAGATGATGGGGAGGCTTGTGAGCCGACGGACCAGAAAAGCTACGACTCGGACTCGGGGCTCAGCGATGACAACGACAGCAAGAATGCGGCCGCGTGCAAGTCGGAGAAAGACGGAGACCCTGCGTCGGATGTGCCGGAAGAAAGCTTGCAGGAGGAGACGGACCACGAGTCTGCAGCTGCGGAAAACGCAAAGAGTGACAGTGAGCCCAATAATGCGGGTAAGTGGGACAGAGAGATACAGCTGTTTACAGAGTGTGGCGTTGCTCTGATTTTAATATAACGACTCAGTAAAAGATCTGACCTTTAAACAAACAAGTATGACTTAAAGACTGTGGCACTCTTGTTGGTGCAGTTCTGCAGAACCATAATGCTGTGATTGTGTTATTGTGGGCTATCAGGCCTGTTTGCAAAATATATCCGCGTTCTGCAACCTTTACGCACGAAATGTCCTGTTTTTACGCACGATTATTAACGGATACTCTGGCTTACACTCAAACTCTGTCATTATAGCACTAATTCTTATTGATTAAATAGAGTCATTGGGGCTTAATGTCAGTTCATTCTGCTCTGGCACGATTTATCTTTGGACAAAAGTTATAAGCTACCAGAAACACGCCTGTAATTGAAGCCTTATTTAAAGAAATAATTCCAACTCGTCCTAAATAAACAGCTGCGCACTAGTTTTGATGTTTGGGCCTGACTGATAACATTTTAAACTTTGATTTGAAAACTCCAGCATCCAGTGACCTTGTGTAAATCTATGCCAGCACATGCCAACACAATGAATTGAAACACACTTCTTTTAGAAGTGAGTTGAATTTGGATTTTTCCCTATTTTGTTTAAATCACTCACATCCAAAAACACGCTCCAATCTCACTTTACATCAGCAGATGTGGCTCCAGCTGTATTCAAAATAACAAACAAACCCCGGAACTCACTCGCATGACGCATCTGCCGTGTCTCATTCTCCCAGACTCCAGCACCCTGGACGAGAAGAGCCTGGACCAGCCCAAACAGCGGAAGAAGCGTTCCAGGGCCGCCTTCTCTCACGCGCAGGTCTTCGAGCTTGAGCGTCGCTTCAACCACCAGCGGTACCTGTCCGGGCCGGAGCGCGCGGACCTGGCGGCCTCCCTGAAGCTCACAGAGACTCAGGTCAAGATCTGGTTCCAGAACCGCCGGTACAAGACGAAACGCCGCCAGATGGCCGCCGACCTGATGGCGTCGACCCCGGCGGCCAAGAAGGTGGCGGTGAAAGTTTTGGTGCGGGACGACCAGAGACAGTACAGCCCGGGAGAGATCCTGCGGCCCCCGCTGCTCTCCCTGCAGCCGTCCTACTATTACCCCTACGCCTACTGTCTCCCTGCATGGACACTGTCTGCATGTGCGGGGAATCAGTGAGAACTCGGTGACTGTATTTATTCTTTTTTTGTTTGATTATTTTTGCTCCAAGGACATCAGACTAACTCTATTTTCTGACACGAGGATGACACCTGAGGGGACTGTTAATCTGCCTCACCGTGATGTCCAGGCCAGACCAGAGTTTCCCAAACCGTTTATCAAATCCTCAAATACCAAAAAACGACTAAGTCTTTCATTTAATAAGAGTCTGTCTCCAGGAATCATGTTAAAGAAGACACTTTTCATGATTTAGGCTATAAAATCACACCTCTCTGAAGTGTAGCTGAGCGGGGAGTCTGGACCTCCTTGTTAAATGTCAGTGTGTTAACCTCTGAGGAGTGACACAGTAGTAACATTAAAGTATTCCTCTCTTTGCTCGGGAGCCCCTCAAGGACCTCTGAAGCCCCACGGACCCCGCTTTGGGACCCGGCGGCCTAAACAGACTGAAAATGTCACCTTATGTTGGTTTCTATTTTACATGCGCCTTCCTACCTCTGCAGTGATTTGGAAAATAGGCATATTCCATTGACTTTTCATATTAACTGTCTCTGTTACAGGTTGTGTTTGTATTTTCTCTTGCTGTGTTTGTAAAGGTAAGATATTTCAGCACTTTTTTGGAGCTATATACGTTACATTACTTCAATGTAAAAATGCATTATAGTGTGGGCATGTACAGTGTCAGACTGAGAGGAGGCGGATTCTTGTGTTATTGGCCTGAAAGTGATCTCGTGGCAGGAAGCAGGCTATAAAACAGACCCAAACTTCTATTTGAAATGTACATGTGTTATTTGTGTTAAATGACTGTTTAGATCGAAAAAAACATTAAAAACATATCAGGCATTACTTTCATTTGGATGTAATTTTATTTAAAGGGTTTTATGTTGGGACAGAGATTTTTTTACCGTCAGATTTGACCAAGAATTATAGGAATTTACAAGGAAGTTAAGGGTGCACTGGTTTATAAATTCCTTTTTAATTTGACAACTCGGTGACTGGGAAAAAATACACAGTTTCACTTTCTTGTACAAACACAATGTTTTTGCTCTTTTTTTCTAAACAAAGAGCATCTTATAGTTTAAATTAATTAAATTCGACCGACATATACAGCTAAAATGACTTCATTATTATAATTGTTTCATTAGTAAACTGATTTAGGGCAACGTTTGCTGTTTTTGATCGCACGGTCAAATATGCAATAGATAGAAACGCCTTTATCCATCCTTTCCTTTTCTTTTCCTGCGCATTTTCGCGCGTAAAACGACTATTATTATCGTTTCCCTTTCCCCCACAAAGACCTAAACTTCACCAGAGTTCACGCTATACCATGAGACCGTGTAGATGTCATCTGGGCCACCATGGCTTCCTTCCCAAACACACCTGTCAAACAATGATGAATAGCTCTGTGATTCCCGGACAGGGCAAACTGACAGCTACCTTTAGGGCTGCATGTCAACACAAGGAGATGAGTATTCCGGGGTTAAGGAGGCCCATGTCACTGCGCCTAAATTTAAGCCAAAGAGAGAAGAGTTGGCATATTGCAAACAGTTTCTTTTGGTCAAAAGAAGGATCTTGAAGCTTGTCTTTGTAGATTTAGGCCTAATACTGGAATTGAAGTATTACGGGAGGAGGTGTTATTCTGTCTCCACTAACAGCCTGTATGTTAAGTCGGGGTCAGGAGGGAGCTGCCGTGCACCAGCCATCCATCTCTGGCCTTAAAGAATACCCACATCCCCTGTAGACACCTACACAGTCTGGATGCTGCATATCAGCAATATATAAAAAGGCATTAAGCGGGAAATTGGAGGCAGAAACACACAAAAAATCTTAATTGTTGCAGCACAGGTGTCACATCTATAAGCTGATACCATGAAATCACCAAAGATCCAAATGAACAGAGGTGTCGTTTATGTGGACATAACGAGCACTATCTGTATTTCAGCCCTGACGCTGCGCAACGACTGTGCGCTTTTACGCACGTATACGCACCAACACCCGGGTATATGTATGCGGTTGATCCGTGTCCCATCTTCTTTAACCTCATATACACTCCTCCTCCTCGCGAACGGCGCCAATATGTCCTAAAATCTGATCTCCTTGATGCAGGTACATGAGCCACCCGAGGCCATCTCCAGCGGCAGTGATGCTCGTCATTGGCTGCTGTGAGGCTTGAAGGACAGAGAGGGGATACCGAGGAGTGGACCGTCCCACATAACTTCCTTTCATACCTGCATGTGGAGATATCTGATATAGAGGACTGATGTTCTTTTCAACCTGCGATCGTTGAAATGCAAACACCCCCATCGGTGTGCATTTAGCCCATCACACAGTCTCCCCGTTATTTCCTTTTTTTGTTCTTACTGTAGGTGCGGTGCGTGGGAAAGATATTTATTGTATTAATCAAATAGGCTGTGAAACCATATGTTGAGTTTTTCCTAGAGGAAAAAAATATGATTTAAAGGGTAACTACCCCAGTTTGTGTAATTTATTTGCACCATATATAGGTCTACAGAAACCAATTACGCACGTTTACGCACAGGTAACCTACTCTTGTCTCTATTACTCAACAAGAAGTAACTTTTTTTTTTAGAATATATTCATATTATTTGAGTCTTTTCTGTACCTGGAGCAAAGCAAGGACTTTGAGAAACTGAACTTTTTGGAGTTGTGACTGAACAGAAATTTCGTCTTCTTTATGTTTTCTTTATTTGATTTCTGTTCACATTACGCAACGAGCTCCTCCTTTATATCTGAAACTGATCCATATTTGTGTGAGCTGAGGAATCAGCGGCTCTCTCTTAAAGTTCACTGCACAGTAATTATTTTAAGCTGGAGAGCTGCACAGTTGTGACTGATAACAGAAAACTGGAAGTTAATAGACATTATTTCACACGTTACACGGTGAGCTGTGCTGGATACAGCCCCTGCTTACAGCCGGGTCCTCCACCTTTATATAATGGGATGTATTTGCGTCTTTAGTGGCGGAGCGACTACTAACAGACGCAACCTTGTAGGTTTATGATTGTTGGTTAATGGAAATATAAAATGCACTTATATCTAGCACCAAAACCACACTGCAAAAAAAATTAATTTGATAAAACATTAATTCGTATTTCTTAAACAGTCTGTTTTAATAGCCTTTATTTTATTTACTTTTTTTTTTTTTTTTTAAATTGAGATAATCCGCCTATTTCAAGATTCGCACTGACTAAGATAGCTCTGGGCTGTAGACAAGTGACACGAGGTCTTTTTTGAAAACATTTGTCAGCCTTTAACAATATTTTAACAACCGAGAACAGGCTCATTTACTTGAAGATTATTTATTTTTGTAACCTAAAACATTAATAGAATCTCTCTATTACTGCAGATAATAAAATATCTTTGGGCAAAATAGTAACGTGTCACCAACATGGCCATGTGTGATAAAGCATCTAATCAAACAAAAACATTTGAAGTTATAAAATAGAAATAGAGGGATATCTAAAATGTGTGCCCATGAGTTTTTGTGTGTCTCTGCAAGGCTTGTGTGGTTCAAAAAGATGGGTTATTTTGCGCAACAATATACGAATATCTTTAAGCACCTATATGGTTTTCATTTGCATAACCGTTTTATTCATCAATATTTCATCATCTAGCCTACATGTAAACTCAAGAGCCCGCACAGGCCCATTTAAAACTCTATTTTTTTTAATATCATTGTGTCTAATACTGATAATTTTACCATGAAAATAATGAAAAAATCAAAATACGATTTTTGCATTTTCTCAGTTTCTCAGTTTCCGTGAATCAGTTGAGCTTCATATAGAGTACAGTTAATTGATAAGGTAAAAGGTCCGACACCTTCTTCCTTGTGAATGTATTAATTTGTGTTTAATCCATTTGGCCCAGTATATAACTTTCTAAATTCGTGTTCCTGAGGAGATCAAATGCTTTCTCCATTTAGGCGATTAGATTACACCGAACAAGCGAAATGCAAAGAAGTCACTGACAAGACTTTTCCAAACTGTGTCTCTTTTCGTCTTGATCGCCTCTGCCTGAAAACTCTTTTAAAAACCATTAGTCTTAATTTCTCTCCAAAGCTTTCTGTCGGGCTGGGGCTGCTGTCACTCACACCCTCATGAGCCTGTTGGAGTTACACTGACCTGACAGTCACTGCCACCTGCTTCAAAGTGGCCCAGGTGTGAATTCCTCTCCATCCCTCATGTTGTAGCGACATCCATCCTCCGGCTGTGAAAAGCAGAGTGTGAAAGACGAGGACCGTGATTCAACCTTTAGCTTTAAAACACCGCAGCTCACGTTTTACAGAGAAATTACAAAACATTTAACATGAGGACGTAAATGAGAGACAAGGTATAAATCATTATCACTGAACATGTTCCCCTGGAAGAGGTGGACTTTGGGGCATTTAGTGACATGGGTTAAATATAAGAAACATTTTATCTTGTATGTGTGTGTGTGTGTGTGTGTGTGAGCACACAGTAAATGGATCTCAGTGGACATCAAACTGCAGCTACAGCTCACACAGTCGAGAAAAAGTTGTATAGTGAAATGTTCTTCTTGGAAATACCTTCTACAGGTTGTTAATAATACATTTTGATAGTAAAATTACAGGAAACCAAAAAAAACTTTGTGTCCTGACCCTTATTTTTGACAGATATTTATTATAGGCTAAATTTAAAGGTCATTGACACAAAGGCTTATTCTTGTAATTAATAATGAATTATTTTATTCCTTATTTTACTTAACTGAATAGTCTGGGTGTCTGTTTTGGTGCAGGGTATATTAAATCTTCTGCACTCCAAAAAACAAGCACCATAATTTAAAAAAAAGAAGAGGTGTGTTTCTGCTTTGCAGCAGTTCCTGCAAAAACTGATGAAATCTTAAATAATGACTCTTTAACCTACATTTTGTTTATGTTAAATTAAGCACCGATTCTTGAGCTAATTGTCAGTCACTTAGGAACACACTAGAAAGAAATGAGACAAAAAATAATTCTGTCAAAATATTCTGCTTTGGCATTTGGAGACTGGAGTTTAACTTTGCCAATAATAGTCATACTTCATTTGGTAAATACATCAGTGTGTCATTTAGAGCAATCACGTTACACAGCTGGTAAGATATTCTTCGACACTGTGGTAAACTGGGAGGCTGTTCAGCTGTGAATTTAGCAGTGGAAAAATGAAATGTGTCGGTCTATCCATGATTAGGATGCCTCAGGAATAACATTAACCTTTGAATGGTCGACTAACACACAGAGTCTGTAATGATTTAAGGGCAAAAAAAAAATAAAATCCTTAAATGTTTGTTGGCCCTCTTCAGACTTCAGATCTGCTTTTATTCAGAGGAATCTAAATCATGGTTATCATAATTTTGATTCAGTTTGACATGACCTATAGTGCACCTGTGTGTGTGTGTGTGTGTGTGTGTGTACATGTTATGTATGTGTGTGTGAGTGTGTTGACAGACAGCCAATAAGATGACAACTTAAACACAAGTAAAGCATAATGAAGCTTGGTGTTAGATGTACATTAGGCCCATAAATCTGTCACATTACAGATGCATAATGTGGCCCAAAAGGGTTTCCATATAGATATACTTGATAATTAGTTATTATACAGTAGCCTGTAGTATAAATATATAATTATAATCATATTTTTTAAAATAAATTTATGTCTACAAGTCTATTTGTGGAACAACTGTATTGCTACTAAAGTAAATGAGAATTCCAGATGATGGACTAAACATATTATGTACATATGTTTAAATACAGGGGCACCCTGTGTAAGAGGGTGTGTGTATGTGTGTGAGAAAGTGAGAGATGGACAGATTAAATAATTATTGTTATTTTAAATCCTGAATAAGCCACATGTAGCGGAAATATGTAGATCCGTTACTCAAATAAAAGTAGCAATGCCACAGTAGTGTATAAAAAAGCAATGCGTTTTCATACTTATATATTAACTCTATTTACTGTTGGATATTATTACTGATGCATGAAGGTTTAAGCAGCATTTTAATATTGTGTGAGGTCGAGGTGGAGCTTTTAATGTATTGATATGCTGTTTGGCAGTTCATTGTATTTAATAAAGTGTTTAAACTCAATATTCAAACTAACCACAGTTACTGAAATAAAAAAAGTAGCTGAAAATTGAAAATATTAAAGTAAAGAACCTCAAATTGTACTTTTAGGTCTAGTAATTTAGTAAATAGTTACTTTAAACTACTTTTTGTTTTGCTTCTCACGTTTTAATGCTCACACTTTGACCTGTGTTACCAAGGCAACAGCCACGCGTCACACACAGGACGCAACCACACCGCTGGCGACTGGGTTTCCGGTTCTGGTCGTTTCCCGTGGCGACAAAGAGCTTCATGGCGACACTGACAATACTGAAGTGAAACGCTAGATTCTTGCCTCTGGTTTGTGTTCCCGGTGTCTGTGTCCTCCCGTTTTAACCGTGAATCAGTGTACGTGGAGGCAGCAGGGTGAGAGTGGATCATGCCGAGCAGAGCAGCAGTGTTGTGCTAGTAGAGTCAAAATGGCGTCTGCTTGCCCACTCAACACTCGTTTAATCCATCTGTGATTAGCCTGATAGACCGTGTCAGCCGGCCTGTGACTATAATTCCGCTGGTTTCGGTTCGGTTTTCCACGCTGACACAGTCGGAGCACATTTCAGAGACATGTCGGACTCGGAGGAGGACAGCCAGGACAGGCAGCTCAAAATTGTAGTGATTGGAGACGGTGCGTGTGGGAAGGTGAGACCAGCACGGACACAGAGACAACCTACACTCACATTATTAACTGTGAATAGACTGTAAAGTCTGAATTCAGTACAGACAGTGTGTTGGTGTCAGTTGCAGGAGGGTTGGTCAGTATTCTGCTGTTTACGCTGCTCATCCGGACGCTGCTCTGTCTTGACAGTCACCATGGCGACCGACGCTAATGTAGCTAACTTAGCTAACTGCTAATAGCAACCGAGGCTAACAATCAAAGCAAGACAACATAAAGCGATTAATAATGCAGTAGTTGTAGTTAAGATAATGGCGGAGACACTTTCTTTCTTTAAAGTCTTTGCTTTGCCTTTTATTATAGACGTTTAAAGCCAAAATTCACCTAAACACAGTTATAAAACAAAATCTCTCCATTTAAGGGAGTGTTCTTTACTTGTCAGGTGAGGGGGGTGGCTGGTGAGGTGGCTTCTTCTTAACCTTCCCTGAAGCTAAATACTTTTCTTCAAGCCTCCCTGAGTGACTTGGGGAAAATGCACGACCGTTCCTCAAACATAAATTAGTTATTAGACTTTAAAAACTTCTGAACAGGTGTCATTTTGATAAGCTATCACTATTTTAAGCTTAGATTTGGTTAGGTTTCTTTCTGACGGAAACGTTTGTCCAACATAATGGGTTAAAGAACTATCGGAAATGTGAATATCAAACGATAATGTCTGTTTTTACAGTCTCTGGCTATGATAAATGGTGTAACGTGGTCAAATAAATACAAAATACAGGCACTTAAAGTTGTATTGGCCATCATATAGGCCAAAATAAAAAACATAGGTCCCTTATAAATAAACAGTCCCCACTACAACATCAGTGCATGTCTCAGATATAACTATATAGCTTATATATCCAGCTTTTGGAGACAATTGTCCAGGCTTGTAAATACTGTCTCAGACTGTCTTCAAAAAGCATCGTCCTATCGTCACAGTACAGTATACATTACAGTACAGTACATTTTGTGGTAAAATTTCCCTTTTAGTCCTCACAAGTTTATCACTATCAGCAGCTCAACATACTTGAATTGGTTAACAATCACAGATAAAGACTTGACAACTGGGAACAACACTGCTGGACAAAAATAAGGTAAAGAATGGACGGGACTATCATTGACACAAATATGTGAAAAAATATTTATATATAAACACTATTTACTTAGATATAAAAAAAAAAAGCACCGATGAAAATTTAAAACGTCAAGTCAAGTGTTCTGTAAGTTGTGTACTGTACAAATAGTGCAAAGAAACAAATACTGAATGGATATACATTGACTGGATAATTATGTACACTACATGGATATGTCTACTGTTTATGTCTATGTCAATACATGTCTATGTACTGTAAATACAGTGTCTATCAACATTTAAATGTGGTACTACTCAAACATATAAACACTTTTTTTAAGTGAACATCTGCCTTAGCAATTGACTCACGTTTAAAAGGGTACTCATTAGCTTTGGTCACCCTGTGTCAAACAGTGTAATAGCTGTTAACATCGCTAGGGTCAAGCAGAGAGAGGTTGACAGCGTTTTTCATTCCATATTGTAAATTAAGAGAAGTAATGATAGAGCATCAAAAGAGTCAGTATTGAACAGTCACCTTAAGTGCACTAGTCACACATAAAACCCATTTTTGCAGATAGATGTAAAGAATTGTTTGAAGGAGTCCCCGTGTTGTCGACCTCAGGTAACTCAACAGGTTGGTTAGTTGCCTCAGTTAAACTCATACAGGAGGAGACACCCAGACTCAAGAAATGAGACTATGAGGACAATAGTCCATATGGTGAGTGGGGGTTAATGAGATTTCAGCCAGGAAGTTGCTGCTCACTTGATGTAAGTTTGCAGCAAAAGACATGGAAGGGTAGAGATGCTTTAAGTGGACAGTCAACCTGGTGTTATATTTATTTTTTGACTGACTTTACCTTTACTGTAGTTAAGTGGCCATTTATTTCAGATAAGAAATAAATTAGTAAAACTTTGGCAACAACAGTTACTTCTCTCTGTGATAGTTTAATGACAAAAAGTTGGGCAATCTAATAGATAATTATAAATTACATACTGAGTGATTCTGAGGTTGAAGGTGTTCATCTCAGCCAGAGCTGGAGATGGTTAAGTTATTGGTAGAAGAGCGTACCGTATGAGAAAATACTGAAAAAAAATTTAACGCCTGATAATAGATGTGGAGTAATGATGTTTCTAAAATGACTATGTGGACCGAAACAGCAGGTTCAGGAGCTCAGTATTAGTCACACGCTTTAATAACTGTATGTTAAAGTAAAGATAAATGTTAGGATTATCAGACAAACAAATCACACAGCGCAGGAACAGCTCCTGACGAAAATGTACTCATTGTTTTTTCTAAAGTAGTTCTGCAGGAAAGAGTCAAACATTTCAAAAAAATTCAGATTTTTTTTTAAAGTTTATCTTGAAATTTCTTTTTTACAAGGTTGATGAGCACGTGTAGTTTTTATTCTGTCTCAACGATAGCATTATGGATTTAAATCTGGCACAGATCCGTTGTTCTAAACCTATTAAGTCTACCCAGCCCTTAATCCACATTACATGTGCTATTGAACGTAGTTGTAGACTGCATGCTGGTGGTGCTGTGTTTTATAGTGACTCAGCCTATAGGCATACACTTACAGATTATGTGTTGTTGTTTTGTTATGCTTTTATCTAATGTTGATATGACAACAAGGAGAGCCAATTTAAATGAGCCCAACTAAATTCAACATCGATGTGTTGCCTGCTTTTAAACGAGACTTGCAATTAAACAGACAGTAGGTAAGCACATAACAACAACTTAAATTTTCCCTTTGTTAAAATAAAATTATCTAGATGATGCATTTTCACACTCCCTACATTTGTTAAATACTTTGGGGCTGCAGTGGGTAAAACAGTGTACTGTACAGTATTACACAGAGTATGACAGTTTCTTCGCCCGGCTCTTGCAGCTGGTGGTTGTTTTCCGTCAGTATACCTCTCTTCTCCTGGCCAAGGACCCCTGTATGCATTTGGCTCCAGAGTGAGGCCCCATTTAAGAAAATTATGTCGGGACAGCCCATATGAGAAATGTTTCTGTTTTCTCATTTAATAGAATAAAATAACAAAGGGTCATGTGTAACGACTTGGTTTTATGAGTGCCTGAACTGTGAATAATATACCTTTTGTTGGTGTATTGTATCTTTGCTAAATCTGTGCAGGGTTGTTGTAAGTCTCTTTCAAAACCACTGGGGTGACTCATTCTGTGTGTTGATATAGTATAAAGATGTAGATTAAAAAGGCCTAACTTACATCCACAACAGTGGAATATTTTCCTTGTCACACCAAACAATCATTTGCAGCAAAGCAAGGAGGTTGTCATGACGATGCAGCTATGGTTCTTCTTCACTGCATCTCGAGTCCTCGAATGAATGAGTGTGAATGTAAGGCAGGGACGTCAAGTGCTTTTCAGCTACACATCCCCTTTCGTAACTAATCTCTCCTTCCTCTGGGAGAAAGAAAATGAATGTAGCAGTAATGGTGAGACCCAATGAGAAAAATGAATGTTCTCATTCTGGAGAGTCGACATTTTCTTTTGGGGGAGGGGGTGCAGAGAACACACACAACTCAGTTCCCAGTAGATACGCTACATTAATAACCCTCCTCACACTACTGCCAGGTGTCAGCTCGTCACTGTCTGAATGACTTACCTGCTTGTCTGTTTTGGGCAGAAAACAGGAGCCCTGCCCCCCATTTTGAGTAGGCACCACTGACTGACATCTTGAATGCCGTTTCCCCCCTTATTAATGTCAATTTGCTGAGCAAATTGCAATCGGATCAGTTTTTCTTGGACAGCAGTTTCGGTGGTATTTTTGCTTGTGGTTGGTTGTCCATTCAGAAGTATAGAGAGATGTGGGAAGGCTTGTCCACCTGAGCAAGATGTTTTTAAAATACGGACCCTCACATTTAGCCAGGCTCGTAAGGTGCTGGGCCTAACTTACACACAGGTCTATTTTTCAACCTGATTTAGAAGCCTCTCAGTTTTTTTTCTGACTATTTGCTCTGTAAAAAGCAGCTTTAGGTGCAGGTCCTGTACATTAATGGATGCTGCTTCCCAGAAATGCTATTTACAGTCAAACTCTTCAACATGTATATGTGTCTTAACTGTTTAAGCAGAATAAAGAGCCAGTTTTGATGCGATGCTGCAAATATGCACTGCATCTCTCATCTGAGTTGCATCACATGGACGCAGTCAGCTTGCCATATTTTTTTCCCTCTCTCCCAGTTTCTTGTTTCAGTAGAACTTCCCCCATTTCCCGGCATTGGTATCATTGGTGACCCTGTGCTGTTCTCTGTTGGAGTGTCAGGATTACGCCAGCTTTTACATTCGCTGGTTAGTTCCAATTGTACGTTGGAAAAAAAGGACTACGTCGAGGGAGGGGAGCCAAGCTACTGGAATGCCAAGACAAATGGCCGACTAGGCCAACGCGAGCATGTGGAATAAATTTTTGCTGTCCGAGCTTGTTATTCCTGTGTTGTCAGTGATTGTTTGGGCTACTTAAATGGCCGATTTTCTCCTTGTTGCGTCAGTCACCTCTAGTAATTTTTCAGTCACTCTCGAGCCTGTGACATGCTCCGCAGGCTGAGATTTAAAAAAAGTCTGTAGGTGAGTGAACTTTAAGAAGAATTAGGTGGATAAAACTTTATTCTGCAGCGCTAAGGAAATGTTAATCAATCAAGGCAGTGGGAAAGGCCAGGATTACACACTCAAAAGGTTTAATTAAAAGATTACATTTAAAAATCCAAGCTGGGATAAGCATAAAGGTTTGATATTAAAGGTATCATCCACAGTGACAAATCAGTACCTTTGGAAGGCAAGTAGACTCTGTTTACTTGAGGAATATGTGGATAAACCATGAGGGGTTTTCCGACTTCTATTAGATTGTGTCTTCCCTGGAGTATTTGAAAGAAATCCAGTCTTATTTGAGACGTTATTTGCCTAAACCTAAACTTTCTTAGCCTGAATAGAGATAGATAAGGACATAGGCTCAAGTGAAAGCTTAGTGGATTGAAAGAAAGAATTTACTTTTAAATCCTCTAACCCTCAGTGAGTGGCAAGCACCACATTAAAATGCATTTGCTGCCACATGAACACTCAGGGAATCCCATTGCTTCACTTCTCTGTTGTGTTTATGTAAGCACACTGCTCTAAAGATAGCTAATAGACATTCAGCACTTCATTTTTTTCCCCATCCTCATCCATCAAAATGAATTAAACTTGGCATGTCAGGCCTGCGCCATGAATTCCCATGGATTTCAGGAGAGCCCCTAACATGCTATTTTTTTCCCCTCCTCAAACACAACAGTGACAGTGATGGAGGCTTTATAATTTGTGGCAATTATTAGGTCTGCAGTCTGTAGACATGACATACTCCCCGACACCTGTTTTTGTAATTCACGTTGATTTTCACTGTCACAGCCGAGGCTGAGTAGTGAGACGGCAGGGAGGAGGCAGACAATTACATCAGCGCACCTTTCAGTCAATCGCAGAGTTTTTGAAGTTGCTTAAAATGGATTTGTAAAAATGAAATTAATGTCCTACAGCTCATACGTCAAGGCTGCATCGCCTGAGAGTTACGGCTGCAGGCTGTTGTGGAAAAGAGTTGCATGGAAGTGTTGGGTTGTGATAAATTATACTCTTGTATTTTTTAGAAATATTTAATGAAATATTGTAAAAAGCTTACTCTGGCATTTGGTCAGCATAAATGAAATCAAAGTTTTTCTACTTCTGCTCAGCACCAGAATATCACTTTTTCAGGAAGTTCTTTAATACACTGTGTATTTTCTCTGGAAGAAGTTTTGCAGCATCTTGCATTTTGCCCTGAGCTGTGATTTTGACTTGGTTTTTATCGTACGCATGTATGTGTGAAGATTATTTATGAGACAGATACGACACACTGAATCGAGGTTTCTGCTTTATCCTGTGAGCATTTTCTTTTTAAACACTTAACTGTTTAAAATGACATATTTTTAGCCCTGTTGTTTGCTGCAGAGGTGTTCTGGCACTCGCTCACCGTGTCTCTCGCTTTGTCTCTCTGTTTCAGACATCACTCGCCACCAGGTTTGCACAGGAGGCCTTTGGGAAGCAGTACAAACAAACCATCGGCCTGGATTTCTTTCTGAAGAGAATAAGCCTTCCAGGTGAGACACCTTCATAATCTTTTGGAGTGCTCGCTTGTTCGGAACCTCGGCGCACACACACACACACACACACATGTACAAGCACGTAGTGGCAGACTTGTTAATTCAATAAAATACTAATGTATTTGGCAAGATTGTAGTCAGACAGAGCGGCTTCACGGTTAGTGGTTGTTTGTAATACTGTGATATCCATGTTAAGGTTTTAATGTCTGTGTTTACTTTACATTATCAGCATTAAAAAGATCCAGAATATTAATTGAGAGTGGAACAAAGAGGCCTGCTGTTCCACCATCACTTTCTGTCATATTTTTATTTCTCATATTTTCTGGCGCTGTTAGTATTTTTTCGTCCGACCATTTCCAGGCAGAGTTTGTTCTCCAGGTTAACTCAGGAGCTGAATGTGTCTTTTCTGGTAGCTCCTCATTGTAGAGTGTCTGCCACTTCTCAGGCTTATTCACTCTGAAAGCTCTTCTCTCCAGAGCAAACAGCACACTTTTTTTTTTTGGACTCCACAAGGCCAATGGACAGCTTATGTCCAAACGGGCGAGCCCTGCTCATAATTTTGCGGGCACCGTACAGAGTAAATACATTAACATTTTATATCCATATCGCTGATCCCTGAGTTCAACTGATCTTTGTCCTGCACCACATAAAACATTCATGTTCTTATTTGTTTATGTTGAACCCGCAGACATAAAGCCACACTCTGTATCCCCCTTAGATCTGTAAAATAAATGTTTATTGACTAATGCTATATTTAGACGAAAGCACTCCATTTTTACTTCCTACCATGTGAAATGGGGATTTTCAGCATTTTAAATGGCATTTCTAAAAACTCTGCCAGGGTCTAAGCTCCAGAAATCTGCAAAGTGCCTCCATTCTTTCATTACTAATAAAACAACATTAAGCAAGGGCAAATTAAGTGCTAAAAGTAAAAGTTATGCTGATTTGTGAGTTGGCTGAAGGATCCGATTTTGATTTTGTGTCAGTTTCAGCTTATGAGACTTAGGAGAACTAAACCCCCAAAAATGTTGTGGTGGAGTCAGGATGAAAAGAGCCAACCATAAGCACAGGCTGGGCTCACAGCGTCTTAATGCGAACTTGAACAAATGCTGTTAATCGTTTGACTTCTCTTTCCAGTAAGTTTCCTGAAATAATCACTGATCTCTCCGGCGTTAAACTGTAACCTTTGTTTAAATACACGCCGGCATCACTGGGGCAGCAACAACACTGGGTCCAACGCCGGAGTTGTTAAATGGCCCATTTTCTGGGGAATTGGGTGTTGATGAGCTGATGAAGAGGAGGGTGGCTCTGCGAGCTGGGTGGTCCCAAACTTCGTTAGGACCCCCACCCTGCCTTGTATTGGAGAGGTTGTATGGCTCTCTGGGTCTCTATGGGGCTGTAAGGGTCTTTTGCAGCGGGGGGGTGAGTAGCCTATAGCCAGCGTTGGCCCCTCTCACCATGAAGGCCCAGCTTGTCAAACTTAATGTACATTTTCCAACGCAGGGAGAGGTGAGGCGAGGCCGACTGGCACACAACAGCCTCCTCTGTGTGTGCTTTTTATAACAATACCTCTTCCAGATGTCTCTGCCAAACCAGTGAGGCACAGGCGGTGAAGGGGATTGACTCGAGGTGAAGTTTACTTGATAGATTCTCTAACTTTTGGACGCTGCTCTGCAGACGCGGGGACCAAGTCATTGTTTTGCAAGTCACAAGTAAGTCTCAAGTGTGCACTCAGGTCCAGAGTCAAGTGCCAAGTCCCTAAACCAGGTTCCTGCAGCTTAATGCAAGTTAGATTTAAGACTTTTAAAGACTTTTTAATGACACTTGGAATGAAATTTAACACCAGTTTTACAATAATCAAAACTGAAGGAAGAAAACGTGAACTGCATCAGTAACTCGGGAGGAGGGACAATTTTGCCCAAATGTTTATTGTTACATTAAATATAACTTATTGGGTCAAGTTCAAAAGACATGGAAAACAATTAACATACTATCATAAAAGTGTCCATTTAGTTTGCCTTAAAAAAAACCTTGTTGATTTGCCATTTGATCAGATGTGATAAATGTATTTAAGTGTTATTGTTTCCTCTATCCTGATCTGTGTTACAGTAATGTGAGAGGCATTCGGTACATTATTTTTAGAATAGATATTACCTTTTTTTTTTTTTTTTTTGAGATTTAATGATGCAGTGTCAAAAAAAAATCTGATTCATAAAACCCCACTTCCTATGTCTTAGCATTTTTAAGTTTAACTTTAAGTTAACTTTTGAAAGATTGAAATAAGACATTTTATTACAATTAAGTTCCTGTTTTTAGATTAATGAATTCAATGCCTTTTGAGACTTTATAGGGATCCAGAAGAACCCATGTAAACATTAAGTTTCAAGTCCTAAACAAGTCATAATGTGCTCTTTACCAAATGTAATGAAAACAACATAATGATATATATAATTTACAAACATTTGTATTTATTTGTTAAAACAAGTGTGTCTGATGCCTGGATGCTCTGGGCTTGGTGTTGACTTTCTTGGAATGAATAACATTAACGTTGGTTAATTCTAGAAATGGAGGGAAATGAACTGATTTGTTGCACTCTTTTAAATAACAGACTTTTTAATCTTTGGGCTTGGGGGAAGGTTTCAAGTATTTTTGAGTGAAAAGGTTCAAGTCCAAGTGAAGTCACGAGTCATTGGTGATCACTTCAAGTCGAATTGCAAGTCTTTTTCTGTTTCTGTCAAGTCGAATCTAAAGTCATCAAATTTGTGACTTGAGTCTGACTCGAGTCCAAGTCTTGTGACTCAAGTCCACACCTCGGCTGCTTTGTGTGCATCAACTTCATGTCACACTTCAGCCCCTCTCCACTGGACAAAAAACCACGCACACGCACTAACCTCTCGCACTTGTATTTAATTAGAGGGAGAGGTAACAATCGGCATTCACTTCTAGGACAAATCACTCAGCAGTAGTCATGGGTATTTATTGGCTCTGGCTCCAATCGTCAGTAATGGAAATGCAACACCCGGGTGGACTCGCTTATTTTAGCCCTGTTGCCGGTGCGACACAATGACAGGCTGCCACAAAATAACATCCATCTTGGTTCAAGAAGCGTTTGCACATTGTTCAAAGTTTAGTTTGCACCGAGACTAAATAAGTAAGCTATAAAAAAAGAAGTAACCACTGTAACATTCTCACTGGCCTCCATGCTGCTTTCTGCTAACCTGTTTTCTTGCCCGTCCGTAACGCTGAACGTGATACAACAGAAAAACAAAAAAGCATGCTCCTTTACAGCAGCGCCGTGTTCACCCCTCTGGTTTACTGTCAATGGGAAAGCAGTCTATTGCCTATTTTTACAGGTTTCACGCATTTAAAAAACCTGCACACACATGCTAATTTTGGTAGAAAAAGGGTCCTAGAGGATAATTATCAACATGCCGTTCTTTCCCGAACTTGTTATCAGTTTGAAGGTTCATCCACTGGGCTCACAGATTGTACTTGTTGTAAAGCATAAGCAGACAAATGTCAGCACTGTTGAGTCAGTGTGAATCTTTGAGACATAAATAAAGCTAGTGTCCAGCCATGGTGGATGGGTGGGGATGGCTCTTTATAACACCAAGGAACCGTTATTCATTGCACTCCTCAATGTAGCTTTACATTGACACTGTATAGTCTAGATGTAGTGACTGTGAACCTCAGCGTTTCCTTCCCGTGCTTTAAAAAGGGGACTTATGAAGGGGTTGAGTCGTCCAGCCGTGTCCACAGTGTACGCTCTGCTCCCCATCGCTGCTCCAGCCCAGCGCCGGGCCCTCATCACACCAACATAAACTCCTCGCTGTCTGGTCCTCCCTCCTCCTCTTTTTTTTTTTTTTTTGGATTTTTTTTTCAACCACTCCTTTCATTTTCCAGAGGAAGAAAATATTTATTTGGATTTGGTTTTTGTGCCCGTCTTTCTCTCTCTCCCTCTCATTCACTCCTTCTTTCTCTTTTCCACAGGCAGAGGGACAAGAGTCTTCTTTTCCTCTCATTTTGTGTTTAATTATTGCTATTTTCCTTAACAGCACATAATTCTCCTCACTTTCCTAACTTGGCAGGATACGGCACAATGCAAACAGCTCTTCACAGGCTAATAAGAAGTCAATTTTTTTTCATCCATGGTATTGAGAATGTTTAAATTAGAGGGTAAGCGTACCTATTTATCCCCCCTCAATCTCTGGGCTGGATATTCTTGGATGTGAGGTGTGGGTGACCTGCCAGGCAAGAGAGCTCAGCATGAAAGATTAATCGCTGATTTATTGTTTCCATTATGTAAATCAACAACGTGGACTTTTATTATAGAAATCGCTCACCCAAAATACAGGTTCCAGTTACAGCTGACTCGTTATTTCCTCTGGATTATGAGCTTTGTTAAAACAAACAAGTTAATGATTAGAAAGGACAAAAATATCCTGAAAGGAAACCCACAGATTGCAGTGTTATCAATTTTTTTTTTGCTCTTTTGAAAATTTAATTGTTCAACAGACATTTTTAAGTAGAGAATGTGGCAACCTCTACAGCATGCCCCCTTTTTTAGAGTTGATTTGTACACATTTTGTGTCATTTAAATGTCAGTTCTTCTTAAAAATTGAGGTGTTTTTGTCTCTTTTCTTCTCGGTAGGAAACTTGAACGTGACCCTGCAGGTGTGGGACATCGGAGGCCAAACGTTAGGAGGGAAAATGCTGGATAAATACGTATACGGAGCTCATGTAAGATGAAACTCTAAATTCTCTCTTGCTACTTTTAGTTTTGTCCTACAATCACATATGCATCTCTGGTTTGTGCTGCAGCTTCCTCTTATGCTTTCTGAACATTCTTTTATTCCTCCAACATGAAGGAAGAACGTAAAACTGTCCTTGCCTCCAGTAACCCCAGGAAGGATAAGAAATGTATGTGTAAAGCTACAAGTCAGCAGCTGTAGATGCTTGTGACAAAGTAATAGGAAGAACAGGGAGAATTAAGTTTCCATTTCCCTAATAGGCCTGTATTGGTGACTCTCTTCAGAGCCTCCCTCCCTGCAGCCACATCATAATTAACCGTCACATGGATTCATAGTGAGCAGTGACAGGTCAATGAGGCTTTAAAACTCAGCGAATCTCTACTTTTTACAGTTGTTAAAGTTTAATGTAACAATACATATCAATTCTGAGTATTGGAAACGATTTCAGTACTTGTTTACCTCAGTATCGATACTATCAACACTACTTACTCACTCCCTCTTCTCTCCAAAAGCAAGCTGACACACACACTTGCAGCGCCCCCACAGCCCCGCCTCCTGTCACTCTTCTCATCATTTGTCTCATTCACTCGGTTGCATTCAGGCTTTTGTGGCACAGTTTTTTTTTTTACTTGCACCCCATTGCATTTTGAACATGTGCATTACTGCAAGAACATTGTTTTCATGAATGTAAAAAGCCTTTAATTATTGTTAGTGTTTACTGTAGTCCAGTCGTAAGTCCAGTCCTAACCACAAAATGAAAAGTCATTGTCATGTTACAGGCTTGTTAAATTTATCCTTTAAAATAACTTTAAATTGGCAGGAGGCACTCAGTCCACAGGGACTTGGGTTGGGAACCAGAGGGTGGAGCTGGAGAGGTGCCAGGTCACCTCCTGGGCACTGCTGAGGCGCCCTTGAGTAAGGCACTGAACCTGGTCCTGTTTGTGCATGTGTGTGTATGTCGGGCCTGTGTGTGTATGACAACAGAGTGAAGAAAATATATGTAAGTATAAAAGATAAGTATATAAAATGAAAAAAAAAAAACTTTAAATTGAATGAAAATGGTATAGAATATCAATATTTTTCAAGGTATTGTATCCAGTATGGTGACAACATTAATGTATGCTTTTATTGCTCCAAATGTGCACATTTATTGTAGTTTAATTAAACTTTATTTTAAACTGAAATTATTCACAAGTATTTGACAGCACTCAGCTCATACATGAAGGAGTGCAGGAAAATATAGGTTCCTAATTGATCCATTTTCCGTCATTTAACGCATGTCCTTTGACATGCTCATCAATGTGTTGATTAAAATGACAGCAGAGCTCTTCAAAAACTGTAATTTGTGTCAGTGTGTGCTAGTTTGTACATGTGTCAGCAACATCAGTAGCCGTACTGCAACAGATGAGTGCTATTTGTCACCTCCAGGATGTCTCTTGTTTGAAGAGGCCTACTTAAAGACCACGGTTTGTCTAATCTGAGACTACAGCGTGAGATGTAGCACTTGGGCACAAACTTGTCACCATACATCAGCGATATGAAATTACACTTCTCACAGACATTAGTAGGGGGTTGTTTTTCCATTTCATGAATCTACTTTGCTTTAAAATAGAGAAAGTGAGGTGTTTCCTTTTTATTTTCTGTGCCCTAACACTCTGCACTGTCTGCAGCACTTCCTTTACTGTCTATTCTTCACAAGCAAAATGTCGTACATCACTGCCACATTACGACACTTTGCTGAGGGAGCTTCTTGTCGGCGCTGTATGGAACTTTCACACCTATTGTTCAGCACTGTGCGTCCTGTAATCAATCATGGCTGTTCTGAGAGACTTGCAGTAATTGTCAGAGGCCTGAGCTGTCGTCACCGACCTTGCGTGTTGTGACAGTGCGTGTCTGCCCGAACAAAAAGCAACAGACACCCGCTCAGTCGTGTTGCATCATGCAGTAAAAGAGGGACATTTGTCTTAGCTCACATTTAATTTCCAGCCCTTTAGGAAAAGTTTAAGCAGCGATAGCAGACGGTCAAACTGTGGTTATTTGTCTTGATGTATGCCAGCAGCTTGTATCTGCGTTTACTCTTTGATTAATTCATGTGTCCATGTAAACAGCTCCTCCTGGTCTCAGTGTTCGCTCAAACATGGCTCTGGTGTTGTTGCATGTTTCTGCAGTGCATTCAGTGTGGAGGATTACACAGGGAGGAGGAGAATGTCTTCAGGCCGACAGCCTTCATTCATTAGCTCAGATGGTAGATAACCGAACCTCATCTCTATTCTGCACCAAACTCTGGACTGTGCTTACAAAACTGAGGCCTGATAATGCACAAAGCACAGTTTTCATTTTAAACAAGATCCAAGTGAATTCACACACCTAGATCATAGAACCTACCTTAGATTATGTGTGAGTGAGTGTGTCCCCTCCTGTGTGAGTCTGTCCCCAACTCTAAGAAGAGGAGCAGTGCCACCTACTGTTCCCTCACTCCTTCAATATTAACTCATGTTAATATGAATGAATATGAGATGAAATCAAACTGTGTACTCACATCCAGGGAGTGTAGAGTTCAACTGCTCAAATCGCAATCTGAGCATGGTTTTGTTCCTTTATGTTTCTCCAATGCAGGGGGTTCTCCTGGTTTACGACATCACCAACTACCAGAGCTTTGAGAATCTGGAGGATTGGTTCAGCATGGTGAAGAAGGCCAACGAGGAATCTGACATCCAGCCTGTCGTCTCCCTGATTGGGAACAAAAGTGAGAATTACACATGCATTAACACACAAACGCATATAAATCACTTCTCTTTCAGCAGAGAAGAAACATTACAGTACTAAGGAAGTTGCGTTAATTTCATTTCTACTAAATCTAGGCGCAGACTACAGAAGATCCAGTCTTAAACCTCCAGAACTGCTCACAAACTCATCGGGGGTGCCCCAATAATTTCAAACACAGTGATATTTAGGATTATGATTACAGCAGTACGGAGCAGCTGAGGGTTTTGCCAAGCACAAGTAGACATTCTACCTGGAGGCTAATGTTAGCAAGCATACTACCATTGACAGATATTAAAACTGACCGGTAAAATTTGAAGAATAGTCAACTCGTTTTAACCTCTTCTCCCAAACCATGCTCTCATTTTGACTCGTGTAGCCTTCTGCTTTTGTTTTTCTCACTGCAAAGCATTATTAACATTACAGCAAGTCTGTTTACATCTGCTTCTACATGAGATCACATGAGGTTCATGTTCCCTCCAGCAGGGTAGTTTGTGATGCGCCATTATTTTCCAATCTTGTGTTTCAGATTAGTTTATCCTTATGTGTGTGGTGTAATAAAAAAAAATCAGTTGGATTTTTAAAACTCCTGTGTCTAAGCCCGGTTTAAGTAGCTGCAGATGAAATTAGATTATCTTTTGTATCGGACTGAGTTTTTCTCTATCCATTTCACCTCAAGGCATTTTTCATTTTGCGTGTCTGTGTTTGTGCGTGGAGGAGTGAGTGTTTGATGGTAGCAGACGTGTTTGTTAGAGCACCAGATAACTGATCGGTGTGATAAGCCAGTTGATAAGAGAGTGAGGTTTTGGAGCGATGGGAATGCTGATGTTTGTGAACTCTGGGGAGTCACTGACGATGATTTAAGATCCGCGGGCCAACGGACCTAGGGCACCGCTTATCTGTGCCCCCCTCCCTCCCAGTCAGTACCCGTCTGCCCCCTCCCCCTCCAGCCCGAGCCTGCGCTCCTGCCCCGAGTCGTCGGTTAAGGAGAGGAGCTCGATGTTAACCAGACGGCTCTCCTCCTATCAGCCTGCACCCATCCACCCGCCTCCAAAATAAAGAGTAATAATGATGAGTCTTTTTAAACATCCCTTAGACAGATGTGGAGTCATGGCTGCCGCCGTGTTATTGTAAAGTGAGGCGTCAGCGAGTGTGTCTGTAATGGTGACTGTCCACCTTCCCGGGCGATGATGAACGGTCAACAGAGTGGTGCCTGCACACAGGAAGCTCTCGCTAATGTTACTCAACGGGGACCATAGGTCACGGTTTAATTCGCCTGTCTAGAGCAGATTCTCTCGTCTTTGCATCCGTTGCATCTCCTAATGCCCCGGCTTTAACGGTGGGCGCCTCTGTATTTAGGCTAGGTTTTGGGTGTATGGATGAGTGTGTGTACTGTAATATTTAAGTAGTGTTCATCCGACATGTCAGGCTCCTCACCCCCACACTCGCACAGTCATTCTTCCCCTAATGGCTCTATCGCTGAGAATGCCCCATGTGTGTTTTTTCTTTTCCTACAGGCCGAAAAAAAGAAAAACAAAATCCCACACAGATTGCCCCGCTAGGAGCAATCAATTACCTTACAAGACTTTATGAATCCCTGAACCCTCCCATGGACTCCCATTTTTTCAGGGAGCTTGAAGAGAGTTAGTCTGGCTATCTAGCAGCAAATGTCCACACCTACATTTTTGTTTCAGTCTTCCGTCTCCCCACCCTGTCTGAGCTTCTAACCTTTTTAAGTGTTGTAGCATTTATGTTTTTTCTCCTAAATGAATACTTGGTACACACTAACAATAAGCTAAACACATGAATACGCAGCATTCTTTTGTGAGCAGAGATTCTTTTAAATGGTTCCCATGATTTCGGACAGAGTGAGGCAACATGTTTGTGACAACCGAAATAGAAGTACAGACATAACAAGGAGCTTATAAAAACACTACAGATTTATGTCTCTGTGAGGGCTCGTCTCAGGGGAGATTTTTAGTGTTTCCACTTAGATAAACTTAAGGTGACCACTGGATTTAGATGCCATGTGCACAGTAGTACTTAACTTCGGTTGCTGGTTAGAGCTGACAGAGTCAAACATATGCAGATAAATGTTGTTGTTTTTTCATGTACCAAAAGACCTTTTACAGTTAAGGGATACTTTGCCAATGTTAAATTAGCTTTGTACCATAACAAAATGGTAGGGCTGGTTTCAAGGTATTCTGTGACATCAAAATTGATGGTTAGCATATCATGTGCACCTGCTTATCTGCGATACTGAAAAAAAAAAAAAATGCAGCTGGACAGAAAACCTCACTTTTATTTTGGTTATTTTCAAGAGGGAGACTTTTTATACGTACTTTCATTTAAAAAATGGTTTCAAGTTTCAATTAAAGTAATAAAATGTTTGTTCAACCAAAATTACCCTTCTGTTCTCACTCCTTTAAGGGTCATTCTGACTGATAATTATTATTCTGTAATACTCTGAAACCGTGAAATTTTCAGTTATCTTACTGATAAAATCTCATACCATTGCAACCCTATAGTGTGCGTAGAATGTTCAGACCAACTGTGGTAAATCCCACGATGAGGCGTTTTGCCTCCTTTGCCAGATTTTGGCTGGCTCTAGGGCTGTTGCTCAAACAACAGATTGTACGCATTTTCGTTTGCCCGCCACCACGGACACTAGATGCGGATTGAGAGAGTGACCCGCCCCTCTCTCCCTCTCGGTCTTACAAATGCAGACCAAACTCTCATCAAGCTGTAAAACCAGGCAGTGCTGATCAAATATAAATCAAAATGATCTTACTGTGTTGCCTATTTCTCACCTAAAATGTTTTGAGAAACATATTTTAGTGCACTGTTTGACTGTGATATGAGAATTTGTGAACAGGAAGTGAGCACCACATTGATTACTGTATTGTAAAAATGGAGGATATAAATACTCAGATCAAATACTAAAGCTAAGCAGTGCTGAAAAAATATGAAACAAGATTCTGTGACTGTGTTGCTTATTTTGTTGCCTAAAATGTTGTCAAATAACATATGCTCTGTTAAACTGTTATACAAGATTGTTTGTTACCTGTTGGCAGCCATATTGTTTCTTGTGTCAAAACAGCCAAGCTCACATTACATCACCCACCAGCGGGAATGTTTATTGGTCCGGTGTGGCACAGTGCATTCTGGTAGTTGTGTGTTTTCTACCTCTTAAGCAAAAGTGAATACCACAGCCCTTTCCCTCTGTTTCCTCTGGTCATGTCGCAACGATTTCAAAATTAATTGCATCTTTCTACTTCACAGACAGTGTTTACTCTTCAACATAGGGGCTAGGATCAAATGTGACTCTATTTGGCTTATTAACTGTACATGTGCTACCGTATACACTAAGCTTAAATTTCCTGAATTACCCCATGCCTGCCTTCTACTTTAATTTGAACACTGTCTTCTTTACCCAGTGTACGGTAATTGAGCCTATGGACCAGACTGCTTCATTAATGATGCTGTCCCCTCCTCTCCTTACCCTGGCCTGACTGCCCTCCTGTGCCATGTCACTGCTGGGGAACAACCTTTCCTTTCTTCGGCTTAGCATGGCCGGCTGGGGTTAAGTGTGCTTGTTAAGCAGGAGTATGCTGCACCCCCATGCCCTCTTCATGCTGCCCAGAGCCTTGTGTTAAATAATGGCACCACTTGTAACAATTCAGAGAGGAAGCCAGTGAAATGTTTTATTGAGGGCACACATACGCGCACGCAGTTATTCATGCAAGCGCATTCACACGCAGACACTCACAGAGAAACACGCACTTAGGTACAGCGACACACTTGTGGAGTTTCTGGGAACACACGGGTAATGGAAGAATGCTAAGCTCTTGGTCTGTCTAAACATACTATAACTGTTTATTACAGCGCAGCCCAGTGTAACACCGTATGGTACACAGGAACCTCTCAAGAGAAATGTTGGCTTGTTGCGCAGTCATCTACTCCACCACTCGAGTGTTTCATTTTTAGTAGACCAATAAGTGCTGTGTGTTTTGAAAGGGCTCCAAACGATAAATTCTGTTGCTCTTTGCTTAACAACAGCTGCATTTGGCCTGTGACTGTTTGCGTTTCAGATCAGAGATTGTCTGATATAAAAAATATGGCACATTTCTGTGCACACTGATATTCTGAATGTGACAATATTCTGAATTTGGTACAGGTTGTGTAAACAGCATATTCCATTTGGATATTCTGAATTAGGCCTTTTTCCAAATTAAGCATTTTCCAATTGAGATGTGGGACATGCCGGTATTATTTGTGTTTTAGGAGCGTTCGTTGGACGTATACAGCTCAGAATACGTGTCTCAATTGGAGTTTTTACAGCAGTTCGCACCATACAGCCCCTTGTTTGTTTTTGGTCAACTCTATGCGTTGTCATGGATGTGATTTACACAAACCAACTAACCAACAGTTGGCAATGCTGTGGCATACCTAAAAGAAATCCCACATTTCTGGTCAGAAGAAGAAACACACCTACTTTCAAGCATTATAAAACACTTGGACATCAACAGGTTTTTGGATATACCAAAATATTGCAACGCTGACCATTTCAAGAATGCAGTTGAAGGAATGAAAGGGGGAAGCTTTGTGCTCATGGTGAAGCACATGGTCGAAAGATCTGAAACTACAATTACGGCCTCACGGTTGTATGTCTCCATGACACAGTCAAGTTGCACGCACAGTTTACATCCATGGCTGTGAAAACATGGATGCTTCTCAAACATCTTCAACCCAGCAGCACAGAAAATCTATACAATCAGCACAGTTTCAAGGTGGAAACCCAAGATTAGTGTCACCCATTCAGTATCTGACCAAATGTCCCCCCTCTGTCCTGTTATGATGCTGGGTAATGGCAAGAGAAGTGTATTTGCTGAATCTTATGATGTCATAGTGAAGTTCACCCTTGACCTTTTGGATATAAAATATCCCCACTTCATCATTTTATCCTATAAGACATTTGTGTGTTGTTTTTTTTCATAATTAGCTCACAAATTCTTGAGTTACAGCCAAAAACATGTTTTGTAAAGTCAGTGACCTTTAACCACCAAATTCTAATCAGTTCATTTCTTGCATCCAAGTGAACGTTTGATCCAAAGTTGAAGAAAGTCCCTCAAGGTAATCTTCAATTATTGCGTTCACAAGAATGAGACAGATGCAGGGTCATACTGACCTTTCTCATTTCTCATGACTTAAATGGGTTCGTTTGACCACCAAAATCTACTCAGTTTATCATCGAGTCCAAGTGGAGTTTGTGCCAAATTAAGAAAGGCTTTCTTGAGATATCACATTCACAAGAATGGGACAGAGGGACAGACAACCTGAAAACATAATGCCTCCACCCACAGCTGTTGCTGGTATGGAGGCATAAAAATCCTATTTTCATGCAAAGATGCAAAAAGTTGAAGTGATAAACAGCATGTTAGGTCACACTGCACGACTGTATGTCAATGGGAATATTAGATGAACTTTAATTTTAATTTTCTTTAGCCATGTAAACAGCTTAGTAGGAATGTTGTCTTTTCTAGGATTAGGGGAAAATGTTATTCTGTGCATGTCAATGTTGTCACTGTTAGTTGTCCTAATCCATATTTAGCATCTTTTTGTGTGTTGCAATGTATACATATCACTAAATGGGACCACCGCCATTTTAAAATGTCTTATGTTACTGTTCGAAATTAGTGCACATATTTCTTTGTAGACATTAAGCCTGCGTCGTTTATCAAACCAATTTGTTATTATTAAGTGGGGATCGCAGGACCCCTGCCCGCTCCCCACCCATCACCCTTCCCATTGCTAGCGCTCTCTCCCTCAGGAACTCCAGAGCATCCATCATGAGCTTGTACAGCCCTTATTTGGGTGACTTAAATGGGTTCATTTCTCTTAACCCCTCCTCATCACTCATGGCTTTTTGCTCAGAGGTTCTAACACTGCTCACTGCGGATCCACTCAGGCCTGCCATGGGAAACGTTCCCTTCTGCAGGGAGATAAGGTCCCTGCATGAAGAGAATTTGTACACTCAGTAACATCTTACCTGCCTTTCTCTTCTGCTGTGTTTCTTTTTCCCCTCTCTTTCTCCTCTAAGTCCCTATCTTACACCATCTCTCAAACACACTCACACATTCATTTTCCTCCCTGTACAAACATTAACTCTTTCAATCACACACTTAGACCTACTCTTAACGCTTATCTCTCACATGTGTAGACTAACACTTCTGCTGTAGCTGCCTTTACAGTAATGTCTTTTCATTGGCTCCGTGTCTCTGTTGTGTTAAACAACATGCCTGTTTGCTTTCTGCACGCTACGGCAGATCTCTCTGCATACCGTTACCCGTCGCACTTCACTCTCCCCCAGTTTTCCATCCAGCCATGTGAAAGTTAAAGCGAAACATGGATCTCCCCTAACTCTCGATTCTCATGAAGCATGTCCTTGCCACCAACATTGTTGGTCTTGAGTTGTTTGCCATCTTGGCAAGACCTCGGGTGGAGTTGAAGCCTTCCCCCTCCCCAGCCCTCTCACCCCCGTCACCTCCCTGCCCCTGTAAAGCTGCCACAGTTCCTGTCTGTTCAGTGCAGGCCTGCACATTTCTTAATAGAGAGATGCTCAGAAGTCCAGGGGCGCAGAGGAGCTCAATGCGCTTCTGTTTTTGGTTTAGCTCAAAAATGTTTTTCCTGGCTCAACCCACTCGTACTTAGGTCCTCTTACAACAAACTAAAAGGTCCTAATTGCCCCCAAGGGAAAGGTTTAGCCACAATAGACATGTGGTGGGACAAAAGCCCAGTGCTCTTACCCCAGCACCCTCACCCCTCCCCAGATAGAAGGGATGAACACGTCAGCAGTGTCTGTTTTGCACTGTGGGTAGCGCGACCACAGGTTCGACACTGTAAAACATTATATATACAATATATAGACCTAGTAGGGCATGGTGTATGGTTCGGTAAAGATCTGGAATGTTTACAGTTTACACCAAATCCAGTGTTTCCTGTTTCTCCTCACATTTTATTAAAAGGTAAAGGGTCAGAACAGACATGTGTATCAAATTGTCTCAGTAACCGCACTGACTGTAGCCTGCTGTCTGTAAGTCTGGAAAAGATGGGAAATAGAGATTCAGGTTACAGGGACACGGAGGGATGAATGAGGAATTACAGCTGTATTACACTGCGGCTGATAAGTCAGTGTAAAATTGCAGCTGCAGATGCTGAGACGTGTGTGTTTCTAAGGTTTGTCTAAGCCTACTTAGATGGCTGATAGGTGGTCTTTCCCACACAGAGCAATGCAACGAGTGCCAATTTGTTGCTCCTTGCTAAATGAACTAAATGCTAAGATTTAATTGTAACAACTGTTTGACCCAGCTCTGGTCCCTACACTCATCTCTCTTGACTTTCATGCCTGTCGAAACATGGAAAGTCCTCATTCATTTTAGCCATCCATAAAGCAAATATTGTTGCACATGCAGTAGATGATCAGTCTTCGCATACCTTCTTGTGTGGTAAGTCATGGGCCATTTGAGTTGCACAGCACAGCTTAGCCACCTGACCTGAGTGCAGCCTGGAACCCTCATCACGTTCAGGCTTTACTTTATTTCTCTGCTTCACAACATTGATATGGAGGAATTCCTGGAAGGGGCCTTGCTGACACAGGGTTGGGTAAATAACTGATTGATCTGGATCCACAGGCATATATTATAAATATATGGGAAATATCAACATAGTTTTCCCTCCCTTTTTGCTAAATCTACTTTTTTGTGGTGTGAAATGTTACATCACTGTCTTTTCAACCTTCCACTGATTCAGGTTTTTCGATGTTTTCTCAGGCAGTCGTGAGCAGAACTCACTTTCCATGTTACAGTTCACTGCAGTGGCTCGAAGCTGAATATGTAGGCTAGTCCAACGCATCATTACTCAGAGGAAGACTTTATAATTATGAATAGACTTATAGTGATGCGACGCGTACATTTACGAAGGCTCCCCAGTGCTCTGTATAATTATTATGGCTCATAGTTGCGCTGCCGGCTCACAGAGGCACGTATTACGGCTCGCCCATAAAAGTCCACTTAGTTTAACAGCGACAGGAGAACTCAGAGGACATGGCCAGTGAAACCCAGGGCAGCGTCTTGTGCGGTCGGCTCAGAGCTGGGCCTTTTGTTCGCTTTTCACGAGTCCTGGGAGCCCGTTAACCCAGGCTGCTCGGCCCTCGGCCCCATGTTTTACTGTAGCAGTGACAGCCCGGCACTCCAGCTTTTTCTCTCTCCGCCTGTAGAGCTACTGCTGGACACTCTCTGTTTTACATTCCCTGACCGGAGAGGAAGAGCACATTGTTTTACTAGCCGCCGTGGAGTATCTGATTATGTTTTAAAGTGTGAACGCACACGTGTGTGTACGACCGTGTGTGTTTCTGCACATCGTTTCTTGAAGAACGATCAAATGACAAGATGAGCTGTGATCAATGAGCTGTCGACAGAACACTTCTGACCTAGTGGAAAGCGAGTCCCCTGACGAACCCGGCCCGTTTCAGGCCACCGGGGCAGGGGCGCCGCTGCACAAAGAGCGCTCTGTCTCTGTCAGGAGTCCCCTGAGGACTGCTGCACGGGCCCCGCTCACCTCCACAACACCAGGCTACTAACAGCACTTCATCTGTCTGTCCTCACTCAGAAAAGTCTTGATAATATTATTACCGTACCTTCAAGCTCTAATATACTGATAATTATCTCTAATTATTCCACCACGAGTCAAATTCTCAAAGATCTAGTTGTACAGTCTTCCAAAGTCAGTGGTATCAGCATAGAACTGATATATGATTGCTGAAATACTACGCAACTGTACTGATGCAGAAATTATGATCTGTGAATTAGGATTTCTTTGATTGTAAGAATCTAGTCCTCTTGCCTACATTGTAAAGGCTTAATGAAATGTGCAAAAGTATCCTTTGACTTCTGAATGAGGGCATTTAAGAGTAAAGATAACACAACATTTTCTGACACTTCTTTATCATAAAGTAAAATAATCTGGGAATGAGCCAGTACATTTTTTAAGGGGAAACATAGTTATTGTTTACATTTACATTATAGTGTGCATATTTATAATACTAGCACAGACTTATCACGCCCTTCATAATTCAGTACACTCAGTTTTTACGAGCTCTCACCAAGTCATGTAAACCAGTTGGACCCAATCATTTAAATGCTCCACATAAATTTCTCTCATTTTTTTTTATTAGCCACTGGTGTTGTGAAAGTTAAATCAAAGTCTGATTCAATCACACATCACCCAGAATGATTCATTATACTTTTTATGGAGTTTTTAAGGTAGTAAAGCTTTCCCTGTATCTTGTACCAGAAAATTTAAGGGTAAATAAAATGTCACATGCCGTTAACCTTACCGTTTGGCTATCAGACTTTGACGGAAAGTTATTCTGCTGCTTTTCCAGACTCCTGCAGTTTAATATTTGCTCATAATAAAGTGTCTAAGTGTCCACTGATTTACTGTTAAGATTTCTGTAGCATTTCTTAAGTAGTTCAGGTTGGTGGTCGGATATGTGGCATTGTTTTTTAAGACAACTGTGTTAGACAGCGTTGTTGACTGAATTCTTCACTGTAAAGTAGGTGACTTGGAGCTTCAGGTCACTCTGTTGAGAGTTTGTGACCACTGGTGGTGATGTTGAGCATTGTTTTGATGTACAGGTCAGTGTATTGTTTGGATGTTTGGATGCTCAGGGAAGTGCAAGGGTGGTGTAACTGCATATCAGCAGTTGGCGGCATTAAGGTGCATAAAGATCAAGCAGTAAGCTGATAAGGCAGAGGAGCACATACTGCAAGTTTCCGAATATTCAAAAGGTTTTGCAAATGTTATAACAAAGTTCTTAGAGGCATAAAGGACACTAGGCGTGAGTATTGTTTCTTACCTTATTTGATAACCTTTTTCCTCTACCTCATTTAATAGCATTCAGTTGCGTAAAATGTCACCAAACGCCACAGGGGCCATACTTTTTTACGATGACATACGTTTTTGTGGCATCTTGACACACTGAACTGCCAACTCCATCAAACATACCATGCTCCACCTCAGGACACACCACAGACTGTATGGGTTGTTAGTCAATCACACGTTGCATTATATCGAAGAACGCTTCTGGTGATTGGCTGCCAGCAAAACCACAAAACAGTATTTATTTCTAGATTTGGGTACAAAAAGGATTGAATGAAGGCACTGTGTTACTGGAGCAGTGGTGTAAGCAGTATTTGGATCTTTTACTTCAGTAAAAGTAGCAATGGCTCTGTATAAAATTAGTCTGTTACAAGTAAAAGCCATGCATACAAAATCTTACTTGTACTCATACAAAAGTACCACTATCAAAATGTTCTTAAAGTACCAAAAGTCAAAGTACTCATCGAGCAGAATGGCTTGCCTCAGAATATTATACCGGCATATGATATTACTGGATTATATTATGATGTATTAATGTGTTCATCATTTATGCTGCAGCTTGATGAAGGTTGAGTCGTTAAGTGACATCAGTGTAATAACTTCCTGCTGAAGTTCCTTTTCAAGGGAGACATGGCCAAGAAACAGTGCAGAATCAGGCAAAAGATAAGAATAAGATATGTTATTAATCCCACAGGGGAAATTCAGTTTTTCACTCTATTGTCATACACACAGGACCGAAATACACACATGCACTTACAGGACCTATACATGCATTGGACAGGCGCCCTAAGCAGTTGAGGGTTTGGTACCTTGGTCAGGGGCGCTTCGGCAGGCGAACTGGCACCTCTCCAGCTGCCAGTCCGCCCTCTGTGTTTGGTCTGGACGGGGGCTTGAATCCACAACCCTCTGGTTCCCAACCCAAGTCCCCATGGACTGAGCTACAGCCCCCCAATACGAAGACTACAATGAGTTAAGAATAGACACAAGTAATAAAGGAGTCATTTACTGTACCACTGAATAAACAATAGTCTTTAAACCAGACAGAGGTATCACATTCCTCAATTTAAATTCCTTTTCAGACTAGTGTATTTACTGGGGCAGAAAACACAAAGGCCTTCATTTCCATCTAGGTTCATACATTAGAGATAGACAGCAGATTATGTCGTGTGATCCTGAAGTAATAATTGCTTAATAAGTTTGCAGAGATGCAGCAGATGTCCAACATGCGAGGACACTGTGCTGATGCATTCATGTAAAAGGCTGCTAGTAACCTTTAAGACGACCTATAAGCGCTGTTAGACACTGTTCTCATGTCATTTGACTTTGAGTCCAGCAGTAGAGACTCACAAAGCCCTATTGAATGTCAGAGCTGCTGAAAAGCTCTGGGATGTTTTTATACTCAGTGGTGCCAAGTGAACAATTTGCTCAGACAGTTGTAAGTCATTTCATTAGGAGTTGGACTTGGTTTGATAATCCCTGCCCTCACTATACAGTCTGAATTGTTTCACGGTCGTCATTGAGGGGAAACTGAGGCAAACCCTCTTAACAGGGTCTTAAAGGCGTAGTGTGAGGTAATGTTGGAAGTGATAGGTTCTCCCCTGGGGTTGATTAGGCTCAACCCTGTAACTTTCACTTAATGTGATATGACCCCTCAGAGCCCCAAGTCTCTGACAACACACACACACACACACACACACACGCCCCACCATTACCACCACACACAGACACATAGACACACACACACACGGTTCACACATTCCACCCTCAGCCCTCGTACTCCCCACTGCACTGCACCAACTGCTGTTTAGTTTAAAACGAGGCTGCTGGCAATTAGCTGTGTTATGTCAAGCGTATTCTCTGGCTGTTGCTCGCAGGGTAAACTGTTCCAATTGGTCCCCAGCAGCCGACTCAGTAGAACAGTAAGTAGGTGTCTCTGTTATCACAGCATGGTTTTAAAAAGCCCACTGAGGATCACACAGCGCAGTGTAGGATTTCAGGCTGGTAAGCCAACGTAGAGCTATTAGCTTATTGTTTTGGCTTGGCAACGTGTGTTGGTGAACTGTTAAGGAAAAATCCATCCTTGAATTCTCACATTGTCCACATTTGGCCCTTTACTGTGTCAGTGAGAATAACAATAGAGTGTGTCTGGAAATGCGAGGTATGTTGCCAATAACCTTTTAGGTTCTGTGTGAATTCTCCCTCTTAAAGCGAGAGTGCGAGACTTTTAAAGGAGGAAAATAACACAAGTCTTGGAATGAAAAATGGTATTCATTAATAAAACCAGTAGCTTATGGTGGCCAATGTTAGCTTATGTCAATAAACATTGATTTGATACTGCTCTATAGCAAACATTTTGCAGACTTTATTATTTTCTCTGCTTACGCTACTTTACGCTATGTGTTAGCATTAGCAATATCCAGTAATTGTCACTTGTGGCCACAGTGACAGTTGTTAAACAAATGTAAAGAAGCAGATCTGCTACTTTGCCCCACTGAAAGCAAACTCAAGTGAGAATAATGGGATAAAACAGTCATAAAGTCCATAAACTGACTCAGTCATACCAGTTACATAGCTGCAGGGATGACTATAATAGGTCGACATGGAGGTTAGCATCAGCCTGGTTCTGTTGACAAAAAGATTATTCCATTTGGTTTTGGATTATTGCAGAAAATACTGCACGGGAATTTTCAGAAAGTTTTTCATACGCTTTCTGCTGTCTTACACTCAGCCACCATCAAAAACCGCTTTTACTGAAATGCTTTTATTTTTGGGCACCCTGCTCTCCTTAACACCATTTCTGGGACCAAAGGGAGCCGAGGGAGGTGAATAGGCTACTACATACAATTAATTGAGTTAACTAATACTTTATCCTCCTTTCTGAAATCAGGATATGATGTTTACATGTGCAACAGATAACTAGGATACTCCAAAAACCCTATCGTAACCAGGATACTCGAGCACATCTAAATGTACTCATAGTCTCATTTTAAGTCACGCAGTCCAATAATGATGTTGCTATATGGTTATTTATTGTCAGTCATTGGCAGTTGGTGCACATCTCCTTTTTTGAGAAGGTGATGCAGCAACAGTGTTGGTTTAAAAGCCTGCTCTGGGCAGATTCATCTATCCAAAATCCAACCTCCTTACTAATTTCACGTTTTAAGTGACTCCCTCCAAGTCTGTCTGGTTTCAGGATAATCAGGTCTGCCAGTGAGCGGATTCTTTCCATGAAGGAGCTAAGCTGACATCCCCACAGACACTAACTTGTGGAGAGGAACATCCATATTTTCTTCTCATTTGGTTGAGTTCCCATTTATGTAATAGGTCACCGCAATAACAAACCGGTTATTTACAGTAAAAGCCTAATTTATCCGCCAGATATTAATCTCCGACTGTTGTCTTGTAATTCACCGCAATGACAGGCAGACCTTTTAAATAAACACTGATGGTGACCAGAGCGAGGGAGGGCCATCGCTCTTGACGAGTGATGATCCCCTCTGCTATCTCTATGCGCTCGGAGGCCTAAACAGTTTATTTCGTGTTTGCAGTCACTTCCTTGGGGTTGTTAAGCTGATGTACAGTTTGACAGAAACAGAGGGAAACCAGATCATCGGAGGAAGATTGTTTTGACCTGATAAGTAGAAATGGGTACATTAGGAAGAAAAATGGAGCAAAACACTAAAACTGTGGGATTAGTCTTGTATTCAGTTTACACAGACAGATGCCACATGCTGCAAAAATTCTTTTGTGTGAGAATGTGGGCCCACCTACAGTATCAGTTTGTGACTAAAGGGAGCTACTTGTTCACAAATCATGAACTCTATCAAGAACATGCAAAAGTGAGGGTTGTCTTTCTATGCATGTTAAAACATCTATTCAGTAGAATAAATGTTTGCAAAGAAACCTCACCACAAGGTCCATTTATTAGTTTTTGTGGGGCCTTTGTTCATATCATCTGGTCTTGAAGTTGTCCCAGTTGTCACGGGATTGTAGATTTTTTTTCTGAGCACTTTTGAATATCTACAGTTCCATGACATCTGGGTAACACTTAACACGTTTGAATCCACCTGCAGCCGCTACACATCAACTGACACTTCATTTAACTTTACTCTTCAACTGACAGTTCAACTGCTGTCACTGCTTACATAGCAACTGATGATAATTTACACAACACACTGACACTATCTGTGGGGCAACTTTAACTGAAATCTAATTAAATTAACTAACAAAAATGCAGTCATCATTTTTGCTTCAACTGACATTTCAACTCATGTTCTACTCATCTTTCATCATAATTTTTACAATACAAGAAACAGTATACTTCCTGGTCACAAATTCTCCTATCACAGCGAAACAGTGTACTAAAATGTTTCTGATGACATTTAGGTGAGAAATAGGCAATACGGTAACAGAATATTGGTTTATATTTGATCTTACTGCTTAGTTTTACTGTTTGATCTAAGTTTCAGAGAAAAAGGCAGCCCTTTCTCTATTGATCTGCTTCCATGGTGCGGTGCCCACACAATAATACAGAAGTACAATCTGTAGTTCGAGCAACAGTCCCAGAGCCAGCAAAAATCCAAATGAGCAGAGAGATCTAGACATTTATCACAGTTCACTTACACATACTATTCACACTGTTATGATACAAAGCTGGTTCAAATTTGGCAACATATCTCTTTTAACCTTAAACTAAAATTTCAGATGCTTTTAGAAATTACACTCAACAGACACCCTAAACTCTGTCAGAGCTTCAGCTTCAACTGCCACTTAAACTGCTTTAAGTATTTCAACTTAAACTGCAACTGTCATGCGACATCTCACCTGCAAACAATTGACATTAACACTGTTAACTTGTTTACAGGGTTTGCACCTGCAGTTTGTGGCGTAAACTAAATTAAATCTGCCTCAGATTGCCTGCTTTATGCCTCTTCTAGTTTTATTGCAGTTTTTTAAATGTTCTGTATTTCCCTTCCCTTTGATGCACATACCCACAGGCAGGATTCAGAAACCTCACTCACTCGTACACCTTTTTAACGTACAGTAACGTGCCTTCCTCAGCTCCTGAGCCACTATGTTAATGTTGGCTAATCTGACCGTGACACATGATTGATAACCTTTCCCAAGTGTGCAGGATCCAAAGGATTAGCAGTGTTTACATCTAGTAGCATGCTGGGTACCTCCGCTGTTAATGACTGGAATTAATAACCTGCTGACGCCTATGAGACAGCCATGTTTATGTACAGGCCGAGACATGACAGTCTGCCCTGGACACTGAGTAGTTGTAAAAGTGTCTGCCCGTGCCCAGAAAGGTTTGTGTTTATATGTCACGTATGATGATATGATGATGGTCATATTCATTCTAGTCTAAAATGATTCTTACCCAATGTTTTTTTTTCCCGTGGCTGTGGACTGGCCTTTAACTTTTTTTGGGTCATATGACTTACTGAGATATTAATAATACAGGATTAGCGCACTGTTTACATTTCTTCCTCGCTATGTATCTGTCTCTCTCTTTCTCTGCTTCTGACTTTATCCTCCCTCCCTCCCTCCCTCCCTCACACACACACACACACACACACACACACACACTAAGGGGCATGAGAACGGGGTAAATCCTTGACAACTTCAATGAAACCTCACACAAAGAGTAAAACTCGGGGGGACGAGAGAAATGCAACACCGTACAGTAGCCTGACCTCCTCCAGCTACCATAGACACGCATGCACCAGATACCGGGCGTGGCTGCCTTTCCGCACAAAGCCAGAAATAAAGAGCGAAGCTATTGCTTTCAGCGGCAAGACCCCCGGGTGACCTTCCTCATCGACCCTAGCATGACCCCATAGTGAGGAAGGAGAGAAGCAAAGCGCCCGGTATCACTGCACAGGAGTCGAATGCACATCACAATAGCTAAAAAGGAAGGTGCTGTCATTGTGTGCTCACAGTAAATCAGCATGAAGGTGACAGTTCCAGTTCTTGGGCCTGCGTGCCCACCTTAAGAGGCCGGCACACTCATAAGTCAAACTGTTTTCTCCATCTAGGCTCTCACTGCGAGTGTAGCCTGAAGACTTCGGTCATCCAGGCATTGTTTCTTAAGCAGTTCTCCACAGCTGGGCTGGTTTGTCTGTTTCGGGTCAAATAGAGGTTCATGGCTTCGGGGTCCAACTGTACTAGGCTTACACTGAGGAATGTGTCACATCAAGCTTTAGTACCAGCTGGGAATGAACGCTTGGGGCCACTGAATTGATCATTTCTTCTCTCGAACCCCCTGAAATGACTCTCTCCATAAATTAAAAAATAAAACTCGCAGCTGGGTTTGAAAGCAACATAACAACTGAATTATGCTTTGTATTCACGTGCCTATTATTTTACACTAGGCAGACCCCCCTCCATCTTAACTTAAGTGTAAACAGTTATCTTTTCTGTTTATGTTCAGATACGTGACAGTTAACCCTGCGAGAGTGCTGTGTAACCACTTTATAAATCTATCTATCTTTTGTAAGTTTTCTCACATGTCACGCTGTGTTTCGTCCACAGTCGACATGGAGCACATGAGGACAGTGAAAGCTGACAAACACCAGCGTTTCTGCCAAGAGAACAGCCTCATCAGTCAGTTCGTATCAGCCAAGACGGGGGACTCGGTTAGTACCAGCTGATTCACTGAGTCAAAATTAAAATGTGGAGAGTGACTTTGATAACACTCAACTTGTCCTGGTTTTCTTGTCATCTCTTTCTCCAGGTGTACCTTTGTTTCCAGAGAGTGGCTGCTGAGATTCTTGGTGTAAAACTAAACAAAGCAGAAATAGAGCAGTCCCAGGTGAGCCATAAGAGCATCAACCACTCTCTCAGATGTCATCAAAATTTCTATGCAGCTGCCTCTTGAGCCACATTTTTAATGGCTTATTTTCTCCTAACTAGGATAGAAACTATACACTTTTTTCTCAGCTATGCACTTAACCAGCCACTGTTCAGAGATACCTTATCCACAAAATGACCATTTTCATATCAGTTACTCAACCTGTGTTGTATTGAATTAGAATTAATGAAGAATCCAAAAACTGTGAAAATCCTTGTTGAGTTAAGTCATATTGAGCCACGTTTAACAGCAAACTCTGACACAACTCATTTATCTCAACTCAATGCTCATTATAGTCCTGCACTGGTCTGACTTTCAATATCTGCTCCAAAACCACAACCGTGACGTGCAACACCACACCAGCACATATGACCAATTCGTTCTACAACCCAACCTGACCAACCCAAGATCCACGGCCTGACCCAAGACCGCAAACCTCATAATAACCATGCACTGTTCAAATAATTATGTTAGGCAGCATGTTAAAAGTGATCATTTAGGGACATTTCATACATGTGAAACTAAGATAATATATTTTAAAACAAAGGGAATTCAGGAAATACAGTTCAGATGATTGTTTTTTACTTATTCTCATAATATTGAGCAGCACATCTCCACAGTTAACGTGCCTGTTAGTAACGTACTTAATTGAAGCAGCTTTCATATTCCAGCTGTCACAGGAGACAAATCCAGCAGACAAATTCAGCGGTCAGAGGATTAAAACACCAGAAAATTTAATTGTATTATTGTTTTCTCATTTTATTTCAGATATTTATCATCCAGCAACTCCAATCCAAATGTTGTTTTTTCAACCAGAACTGTACCTAAAAATACAATTAAGACAAAATACAATCATCCGCCGGGTATCTCTGGGTACCAAGCCCAATGCAGGACTGTGATACTACTTATATGTGTAAGTGTTTTAAATAGTTTGGGAAGTACTGAGCATACGACTGGGTAATGAGACTTGGATTATACTGCACGAGTTGTGTGAGAGTTCGTAAACTGAAGTTAATAACTGCGCCTTCTTTTTTACTCCAATTCATCAAGAATATTCTCTGGTTTTGGATTATTTGTTCATCATGGAGACGTGTAAGGAAAATAAAGTTTTCTTTACAAATTCAATGAGTGAGAAACACGAGTGAGTAATTGATGTACAAATAGTTATTTTGTGAGTTGAGTATTCCTTTAAATGTATAGCTGATTGGTAAAACAGTGAAAGTAGCTGGTGATTTTGTTCTGGTTCCTCTCTCCTAACATTACGTGTAATGCTATGCCTGAACTTAAGGGAGGTCACAGTGAGTGTGTGAGGTCAATGGAGGTCACCACACACTGTAAAGGACCTTTTGTTGTGTAAACATGAGTTTGTTACGTCTGCCTCCTGTGATGGTCTACCTGCCACTGACACTGGCCATCTGTAAATAGACCCACATTGAGCACATTAACGCGTGAAGTCTGAGGTTAAAGGTAGGCCGTCGTAGGGGTGAGGAGGTTAGGATTGGCTGTCTGATTTATTTGGTTTATCTCCCACCGTTTTGGTGCTAAAACAGGGTCTCAGCCTGCCAGCCAGACCGAGGTGCCCAGTGGTGGCAGCTGTAGGATTTACAGGGTCACCTCCCACAGAAGCATTAATCCTGGGTCTGATATGACCGGTTGGAGCCACACTGGCTGGGTAGTGGTTGATGAGCCTGGAGGCTACAGAGAGGTCAGGACCCTCAGTGAAGGGAGAGCAATGTCAGGAAAGGACTGGCCAAATTCTCAAGCCCCTCTCCCATCACCAACACCACTGCTGACTAACTGAAAATGACCATCAACTAATGGAGCTGTCCATCTACTTTCTTCTTCCTGCCCTCCCTGTGATAGCTCTGTCAATAAAGCAAAGTGCTTTAATCCAGGCTTAACAAGCAGGCTGAGGGCTCAAACCGAAAAGGCTGACAAGTTGACAGAAAAACAAAACATGACTTCTGGAGTGTGTTTTTAAAGCTCTATATGCATATATATAAACTTCTGATCCTTGTGATGTTTCAAGAATAAAGACATAATTCTAACAATGAGGTCATGATCTCATTATAGTGGCCAGAGCTCAAAGCAGAATAAGGAAGAAAAACACGGGAACGGTTTCTAATGGACTCGTACAAGAGGTGTGGACTTGTTTGATATGATTTGGACTCGAGTCAGACTCATGTCCAAATTTGAAGACCTTTGACTTATCTTGACAAAATCAAAAAAGTCTTGGAGACGCAAACTTTTCTTACAAATTTGTTTCAACAAATAAATACAATTTTTAAAAAGCAGTCATGATCTTTTTAAACTAAATATATTAACACTATGTTGTTAAAATGGCATTACACTGGTGAAGAGTGGATTATGACTTGCTTGGGACTTGAAATTTAAAGTTTAGGACTTGGGTTTTGACTTGAGACTTGCCCATCTAGACTTGGGACTCCCAATTCTCACTCCTAATGGATATGCCTACACAATGGTAAAATGTGATTTGCTGGCACTATTTCATTTTCATGACAGTGGGAGAGACCCTCATCAATATATTTGAGTTACGCCCCCAAAAAAGATCCAAGGACTCTAAAACATAAGGACTGTCTGGCTCTTAATCAGGGACAGTAATTTTGTTTGCAAACTCTGAGAACTTGCTGAATTAAACTTTTATCACATTTTAATGACCTTCAGTACTCACTGAATGTCTGCTGGTTTGGTCTATGGCTGCAACCAAGTATTACATTGTCGTTTAATTCGACAATTATTTTATCAGTTAATTAGTCGTTTGGTTGGTGAAATGTCAGAAAATAGTAGAAATGCTGATAACAAATTCCCAGAGACCACGGTGATGTATGAGCAACAGTCCAAAACTCATAGATATTCAGTGTGAAATAGTGTGAAACAGAAATGCAGCAAAATCTTCACATGTAGGCAGTTGAGACTGTGGAATGTTTGGCATAAAACTATATTTCTGTCCAATCGTTTCAGTTACAATTCCATTTACAGAAATAAATTCTACGTCATCAGTTTTCCCATGCAGAAAAGAAAACACATTCTTAAAAAGACACTAAAATACATAACGTTATTGTTGGCGACGTGAAGGAATGACACAGTGAGTTTATGTCCTGGATACAGAGGTGAGGCTCTGAGCAGGTCACGGCTCTGGGTCTAGCCGTGGGGCCGGCGAAACCTCATTATCAGCTGTCAGCTTCAGAGAGCTGAACACGAGGGTCACAACCCCTGACAGTATTATATCTGCCTGGCAGCCCTCTCCGTCATGGTCCTCTGTCTGTTGGATCAGATAGCGAGGCCACGGATCACTCACTGACTCCGACACCAGGCTTCGGCAGCTCGTTAATCAGACAGCCAACCAGGGCCTGCTGCTCAGACATGTGGTCTGTTCTTCGCTGGTGATGGGGTCCACCAGCCTGTTGCAACGTTAAGATCAAATCTAGGCTAGTTTGAACTTGAAGGCCCGGCTTATGTATTCCTAAAATTCAACAGCTGACACGTAGAGCTTGAAAATGCTCCACAAGGTGTCAAGATCTCCATAAAGTAGGGTGCATTCTGAATGGCATACTTTTTCTTTCCACTTTTAGTAGGTACTGCAGCTGCCCTTAAAAAGTATGCACTGTTGTGAATTTACACCTGCGGTTCTCTGTCATTGTTATTTCCATAGTTATGTCTTTTTCTTGTGTGTGATATTTATGATTATTTTGTTCACTTAAACAATCACTATTCCCATTATTACGATTTGACTGGTCATCAGTTACTTGAATACGCTGTCATCCGTCATGGGGACTTCTGTCTATATGATGCATCATCCGCAGTGCAGTAGATCGTGGGTCAGAATAGCCAGAAAAGCATGCCGGACTGGATGTAGTCGTAACATCCTGGTATTTTTTGCATACTGCATTTGACATACTATGTATTGGGACACACTTAATCTTTTTCTGGCATGCTATACACTATGGTAGCATGGGTATTGGAACGCACAGATAGACATCACACATCAGTCAGAGGAACAAATACAGCTTGGTTTATATCCCAATCATAAAATCAGAGCTCTGTACCAATGAGAAATGAGTGTTGGATTTACACCAGGCATAACCTTTAACTTTAGTAACTTTAAGGCCTAGCTACACCTATATTTATCCTCTACCAATGATCATTTCATCATGGCTCGTAACAGGGGAGCCACACTACAAGCACTACACTACAAGATGAGTTGATTAACAAAAAAATGACAACAATCTTGACAATCTATTCTGGGTTTAAAGGATATTTCACTTTTTGCATTGTTGGCTCAGCTTTGATTTCTGTCGCTGCATATTGATGTCAATTTTCATGTCTTTTTTTTTTTTATGTCTCATAGTTCTTGTTCATTTCTCACTTCATTTCTCCTCTGCTGTTCATTGTCCTCTGCCTACTTGGCTTTGGTCTCCATGCTTCTCACTCTCACCCCATGTCTCTGTCCTTGTCTTTTCTGTTGTCCTTTTGCTTTCCTCCATCTCTCCACTGCTCTGACGTGTTGAACGTGCTCAGAGGATTGTGAAGGCTGAGCTCGTGGACTACCCTCAGGATGAAGGCCCAATTAGACAAGAGAACAACCAGCAAAGCAAAATATGTTCTGTTCAATAGTTGGAAGTATGTCTCCACAGTTTACACTGGTATATTTCAGTAGATCTTAGAGGGCAACAGTCGCTTTGTAGTTGTAGTAAATATCGCAGTCATGGTGGTAAAGAGTTAAGAAATCCATCAGACTAATAGACCCTAATCACACCTCCTCTGTTATGTTGTGTTATCACAGAGTTGACAGTATTTTGCTAAACTGTCTTAGAAATCTAACTTTTGTGTGTTTTTCTAAATTGTTTGAGAGTGATGTGGTGAGAAAAGACTTCATGATGGAAACAGAGAAGCCTCGGCTTGGGGTGCACAAATATTCTGACCATGGATTTTGAGCTATGTGAAATGTTACAGGAATAGTTTGTTTAATCGCTTTATTGCCATGAGTTGGATGAGAAGGTCGATGTCACTCTCATGTCTGTGCACCTTCACTTGAAGATCCAGCCAGAAAACCTGTTAAAAAATGGCAATAGACTCCTTTCCCATTGCTTGCAGACTAGAGCTGTGTATATGACTCTGTAGTAGACAAGCCTGCCTCTCTCTTTTTTGACTGCTGTGTCATGCTCCTCCAAGCTGCTTTCTACTGTTTATTAACCTGTTGTCCATTGTGACAGACTGGAAAACAGGTCAGTAAACAATAGAAAGCAGCATGGTGGCCAAAAAAAAACATCAAGGTGGTTACTTATTTTTTATATCTCTCTTACTTATTTAGTCCACTTTTCAAACTCGCCAATTAATTTAGATTGATGTTTGAGTGCTTCTTGGGCGGAGACAGTACTTGGTGGCATGTCATTGCATTTTGCCTATCAATGAGCTAAAATGACGGCGTTTACCCGGGTGTTGTATTTCCATTACAGCTGATTAGAGCCGGAGCTGATAAATACCCGTGACTGCTGCAGAGTCATTTAACCTGGGCGTCAATGCTAATTGTAACCTTTCACATTACATAGTAAAGCCAGTTGTTAGCAGGTGTTAGTGGGTTTTTGTGCAGTGGAAAAGGGGCTTTAGTTGTGCTGCGACCTCATGATAGTGACAGGTCACTGGCCAAGAATTAGCCTGGCAGTTAAAAACCCCTTAAAAACTGCAACTTGGATTAAACAAACAAGATACAACGCCTTACCAAGTGAGCTTTAAAGATGATGGTAGGCAGCTTTTGTCACATTTGAACAGAACTGGATTAGCTGTTTCCCCGTTTCCAGTATTTGTGCTAGGCTAAGCTAAACGACAACAGCTGTAGAGTCATATTTATTGTACAGACACGGGAGTGGCATCAATCCTGTCGTCCAACTTTTGGCTAAAAAGTGAAGAAGTGTATTTCCCATTATGTCTTTACCTGAACTATTGCTTTAATAAAGTCAGTTTTTTTAAACTGCAGTGTTTATTTCACTGTAACTCTTTGTAAAGCTGTTTAATGTGGTGGACTCAATTTTATCGGTAACCTCAGGGGATGTTACTAGATCTTTTTCTTTTTAAATAACTTGTTTGAAATTTAACATTGTGATGATTTGACTCTTAGCTTATTAAATTGTGTGTGTTTATCTGTCTTTGCATCATTCCAGCGTGTGGTGAAGGCAGACATCGTGAACTACAGTCAGGACACCGTGGCCAGGACAGTCAACCCCCCTCGCAGCTCCATGTGTGTGTTGCAGTGACCCCCTCTCCAGCAAACACACAGACACAGACACACACACACTCACACACACACACACACAGACACAGACACACACACACACACACACACACACACACACACACACACACACACACACACACACACACACACACACACACACACACACACACACACACGCACACACACACACGCATAGTGTCACTCTTCAAGATGTAAAATTGCCTTCGGTCAGTATTCCTCTTCTTGGGTTTGTGGGGTGACTGGATGAAATGTATTAGAGTGTGTTCTCTGTATTTCTGTGTGTGAGTCGTACGGGTGAGATGAAGAACAGACCGTGTGGTTTTCGAGGCCTTGGCCTGTAGTTCGGATATTTAGCAAGAATGATTTCTTTGGTGGTTTACCAAAAAGGAAGCGGGAACTCCGTTATTTTATTTTTTTTCCAAGTTTACACGCAGCTATCATGTTATTTCTATGATTCACCTTAAAAATATAAAAAGAAGACTTTTACGTATTAGAATGAGGCTGGATGTTTAAAACTGAAATCGATAATTGGAATATTTTTATATATCAGTATATTTTCCTCTGTACGTGATATTAGAGACATTTAAATGAGTAGATTCGCTGCAGTATATTTGTAAGGACCATCAACACCTGTCAGATCCACCTCTGCAAAGTGAATTTGTTGTACGACTTAAACAGGGAGTTGAAACCAAATGCTCTTTTATGTGTCTGTGGTGCTCCTCAGTTGAACAGATAGGCATTAAAAAAAGCTGTAGTGGACTGAAATGAATCTGTTTTCAATTTGCCAATTAGGGGCTTGCACCAGCAGTGCTGTGACGTCAACTGTGTTATTTTGCATAGGAAAATATAAATTTACAATCTTAAATCAATATTTACATTTTATATTCTTTATTATTCAGATAATATCCAAATCATTAAATTGCATCTCTGTTCTCCAGATGTTTTGTGCAGGGTCCACATTACATTGTGATCATACAGCTTTACATTTTCACACTGTGTAACATTCCCGGGTTCGTCCTGTTCATGACAATTCAGATGCTGTGTTGATAAAGTGTTGATGAAGGTTGGTAAATATGACTCAGGAAGTACCCGAGTGTCGAGCTGAGCGTGAGCTGAGCTAAAATATACAACATTTTATTAGAGGTCTCTACATAGCCTTATTCAGCTGTCCGTTCTAGAACAGAAGTTTGCATTGAAGAATGGCTATGTCGCATGAAATGCCTCATAGGATCTTCATTTTAATAGCCTGTTTGTCAGTATGTGTATTCTTAGAGACAACTGAGATATTGTACGTTTAACCAGTTTTGTCACAGTAGTTTTTACATGACGGTTCGTGTTGGCATGTTTTAATGTGTCGTTCACCGACAGAAATATCCGCCATATGTGTAAAATATGTATTTGTACAATAAAAGCTGCATTTCAAAGCTGCTTTCATGGATTAGAAATGATCAGAACACATCCTGTAAATCCTGAACATGTAAACAAAATGTATGCTAAGAATGTACAGGTTAAAGTGAATGTTTAGTTGACATAAACAGTGACGCAGTTTTGTGTTTCTAAATAAAAATGGAACATGGAAAACCAGGAATTCTTTGTGTAGTGCATCTATGAATACAGAATTTGTGATATTTTGTGATGTAATTGCTTTATATGAATCTGCAGGTGCTGGAAAGTCTTAAAAAACATTGAAAATTGTTTCCTCAAACAAGTGGTTCAGTGTGTAGGATTTAGGGGGAAATATTAGCAAGAATTTTTTCTGTAGTGTATAAGCAACGGAAAATAAGAATCATGTTTTCATTACCTTACGCCAGGGGTAGGCAACCTGTGGCTTTGGAGTCATATGCGGCTCTTAAGCCCCACTCCAGTGGCTCTCTGTGGCTTTCACAAAAAATTGTATGGAAATTAATAACTTTTTTTAACATTTTAATTTACAAATTCTACGACCTGGCAACTTTTCCTAGAACTTTTGCAAAAACCTAAACAGTAGTGCCTTGTCTTACGTTTCCCTAGCTAAACTTGGCTATGGATTCCAAATCCAAAAAACGAAACGTCTCAGAGAATTCAATAGTGTATAGACAGATTTTTTTGCGTTCACCGCTAATGCTGCAAAGTTAAAGTACCTAATAATTATAAATAGGCCACTGCAGAGGAGTCACCTTGTAGTAAAACATATCAAAGAATGCTCATTTAGACCTATTAGTAATGTTTATAGGCAAATTAAGACTTAATAGACAGTTTTACTTACATTATAAGGCTTATAGTATGTTTTGCGGCTGCAGACAGATTTTTCTTTTCTTTTTTTTTGGCCAAAAATGGCTCTTTTAGTTGTAAAGGTTGCCAACCCAGGCCTTCGACTGAGGTGTTCGTATCTACAAATGCAGGGGGTCCTCTTCATGGAGACTGCCACGTGCCACCCCATTTCTACAGTAGCCATTTTCGTTTTTGTGGCGACCACTCCTACATGCTTGGCACATGGGAGAAGTTCTTTTGGAAGTCACCGAAATCCGGCGCTCGGGCAGTGACTTGGGGCATCAGAAACTAAGAAAACAAATGTCCTTTAACGTTGGCTTGTTACACTGCTGGTTGCCATTTAACGGTCCTCTGTGGCATCAGGGGGAAATGCGGGGGGACAAGGATGAAAGTTAAGGTAGCGAAAGTCCAACTGGGACAGGTGTGAGGGGTGGTGGACAAACATTGACCTTCACCGGAGAGAGCGGTGTTCATGTCCCGTGAGATTATAAAGCCAAACCCTGTTCTTTTTTCCTAAACCTAACCACGTGTTTTTGTTGTTGACGGGAAAAAACCCCGGAAATTCACGGTGTTGTGCCGACGTAGTGCGTTTATTTTGAAAGAAACTGTATGTAAACGTTAAATTTCCTGTGAAAACAGAAGTGTATTTTGAAAGAAGACAATGCATGTAACAGGCAGAACTTGACACGGTGTCCAAGAACATCAACAACAAACACACCCAGGGTACCTTGCACAAGGTATGTGGACGTGGAAAGTCCATGACCAAACGTCGATATGAGACAAGGTCAGAGTGAGAATGTGTTGGAAGTTTCATCTGCAACTTCATCGCCAGATGCCACTAAATCCAATACAATGGGCATTTTAAACATATTAAAAAGTCTTTACACAAGTCTAACATATTCTTGCTGTAGGCAGTAAAGCTGATTATAAATAAATGTTTTTATGCCATTGTGGGTTCGCTGGAGACATTATACACCCAAAAACAAAAAACAGAATGTACCCCTGCACTGTATACTGCTGGGAAGTAATAAAATGTGATATAATAAATAATTCCAGGCCATTTTGTCCCTAATGGTATTAAAATTTAATGTGTTGACCTGTAACCGTAAATGAAGTTAGTTTGAGTAGTATAGTTTTACCAAAAGCCGAGCTGTGTGAATGTGCACAGGCCTTGTCATCACTCAGCTTTTGTCAGCTTGTTACCACATTCGAGTCTTAGTTTCATTGCAATTTTTCACCCTAACACAAACCAACAGGAACAGGCCCCGGAGGTGCTCATATGAGCGGCAGATGATGGGAACTGGACTATAGCTGATGAGGGCATTGCAGATTAAGAATCCATGTGTTGAAATTTAAGCATAAGGACTGAAACTTGACCACCCCAGAGATCCCCCTCTATACAAACCAAGCTAAGTCTCTGGTAGCTAATGAGCCACCTGGTCTTTGTTCAGTAAATCTTCACTGAAACAGCCCCTAAATCCACTCTGGACAGATGATACAAATGGCTTTATAAATGGTTGTAAGCTGTATTAATTAATCACTTAAATAGTCCGGCCTTTTGTTGCTGTCACACAACTGTAAGAGGGTTTTTCTTTTATTTTTTTGCTGAGTCAATGTTACTGAAACCGCCGGTGTATTTAGAAGGATTAAGTGCATTTGAAACCATAGAGACAAACAAAACAAAGACTGTATCTTTACGGGAATGTCTCGCATTTTACCTTCTCCCAGGTGTTGTTGGCCGTCTGTCTGCTGCAGAGCTCCTACAAACAACACTGAAACTCAAAGAGGAGCGAGGCGGCCCAGCTGGGGTCATTCCAGCACACGTGCATTGTTTCGCTTGAGTGGACGTCTTAGGAATTGTCTCAGCTGAATTTTTGTCAAGAGCTGTCACCGACGCTGACAGGCGAGACTTGCCCTTGGCTTTGCTGCTGTTTAGACAGGTGTTTTTGCAAAGAAAACAACTGCAGCCCGTTTCCAGCTTAGACGCTCATCACACTGACGTCCCTCTAAAGACGGAAGGAAAGAATATCACGGTGCGGATAATGCCTGGGAAGGGTGAGGCTTCTTGACAGATTGGCAAAAGTCAAGGGCGATTTGCGTCAAAATGAATTTGTCTACCTGTTTCCTCCGTGTGAGTCGGTTTGTGTGTTAGTCGGTTTTAGTGTTTGCTCACTCTCCATTTGGGTACACATACCAGCGAAGATGCAGAGGTAAACAGACGAACTGTATTTGTTCATATTTAGTTAACCACGCTGACACATTAAATTTGCTCACTACTTTGTAGTCTCAGAATAAGTTTTGGTCCGCCATGAAACCAAAACACTTCTTCCCTCTGAAGGTCTTTGCCTCTTCTCTGAGCTTCAGCCCATATTTACTTGACTTCAGTGGGCACAAGTCCCGCTTTCTTGAATTCTCTTTCCTCTTCCTCCCCGTCTGTGTTTCTCATTGCTGAACGTCTGTGATGACAGTCTCAAAAAACCACACACGACAGGCTGGTAAGAGGGCCCATAGTTGTGGGTTGTGCTTTTTTTTTGTGTGGGCAGAATGGGGCCAACACCCTCGTGATTACCCACTCACCCTCTTCCGTTTTCCACCTGTGCAGAGTGCCAGACCCACAGCGTTGAGGGAGTAGGCAGGACTGAGTCAACCCCTCTGATGAGCTCCAGTCCCCCCGGTCCCCACACTGGCTCCTATTCTCTGTTACAGCAAACTGGGCCAGCCAGCAGCGAGAGGAGTGACAGGCAAGGCAAGGCAGGGCCTGCACTGGGCCAGAGCTGGCATCCAGTTATTCTGAGCCCTGAGGTGAGCCAGCAGTGCTTCGTTCCCAGGGTACTTCAGAGGATCGCTCTCCTCTGTTGTCTGTGGGTGTCCCTAAGTGTGTGTGTGTGTGTGTTGGTAGATTGTGATCTGAGAACTTTTCCTTTGCAGCTTGTGTAGACAGACGGGACTGTCCTGGTAGGTGCCGTGTGTCTGCTCCAGCTGAAAGGCACATGATTTATTTTAGGGGCAAGGATGTGGGCATTCAGAGGGGTCATATTTATAGTCCGCTGGTCTGGTGAGAAGACCTGCCAGTAAAAGCACAGATTCTGAAAAAGAGGCACGGGGACAGAAAACTGAAAAGTCTTTCTCTCTTCAGAGGGCACGGATGAGTGCTATTTTCAGTGGGCTGTAATGAATAGCACTTAAAACTGAAAAGCTCTTGTATCAGATTTTAGATGCAGAGGGGAGGGAGGCAATGAAAGAGCAATAACAAAGCAAGAGCCTCTTCACAGGGCATGTGATAGTCTTTCACTATAACAAAGCACACAAAAATAAGACAGTGTGTTGAGATAAGAAATTATAGTCTTCTATTAAAAAATACCAGATTCATTACCTTTGATCCCCAGTTAAAGGAAAAAAGTAAACATCATATACTCACTGCTTCCAGGCTTGGAGAGCGGCACTAAAGTTTGTCACTTTCTTGATTCAGTGGTGTCCCCACAAATGTTTCATAGGGGTGTTCAGATGGGGCCACTGAAAACCCTGGGGGAAAACCTAGTAGGGATGTGAAGAGAGATGATACTTTGGTACCAAGCTGATGCCAATGTGATGTGGTGGTACTCGTTTTTCTCCAGTACCATAGGTACCGGGGATGCAGCTCTTCTGCTTACGCACTTAAAGCTCAGATATACTTTCTGCATTTAACGTCCGCGGACAGCTGTGGTCACGTGGACGTGTGCATGCAGTTCTATTCATAATACAAGTGATGGTCCATGTCAGCCACCGGCAATAAACAGGAGGGCTTAAACTAAGAAGCCGCTGCTGGGTCTGGAGTGAATGTCTAGGTAACACTCACTTAAACACGGGTACAGCAGCTGCAGCTTGCTTGACTGCAGTGTTCTGAACTGGACTGTGGAACAAGAGACTGAAGCATACGCAGGAGGCACCATTACTGTGCAAACAGTTTGCACTGTCACAAAAAATGGGCTGTACATGGACGTCTGCCAAAGTTCTGTGCAGACCCTCGTGGACATGAGTGGATGACAACATTTACGTCACACAGACATAACAGACCTTTATGGACACGCAAATGCAGAAACTACGATTTGGCCTTTACAGGTGTTCTAGTCTGCCACTGAACAAGAACAACGTCTAACAGCACAGACGAACATCAACACCACATGGAAGGTGGTGATAAGTGCAGCTGAAGCGAAGCCCCGCCTCTACTCGTTGAAAAGAAAGGAATTTTCTCCTGAGGTAAGTGTATTTTGTCAATTCTTTGCAATGTGTATCTACAGTATGCTACAAATGCAAGCAGTGTGACAAGGTGCTAAGCGTCTATTCTGCGCTGAGCGCTGCAGGTTTGGCATTTCTTCTGGTCTTCAAGAGTGGAAAAATGTTCAGCTCTGGAGGAAACACTGTGCCCATCACGGTTACTTTTTACTCAGCTGTCCAATCAAAATGAAGGCGGGGCGGGACAAATAGTCTACTACAAAAACCATCTGTCACATCTTACATGTACAAATGTTGAATAGCAACAATTAATGGATGGGAAATATGTTAATATACTGAAGGATATATTTTAATATATGTGTCCTCTGCCACAAAAATCTCATAAACCCAAATAGAGCAGTAGTTTGCATTCAAGGTGGATCATAAGGGATTAATAATACATTTTATATTAAATTTAATTGTTTTCATAAATTCACCGTGGTATCGAATTGGGTATGGAGAATTGTGGGATTTCACTGGTGCTGGTATTGGGCATGTTGAAAACTGTGTCAAAATGAGAGTTAAAGAATCACAAACTGATTTACTTTGGTTTCTTATTTTACAGTTATTGTTACTATTGTCTGAGGTGCATATACTTGCACCTCAGACAAGTAGGCTTAGGCAAGGCTAGGCAAGGCAAGGTAAGGCAAGTTTATTTGTAGAGCACAATTCGTACACAAAGTAATTCAAAGTGCTTTACAGAACAAGAAAATGCATTAAAATCACAATACAAAATAAAAACATTATAAAATGAATTGTAAAAGAGAAGAGTGCAGATAAGATCCTTTCAGTCATATGCACAGTGAAATAGAGCTGTTTGGAGCCTAGATTTGAACACTGTCAGAGTAGAGGCCTGTCTCACATCTTCAGAAAGACTGTTCCAGATTTTAGCTGCATAAAACTGGAACCCTGATTCCCCATGTTTAGTCCTGACTCTGGGCACCAGCAGGAGGCCGGTCCCTGAGGTCCTCAGAGTCCGAGATGGTTCATATGGCACTAACATGTCAGAGATGTACTTTGGTGCTAGGCCGTGGAGAGACTTGTACACAAGCAGAGCTGTTTTAAAGTCTATTCTCTGAGCCACAGGAAGCCAGTGTAGAGACCTGAGCACAGGACTAATGTGCTCGTACTTCCTGGTTCTGGTCAGGACCTGAGGAGCAGCATTCTGGATGTACTGCAGCTGTCTTACGGCCCATTTGGAGAGGCCAGTGAGCAGGCCGTTACAGTAGTCTAACCTACTAGAGACAAATGCATGGATAAGTCTCTCCAAGTCAGGTTTAGACACTATACCTTTGATTTTGGCAATGTTTTTTAGATGGTAGGTATCTGTATATAAATGTTTCTATACGCTGGTTGTAAAATAAATTTTACCTGGGAATTTTTTCCGCCTCACCACTACTGAACATTCTCATCAACACTGACAAAGTAAATTACGCTCTGTGTTTCATTTTGACACATTTTGTAATTTAACTGTTGCAAGTTTACTACATCTGCTGTCATCTGTGAAAGAGCAAACTTTATAGAGCTACATCCAAGCCCACAGGTGCTGAATATCTGATACACAAATGCCAGATTTTGGCGAAGTATTCTGTGTGTCAGAGCCTGCCTCTTTGCCTGCTGCGTTTTATCTACCTTACTGTACTAAGCATTTAATAATCATGCAACTGCTGGTGAGTTTACAGAAGCATGTTGTGTTTTAAACCGAGCTCCTACTGTAGAGATAATCTGTTCTGACATCTGTAGCACACTATTATTTTCCAATTTTGTGGATTTCTCCTCATGTGACAGATAAAACCTCATTGTTAGAACTTGTACAGTCTGAGCTCAGCCTCACTGAGATGTCGTGACACTGGCAGACATGCCACGTTGTGTACACACCATAATAAAATGTCAGAGGCTGTCTCACCCCTACCCAGCAGATGATTAATGAACTCTTCAGAGCTGATAATTGAGACGTCCTCTGACTTGCACGCCTGTATAGATCATGTGTTTGATAAAGGATCTGCTCTGTTAGAAGAAGACACAATGATATCATGTAAAAAATGACAGGAATGATCCAACACTTACCCTCTTCTCAGGACCTGAATTCAGCCTGTGCCATCCTTCAACAAAGAGATGGGTGGGACCAGAGTTGGGTGTCCCTACTTCACCGCGTCTGTTGGAAGATAAATATACATAAAAGAGTTAATAACACGCTGAAAATATACGCAGGGAGGCCGATTACAAGGTCATTACTCAACTCCGCTCCTCTCTGTCTCTTTTGCTTTGTGATTCCTCCCTCATTGTTCTCCAAAATACTTTGGATGCAAAACCTGATACGAGAGCCATTCAGATTTTTAAGTGCTATTCATTACAGCCCACTGAAAATAGCATTTATCCAAAGATGACACTTTGAGGCTTTTCAAAAGACTACTTAGGAGATGCTGCAGCGCTTTGAGACGCTGAAACGTGTGAATATAGATGTAGATGTTCCACTGCGGCATTTTTTGAGGTGGGAAAGTATGGGTCTGGGATTAAGTAAGTGCCTCTGTGGAGAAAAAATGGTCGTAGTCAAAATGAATTGAGCATTATTGCTAATTACAGAGGGCATATCCCATCTGGATTTGTGGAAGTATGCTAATTCCATGTTGATCCGTACCTCAAATTATGTCCCATTTAACGTGCGACAGAGTGGAACTTTCACTTCATATTTGACTGGAAAATTCATTCAGTGTGGAGCCTCAAAAATGAGTCAGGCCTCTGTGGAGAAACAATAGTGTGTGAAGATGGCATGTTACACAGTACAAGTCCATGTTTATTGACATCCATGAGTGACTGCCTCAGGTGTTCATTTCTCTCAAGAGACGACCGCTCAGAAAGAAAGATTCTGTTGAAATGTGTTAAAAATATGTGGTCTCCGTCTTTCCCGTCTTTTTCCAAAGAACAAAAGGCAAAGAAATATTAATTTTTCCACCAGGTGTCTTTGGAGATGGCGTGTTTCATGATGTGTACAGAGGGTACATATCATCAGTGAACCTCCACAATGTCAACTGTTCATGAATCAAGAAAAACTACTTTTATTTTTAGCTTGACAGCAATTCATTTCTCACATTAGCCTGAAGGGATTAGACATGGTTTCAACGGACGGCACAAAAAAGAACAATAAATGAAATGCTACATTTATCTGAAGTGAACATGAAAATCACCAAAAGCTTAAGGTGATGAGATTTTTGCTCAATATTTGATGGATGAAGCAGATACTCTTAGAAAACACACACACACACACACACACACACACACACACACACACAAAAGGTTATTTTTGGCAAAGTATAACTTTGCATACGGCCAATCAGCTTGTGGACTATCATGACCTGTGTGAACATACACTGGTGATTGACAAGGTGCCAGTGATCAACTTCACTGTTTCATTTGACAGCACCAACAACCAAAGTTCAGTCAGGAACACTTTCGTCAAAGAAAACTTTTTTTTCCATTTGCAGTACTATATTTGGTGGTATGGCTCCGTTCTGGGGCCTCTCTGCCTTTCTTAGGCCTATGCAGAAAGCCTCTTCCACACACCTGTGATAGCCTCAGCGTCACATGAGAGAGACATCGTGCACCCTGCAGCTTCACTGTCAGTTGAAGGAGAGCCTGGTAAGCCTGTGACAGCTTGATAGCTGTGACACTTTATAGATTGTTAAGTTAAGAAACTCCAACAGTTACTCAATAGGCCTTTAATAATCTGTGTCCAGTATTGTTGTTGTGGGTTTGAAATGATAAATGTCCTCACTATGAAAGATGTTAAAATTCACTCTGTGCTGCAGGACAAGGCACCACTCAGGGAGGCGTCATGTTTGCGTTCCGGTGCTGCTCACGCTGACACAGAGATGGCTCGACTCGTCATTAAATCCATTAATAAACACTGGGTAACGTCAGCTGTGTGCTGCTAACAGTTATCCCTGTCACTGTTGGTGACTCTGTCCCTGGCGCAGCAGTAGTGTCATGATAAACAGAGAGAGAGAGAGTGGAATAATGAGGTGCTGAGTGAATCATTATGCTGCATGCAGCTCTACAATGAAATTGAAATGTTGTTTTAAATGGTCAAGTTTGTGGTAAAGTTGTGGTCATTGAACAAAATTGCAAGGTCGTGCAAAATTCACAGGGATTGGCTGAATTTGTGTCTTTGGAGATGGCGTGGAACCTAATGCTCATTTTTATCCCCTAAGCTCCAGGTCTGTTGGGCAAGGACGTTATCATGCTGATACCTTGAAGTGTGAGGACATTCAGGCTGAAAACAGCCATGCACTGAAAAATATACTGGTCACTAACGCATCATTTCCACCAACCAGTCCAGTTCAGTTAAATTCATTACACACTAAATGGTTATTTTTGCATTTCCATTGTCAAAAGTTGTGGATGATACTGACAGAATGTCCCCATACTGGCACACTGAACTAGTAAGTCCTTCAGATATACCGTGCTTGACTTCACCACACCACACTGTCCAGTATGGCCTGTACCTGCTATGGTAGTGGACCAATCACACTTCACATTAAATCAAAGAATGCTTGTGGTGATTGGCTGCAGGCAAAACCATACAAACAGTCATTTTTTCCTAAATCTGGGTGCAAAAAGGATCAAACGCAGTTATTGTTTTGATACTTATTGGTACCAGATCATTTCGGTTGATATCTTAAAGGTATCAAGTGCTGATACCCAGCTCAACTTACCAGACGCTGCACAGCACAGCAGTTTGTAATACTTAGAAATATGGCGCTCACATCAAAATATCTTGCTATTGTTTACAAGTGAGGTTTAAATGGAGCGTGAGATAGAAGGAGGTGTGGTGCGGCATTGCACCGGATCGTTGTGGTGAAGGCAAAGCTTTTGATTTAGCCATCCATCTGCGTCCCAACCCTGCTCATGAGCTCAGGTTAGTGACTGAAAGAATGAGATACAAGCAGCTGAAAATGAGGGTGGCTGGGCTCAGCTTTAGAGATACAGTAAGGAGCTCAGACATCCAGAGGGAGCTCGGAGTGGAGCTGCTGCTCCTTCATGTTGAAAGGTGCCCACTGAGGTGGTTTAGGCATCAGATCAGGATGCCTCCTGCGAGCCTCCCATTAGAAGTTTTCCAGGTCCGTCAAACTGATAGGAGGCCCCGGGGCAGATCCAGAACATGCTGGAGGGATTATATATATCTTATCTGGCCTGGGAACGCCTTGGGGTCCCCCAGAAAAAGCTGGAAAACCCAGCAACGTCTGGAATACCTTGCTCAGCCTGCTGCCCCTGCAACCCTGTCCCAGATAATCAGTTGAAAACAAATTAATCAACATTACGAAGTCAACCACCAGGACTGCATGTTGGGCGTACATGGTTGGCCAAAGTAGCACCTTGAGAGTTGAGCCATATTCTGTTTTTTGTGGACAACAATGCATATTTTTGAAGTTTGAGTCTCATACGTCTTCACCCCAGCTACCTCTTTTCCATGCAGGGCTAACGTTGCTCTGAACTGCATCTCTTCAGAGCTGCATCCCTGCAGCTGGTAGGAATTCCATATCTTGCTGAAGGGCACCTCAGCAGGGTGGATTTTGGCTGTCAAGGGGAATTGAGCCCAGGCCCTCTGGCTGAAGGACCGTGACACCAATCACAACACCACCCTGCTGGTCCAGCCAACAACAATATATAGTCAAATGTGGGACTGGCACGATACAGAGCAGCACCAAAATGTTTAAATCAAGGGATTTTTCTTGAAATGTTTGAAAGAAATGTGCTGAGACAGTGCCTGGGTCATTTCTTGGTGGTAACAGACAATGTTCTCTCGCTGGATTTCCAGTAACAAAAATTGTATGCTGGAAAAAGTATTGAGAAGCACGAAAGCATTGATATAATGCGAGGTGACGTTAGAATTCCTTTCTCTGTCCAACACAATGTGGGCAGTGTGGAAAACCTGGACGGTGTGAGTTTTTTCAGAGTATCCATCACGGCGTCACAAACCCTGCAGGTCTCACTTATATAGTACACAGCACTGTTAATCAAAACCAGCCTGTTCTGGGGGCTCGGAGGTCATCAGCCATGGAGAGGAAATTATCGATGGAAATAAAGGTGCTGGACTGCCCCAAAGCTTCACCATGCATGCTGGATGTGGAGTTTCTAGGAACAAGGCAGAGTTGTTCACATCTGATTTAAGGGCTGCTTTTGTCATGACTTACGCCAAAGATGGGCTCATGCTTTTATTGGCTGTTTAGTCTGTTTCCATTTCTTGACCCGCATTGAAAGTCCACTAAAAGTTAATAAGTCTTTAATGTTTTCTTACTTTGAAAATTGCCTATGGACAGAGTGGAGCCTGTGATTTACTGACTTCAACCGCTTGAGCTGCACATCAAGAGCATTTTTTCTGTCCCATATTATAACATATGAAATCACTTACAAGTAGCTACTAATTCACAGTGGTCTGTCAAACCGTTTTAATCGAGACATGGAGTCATTACAGAATGTGATGACATTGCGTGTGTGCGAGGCATGGCGGGCCGCCATAATTTGGAAAGAGAAGTGCCGCAGAGAAAAGTGTCACGAAAAAAAAAAGAAAAGAAAGGGACCCTTGAGGGTCAAGTTCCCGTGTGCAGGCTGTTGTGTGAAGTGTCTGGTGATTGCCAGGCTGTTCTGAGGACGCTGCTGGACAGGGAGGTGAGAGGTAGGTTAATTACTATACTGAGAGGGAAGGGTGAGATGCTTTACAGAGCCCTTTGTGGCCTGTGGTCTTGGGTTTCCAGCACAGAGAGGTTTGAGCAAAGGACGCTGGTGAGGATGGCAAAGGGCGACGCTGCACGGGCCAAGTCCACCCTAAAGTCGGCACATCGATCATCGATGACAAGAGCTGCGAGTCCCGTGTGAAAAACATTCTCAGTTATACTGTTACACTATGTGCACACCTAAATACTCAGAGTAGAACAGTACAGGTAGACTGACAATCAGACTGAAGTGATATTTCTGCTTGAGAATGACATCTTAATCCTTAACAGTAGCAACTGACATATCTGTACAGTTATTTTTAATACATCAAACTTCAGCTGCAACTGCCAATAATCATTTTGAAGGTGTAACTGCAGAGCGACACAAGCAAACCACCACACAAGTATAAATGCTCACAACAGCGTAGGCCACTTGCGTAGGCTACAGTAGTAGTATTACCCAATGACATTTTACATTTTCCTCTGTGTATGAAGTCAAGATAAGCTGCCCACAGGACTTCAAATGCTGTTTTGTTGGAGCTTTATTGTCTTCACACTTTATTTTTTATCTGTGAAATAAGACTAAATAGAAGATTGGCTTTCACAAAAGGGTCTGTGTTACTGTGATGTGTAGTTACATTTCAGGGGAGGTGCACATAAGGCTATGGTGTGGGGTATGCAGAGACTTTAACCAAAGGTACAGCCTAAATTCAATGTGAAAGTGTAAACCCGACTCAAGTCAAATATCTAGTTTCGTATTTGCTCAGTTTTTGGTCTCCACCAACGTCTCTTTAGCTGCTAAATGCTCCACTATGTTCACCAACCAGTCGCTAACTGTGTCTGTCGTCTGTTTGGTGCTGAGTAGGTAGTGAGCTATGCTTTTTGCTGCCCACTGCAGCCGAAAATGATGCTATGAGAGCGATGACAGAGACGAAGGGCAGTAAATCTGTGGCTGTAATACCAAACCATTGAGCCAAAACGCGCTGTAAAGCCCTGTAGAGCTGAGGGGAACTGCAGAAATGGGTGATAATTCTCTGTGGGTTTGGCACTACCTGTGACCCCTTACACATGTAAGTAGTCCTGTGATCCATTGCCAATATAAAAATATTGATCACAGCAGCTTTAATGCAACCTTTCAAGAATAGATTACAGCCATTATTTGATTAATATATGGCCTGACTTAGCAACAAAGGACAAAGACAGACCATCTGATTGGCCACATGACGACCACAGTAGGTGAGTTAAGCTCCATCACATGAGATCATGGTTGAATTCATGTGTTTGTAAATGTATATTTGCAGAGACTCCTCATGCTCTCAGGCCCCGCGGCAACACTCCTTTCAATTTGTCAGCTTTTGCTTCACTTGCACAAATTGTCATTTTCCTCAACAGCTCTGCCTCTCACTCACTCGCGTGCGCACACACGGAAATATCATTAATACAATCCAAATGGTTACTTTTGGATATTTACTTTATTCCTTATTTTTGCCCCAGGCCTCATGAATCCCTTCATTATTTTTCCAGTGGAAGGCCAAAGGGAGGAAACACTTGATTTACAGTCCCAGAAAGCAGCTCCAGTCTGTCTCTACAGGTAGATTAACAAAAGCATAAATGCTGATATTTACTTTTTACTATTGGAGTTCCATTAAAGGTCTGTACGTCTTGAGGCCACTATGTTATACCTCGGTTTATTTTCTTGCCCTTGAACACAGTGCAGTGTTTTTTGGAGTTCATTAAGTAAATGAACAGGTGTTTCCCCCCCTTAAGTCTTCATACACAGCTAATGAGCCAACTTAAGTGTGTTTAAATTATTAGGCAATTAGGGACGGGAAATGTAGAAAACGCTGAACACAGGAAGACATTAGGTGTGTGTACACGCAGGGCTAACTAGTACAATGTGGAGTTTTCATGTGTGATTCAGGGGAAAATCAGCAAGCTTTTTGGTGTGTGTTTTCAATACTAAATGTATCATTAGTGATTATACACTTACGGAAAATAGCAAAGTTGAAAATGATGTTTGTTCTTTTCAGAATTGACCGCAGCCTTATTTATGTTAATTAACCTCTTTATTAATGTGGAGCTAATGAGTAAAAATGAGCTGGTGGGTGCTCTTTGTGGGGGGGTTGGTCATTTGTGGGGTAAAAGTTTAGGAAAAATAAATACATTTGTGAGGAACTGAATTATAGTTTTGTCTGTAGGTAAAACACTACACTTTTCCAATAGTCTATGGAGCCACAGAGGATTATTGTTGCAACGATTTAAAACTGAGATGGCTGCTGATGTAACTTATTATGTATAATTATTCTACAAGTGATATTAGGAATGACGTTCTGTATTAGAATCAGTTGGAGGACCTAACCTAGAGGGACCGAAACTGTTTTGAAATAGCCAACACTTGTTCAGCCAGGCTGGCAGTGTAGCTCAGGAATGGCAAGACTGGCCTATCAGTCCACTCCTTTGATCCAGACCAAATTCTGCAGAGAAGAAGTGGACATGGCCACCGTGATGTCACCCACTGGTTTGTGGACTACTGTTTTGACGCCTTTAGTTTGACATTTTGGCTGTCACCATTTTTCTTATTTTGGAAGCATAAGTGACCATATTTGGATGCAAGGGTGGAGACGTGGAGGAATAAGGGTTGGATCTGACTGCGAACCAGAGCACACCGCCATGGTAGCGAGATGTCAGACTTCTTTTTTGCTAACAGTAGCGTCGCCCTCTGCTGGCCATTAGTAAGAATGCAGGTTTAAGGCCCAGATCACACAGAAAGCGTTGTAGCAGCTGGAGGCAGCTTTTTGTGATATTTTTTAAGGAGAATGTAGCTTTTTGCTCGTGGTTTCTGCATTGCAAAGTGCCTGGTGTTTTGCGCTCTAGGCACCTGGCGTTTTTGCCGGAGCGCTCTGAACTCCTCGAGTTGAGAAAACTTCAATTCAGAGCGGAAAAGTGCCCCATGTCATCTCTTTTTTCATCATCTTTTTTTCCATTTTATCCAATCGGATAATTTGAGAGGCGGGCCCTCTGTGGTGGTCATGACAACATGTTTACAGTTGGTAAACAATGGAGGAGAAACTGGTGGTAGTGGTTGCTGGATACCCAGAGCTATATGGCCTCAAGATAGACAGCAGGTTATCAATCTGGTGGTACTCCCTGTGATCCACCCTCTTTTTTAGGGTCTCATGTACCCACACAGATCTCTGTTTCCCTGTGCCCAACAAACTATTTGCTGACAGCCTCTCACCCTCAACCAGAGCTACAGCAAGTACCCTCTGCCTCAACATTTTAGGAACTGGATACGAATTACCGGGGGAATAAAAAATGGTAGGTTGATTACACAGGATGGTTAGTGTAAGGATGTGATGGAGTGGTTGCTTGGCAACAATAAAAAGGCACAGCAAGCATTTTTTTTTGTTTTGTTTTGGTTTTTTGTTATTTTGTTTTACTAGTGGCATTCAATTTAAAAAAAGGCCATGCAGTGCGCCTTGGTTTTGACTGTTTTATTTCACAATGACACTTTCTCTTACTGCGAGTTAAATCAGACAGGGTGGAGACGGTTAAGTAAGAGCTAATCACATAACTGTTTCTGCCCTGTTTTTCTTGGCCATAGACTGTATTAAAGGAATAGATGTAGCCACTGTAACATCATCCACTGGTTTGTGGACTCCCATTTTGAAGCCTCCAGTTTGGTATTTTGGCCGTAACCATCTTGGATTTTAAGGACCATATTTAGAAGAGAGGGTGGAGCTGTAGAGGAGTGAGGGGTGGATCTGAGTCATAGAGAGTAGCAACGCCTCGCAGACAGCCTGTCACTCAAAGCAGCCCCACCCCTAATTATACATAATTTTAAGCCTTATTAATATTTTATCGGATGAGTTAAATAAAAATTTACCGCAGTACAATTGTGAAGAATGTTGAAATTAGCTATAGAGACCAAAACTGGCTGTAAACATGTTTATTTCTGCTGTAAAGTTTAAAGCATGGGGGTCTGTAGTGATTGACTGGCTTCTGGAGCCAGCCTCAAGTGGCCATTAGAGGAACTGCAGTTTTTGGCACTTTCACGTTGGCTTCAATTTCAGCTGCAGAGGTTGACGTTTGGCCTTCATGGACAGATAAAAATAATACAGACTTCTGAAAGTCAACATTTAGACATTTAAGTAGCTGGAATGAAATAAAAATGACCTGCAATAATCTCTGAAGTACTTCATCTGCTGTGTTATTTATTCTTTTTAATATGAAGCACTTTTGTTTTCTACCTACTTCCTACATTTATTTTAAGATTTAAGCTTTTCTCTTACACAACTGACACCTGAAATGAAAGCTGATGAAACCTTGTGTAACCTAAAATTTCACTGTAAAAAATCTTACCACGTAGTTCAGCATGTAACATGAGACATTTTCCATGAAGTACTTCATTAAGATGATTTAGTTCAAAGAAACACAAACAAAACATTTGACGTGCGCGCTGACAGAGGACCGCTGGTTGGCACTTCCTCAGCTCGCCGTGTCTCAATAATTCACCACAGCCACAGTTGGCGTATGAAAAAGAGAAACTATGTAGCGCTCTGGGAGGAAAAACCTGATCTGTCTCCTAACAAGGGGAAGTGTGAATATGACAAAGCCTTCCCATCTGACACCCAACCCAACAAACAGCCATCTGTCATCATTATAAGTGGCGCCTGATGTGCTGCACTTAAGAGGCACCTTGAATCTTTTATGCTCCACCGCCAATTAAGCTGGGCCAATTATCTTCTGAATTATTGAGTCAAATTTAGAAACCCAATCACTTATTCATAACCGCACCAATAGCTGTGTTTCATGGTCAAAGGTGGCCGTGATGAAGACGCTGCAGAGTACCATCCAAAGTGTCCTCTCCGTGTTACTAATTCATATATTTTGATGAGCTAATCTTGTCTTCGTGTCAGCTCACTGCCAATGTCTTCCCCCTTCAGCAACGCCAGCTCTTTGGTTATTCATATTCCTGGCCTCAGACAATAGGAACCTCTTCAAACTCCATAACAGATAATCCTCTCACCGCAAAAGTCACCTGTCTCAGGTGTATGGAGGGAGAATGTCAGCTGAAACATTATCGCCATGATGGACCCTGCGAAAAATATTTTCTTCCTTTTTGTTCGTTTGACAGGACTTAACACCACTTACAGGCTCTCTGACAGGTCCAGGAGTTCTATTTTCCACCATTATGTTCAGGGGTGTGGAAATTAAATCATGCAACAGGGGATTTGATGACACGTAATATTCATTTTAACAGGAGTCATTAATATCTGTGGTATCCTGTGACTAATCCCAAATCTGGCACAAAGAAGCAGGGTGGAGGGGAGATGTAAGAGCAGGTTTCTGTATCCATCTCATCGTCTGCCTTCCTTCACCAGAACAAATTCACAGGAGAGCCGTCTGAAAGGAATTAATCCCCACTGGGAGGAATGTGAACAAAATCCCGTAAAACAAGTTCACTATGGTCTGCAACAAATTTTCATTTTCATAGGTTTAGAAATGTAAAAAAAAGGCTTTTGTTTGCTCTGGCAGATAAGCACTGATTTACCGTCACTGTAAACTCCGTAGTGGTCGTTGACGTGATGATTTTCCACCATGATGGTGAAACTGTTTCCCAGTGCTGCCACCAGGATATAAGACATCTCTACTGCAACATCTATACTGTTGCTCCATAACATCTAACACTACAACAGCAACTTTTCTTCATAACTGTAGCATATTATAGAATCATGAGCAAACTTAAAAACCAAAAAGCGAGGCAATGATCACTGAAAAAAATTAAAAACCAATAGTTTATAGTCACTCATGACTTGAGAGCAGACAAATAAAATTAGTGTGAGGAAATCATTTCAAAGATTCCTGAGATAAGGCGTTGAGCAATGGCCTGAGAACATTATGATGTCACAATGAAACGGACCTTTGACATTTCAGATGTATAAGGTCATCATTAATTTACCATTGTATTATATATTGTAATACTGCTTGGGCGGCAACATGTCCCACTTATCTCAGTAAGATTTTTCTAATTCAAAAGAAATTTCTGAGAATAACTAGCTTTGCTAAAAAATGCGAATCATCTGCTTCTCTCATTAGAAAATATCAACTTGAATCCATGTTTAATGTTCACACATACCAGACTGGTGTATTCCATGTATAAGTTAAGTTATCCTCAGACATGCACTCTTATTGCACAAGACACTGTAAGGACCTTTATCTTCCATATTGTCGGACTTAATCAGTATTCATTGAAATACCATCAGGCTAAGACCATCTCTTTGGAACAACCTTCTTCCATCTCTACAATCATCACCTACATTATCTCTATTTAAAAAAACATCTGACAAGGACTCTAATTTGCAAAGATCTGTACTTTGTTTGGGTTTTTCGTAGTTGTAACAATCTTGTAATACTTCTTTGTCTGGATCTCTTATTGAATTATGCAGTCTTTGTTTTTTTATCTTTTTCTCTTTATGTATGATTGTTGCTATTTAATAGGGGGATATCTTCAGAAACCATTTTTGGCTTCTAACCTCTCCTGCAGTGTTATAACTTTTAATTTAATTTATTTCCCCCCGTATTTTCTATACATGTACGTGCAAATAAACTAAACTAAACTACATAATGTTAGACGATTGTATGACATTTTGAGTTACTGCCAAAAAGGTGTTACATGAGGTGACAGTGACCTTTGATGACATAAATCGAATTAGTTCATTGTTGAGGCCAAGTGGATGTTTGTGCCAAATTTGATAACATTTTCTCAGGGAGATATGGCGTTCACAAGAATGAGATGGACAGCAGGGGGTATGTACAGACAGACAATCAGAAAACATAATGCCTCTGGCCACAGCTGTAGCTGGTGTGGAGGCATAAAACCTCTTTTGCCAACAACTTGAACAAGGTGCAAAATATTGGCTTTCGGTGGAGGGGAAATGTAGAGCTTTAGCAAATAATGATGCAATTCATTATCAACCAGCAACATTATTTGTGCAGCTAAGACAGACACACGAAAAACACATAATGTTATCATGTGTTTCATTGATTTGAAGTCATCAGCAAAGTGCACTAACAGTTGAGACAAGGGAGAAATATACAACCAAAACAAAACAAAACAATGAAATCACAGAATAAAAGAGACTTGACGTTTAAGTATTCAACATTAGTCATTTATGTTCTGTTGCATTTTTACAACTGCAAAAGTAGACTGAATGTTGTTCAAAGGGATTTATGCCTATTATTTTTGTGGACATAAAATCTTTACTTGAACACTACTGTTATTTCTGGGTAGCACAATATCTGTAAAACATTAATTCCCATGAAACAAACGCAAAACTTTTCCTCACGTGGTGTATTTACAGTTGCAGCAGCATCTTGTGACAACACCAAACACCACAGAGCTGACGGCCGATCCAACACCAGCAACCCACCAGCTGTGAAAAGTGTTACCCGTGCAGGTCTGGCCGCGCTGCAGCTGATGACTGACAGCAGCTTTAATATTTGATGAGGGACTCGGGATGAACCAAAGGTTGGTCCCTCTGAGTGTGTGATGCAGGGAACACCCAAACCTCCGCTATTGTTCCCCTCCCCCTGCGTCCTGCCCTGCTATTCATAGAGCGGAGGATAGGGTTCTGCACTCCCACTCTGAGAGTTTCACAGAGGAGAGAAACACAATGAAGTCAGAATAACAAAGGTCTCGGTGCCCTTCTCATCACTATCATGTGAGCTCCTCCAGAACAGGACTGCAGAGTGATGGACAGTTTAAATGGAGGAGAGGGCTCGGCTAAGTTTTCTGCAGATATTACTCTCCTCATACAGCTGCAATTTCCATTCGTCTCATGCGCACCTCATTTTATTTGTCTTTTAAAGCAATCTGCTTGTTTTAGATAACTTTTATCTCTTTGTGCGAAGAATCAAACATATACTGACAGAAAGCAAGATGCATGCAGGGGTCGGGGGAAAAAAATCCACTGAGCATAGTACTGCGTTATGTTGTGTGGCAGTATTGTAACGACACACAGACGCTAAGTATCGATTTGTTTATCATATAGAATACAGATATAAATTAAACTTTTGGTAGCCTACTGGAATAATAAAAAGAATACATTTTCAGTCCACTACATACATTTTGCTGCAATAAAAATTGTTAAAAGACTAAAAACTTTCTTTTATCAAATAACTGCTGACAAAGTTTTTCTTTGGGGACATGATTTGCAGTTGGAAAAAAGGTTATAAACTGCAATATATGTTATCGCCACATTTAGCATATTGCAAAAAAATTCAAATTGGAATTATGTATAGTGATAATATCATATCGTGGGGCCTCTGGTGATTCCCACCCCTCGCTACACATGGCTAAAATGCATATTAAATTTACTCAAAAATAACAAAAAAGTATTTTATTTTATTTTTTATTTTTTTAAATGATTTAAATTTTGTTTAAAACACTCATCAGTAATATATAGTATGTTGCAACTCTGGCCACATTTTGTTGTTTAATTGTGTGATATTCTCATTTTCGGTAATAAGTACATTTACTCAAGTACTCAAGTAAGTACAATTTTCAGGTACTTTCCACGTTATGCTACTTTATACTTCTACTTTACTACATTTCAGTGGGTTTCACAGTTTACTCAACTACATTTATTTGACAGTTAGTTACTTTTACATATAAAAACATATTATGCTTTTATGATATGATGCAGCACTATAATGCTAATCTGTCCTGTAGTATGCAAAGTATCTAAAACTGGCTCCACATTAACTGTATTAAATAGCTGTCAAATGTATAGTTAGTAATAAATATGAATATTATATAATAATAGAATACTTTTAAAGGAGACATTTTGCATGGTGAGTACTTTTACTTTAGATACTTCAAGTACCTGTTAGCTGATAATGCTTATGTACTTTTAATTAAAGGTCCAGTCTGTAGGATTTTGGGGCATCTTTTGGCAGAAATTGAATATAATATTAATGACAATGTTCTCATTAGTTCATAGTCACCTAAAACTTTGAACCGTTGTGTTTTGTTACCCTAGAATGAGCCGTTTATACCTACATACGGAGCAGGTACACTTCCACAGAGTCCGCCATGTTGTTTCTACAGTAGCCCAGAACGGACAAACCAGAGAAAGCTATTTGCATTTTTGGTATGGTACCATGGTATTTCTACTTTCACTTAAGTAAAGGATCGGAGTACTTCCTCCACCAGTGCTCATAAGTAATACACAGTCTGTAGTAACTCTGGACAGATTTTGTTGTTTAATTGTGTTATATTAAAATTTCTGGTGATAACTGGGCACACACTTGACTTCACATCAACATCGATGTCACCTCAACATATTAAAGAACTGAGTAAAGTGCATAGTTTTTGTGGGAGCTGCAGAAATGAGGACCACTGAAAGTTACTTACTACAAAAGAGATTATCACATGCCCACCACGACTCACTACAGACTACATAAAAAAAAACTTGAGTTTTACCAGATATAGTGTTTTTAATAAATGTCTTGCTTCAGTAAATGAGATGTTCTCCTCTGGTTTACTGTTCTACTCATTTTCTATTTATAGATATTTTTATATGGGAATTAAGTTTGTGCAGAGTATGAACTTTAAGGCTGATGTAACTTCCTGCCTAAAATGACTGACTTCAGCTCAGTAAAACAAACACCTTTTTATTTTTGATCTGTTCGGCCCACTGCAGCTTCACATTTGTTTGTTTTGTTACATGTGTCTTGTCTTTAACCAGAACTCAGTTAATTCCAGATTTGTTACACCACCTTCATGGTGTTATCTCAACCCTCTTTAACCACCACCACCCACCTCTGGGACCCCCGACCTCTGACACGGTGCTAACAATTTCATCTTCACTCTCTGTCGCTGCATCTACAACTCACAGCTCAATATAACAACTTCACACTCTTCTTTAGAAGTTGCTGAAAGGCATTTTAGGATTTTAAGTGCTGCAATAGTTTGAACATCAGAACTGGAAAGTGTTTTGTACTAATTTTACACTATGTAAAACGCAAATAAGTGTAAGATAAGATATAAGTATAAGATTAATTTCAGAGACAACAGTTGAATTGACGCTGCATGACTAAGCTAGTGTTAATTTGTTTTTTAGATTTCATCGGGCTTCAAAAACAGTGTTTCAAATTAGTTTAATTGTAAGTAGACTTTGTTAGACATGTGAGAGCTTACTATATATTGCAAAAGAACAGCAGGATATTGCAGCACAAAAGAAATGCTGAGTGGAAACAGCTTTGTTCTGAACGTAAAGGAGGTGAACATGAAACACTGTGCAGAGTACTTCTAATGTTTTGAAGGTTTATTTTACAAAGACTTTTACCTTTTTGTGGAGGAGCGACATTACAGAAGAGAGTGATGATAAAGTCTTTCTAGAGTTAAGGCTGAGATAATGCATAGTGATGGTGATGCACCTGAGCTCAAAGGCCGAGATGAAATATACAGTATCAGATGTCCTGCAGGTGTCCGTCTGCGGCTCAGCGTGAATCCGTGGGATTTACCGCCGGACTTAGAGGTGCACTCTCTTCATACCTCCTCTGGCAGCGTGCCTGAAGGAATCAACGGCTCCAGCTTTTTTTAATGACTGTCAGGACGTCCATGAGGGAAGTTTGGCAGGTTGGAGAGAAACACTGAAACCGATCCTCCTCGTTTTGCCCTTTTTTGCTCAGCTCTTAATCCATAAACCATCCCTGAACAGGCCCATCTGGCATCTGGTCGCCTCCTCGTCGACTTACAGGACGGGCTACGAACAGACTCCTTCTCCTCCCTGTGTCTGTGATTTCAATCTGCTCGTTCTTTCTCAGTCTATTTCTCATCATTTTACACATCGTTGTATTCTGTCTTTCATCGACATTCAATAACTAGTTAGTTTGAATATTGTTAATAATGATCCTAATATGTGCCTAACTTGAGCTGCATGATTACTCAATCAGCAGAAAATTATTTGACAACTATTTTAATAATGATTTATTGTTGTTTTTCAGGGGAAAATTCAAAATGTTTGCTGCTTTCTGACAATTTCCTTTGTCATATAGTAAACTGAATGTATTTGAATTTAGTTCTGAACATATAAGACACTTGAGTTCATCTTTTTTAGCTCTGGTGAATCATAACAGATATTTTTCAATGTTTTCTAACTTTTTTTTTGGGACCAAACAATTAATGGATTGATTGAGAAAATAATCAGAATAATAATCAGATTTTTATTTTAAATCTCGAAAAAATTAATATCAGTATCAAAAATCCAGTATTATACAGATGTGGTGTAAAAAAGTTCCCTCTTAACGAACTGGTTATGTTTTCGGTAAATTTATTTTATTGCTGTTATCAAACACAACTATAGAGCTAAGTATTATATGAAGTGTTTGGTGCAATGGAAACCTTTGGAAGACACTGTGTCAACAGGGATTAACAGCTCATGACTCTCACTGCGTCTACACCAGTCAGGTTTTCTTACGTTGCCTTGCTCCTACACCTGTTTGTAAAATATCAACAGTCAGCTGAATTACTTGGAGAACATGGGGCTGCCCAGTGTTCTGATGCTCATAATTTGGAAGCCCCAATGGTCCAAAAACCTTTTAAAAATTAAATTTAAACAGTGTGATGGCTGTGTAAGTTTCGGAATAATATAAAAACATTAGGTGGTGAAAAAGCCCTGTGATAACACACTTTAAATTACACCGTTTTAATTGTTAAAAGCGATGTTGACTATAAAAAACTCAACATACTCATTTTATTTTACTGCATGCATGTGTTGTGTTTATTCATTAATTCACTTAAGTTAATTAATTCAAGTTTATTAAAAAACATATGTAAACATTTAGTTCTCTCACTCTGCTGTTCTGTGAATAACATTCTGATAAACAATATATACAGCCACTTCTGATCAACCCACATCAATTTCAGGCTTAAAATATCAACTTCTGGTGAGGCCCCGTCCACTTTCCATTCAAACCCCTCCCATTCTGAGTGCGGATATGGATTTAGATCATTCAATAGGTTGAACAGATGCAGATAATGGTGTACTCGCTAGTCTCTTGTTGGCTGGTGCCATATTTGCACTTTCTATATTTAAGCCCCCGCTTTTCTTAATATTGTACCCCCATAGTGATAGATAACATGTGATCTAGAGGTGGAACATTGTCATAATTATAACCTTTAACAATAAAAAGCAAAACACCTTCAGGCCACACTGGGATCAAAGGTGATTTTACGAAAGCAGCACGCATGCGCTAACTCTAACATAAACCCATCAGCATTCATTCAACATGCAGCAGATCACAGCACATCTTCAGGTGCTACTTATTCTCCTCATGAGGTTTCTATCCCCTCCTTGTCTCCCAGGAAACATGCTACAGTCCCACTGCTTTCTCCACAGTGCCCTCGCAAAGCCACTACACAAACAGCGGCGGCCATATCGGGCCCCAGCTGCCGACACGTCTGCTCAGCAGCGTATTTATTTAAACCTGCCGCTGGCCCTGGTGGTCCTGCGCAGGCCTCGCCGGGGGCCTCCCCGGCTTGTTTGAGAATCCATTCACACCTGCGCATTAAATTACTGACACTAATGTTACTAGTAATGCTTGGACCTGCTCCCACTTTTGAACCCATAAACCTGCAGGAGCTGAGAAATATTGGACATGTTGGTGAGAAGAAAAAAAGGTGACAGACTCAGACATGATACAGGGGTGTTTTGTTAGATAAGCAGAGACCCATCTGTTCTGTGTTTTTATTTTATAGCTTCATGAATGTTTGTGTCTGGCTGTTTATGTCACTGTGGTGTGACTGAATAATATCACATGATGTCATACGTACATGGGTGCTGGCAGTTTGGTTAATATGTATATTTTTATTGTCAGAGGGTGAAGATGACGTGAATATGAGGCGTTTAGATTAGGCTCTTTAAAGCCCAGCGCTCTGACAGTAAAACAGAAGACACTGTCGCCTCGGGGTGGGGGTGGGTGACACATTGTTTGACTGTTACCTGGTTGCTAAGGACTCAATGGCTTTTGAACTTGAGAGGTGCAGAGGCATGAACACCTGCGAGGCCCCCCTGCTCATGAAAACGCCTGGATACCTTTCACCTTGTCTCACTCTGCGGCACTCAGCGAGGGGCCGAGAAGAAAAGAGCTGCGCGGCGGAGAAAGGAAAGTATCCGAGAGACGTCTCCCGGGTTGTCAGTCTGGGGTCAGGGGTCAAAGGTCGGCATGGAGGGGGCATGTCAGGTGTTAAGTGGAGCAGACAAGCCAGTGGAGGGCTTGTTGAATGCTTACCTGGCGACCTGCTAACCTGCAGCCAGGTGGGAACACAAAGCACTGAGCTTTAGTACAAGATTACCTAAACAGGATGGAGATCAGAGGAGACATGCCTGATATGGTGAAAGATGCTATTAAGAATAAAACTCTTAAAACAGAACTTAGACACTTAGTTTAGTGACAGAAGCTTGATTGTCAGTGGTTTTGAATGAACTGTTTAAAGCATTTTTCAAGCAGAAGATGGTAAAAATTTGCAGGTTTCTCAGATGTGCTGAGTTGTAAGTATATTCTTTTTCTTTCTTTTTTTTTTAAAGATATTTTTTGGGCATTTTTTGCCTTTAATGGACAGGACAGTGAAGTGTGAAAGGGGGAGAGAGAGAGGGAGGGACATGCAGCAAAGGGCCACAGGCTGGACTCGAACCCGGGCCACTGCGGCAACAGCCTTGTACACGTGGCGCCTGCTCTACCACTAAGCCACCGACGCCACAATATATTCTTTTTCTCACTGACCTGTACAACAGGGAAACTAAATACTTTGGGTTTTTGGCAGCAGTAAAATATAACTAAATAAATTCACTGAGGTATCGTACTTCACACACTAAGGGCAGCTGTACTTTGCTCAAGTATTTCCATTACCTGCGGCTTTCTACTTTCACTCCACTAGTTTTCAATTGAAAATGATTCACTGTCACCTGTTTTAAAATGTTATCAGCCCATTAAATGGCCATTATCAGTTGTCAATGGGAGCACAGATGTGAGGTAGCACAACCCTCCTCTACCTCTTACAGTTACTGTAAGGGGCGACTTCCAGTGGCCACAGTAGTTATGAAGGGAGAAAAGGAGGAAGTCAGGTGACGTAGCAAAGAGCAACAAAGTCTGCATATGGAGGAGGGTTGTGGGGTGACGGATGGGTCAAACAAGCACAGGACCTTGACCCAAGATGGAGCTGTTTGTGTCATGTGTGAGAGCAAAAGTCATTGTTGACTAATTTTAACTGACATACACAAGTTCGTCAAGTTACGTTCTGTCGTTTCACGTCATGTTACATAACAATATTTTGACCCAAACAATGACACTGTCCTAAACTTGACCACATAGTTTTGAAACTGAAATTGAAACTTCACAGAACTGCAACTGTTTCATTTTTTGTTTAACAGGCTGATAACATTCAGAAGGGGGTGGTACTTTTAACTTCTCTATATTTACATGACAGCTACAATCATTTTTCACTTTCTACATTTTACATACATAATATAGTAAAATAAGCTTATAAGACAGAACACATTTTCAAAAATTATACCACTGATTACCACCTGGGCCGCTTGTCACAAGGTGCATGTCCATTCACCTGATTTTATGCATATTTTCAATTTGCGCATAAAATTACCAGAGTGGAAACCCCAAAAAGTTGTACCATCACTGCATCAGCCACTGCAAGCTTTTTTGTCATGACTGGATAGCCTTTAACATGCTTATATGCACACATGCTGCTTACCAAATCTTTTACAAGAGCACATAGTCGTAATATTAGTTGTTAAAAAATCTATTTGCATTTTCCAGTGTGCTCTTCGTTATTATTATTATTATGGACGTATAAAGAGACCTGGATACAGTGTTGGACATGGGACCTGTTAATTCCTATGAAGGTTACTCAGTGGCGCATGAAGCCAAAAATGGTCAATTTCAGCGTATAAAATTATTTACATGATTCTGCATCATAGGGCTCATAGAGCAAGTGCACTATGGGCTTCCAACGGCCAGGCTGTTAACCTCTGGTTTAGTGCTCTGTTAACCTGTATAGGGATGAAATGATTCAATCATCAGGCTCCTCTAGACTTCCCAGATATTATCAGAATGAATGGATCAAATTCTGGGAGGAATTCATGGAGGTTGTACTGCTCATGAAAATGTATCCACTGATTAAAAACACATCTGTTTCCCAATGTAAGTTTATGGGGGAAAGTGTTTTTGGGCCGCATGGCATCATGTGATGAACTCAGAAGTTATAATTTCACTGTTTGGCCATTGTGAAATTAATTGGCTTCCATGCCTGGCACACTTTCTGGGGTCCTGGTTATTATACATCCATTGTTTTACCTCAGCTGAGGTTTAATTGGTGCTTGTTGGATTACATCATCTCATTAAGCCCTCTTCTGCAGTGGCATCTGACTGAAGGATTAACCCCACCTACTGCTTATCTCAGTGAATCAACTCCCAATATCTGCAAACAGTTGTGGATGGGAAGCACATAAATTTGTATTTTCTTTTGCAGAGTTTCTGAAAAATTGGTTAAAATTTGGAAACCCAACCTTTAAGATGCCCTGAGAACTTCTGAGATGGTTTTATCTGAAAAACTGAGACTGTACTTGTTTATTTTAAACTTGAATTATTGAGACTTATTTATCTTTACTTATTCTTCTGTTATTTTTTAACACTGTATGTTAAGTCATTTTCAAGTTTGTGATACTCAACATCTCAAAACTATTTCACAATAATGTAAGAATTATAAACTGGGTGTCCTAGCGGATAAGGATGCTGACCTCTCTCTTTCTCCCTAATTTTCTTTATCTGTAATCTCCAAAAAGGCAGAAACTGTGCCATAACATAAAACAAACCCTGACAAAACATCTGTAAAATGCACACAGCAGAGTTTACCAGTCATGTAAGAGAGCAGTCACTCTCCTGTGTCCCTGTACACGATGTTCTCTGAGCAGTGCAGGTTTAAATCACAAAGGAATTACATTTAAAGGTTAAACGTGGCATCACTGCACTAATCCGCAGCGTCAGTGACATGCGATCATCTGAGCAAACAGACTGGGTCCAATTTAATTAGAATGCAGATTACCACAGCGTGATACTGGTCCTACAACGTCCTATACTGGGATGTTGATAACCGAGAATCTGGCTGATGAAAAGGGCTTATTTGCTTTAGTGCTGTGTGTCTGTAAGCCGAGGGACAAGACGAGACGACGCTAATGATGATCTGTGACAGACGGCTGAGGGGTGAGGAGGGTCCTCTTCAGTGAGGTGAGCATTATGTGGAGTTGGCATTCAGCTGTCTATTATTTATTGATGCCTATTCATGAAGTCTATTGTCCTGTGGGCACAGCATGGAAACACACACACACATGAAGTGAGAAGGTAACACTTGAGTCAAACTGTGGCGCTGTGAGGCTGCGGGAGCAGGAAACTTTGAGTGTGGACACATCAACAACAACAACAACATCAACTACAAAACATTAACTTCAAAACTTTAAAGAAGCTGGCGTTGGTTTGATATAAAAATATCAATATTCAAATTCAAATGAAGTGAATTCACTTTGATTACACAGAGCAACGAATCAACTCAGCAAACCAGTTGGTTCAGTCTCTTATTAAAAACACCTGTGACGGCTCCACCTGCATCAAATAATGTGTGCAAACACTTTGATGTGGTTACATACCAGATTGACAGGTCTTCAATGTGTGCACCTGCAAATAACCTCTCTGATGCTCCACTTTATATTTATATTATCTAAACCAAGATGTGGCACAGCCAGGGGATCAGGAAATTTGGGGATCTTTAGAAGAATAACATAGTTGTACCATTTGAACAGTGATGTAGAGCAGTGGCTCCCAACCCTTTCCTATCACTGAGTCAATTGATGACACATCACTAACTGATATATTTTATGGATATTTCATAGAATATTTAATGCATAACAGTACCAGTACCGAACAACTGATAAACTGTACACTTAACCCAAATGGTGAACGCCTTATCTGCAGGAATTTTGTGTAAAACAAGTGATTTGGATGAGTTTTGAGTGATTATTTCGTGTGAATATTGCATCAGACAAGAATTTTCTTTGATATTTTTAGGAACTTTTTATTCAACTCTCTGTATTTTTTTAAATTTTTAAATATCATGCGTAGTTAGTTATATGCTTCTTTTTTTGTCAAATTCAGTTTGTTTTTTTCCTGGCTATTGTTCTATTATCTCTGGTTGTTTTAACAGCATACTTTTCTAATACAGCAAGAGGCTGTATAGCAGAGAGTGAAGGCTCTGTCTTCACTGTGTCCCTATACTGTGAAATTTTGTGAAAGTTCATTTCTTGAATAGTAATCTACACTTAAAGAAATAACAATTTCATTCATTTTTCTTCACAGAAATGAATTAAATGCTGAATGATAGGCCTACTGTGTTTATTTTTTCTTACACCCCTTAAAATGAAGAAGGGCTGGCAACCTCTCGTGAAGCTTTGGTAACCCATAGGAAGGTCAGACCCCAGTTTGATAACCAGGGACGTAGAGCCTACCATCTCCCAACAATTCATGTCTTCACATATTTACAAAACAGATGCTACATAAATACATGTCAGGAAGGAAACTGGACTCCCCTAAAGCCCCTCACAACTGAAGAAACTCTGAGACAGTGAATGGGAATCAATATGTGAGGAAGCACTGTCCTTCAAGCTTTTACAGTTCAACATTATTCACAGAGCCTATTTTACAACAGAAAGCCCCCACTGGGAAAATGAATCAGTTCAGATCTTTGCCCTCTGAATGTAAAACAGAGAAGGGTAACCTTATTCACATGTTCTGGAAATGTAGTAAATTAAAACATTATTAGGATTCAATATCAGAACTTGTTAAAGAGACTACTGGGTTTGAGATCCCGCTCACCATGTGGCTTAAAAAAAATCATCAAATTTTTTTTTAATCCAACTTAAAAAAGTACACAACATCTCTTTTGATAACTGTTGGTATGGTTTCAGGAGCTTCATGGGAAATATTTCAGTCTGTTGTGGGGTGACAGCGAGATATATCTGACATTTGCACGTCTGCATCAGTGAAGGTGTGCAGTTGAATTTCTGTGTAATAATGTGTGAGAAATGTATATTTATCTCACCAGTTGTACCCCCTTCTTTTTTTTCTCTTCCCCTCTTACACCCACACCTTTATTATAACCCTGTTCTGGTGGTGACGGGGGGGACCTGTCTTGTGGGTAGGGCTGCCACTAACGATTATTTTCATTGTCGACTAATCTGTCGATTATTTCTTCGATTAGTCGACTGATCATTTCATCGAAAAAAATTTAATAGTCAATTAGTCATCGATTAGTCGACTAATCGTGGCAGCCCTACTTGTGGGATCATTATTTTATTTCATTTGATCTTTGACAATGTGAATTTTGTGTTTTCTCCTGTAGACTGCTTTGCGTGTGAGAAAAATTTAATAAATAAACTGTTAAAAAAAACCCATACATATTCATATTATTTGGAAAATCACTAAAGTGAATTGAAATCAGACCTTGATCTTATTACGTACACAGACACTTTAACATTGCTTGTTTTTAGGGGCAAGGAGTGGACATAGTATTAATAACAAAAATAAAATACAGTATTACAACATAATACAGCAATTAATATCATCTTGGTTAATCTTATAAAGTGAAATGACACTGTCAGAACAAATAATGTGGTTGTATTAGCTGGTTGTATTATTGTAATCATGTCAGTGTTTGTTTGGTGCCTCTTTTATTATTTGAACCAGTTATTAAAGTATCAATAGCTGTGTGCCATTATCGATTATTTGGTTGTGTTGTATTAGGGTCAGCGGCTTTGTTTTTATCTATTTCAAATGTTTTAATTTTAGTTAGGTCTAGAACATGCTCTCATTATTGTAGTAATGTTTATTTTTTAATGTTTAATGTGTTATTTATGATTATATTATACACTGTTTGTGTTTTTCTCCCATTGTATTTTTTTGGGGGAAAGTAAGTCAAGTTTACTATCTTACATTAGAGGAGAACTTATTGGACAAAAGATACATTTTGCAACCATTCTGTCATTCCAGCCTCTCAGCGCTGAGGATTTACCTCTTTTCTGTCTCTCATGTGATCGTAAACTGAACAATTTTAGGTTTTCCAGTGTTGATCTGAGAATAAACATTAGGATGAGATCACCTTTGAGGCTTTGAGCAGCTGTCATGGACATTTTTAAAACCATCTGTTTGACATTTTAAAGACTAAATCAATCTTCAAGAAAATAATCCTCATATTAATCAATAACTTGAAGTCATATTTCACTGCCCTGCAGGATATCTTGATACTGTACATGTATTTATCGTCATGTCTCATGTATCACACCTGATATATTATTAACCTCAGGGATAAAAGACACAGTTGTTTCTCATTCAGTTGATTACAAATCTCTTGACTTGCAGTGGTCTGCAGGTGATCAGCAGGTCATCTGGTTCAGTTTTGATCTATATCCCTAAATGTTACCAACCGTCTGATCCATACTCAACTTTTTTTTTTTTTTTTCTAAGTGAGCGGCTATTGTTGGTGTGATTGTGGCCCCTGCTCTTTAAGTTCTTCAAACCAGGAAATGTTTAAACGGGGCTAATTAGCCGTTATTCCCTGCCGTGCGTGGCTCTGGCAGTTCTTCTCTGTGGCTGATCTGACAGCAGTCGTGCCCTCTGGGGTCCTGCGTATCAATTATGGGGCCTTTCACAGTTTGCCGTTTTGGAAACATTAGACAAACTCAATCCCAGGTTTGCCCTCCGCTGCTTTGTGCGTGACTGCAGCTTTGAAATCAGGCTGTGTCGTCTTTAGGAAGGTATTTTAGACTTAAAGGTGATTTTTTTTTTCTTCTCCTTGTCAGTGCGGACAACAGCAGAAATTATGTTTCATGAGAACACAAAGGATGATGGGAAAAAGAAGCTCTTAGTGAGTCCGCATGAACATAGAGCCAGTACAGAGACTGTTACAGCTCACACTGGTTCATAAGAGATGGTACAAAATATCAACGCTGCTCAATGCCAAACCTGACACACACATACACACACACACACACATACACACACACACAATTCCCTACAGACAGTGCTATACTCCCTCTGCTGCCGCTGCTCTGTAAACACAGCTCCCCCTGCCTGTTTCTCACCTCACTATAAAAACAGACGTCTGCATCAGATTTTAAATCAAAGCAGTTAATTAAAGAAACACTTACTTAATTAAGACACACTTCACACACTCTTTTGAGTAAAACTATCTGATCTTGTTTAACCACAAGAGGATATTTAGACTAATAACTGATCTTTTAGTGAACATTTTGAGCATATGACGGATACTAAATCTTAAATATATTCATATTTTCTCACAATAAAAGTCAATAAATTTTTTTTTTAGCAAATATGAACCTCATTCTTTAGTCATTCAATGAATTATATGAATCAGCGATATGAGAACACAAAAATATAAACTCATCCTTAAGTTTAAATCATAAGTCTCTATGTTGAATATCAAATATGTAATATATTTGGATCATTGGGTTAATTTATTATTTAAACTTTATTTAACCAAGAAGTCCCATTGAGATTCAAAATCTCCTTTACAAGAGAGACCTGGCCGAGGTAGCAGCCAATCAAAACACATTTGAAATGCAACAAATACAACAAATAATACAAAATCCTCAATAAAACAACAACTATTCAAACATAGTGGCCGCTCAAGAAAAACAAGCACATGTCTCCATCAGAGCGTAGCTGGTAACTACCAGAGCTGACATACAGAAGGGTGCAGAGGTGGGCCGGATGTTGCCCAATATTGCTTTATAGATAAAAATATACCAGTGCTGTTGTCTGCGAGTGGTTGATGACGTCCAACCCACCATCACTCATCACTCAATGATGGCTTTGGAGATTAATCTATGCAGCTTTTGCCAGTGTCATAGTATTTAGAAGTACTAGCACTGCTACTGCTGATTCATCTATTGAATGTTTATTTGTGTAGGGACACATATATAGCATGAACCAATGCCACATACTGTACCACAGCAATTATAGTACAATATGGAGAGAAATGAAGTATCACAATATTTTTGACCAAATGGCTTCAGATCGATATGCGACGATACTATAGGGCTGACTACCGGTGCTTTCACAAAATATTTACACAATGAGATTTTTTACACATAGTGATCAGGTGGATATGATGACTGAATGGATAAAGGCAAACAATAAAACAGATAGAGCAGTCTTGTAAGTCAAGTCACACGTCTCCTATCACAATATCGATATATAGCTCAGACATAATTTATACCCATGAGCTAGTTTACAATGCCGGCCCATAGATGGGCCTTTGAAATACACAAAACTCAGCATTAAAATACTAAAACAACAGCACAAGACACAAAAAATTATATAATTAAGTATAACTGAATTAAATCAGTCATAACTACATGACTGATCCCTCTTTAAAAATGGTTTCAGTTTGAGTTTAAAATGATCCCTGTCATGATCCACTACTAGTACTAGTGCTACTATTTTGATGCACTGGTACAATAGTTTTTAGGTAGCAGCAGTTGGACCAGCTCCAACATTAAAATGCTGTGTACAGGTTAATGCATCAGTAGTTTATATTATTCTGAAAGTGGCCAGTTGTAGTGATGAGCATATTGAAAGTACATTTTGTAAATAATACTTAAAGGACTTTTACTTAACTTCTGAAGGATCTGGAGATTCATTTTGAGAAACTTAAAGTGTATCCTCATTAATGATATCTGCAATTGTTCACAGCTGCATACAGACCATTTGAAAGAGTTTAAGTGGCTTTGAAATAGTGTTTAGGAATGTGATTTTGCAACACAGCTCACTGGAACGATCGATTAGCTCCTTATTGTATGTGCAGTGCCCTCAGGTTAAGTCTAAATCTCTTTGCTTATTTCATCATGTCATCTCTTTACTACAAACTCTCTTAAAAAAGCCATAAAAGGCCTCATATACATATTTAAAGTTCCTTATTTTTAAAGTAAACTGAGATACTAGCTACTTTGAGAGTGAAATAAAACACGGTGTCAACACGACAAAGCGTTAGTTTTTTTTCTTTTTTTTTTTTGCATGAAAAAAGACATTGTGCTCTGAGTTTTTCCAATTTTAATTTGTCCTTGTGAAAAAAGTGCGCCTCAAATTATCTAAAATGTAAGATAAACAAGAGTCAGACATGTGTCACCTTTTTACCAATTATCATTAATAAGGGCCGTATTTTGAGGGAGAGGCTCGAACAAAAACACTCGCCGCTGCTCCTCAGTGACGAAATTAAGTTGTCATTGGAGCGTCTGCCTAAATCCTGCACGCTTACGGGAAAAAAAAAAAGGAACGTTCTGAGTTCAGAGTGCCATGTAACATTCAATTACAATTTAACAGACGGGTCTCTATTAGCCGGTGTCCATTTCAGGGTCTGAGGCACGAGGTCACGACCCGCTCCTCTGTGAGTCTCGGGCAGGTGCTTATGTTTGACTCGACTTTATAAAAGTACGACCAAACAGAAAGATTAAGTCCAATACAAAACACACCTGGTGACACAATCTCCACATCACGCTCTACTGGAGTTTGTCTGTCACACACACACACTCACACACACACACACACACACACACACACACACACACACACACACACACACACACACACACACACACACACACACACTGGGGTGGAAATTCAAGCTGACAGTCAACATCTCAAATAAATATATTTCCCCGTCTTTTTGTTTTAAGATATTAAAGTAATTTCTATAATTGTTTGAAACAAGTCCACTTTTCCTAATTCCCATCTGTGTCCTTGACAACGGGGTCACAGCCGAGTCCTCTCCTGGCAGCTGCGCCAGATGGTGTGGAGAGAAGAGAGAGAAGGGGGAAAAAAGAATAGAGCGAGGACTTCTGTCAAGTTATTTCCCTGCCTTTTGAGTCGGCTTTACCTGTCCACTGCTCCCAAAATGACAAGCTGATACCCTCAAGGCAATAAAAGTCAGCAGCGGAGGCGCGGTGAAGGGCTGGAAAAATCCCTACCTGTTAAAGAATTGTTTGAACTCCTAATTGTGCGGAGCCCTTGGCAAATCAGGGGGTGTTACGGAGGAGGCCTTGTCTAAACAGAGAAGAATAAGACGACTATCCTCGCTGGCTTTGCAAGAACACGAGTCAAGACAAATAAGAGCAATAAAGAGATTGATGAAAGGCGGACAGAGTTGTGTTTGTTGCCTTTGGACACAGGCAGGTCTAGTTTGTCCTTCACTGACACTAAACAATATGAGATTTAGGTATGACTGAAACATACGGCACTCACACATGTATATGTATGTGTTCAGAAAATACTAAAACAAGTGTGAAGAGTTGGTGTGAACAGCTGCATCTGCAAAGTGTATCGTCACTTTTATGGTCTGTATCATCAGACAGTGGTACTGACTGTTAAATATCTTATGTATATATGTTTTGACTGTTTTATTGTTTGTTTTTAAGGTCTCCATGGAAACCAACTGAGTGGATTATCCCAGTTGGATGAAGTAAATTAAAGCCACAGAAGTCTTTTGCAGCACTATTAGCTCTATTTCTGTCTATTGTGGTGGAAAATACATTTACTCAAGTACTTTACTTGGTCTTTAGAGAAGTATACCCGATTTGTGGGTATTACTTGTACTCCATTACATTATATTTCACCCTTTTCTCCATTTATTTCGCCCCTGTCTCCTGATCATGTTTATATACACTGCCAGATGACAGCTGTAGCTACTCGTTAATTTACAGATTGAGTTTATTATAGAGGTGGAAATCACCAGAGGATCCACGATACGATATTATCAAGATACTTAAGTCACAATACAATATTATTAAGATTTTAAATATGTTGTAATATGCTGAGTATTGCCAAAAATATATATTGCAATTTACTACCTTTTTTTTAACTGTAAATTATGTTCCGAAAGGAAAACTTTGTCAACAGATGTTAGCTGGATAAAATCTTTGTGGCAATTAAGACCCCACAAATTTATATTTAAGGCTATCTAATAACTTCAAGGCCTCATTTATTCAACTGAACTGAAGACATTTAAGGACCTGCAGTTACCCTGTGTGGACTGAGATTTGTGCCAACTGGCTATTTGAAAGTCCCACTATTTCACACAAACACATCCGAGCCAGACAATATAGTCCTGTGCATTGTTATACAGTAACAAAGCAGTGTGAATTTTCAGTGGGATTCATTCACAGTCTTGTCGGCAAGATTGCAATCTTTAAGTTGGGACATAAAATGCTTTGACCTTTGATGGTATTTATATATTTGTGTAAACAATATTTAGCACCTGTGCTAAATATGTATACTAAGCCATCCAACACCCAACTAGAGCTGAATCTTTACCATGATACTAAAAATAAAGCAATCACTTGGGACAGAGCAAATGAACAAATGCACAAAGACTGCACGGCTCAAACCCGACAGTTAAAAGCTTCACAAGACTCTGTTTTCATTTATCAACTGATTCATTGGGAGCAACGTGATGTGAGAACAAGACAAGAGCCAAACCTCCGTCTCCTACACTGACATTACTACGACAGTGAGAGCAGTGGAAATATTCTCTCTACAAATCCTGCTCTGTAAATGTATTCAAGGAGCTCAATATCAAATTAATCTAATATATTTGAAATACATTCTGCTAAATAACACAGACAACTGTCACATGTTGAATTGCTGACTCAGTCAGAGTGTGATTTTGAATAACAGGGATATTTTTTTTTTGTAGTGTGACACGAAAAGACAAGACAGGAAAAACTAGCAGCCTGATAATGTTGGACGTTACTTTATGACTTTAGAAAAGTTACGTTTGAGCTCATGAGGCAGTCACTCTGGAGGTTAATTCTTCATTTTGTCATTAGGTCGTCTGTCCCGACTCTTCTGTATGAAGGAGGTATGATCTTGGTGAAACACATTCAGAGGCAGCACTTGGGGACTTTACAAGAAAGGGGATGATAATGGTGTAAGTAGGTGTCAGAAAATATTCCATAAATAAACAGTGTGCGGCTAACTGGAAACATTCTCCACACACACTCACACTCGTTAAAATAAGGCTCTTAAAACAACAGTGAGGCCGTTTGAGTCGGCCCACAGGAGAAGCAAACCAGAATAGCTCGGCCTCTCTCCTGTGACAAAGCACTTGAAAGGTAACATAATAGGGGCGAGCTCGCAGAGATAGAGCAGACTGCATCGAAAGAGGGTTTTTTTCCTTTTTTTCCGGCCTCTCTCTCCGTCAGCGTCGTCTCACCCAGTCGCTGCTCGGCGCTACAAGAGTTAAATCTGGTTCTTATCTTGCAGAGAGTCAAATGTAACCAAACAAGTGCAGGGGGAGGAAAGTGGGCACCGGTCTGCACGTGTTCAGTCCCAATAGAAGCATGAAAAATAAGCAGGCGGCGGACTGACGACATCCTGAGCTCCACTGGGGACTCCTGAAAAGGTCTAATCACTCCTGCTGGGGCTGCGATGTCAAACTGAGGAAGACGAGCTTTGAGAAATCATCGTGCTTTCTTTCACTCGGTCTGAATTCAACCGGGTCAAACTCAAAGAAAAGAAACTGTCAAAGTTATTTTACTTTATTGGAGAGAAATGGTGTCATTTAGACATGTAGCCCATTTCCCACTGTCCACATTTTGAAGGTCCCATACTGTGCTCATAGTCAGATCCATACTTGTATTTTGGGTTTCTACTACTATGTTCACATGCTTTAATGTTCAAGAAACGCATCATTTTTCTCACACTGTCTGCATGTAGATACCTGTCCTCACCCTCTGCCTCAAACGCTCTCTCTTTCTATCTATCTTCAGGAATTACATTGCTAAGCAAAAGCTTGGGTACATGTTTACTTCCTGTCAGCTGATGTCATTCACATACACTGCAAAGGACCCATTTAGTATGTTTATGTTTCAAATGGTCTACATAGTAAACTTGTGACATCACAAACTCACAGAAATCCCGACGACTCATTTACAGGCAGTTTCTGAATACAAACTCCAGGCATTTCTCTGTGGAGCGTTTTGATACTTTCACAGTATTTATAAAGGACCTATACCTGCTTTATTTTTAAAAAGACATTCAAATTGCACCATACAATATGGGACCTTTAAATGCATGCAACATAGCTTAATTATTTTGCATGTCGTTTGTTAAAATTTATCACGTACTGTCATTTTGAAAATACAAATCTTCAGGGGGATTTTTCCCTCTGAAAAGATAAGCAAATATACGGGGAAATGTATTACTTTATATCAGGATAAACCCCTTGAGATGCATTATCATATTTTTGAGGGGATCCCAAAGGCACGAATAATCGTTTCATCATTAAATCATCTGCTGATTCTTTTCTGGCATGATTGATTTGATTGATATTAATTTTGTTGATAAACTGTCAGATTTTAGGGACTGAATTGGGCATTTTTGAGTAAGAGCTCAAAGTAATGTCTATTTTTTCTGATCAGCGCTCCAAAGAGCAAAAAGTTATTTTGTTTAATATCACAAACAATAAGAACTAAAGTTTCATCTCTATGATAAAGTCTGTAAAATATGTTCTGGTGGAGACTTATTAGTCTCTTCCTCTATTGTACTACCACTGCATTATATTTTGCAGAAACTTAATGTGCACAATAACATGAATGCACTCAACATTACTGTATTTTAGTAACTTTCAACAAATCCCATCAAAGGACCAAAAACAATTATGAATTTAACAACAATTATTTTATGATGTATCTTACTCCTCTGTACCACAGGCATCTACTTTGTTCAGAAACTATTAAAAACACATCACACTGTCATATCATGTTTCTTTATTACCATGAACACGTTTATTTTGAAGTGATCCCACTTCCACTGTTCTGCTGCAGTAAATACTCACTGGGGCACCAAATATGTATTCATCCACAGCTGAAAATAGTCCCTAACAAATGTTTACTGTTTTCTACCGTTTGAGTAATGTTAAAAACTGCAGAGCCCAGCGGATTAAGGAAAATATTTAGCCTTTTAAAAAATTACAAACATACACTGCACAGTATTTGTGAGACGTTTTTAAAAATGTATTTTCAGTAAGAACAAATGGCCTGAGTGCCTCAGATAGGACAGGAAGTCGGAAAGCATTGTGAGACGTGAAAATGCACTGTTGGTTTTTGTCTTCTTGTGGGATTTGTCAAAAATAAAAAGTAACAGCTTGTCCTTATATAATCTTTTTATCTTTCTTTGTGTGAAATTGCACATGGAAAAAAATGTGTTTTGAGATTTCAAACTGTAGAAAAGAGTTCAGGCAAAGACGAGCTGAAAACAACTGGTAGACATGAAATATACAGAATTAGTCCACCTTGACTTGATTAATATATTAACTGTTTGGTAAATGAAGTGTCTGAAAAGTAGTCACAAATGCCCGTCACAGTTTCCTACAGCCTGAGGTGAAATTTTTGTACTGTTTGTCTGAGCAACAGTACGAAACATAAGATACTGAATTCCACAAAGACAAAAGAAGACAAAGACAAAGAAGATCAGCACATCCTTCGTACAACTGAAAAACTGGTAACAGAGAACTATTGGCACTAAAAATTATTTACTGATTATCAAAACAGTGGTGACGATTGAGTATTTGTTTCAGCTCTGGATTAACTGTGTACCTATTACAAAAGATGTTTCAAAATTAAATCTGCTGGTCTCTCTCTCTCTCTCTCTCTCTCTCTCTCTCTCTCTCTCTCTCTCTCTCTCTCTCTCTCTCTCTCTCTCTCTCTCTCACACACACACACACACACACACACACACACACAGATGTCAACCCTGCGACTTGTCATACTTCATTACAGATGCAATCAGCCAACGTCTCCTCCTCAGCAGCTGGCAAAAGTCTCCTCCATTCATCACTACATCTCTTCTGCTTGTAGACCTTTCCCTATTATTAGTGTTAATACAAGGCCAGAGGACATGGAGGGAAACAGGCCTGGCAGCGCTTAAAAAGCCCAAATGTCAGACTATGACATGCTGCCAGCTGCCGGCGGCTTTGATATGCCGAGGCTGGATGATGCTTATTTGATCGTTTCATTAGAAAATTTGGTCTAGGTGTCAAAGAGGTTCCCTATGTCTGTGCTGCAGCTATTAGGCTCAATTATAGCTGCCAGAAAGAGGGAGAACTGAGCTGGCTCTGTGCGCTGCATTCAGAGTGGCCTTAAAGAGGCACTGAGAGAGTCACAGAAATTGCTATTCATAACACTTAATGGCTTATGAATTAAGTTTTCCTTCTAATTATTCATAATCATACATGCACACTCGACAAAAAAAAGGTAATCACAGGTTTGGCTTTGGAACGTTCAGACCTAAATGTCATTGACTTCTCAGGATTCCTTGTTGGTCAGTTTTGGTGGAAAAATGGCTGAAAAAATATTTAAATGCTGATCCTATCTACGAATAATACAATTTGTTGATTAAATTAGTTCAGTGGTTCCCAATATGAGGGTTGGGACCGCTAGATAGATCTTAAGGGTCACAAGATGAGGTAGGGCTGGGTGACAGTGTCTGGATAAGTAATCAATTTCAATGCAATTGTATTTATAAAGCCAAATATCACAAATCACAATTTGCCTCAGAGGCTTTACAGTGAACAACATCCCTCTGTCCTTGGACCCTCACAGCGGATAAGGAAAAACTCCCCAAAAACCCCAAATTATGTTCGGGTTCAGGTCGGGTTTGACCTATGACGGACTTACTGTCTGCTTCTTGTTGTTATTTAGGTGACAACAAACAGGCTATTTCAGGTATTAAGTATCCATGGAAGTTAACATTAGCTAGCTAATAATGGAGGACGTCGAACAAAATATGTCATCACCTAATGTTACTCGAAGCTTGGCGTACTTGCTTGTGGCATTTTCGCCTTTCCAGCTCGCAGCAGCAGCGAACAGAACTTTAGCGTTGTTGAGAGACTGATCGAACAGAGGAGGACAGCGTTCAAGCCATCTACAGTGGATGCTAACACCTTCCTCCACACACGCCAATAGTAAGACTCAAAATGTGTTCTTCACAACCTTTGATGACTCTGGGTAATGTGTATGTGACATGTGTGAAAACAATCTGCTTGTAAGTCTGTATAAAACAATGTCTTTTGACAGTCATTTACAAGGTGATGATTCATGACAGTCGTAAACTATGACAAGTATATTATAGGTCTGTTGTCTCAGGTGGCGAGCTGGCTCTGGCTACCTGGATTCTATCGGTCATATCTATGTGACAAACAGATGCTGCTCACTGATCTTAGGTTTGCGTTGTTGATGTGTGAGATGAAGCCACGACAGTCGACTGAACAGGGTGCGTTTTCTGTTTTGATCAGTCTGTCTCCACCTGCTGGACAGCTAATACTCGCGAACCATCTGTCTGTAGATTTCAGGCTGTGTCGACAAGAAACACAAGAAACAGGAGCAGATGAATCATTCTGTTCTATGTGTGCTGATTATTGAAGTGGGTGCTTTATTTAGTTGCAGCATCAGTGCTGACAGTCCATAACTGTGTGGGACAACCTTTTTTCTTTTAAATTATGCATAACAAATGCAGCTTTGCAGGTGGTTCAAGTCTATTATCATAAATGAAAAATAATATTTATGTTTTTATCACATCTCACAGCCCTACTGACAACATAGAAAAGCAGAAAAAAAACATTTGTGCTCACAAAATTATGTTTTTTCCATATTTGTGATCTACTCTTTTTTCCCTATGTATTTCTGCACATTTTCCATTTAATCAATAACTAAATAATGACACTAATAATAATAATAATAATAATAATTCAAAGGATCACAGATCAAGAGGGCAGAAAACGACTGGATTAGTTGATCAGAAAATTAAACTGCAACAAATATGTGAAGCAATTAATAAATATATATATATTTGCAAACAAAAATTCCCAAAATATTGTTTGGATTTTGCATGACTTGACTGCTGCATGGTCACATTAAACAAGCTATTTGAATACATCACTTTGGGCTCTGGGAAATAAAAATTATTTTTTACAACATCCTAACAGTAGACAAACAAAATGATTATTAGAGAAAATAAGTGTCAGACTAATCAGTAATGACAGCCGTTAGTTGCAGCTCATTTATGATTAATTATAAATAAATAATTCAGACGTTAACACGATGATATATAACATCCAGTGCAAAGAAATTCTCTGCTGAGTTTACACTATTTATAATCTGTGCACCCCAAAGGAATAATAACAGTCAGGACCATATTACCATTTCAAATGTCGATTTTCAAAATTGCCCGTATGACGTATGCGCACATACATGCAGCTCGAGTTTTTTTATTTTTTTGGAACCACTTACAGATTAGATGTAATAGACGTGCCGGGAAATGTGCCGCTGAAGGAATGTCAACCACATGTTCAAAAATAAATAGACCTGTGAGAATTGAAACAAGCACTCATAAGGTTAATCAAACCTAATTTCTTCATGGTTTCTCTGCTTTGGTTCCGCCAGCCATTTTCCCTGTCATTTTATTATTCTAGATTTCTTTCTGGGCAACAGTAATCCAGGCATAACTAGGCCCTGCCACACTAAATTAGCTGCAAGCAGACGTAGAACAGAGTGAGAGTGTGCATTTCTCACCTTTTGCATAACACTTCTGCATACCAGCAACGTGTGGGGAAATTAACTAATTAGAAAATGGAGGGGGGCGGCGGATTTGGACTGGCCTCGAATTACACAAAATACTTTTCTCCTTATGCTGTGTTTCTGTGGTCAGTGTGGTGGCAGAGAAACCTCTCTTCATCCGGAGCAACTCTGGCCTCTGATGTGATTAAACTGACTGGTCAGAACAAAAGAAATGAAAGGTTAAGAGAGGAAGAAGGAGTGAGGTTTTGAGCCTTTTCCTCTCGGGTTTTTTTTCCTTTTCGCTCGGGGTGGCGTCTCTGGCATGGCACAGGCCCAGGCTGAAGGAGTGTTAAACCTCTCAGGCTGCGGGGAGAAGAAATGACAGGACTCCCTCAAGCTCCCCTCTGTTCTTCTAATGGACTCCTCCGTCGACATGGCGGGGTTAGAAACATCATAAGTTCATATTCCCCCACATGAGACTTTTTTTTTTTTTTTTTTTGCCTTTCCCCCATTTAGCGGTGTTGCCTTTCAGATTCCTCAATGGCTCCATCTCTTTTACCCAAAGAATCAGAGTCCTATCAGTGAAATCAAAGGCGATTACACAGCTCACCAGTCATTTAGGATCTCTGTGGCTGTGGTAAGTATGTAACGCAGGCCGCAGCCCCAAAGTCTCTGTTTATTCAGTGAAAGTGCTCTGTAATTTATTTAAAATAATCTATTTTAACAAATAAAGAGGTCATTGAGTGAGCGCATTGCTGCAGGCGCACATTTAAATACCTCTTTAAGAGTCTGACTGGCTGTCAGGCTGCCGAGCTGGCTGGACCCAGAGGACGCCGAGGCAGGCCTCCTGCTCTGAACAAAGTGATTCACCAAAATTTGAAGAGCAACATCACATGCTTAGTGAGGGAGTACTTGCCCTCTGTTGATCTCTGAGCACTGATCAGCTAGGAGAAGCCCCCACTTTTTCTTTTTTTTTCTTATTGAGATGTTTGGTTCAGATCCAGAGGGCTTGTTTGAAGAGGGGGTGGGCTCGGGCCCTCGTGGATGTTTTGGGGGGGGCTGGAGTAAATATGACGGATGGGATTACAAGGAAACCCTCTCTGCGATTTCGAAGGGCTTGAAATAGAGCTGGTTTTTCCTGCATACCAGAACATCTCCCCACTTGCTCTCTGTGGTGGCTCGAGCAGCTCAGGTGCACTGTATCTACGTTATGTCTGCCTGTCTGATGGGATCTGACTGCACCACAGAGCTGGACGCATCAAAGGAAGTCAAAGAGAGGAGGCCAGTCCAACTGTAAGAGGCCCAGTTATATAAATGGAGCCAAAGTACTTTGCTTTATTTGGACTTGTTTGGGCTTATTTGTTTGTACACCACACAGCTTCATACTTGGCAAGATGCAGAGCACAGTTTTTCCTCCCACTTTAAATACCTACAGTATGCAACTTGTTGATGCTGGGTTATAAAACAACTTATTTCCATCATTAAATCTTATACATTATGGCTTTCTGCTATTTTAGCCAACAATAGTTTCACCGAAGACTCCATTAAAGTCAATTTATGAGCGTTTTTCCATGCCATTTTTTGGCAAAGCTCACCTGGATCGTGAGTGCAGCACGCTGGCTGACTTACCCACCTATGAATCACGTACATTCAGTAGACGTGTGAGGTTCAAGGGCTAACAAAGTGGCTAATTTTTGAGCATATGTATATATACAGCACACTGAGGAGGGAAAGAAGAAGACTGACATTTCACCAAACTTTTCTACAAAAACATCAGCGGACCATGACTGGCATCTGGTGCAATAAGTGGTTGGTGTGCAGCGAGCCTCTTCTGTTCAGGCCAAAGAAAACCCGGTTTAGTGTAACCGCCGTTTCCTCGAGCAGCCTCGAAGAGAAGCAGGAGAAAGGAGTTTTGCAAGATGTTGTCATTCCAGTATATAGCTTTATCTTTACATACCACATGTCTTTGTCTGAGAAAATGTGGAGGTATGAGACTTTGTTTTCTTGAGACTCTGTCCGTTGTCAGTCATTTTCCGCTATCTGCGAGTTCATCCTCTCCTGATCCTGACAGATAAGGTCTGTGTTACCTTCTGAACGGTGAAAAGCTCCGTCTGTATTGGCTGACATTGTGGTTTGGGTCAGCGAGTCAGGGTTAGGCTGATGGATTACTTTACTAATGATTTTGGCCTGAGAGTGAGCTTGTTTTAAAAGGCAGACATTCGGCGAGTCAGTTTGAGTTTCATACGATGTTATGGATTGGCGGAGTTGTGTGTAGAGCTCCTCTTCAACGGCCAAAGTCGACACTTGATTATTTAATGTTCTTGTTTTACAAACCGGGCTTAATCTGCAGAGCAAAGAAACAAGAAATTCAATTGGCACGGCTAATTTAAAAACTTAGAGTGGGATGGATTTTTTTTCACAAACAAAACCTGCAGGCTGAATGGTAGACGCTTTCACCGTAACATAATACACTGATTCACATTTGAGATGTTTGCATGTACTGTACCACCAGCGGAAGATGTCCTCCGTGATTGAGCCCACCCACACTGCGGTGTTGTGAGGGAGCGTGCCCCTTACCTCCCATTGGGGGCAACAAGGTCCTGTGTCCACATTTCAAGCAGGGCTGTCACTCACAGTAGGGGAGAAAGGGTTCTGTCTTGGGGTCAACACTTATGTTCTCCAGCTAAAAAAGCAAGGCTGGCTCTCAGAGGACAGGCAGCAGTTCAACACAGCATGCTTTGTGCTGCATCCATACAGGCCAGAGTGGAGGAGCTCAGAGATGAGCAGAAGGGAAGTGAATCTGACAGTGAAGAGTGAAATGGAGCTCCTGACTTTGTACTCAAACACAGTGAGGGCTGGAGTTGAATTTTTTGCAGCATGTGTGGGTTAAATTACCAACACTCTCCTAGTTAATTACCAATGCCTCTTTTACTCTTTACTCTAATTATGTCAATGTCGTGTAACAAAAGTTTCACTGCATCAAAACAATAAGAAATATTGAAATAAGTAATTCTACTGAAAAGGACCAAAGCCTTCGGTTCCCATTTTCTGATTAGGCATACTTTTATTCAAGGTTTACAAGCGTAACTTATAGTTTAATCAATTAATTGATAATTATGTGAAACATTCCTTTGGCTGGTGTATACTCTTACTTCTCACTTACCTTTCACAAAAAAAATACAATAATTACAACTGACTGCCTTGTACGCCTCGTTTCCACTTATGTATGTGACCGGTGTGCTTAGATCCGTAGATATACGGATGATGCCTCTAGTGGCTAACACAAGGAAGTGCATTTCTTTGACAATTGATAGAAACCTGATAGAAACTACCCGTGTACATGGGGGAGAGGCTAATTTTGTCCAACGAGTCATAATGACGATCTGACTGTATATGACGTGTAACCATATTTTAGCAGAATAACGTTACTCAGATTCACAGTGCGTTAAACTAGATAAACAAGTTCTTTTTAATCATACAAACTCACTTAGCAATCAACACAGGCAACTGCATGGAATAAAGCAGCCTGTTAGTTAAGCTAGCACACTGTCATACTGTCTCTCCGAAATCCACTGCAAAAGTTAAATTTTTTTTAAAGTACTTGCAGCAAATTCCTAAAGGAATGAATGGAATCATACAAACCAGATATTCGCTTGCTACACCTGATTTCTCATAATACTGGCCAGAACTTTACCATTGTCAGATCGATAGCCGATGGGTCCCGAGACTGTAGTCGTAATTCTTACACCTGTGTAAACTCATGTTTCTATCCACTTGGGGGCAGCACAGCAGGCTGTTAACAGACACAGCATGACCAATGTGTTAGCAAACAGCTACACATTCAGAAAGCATGAAGCAACATTGGCATTTATTTAGAATCGTGTCTCTGTCCACCTGATTATTGTAATTTTTAATGTCTGCCTTCCTTTTAGCTCTGTTTTGGTCTCTACCAACTCGTGAGAGAGAAATCTTTCTTTTTAGCTGCTAAATGCTCCTCTATGTTCACCAGCTAGTCTCTAATGTGTCTGCCTGCTAGATCTTTAGAGCTCACATTAAAAAACAGCTGCTATGTGCAGGTGGAAATGACTCTGATGAGAGCTGTAAGAAGGAACTAAAACAGTTAGGGACCATAAAACCAAAACAGTGTGCTGAAAGATACTAGAATGCTCCATAAAGCTGAGAGGAACTGCGGTGTTTGTTCCTATGAGTGACAGCTTTCGCATTACACTAAATTCATACATTGTTGATATAAAATGTTGATTAATAAATTATTTACTAACATTTAAAGCAGAATACTAAAAGCTTTATCATAAAGTGGTTTAAACAAATGGTTTATTAATGATTTATAAGGTGTTAGAAATGGTTTACTAACTATTAACGAAGCCATGAGTTACAACTTAAACCCTCCCTCCTTAAAATATGCCTTATCAGAAAGTGGTTTCTGTCTTTGGAGGGTTTCAGGCAGGTTGCAGCTCTTCTCTGCACTTGCACTGATGATGTTTTATCTGAGTGTCTGGTGCCAATTTGTCCATCTTTGAACCTCTAATTGAGTTAGCCAGGATTAGCACGCATAACAGCCTTCTATGAGTCTGGAGGAGATAAAAGGGAGGGGGGAGAGTGAAAGACGCAGAGCGGCGGATCGACACATGTTTGGGCCGGTGTCACCTCTTAATGTAATTTGGCACATGGTGCTATGTGCTTCTTCTGGTGTAGAGTTTCTTTTAAGTGGCTAATGCCTGCGGTGGGTGAGCACCCACGGGGGACAAGAGAGGTCAGTGTTTTGGGTGGAACGTGTGGAGAAGGTGTGGGGGATCTTCCTGTCATTCACCGCTCATTCCTCTGAGGCCCGCTGACCTTTGACCTCCCCCATGCAGACAAACCAACAACCTCAACCTCAGCGACAGAGCAGAGTAGCAGCGTTGGATGTTACTATTTGCCAGTGGAAGATAGTTAAACTTGATTTTAAAAAAATGAGGAATTAAATGTGTGTCGAGTGATGTTTTTCAGCATATTGTAAGATGAGTTTTGTTCTTGTACATTATCCTATTTCAATTAGTTTATATGGATTATTGACAGTAAAGTGGTGATTCCATATTTTTATAGGGTAAATGTCTTTATGTTTGTGCATAGTGCTGTGCACACTCCTGTAGTCTGTCACTGTTTGGCTTAGTGGCGTGATACGTCCGACCCAGTTGCTAGAAAAATGTTGGCATTGTCATTTCGGAAAACTACAGATACGTTACTTTGGTACGCAATTACAGTATGTAGCAGATAAACTGAAACTTTTCAACATGGTTGTGTTAAGTGTATGGTTAGGTTTAAGCTCAAAAACTACTTGGCTCGTAAAAACTGTGTTTTGGCTTAAAAAAGGCAAAGTCCCAGCAGGAAAAGCAGCCATTTCTTTGTAAAAAAAACAAAACAACCACTTTTGGGCAACCATCCCAGCAGGAAAAGCAACGATGTCTTGGTAAACCACAACTGCTTTTTGGGCTACTATCCCAGCAGGAAAAGCAGCAATGTCTCTGTCAAAAACAATGGCGTTTGGGCAACTATCCCAGCAGGAAAAGCAATGATGTCTTGGTAAAACACAACTGCTTTTTGGGCTACTATTCCAGCAGGAACAGCAGTAATGTCGGTCAAAAACAGCTGCTTTTGGGCAATTAACCCAGCAGAAAAAGCAGTGACGTCTTGGTAAAACACAACTGCTTTTCAGGCTACTATTCCAGCAGGAAAAGCAGCAATATCTCGGTAAAAACAATCAATATTGGGCAACTATCCCAGTGGGAAAAGTAGAAATGTCTTGATAAAACACAACTGCTTTTGGGTATCCCCTCCGCTCCCAGCTGTCCAAGTTAACTTATATTTTATGTTACTTTAGAAATGTTGATATGATACCTTTGAAACGTGCTAATGTAATGTATAGGTGGTTTGTAGAAAACATTGTCAAAGTTCTGCTGTTGAACAGCCGTCATTAACGTGGCCACAACCTGAACGAAGCTCTAGTTACTATATTACAATTACGTTCAAGTTCGGCACTTTATTTTTAAAACGAGCAAGATTTTATGACAAGATATAAGATGATTTGTTAAGTTAGACATCATTTGATCTTTTTGCGTCCAGAAATGTTTGTCTCAACTGTCTGACTCGGCGTCACCTTGACAGACGGTTCACATTAGTCATCCGAGGTACGCAGGAAAAGGTTAAGATAATGTCCAAAGTGGAAAAAATTGAGCCATTAACTCCAGACTGATCCTAAACTGGACGGCAAACTATTGGTCACCTGGGGCGTCCGGTGGCTGCCACTCAAACTTTCCATCTCATTAATTCCTTCTCTTTCTCTCTTCTTGTAAGTACAGACGTAGTGGGAAGCTTCAATCAGCTTCATGATGACACAACCTCTCCGTGTTCATGCTCTGTCCAATGTGCCACCACATACACACAAACACACACATGAGCACGCACACGCACACGCACACACACACACACACACACACACACACACACACACACACACTTACATGCCCAACTGGCAGACATCTGTTGATAATCATTGCCCAGTCTCAGCAGAGAACTTGTGATATTTAATATTTCCTCACCACTTGAACAAATAAGCTCTAATAACTGCAAGGTACTTGACCACAGGAGTCGAGGAGATGTGCAGCATGAAAGGAACTGTGTGCGCTTTGGTTGAATCTGCGTTGTTAAACTTTCCATAGAATTTTACCCTCAGCACATATACTGAAAAAGAAAATCAACTTTAAACCCACCACCCACCAACCCTGAAAACCACAAAAACTTAAACAGTGAACAAACATTATAAATCACTGCTTAAAAGACGATATAAATAGTTATAAATACTCACAAACACCACTCACACATACAGTACACACACACACACGTGCACTCACATACACACACTTAAAGTTGATGCGCCGCGGAGGTGTTTCAGAGCTGCAGAGCATCGAGAGACTTTCATAAAACACTCATTAACTTCCTTTACAAAGCCGCCTTTGTGACCTGCCAGACCCTTGACTACTCTGCTCTCCCTCTCTCTAACACACACACACACACACACACACACACACACACACACACACACACACACACACACACACACACACACCTTTGTGCACACACGGATAGTTTCTAGCCCAATGAGAAAGTACATAAACACTAAATAGGATTAAAGTTTAAAGTGTTACAGCTACCTGGATATTTTTTCAGGTAGCTCCTTTGGAATATGAAGGGCTCCATGCAGCCTTTTAAGAAAAGAAATAAACTACTTTTGCAGCAAATACACCAACTAATGTTCAACCTGTGCCCAGGCGAACCACAGAGAAGTCTGAAAAGACTTCAGCCTTTTAGTTTTTGGACAATTCTTTATTATTAAATTGGTTTCTGTGGAGACATTTGAGGGCAAATAACAAAGACTTGGATTGACACCTCGGCCCTCAGAGACAGCCGTGTCCCCTGAATCAACTGAACATGTTATTCTTTATGTCCTCGTAAATCACATCCTGCACTAATCTAATACAAATTATACTCTCAGTGCAGGATTCTCTTTGCAGTGGATGACTAAGAAAACAATATTGCAGTCAAAGCTGAATTCAAAATTGAGTAATAAAATGAAAAAGTATAATTAGCACCCTGAGGTGCTCCAGTGTCTTAAAATGTGGTCAAAGTAGAAATATATTATATTAAAGTAAATGTGAGAGTCATAGTATGAAATGCCCCTCTGCTGCTTCAGATGTTAAAGCCAAGGTTCAACACTCAGAGGTGGTTACATCAGTTCCTGTCACAGTGAGTAAGGCGGTTCATTTACGGATAGTTTTGGTTTATTTGTCCATTATTTCTATGTGTAATGATCACATTGTACAGATCAAAGTAAAGGCTGGGATCTACTGAATGCAGCAACATTACTGGATAAAAAATTTCAACAAGGGAAGAAGACAAACAGACAGATCTTAAACGAGCTTAATGTTTAGCCAGATGATGTGAACCACTAACTCCTGTTTGATGTTTTCAACAAACAGTTCGGATTATAGTTTTACTTTTATCCATTATTTTTCTTCCCTTAGTTAGCCTTGCAGTTTGTTTAAACCATAGACTGTATAAAATAAAGGATTTAGCTTATGTTACAGCACCCATTGGTTTATGGACTCACGTTTTGAAGCCTCAAGTTTTGCATTTCAGCTGTCGCCATCTTGAGTCTATGGAGCCAGAAGTGACCATATTTGGATGACAGGGAGGAGCTGAGGAGAAGTGAAGGACAGATGTGACTGTAGTGACAGTTATAGCTTGTCACTCAAGTGGCCCAACCCTTAAATATGCATAACTTTAAGCCTTAGTAAGATGTTAACAAGTGAGTCACATAAATATAAATATAAACCCACAGTGACACGGGGAGAACATGCAAAGTCTCCCCGACCCAGGGTTCGAACCCTCCACCCTGGATTTAAAGCGGGAACCCTCTTGCTCTGAGGCGATGCTCACCGTTGCTAACCGTTGTCATAAATGTACAGACTAACCGTTGTCATAAATGTTGAAAGTAGCTTTTGAGACCAAAACATGTTTTTTTTTTTTACCAGGCTGTAAACATGTTTATTTCTGCTATAAAGTTGGACAATTTAACATGGGGGCCTATGTGGATTGACTTGCCTTTCAAGCCAGCCTCATGTGGCCATTCAAGGAACTGCAGTTTCTGCCACTTCTGCAATGGCTTCATTTTTGAGCCCCAGAGACTGTCGCTTTGTTTAACCCTGGACAATAGTCTGACTGCTTGCATTTCGTTCTGTCAAATGTCTTGTAAACTTCGTTAGTGCAGCAACAGATCTCAGATATCCTTGCAGCCAGTTTAATGCTATTAATGGATGTAACCCATTCAAGTATTCAAAAATATGGTTTGCAAATATTTATGGAGGAAGGCAATGGATTCCAAATGGTTTGTTAGACCTCAACGATACACACAATGTGTTTTGGTTTGTTTCCAAGAAAAGTCCACTATTCTGCAAAGGTTTTTTTTTTTTTTTAAAGGCTTAAACAGTCAACCTATTATAAGCAGAAATGCCAAAAGTCCACTGGTTTGAATTTCTCAGATATCAATATTTACTGCTTTTAAGTTCCCTATTACTGTATCTGAAGTTTTAAATCATTAGGTTTTGGACTGTCAGTCAGGCAAAACAAACATTCTGAAGAGACACCACCTTGAGCATATTTTGTGACATTTTATAGGCCAAACATTCAACTGACTCCTCAAGAAAATAACTGACACAGAAATCATTAATGAAAATAACTGTTAGTTGCAGCCCCTGGTATACTATGGTCACAGAGACAGGAATGATAGTAAAATCATGAAACACCCCAGTTAAATAAACCTACAACAAAATGCTTATTAAAAGATGAAGCTGTTTAGTTTAACAACATCTGAATCAGCAGATTCTCCACCAGCAGCAGCGTGACGAAGCTGCTCTTCCACGGTAATGAATTTACCACAAGGCACTTCTTCCTGCCTGCCCTCGGATCAAAGTGAGCAACCTGCTCAGGTTTCAGCAGCCAGGAGGACCAGCCGAGGCAGATCAGCCTGCACTTCCAGCAGATGAGTGGAGAGGTTTGGGGAAGAGGTCAGCCGCACACCGGGGGATTCCCTGACAGCAGCTTTGCCAAAGACCACCAAGGTGATTGGTAGATGAAACGACATTCTTATCCTCGCTCCCCGAGGGCAGAGAGACAGAGAGGGTGCTGGGTGAGGGAGGATGTAGGTGACATGTTTCACTTTATTTTGGAGTTTGCTCTGTTTGTCTGTGTGAAGGTGTGTGGAGACATCTTCATGAACTCAGCCATTTACATTCAATACGCCCACTATACTGAAATGAGCTGAAGAGAGGTCGGCGTCGGAGCGGTACACGTTCTATAAAGGCACACTTGTTAAGTACGACCTGAGGAAAACTGCAGCGGAGTCAAGAGCGCAAAGAAGTGGGGAAACAACCTCCATGATGGATGATAGAGAAATAAGTATCTGGGCTGGGGGGGAAACTTCTAATTACGAGAAGGGAGGCACACGCTCATTCATCCCAAGGGGGGCTCTCAGAGCCTCGGCCTCATGAATTGAATAGTGTGGTGAGGAGTTAAGGGATGGACCAGAAGTGGCACCTTTGCCAACCACAGCGCCCGAGCCACCTCGACTCCTTTTACCACATGCAATTGCTCCCTCCACGTACCGCGGACCGTCACATAATCAAGCCCTTCTCGCTGCCTCACACCAAAAAAGACACGAATCTGAATACAGCCCCCCCTCTCATTTATTGCCTTATAAAAAGACTTTTGGTCAGTTCCTGCATCTCTAAAACGAGCACGTTGGTTTTCCCCCCACATAGTGCTCCATTCATCATAGGCTGGTGTAGGGAGACCTACTGCTCTTACATTTCCTGTAATTGGAGTGGCAGAGCTCCAAACGTTGGCATTAATATTAAAAGAAAGTAGCAAAAATGAATTATTTCCTGACAGTTTCTCACCTTTGCCAACTGGTATTTGTGTAATCAGTTATGTTCCAGCATGGGGGTGTCTGCATATGTCTTTGTTTGGTTACAAACCAATTTGTCACCTTTTATACTCCCGACTTCCTCTTAGGTCAAGAGGCCCCTGCGGCGCCCTAAATGCTCTCCACAAGCTTATGAGGCTTGGTGGTGAATCTGGTGCCTGTGAGGCATAACTCTCGCTGTCAAAACAGAGAGGGAAACCATGATTCTTCGCCATGGAGTCCCACGCTGCTTCACTCTAATAAGCCCACAGACATGAGGTCATTTTTTTAGCGCTCACTTGCTTGGAATTATTGAACGTGACTGCATTGTTGGTTTGAATAACTTCACATAAGTTGTTAATAACGTGATATTTTAAACACCAGATTTGCTTTAAGTTTGTGTGTGTGAGTTCAGTTTACAGTTTACATCAGCTGTAGGTGCTAAATCCTGAGAAGAAAGTTATCTCATTATCACCACAGGGCAGCTCGGTTTTTGCAAGAATTTGATGTTGAACTTAAAAATGAAAACTTGGAAATGCTCCTTTCCTGCTTGACCACTTTCTCAAAGTGGGCCGTTGTCCAGCAGCTACATGTAGTCACTTCACGGTTTGTGTTACAGTACATATTGACATTTGAAGTTAATGTTTTGAAATATAGGCCAATCATATATTTTGACAAGACAGATGTGAACCTCATTGAGTGTTTCTGTTTTTGGGTGAAACGAAAACACGATCTGATGGTCATTTACAGTAATGTTTTCTTCCAATGTGCATTGCTGAGTGTGCGCGCTGCAGACGTGAAAATGAACTTGAAAAGGAGGGGAAAAAAGACTGAAAAGGGAGCTTTTGATAGAAAGAAATGCACCCAGCTGTGAGCTGGACTCGACACATGTGATGTATAAATAAACTTGTATCTCACGCCAGGTTTTCAACAAACCACCGGCTAAACGGGAGATTTTATTTCAAATTAGAATTTCCTCGTAGATCTGGAGATATCGGACTTAAGCATAATGAGAAGTGATGGGTCTTAAAATACTGTAGATTTGATTTGATGTAGGTGTTGAATTGATTTGCTATGAACAAGGTTCTGCTTTATTAACTGACCTGCACCTGCTGAGTAGGAGTCAACTGGTCACGATAAATATTTCATTTAATTACATGTCAAATTATATATCAGTTATCTCTATAATGTTAAAAGTGGCATGTAAATTCCAAACAGAGTGAGCCTCCTGTGTATTGGCATCATTCATGTTGTATTTGAGGCTTTAAATGAGAAGTTTTCTTCCTTTGCAGTAATAAACTTTTGATTAATGTAGCTACAGCGGCTTAAATTATTGAGGCTGTTTATATTTCTCTTACGCTCTAATTATGCACTTATGCATTTACATATTTGCACGAAAAGTTCAGAAGATACGAATCACATTCAAAGGCCTTTTTTATTGGCAAATTGGAATAAATACCTAAACTCTTGACCATCACACGCATTAAGATGTTTTCTTTTTCTGCGCAGTCAATCATGTGCTTTGACATACAAAAATAGACCCGGGACACTTAGCAAAGAAAACCTCATTTATAACACGCTCCAGTGCATATATTACACATATTTAAGAAACACTCGTGGATGTTGTGGGACTGCTTCAAGAGCCACTTGAGGCAATGTTTGCTTTAATTAATGAAATGGAAATGGCTATTAAAATTAACACTTCAATTATCTTTGGAAACAGAGCCCGCCTCATGTGGGTGAAGTTCAACCGCTTAAGTGTGGGGTTGTGTCCCGGGAAGAGAAGAAAAAAAAGTTAAGAAATACTCCACCGACATGAAAGGGCGTTAAGAGCATTACCCTTCGTGGTGGGGAGACTTTTAGCCGGCAGCCTTTTAAGAGTGATAGAACGCAGGTTTCCTCTTCCATTCATACACTGTGAGTCTTGGATGCCGCGTACAACATGAAATATTTGTGTGGGAACATCATCATGGTTCGAATATATTGGCAATGGCAACGAGGCATAAGGGTTTCCCTATTTGTGCCACAAGATGAGAGGGTGTTTCTTTCTCTGGCGCCAGAGGCCTCGTGAACCATGAGCTGATCAAATGTGCGACCTCGTGTTCCTGTGGACAGTGGTTGTGTTTAAATAATGCTCTCAGTGTCTGAGACAATGATAAGTGCTTGGATTCAGTTAGAGGAAAGGATGAGACGTTTGTTTGGGGTGTGCGGGGGAAGTAGGAGTGATCATTTTACCAATTTGCGTATGTCAGAGCCCTCGTCACTGGTTTGGTTATGTGAAGAACCTAAGCATGTAACTGGCACGTGGTGGGGAATCTTTACAGGGTCAGTTCAATCAGCTAACATCTGGTGGTTTCTAGCTATGCAGACAGTTTGGGTTTTGTTTGCCCAGGTCTCTGAGACTTCTGCCTCTGTCCCAATAAAATGGAGGTGAATGAAATTTCAGTTGTGGTGCTCAGAGCAATAAAAAATGACGTTAACAACAAGATCTTTTTCCAGAAACAGTGCTCCTGTTACTCTGGAGGATTCACGGCACAGATTCATTGGAACTACTTTCTTCGGGGTGTGCAGTGTGCGGCCTATCACAATAATTACGTTACCAACTTTTTGTAAGATATATGGACATGACCTTTACCATTTCACTGACCTTGACATTGCCTGTTGTGTATACACGTATGTTTGTTTACAAAAGAATGTCTCTATCATCTTGGTGAACATGATGCCATAACAACACATTCTCACCTCGACCTCGTCACATATTGACGTTTGGTCATGGACTTTCCACGTCCACATACGACGTCAAAGGTACCCTGGGTTCGTTGGTTGTTGATGTTCTAGGACAAAGTGTCAAGCTCTGCCTGTTACATGCACTGTCTTCTTTCAAAATGCACTTCTGTTTTCACAAAAAAAATTATAGTTTACATACAAATGCACTACATCGGTACAACACCGCAAACGGCCGCGTATTATGCCGACGTTAAAGGACGCCATTTTCTTTCTTGTAGCCTGCAGTTGCACTTATGGAGTGGAAGAGGCACAGAAGCAAAGAGGCCTCGTGAACCAAAGAAGTCTGTCATTTGTAGTTTTACTCTCAGAAATTTCACTCTGTAAATTCACCAGCAAACCACCTGGCTCCCAAGTTGTCTTTCCCCAGGAGCCGGCTGCATCACACCAGCCGAATTATGACTAGTGAAACTATGGGAACTCTGCAGTTACCGTCATAATCTGGCTGGCGTGATGACTGGGAGAGGGGCCTGGGAGCCAAGAGGCTTGACTGTGAATTCACGAATTGGAGGATGAAGTCGCTGGGGGTAAAACTCCAAATGACAGTCTTTTTGGCTCATTGCTGGTGGGTGGAAAGCTAACGACTATTAGGACTGTGCTTCTTCCATCCAAAACAAACAGGCGTGTAAATACAAAGGGCAATATTGGGGTCAGCAGAACAATCAAGGTCATATCCATATATAGTATGATAGGTCAATAGCGTAATTATCGTGATAGGCCTATCAAAATGGTGCAGAAAGTAGTCCAAATACAAAGTACTGAGCCTGGGAACTGACTCTTAAATGGAAAGTAACAGCACAATATTGCTGTAGAAAGAGACAAAACTCGTTCAAGTTGTTGTGTATTTATAGTTTTCAAATTTGTGCACTTTAAGGACTTCTTCAAGTTTCAAAGCTCAGCTCACCCTCGGAAACAGCAGTTGACAAAATAATGTCACCACAAGGTCCATTTTGTAGCAGGTCTGCTCAGCTTGTAATTGAGCAAATTGTGACTGTCCTCTCTCAGTAGTAAAGATGGAAGTAGTGTGACGTTAATATGTTGCCACAAAACGTCAAGCACAATGTTGGGGTGGATGATTGGGGCGTACAAAGCCTGTGACTATAACTCTAGAGACTGTGGTTCTACCAACAGTCAACATTGGTTTCTTTTAACCATGAGGGTGATCTTTTTCCTAACCTTAACCAAGTACAATTTATTGCCTAAACGTAACCAAACCTTGACCATGGGAGTGGCAGATCAAAAAACTCTCATATGAGTCATTTTGGAAGGGACTGATCTTCAAAAATAAGTCAAATTTGTATGCTCTGCGCCCAGCAGTCATGATTTTAATCAAGACAAATGTAGGACACATTTTTAAAAATGTAAAACATTCAGACATTGTGCCGAGCAGCACAAATCTGAATGAATCCTGATGACTCATTACACATGACAATAAATATCATGTCCTAAAACCGTGCTGACAACCGCAGTCGTCTTCAGTCTGAAGACGCCGTATGATATTTATTAACCGACATCATGTTTTCCATATGCAGTGTTCAACTCTATGACTCCACATCAAGCGAGCCTGTTTTTAGTCCGAGACGTCATTATAGTAACAATGTAGTCATCGTGATTTACATCTGAGGAACAGTCATGGTAGATATAACTAAAGCAGAACTGACAAAACAGTTCAATTGTTCTCTAGAAGGGCTGATTATCTCCTACATTAGCCCTCCGTGTAACACTGAAACATTTAAAGAAGGCATTCCTCTTTTGGGTGTACATCGGAATGGGAATTCAACTTTCCCCACTCCATTCTGCGGTTATTTATCACCCCTGACGGTCGGGCCCTGGCCCACAGGAAGTGAAGCGTAAGTGCAACAGGAAGAGGAGAAGGTGGACGGTCTGATCCCCAGCATGTAAATCAAGCTTTTTTTATGAGGCCCGGCCACCCTGGAAGATGAAGTGCTCTTGTTGTGAGAGAAAACAGTGGAGCGGTACACATGTCATAACATTGACACCTAGGAGGGGGTCGGCTGGGATCCATCCTCAGGCCACGGCTCCCATGTGCCCTCTTGGCCTGAAACACCACCGACCCCCCAACCCCTGAAAACCTCTAAAAACCCCTAAAAGTCATTCTCCTCTCCTCACACACTCTTACACCTCTCTTTTTCACTGTCCCCTGCCTCCCTCGCTCCAGATCTGCCTCAATCGGTTACCTACGACATCTTTAAGAGCAGTGCCCGGCTTCTGTCCACCAAAACACTTTCTCAAACAATAAACAGAGGGCCTAGGTGGTCCTGTCAGAGCTGCTGTCTTCATAGAATAACCAGCTACCACAAGAATCTCCTCCTCCGCTCTCTGTGGACGGCCTGCGCACTCATATACGCACTCACAACGTGTACTCAATTGTCAAAACCTCCTTACATTGTTTGGCCACAAATGTCACAGCACAAATGACTGCTAATTGGATTTGGTCCACACATTTGAGGACAACACACTTCCAAAATGTTACCCAGTATTAATTGTTAGGCACATTGTCTGAAGTTGACCCCATCTCCCAGGAAATTATGTCAATACACAATGAACTTTTACCAATTATGTTACAAGCAGGGCTGGATTAACTCGTTACCTGGCCCCGGGGCAAAAAGTGAGCACTGGGCCCCCAGTGAGCCCCCTTTGTTCCCAAACTTGAATATGTGCTATTTATTTTTACACACGGTTCGTCATCTACACAGAGTCTCAAGATAAGTAACAAATGCAGGAATTGCCTTAACACTCTTACAACTTTTACTTTATAGTAACCAATTAGACAAATTAGCTAATTGCCACACCAATAAACTTCAGGACTTGAGGTCCGTTGTTGCTCATTTAACCCCAGTTGTAATTCAGCCTTGGTTATTATTACAAGAGAAATGTAATCACTGCTTGAATTAGTTAGGAACACTTGTTTTTTTCCAGGAAACAAAGTGCTACGTTCTTGTAGCGCACAAAAGGTGTTTGGAGGTACTGAGGATGGATGGTGGCCTTTCAAAACGCAAGACTTTGACACCAGAGGCTACAGTTTGCATCCTGCTGAGGTTTAGGCAACAAAAGCACTTTGGTTAGGTTTAGGAAAGGTCAGGGATCTATTAAATGGTAAAAGTAAACTTGTCATGACTCATGCTGCCAATCACTTTTAGTATTAAACCATGACCATGATCATTATGCAAATCTCAATCCTAGAACCCATCTGCTATCAGTTAGACGGCGATAAGTCTCTTTCAAAAGACAGTAGTTTGTAAGATTCAGTGTAGCAAAGAGATATCTTGGCCAAGACATCCTCTTCTGTCTGCCAGCTGATGGGTTCAAAGACAGCATTAAGGCCAAAGTGTCCTGCCTCTCCACAAAGACTGTTCACCTGCCGCTGAAACTGGATTTGTCAATACCACTCGGATTATAAACTGAAAAAAGAACACTCCTTAATACTATAATCTCGTCCTGTTGCCTACAGATTGTGAATAAAGATGCAGGTATCTGCTTATAGAGATCACCCAAATATGTTAAATCAAGTTTTGGTGACTTTGAGCGGATGTTGTGGGGAAAACAAACAAAACACATGATCAGTCAGCCTTTTACTGATGCATTCACAATTATCATTTTATGACTCCCAATAATCCTCATGTTCATAAAAGGTCAAAAGATCAAGACAGACGGGGAGGTATTATGTTTCCTTCAAAATGTATTTGCAGTGCCTGGTTGCACAAAAACATAATTTGTAGCAGGCAGAGCTGCAGGTCAAAGTTAGTTTGGAAAAACTGTATTTTTGGTATTTTGTTTATTTCAGTCTCACAGAAATCCACTCAGCTCTATACTGTGTGCTGAATGACCTAATGGTCACGCCAATAACATGCGTGTGTCTGCGGGAACACCTTGGTGTTTGTGTGGAAACAGTTTGTCACATTTCATTAGTTCACATTGACCACTTTGCAAGATGCTTACCCAGGTTACACCTACTCTCGGCGAGGCTCTGAGACAAATACTGATACATGTTATAAACTGACCTTTTCACGGCAGATTACCTAACGCCGTGCAATTGGACATCTTTGTTTTCATCGCCATTTGCTACGGAGCCGGTAAGATTTAAAGCTGTTGTGGCTGATCTAATTGCAAGAGCACCAGAAGTATTTTTGCAGGAAGCTCTGTGTTTACCTCGAGTGTGTGACAGGAGCCGAGGAGATGGCTGGCATAATGGGGTTTATTTACGTTCACACTCACTTACACTGCCCAGTGTCTGGCACTCCAACCAGGGGGACACATTCCTGCTGAGAGACGTCATTGGAGCCGCTGCACATAGAAACTGTGTTCACGAGCCGCGGGGTCAGTCAGAGGGATTATTCAAATTCAATGACCAGGTCTTGTGAGACTGCAGTTCAGATATGGCCATCACAAAATTAAAAACCTTCGCTTCGTGTTTACCTGCTTTACATGTAGGAGTGAGTCGGTGCTGTCGGTCAGCACAGTATGTCACTTTACATTTAACCTTCGTCGTTAGCTACTTTATGCATCGGGTTAGATTAAAATCAGGATCAAAGAAGGTGCACATTAGGACTGAAAACACATCAGAGATAGTTACACTTTGTACAAAAGGAGAGAAATTAAATGTCAGAGTGAATTTAAAGAGGCTTAAAAAACATTCATAAAGATTTATGACCTTTCTAAATGTTTTTCAGTCTGATTTTGTTGCATTTTCACATATACAGATTTTATGTCTCTAGTTACGTGACAGTAATCTTTTTTAAAAAGCCAATATTGCTAGAAATTAATCTTTGGTTGCAGCACTAAAAAGGACCCTATTAAATTTAATTATTGATTAATCAAAACAAAAGAAAAGCAGCAAATTCTCACACTGAAAATTTGGAACCAACAAATGTTTGTCATTTTTGCTTGAAAATGAACTCATGCTCTGTGGCTTATTAATTTATGTGTCAGCTATTTGATTAATCATTTCAACTCTCGTCATTTTGTTGAGTAAAGTTGAAAAAAATAATGAAAGTAGGACTGTGTGGAAGCTGTTGTAAGGATAAGATCCAGTAGATGCAACAAAGAATAAAGGGCTGTGTTACTAGACTTTTACATATCACAACAATTCTGTTATTAAATTCAAATTGCAAATATGCTAACAACATTGAAAATCAGCCAAATCTTTACCTCGAAGCAGCTGTAAAATTAAAATCGATTTAGTGATATCAAATGATTAATTACCATGTTATTTGTGTCCATGTCCAAGTGTATATGTGTCATCTAAGAATATTCAAAGACGTCACAGTAGTTTGAAATAGACTCGCACAGACGAGCAGTATTTGAATTTGAAGCGACCAGTATATTTGGAGTCACTGTATATTTGTGCTGGACTGTTTAGCTTGGCATCTCTCTGCTGATAATTTATGACACATCTGGTGTCAATCTGCCATCACCTTCCTCATAAAAGGTCCCCAAATCATGAATATATTCTTTAGATGGCAAGAAATGCTCGTTATGAGCCGGGCTTGATTTGTGGAGTCTATCTTTTTCACAGTCGACTGGATATTTGGGTACGAATCAATGTGTCTCAGAGCGACTAAGTGAATTTATATACTTGGGAGTGTCTCCATAGCCGGCGCTGTGGCCAAGTGTGGGACACATGCAGCACCACAACGGAAACCAGTGAAACGGCATTAATTGAGGAGGGGGGAAAAAAAGGGGGGAAAACATCACATGTGAACTTCTTCTCCTGCAGTAATTCAGCATCATGAAACTCTATACTTCCCCTTCCCATGCAAAAATATGTCCAGGCAAGTGCTAACCTTCTCAGAGGCCACAAAACTGAAAGTGAAATACTCATTCTACTGCGTTTCTGATCAGCTTTAAGGCACATTATCCCTGTCTGTGCTGCCAGAAGAGGTTATAATCTATACTTAACATGTGTGATGTTATTTCAGTTTCTCTAGCTCTGTGTTTTATTTCTTCCAGAAGGCACTTAAAGTCTCAACACCTGAAAAATTACCATCACAGCAGGAGAGATAATAGTAAATTACACATAAAGAGCAGTTTTCTCACCACTGTAACATTCAAGGTTAGTGTCACTGTACTTCAAGGACACAAAAGCAAAATTTACATGAGTTTTCTTCACTGCTTTTCTCTCATTTCCAGTCACAAACATACTCTAAAAGCACTTGGACAAACACTTCTCTACATGGACTACAAAAACAAAAAAGAGGAGTGATCGAGTCAAGTGTTTTTTCTTCTTATATCTTGCCATGTCACTCTGGCATGGCCTAAGCTGGACTATTCTAACAGCTTGTAGAAAGGGTTTCAGTCAGAATCTCCTCCATGGAAGCGAACGAGAGAGGAGGCTGGAAAAGACGGCCGGTCAGTGAATGTTTCATTATATCTAATGTTGCCTTCCCTGAAGCGCTCTCCAAAGTAAGCGAGCTGCGTGAGCCGGGGCTCGAAACGCTCAACCCCCTTGTGACCACTTGGAGCAAAGCAACTCTCCACTTTCTCAAAACGAGAGCCTCTGCATGGATTATGTGTTTGAACACAGTGGTGCTTTTTATTTAACTCGATTTTTTGCTCGCATGTTTGAAAGTGTAGGGGTTTCGCTCCCTGAGAAGGAGGCCTGACATGATGAGAACAGGGGCAATATTTCTCGGACGATAAACAGGCAAAGTGTAACAAATATTTTCATAAGGGACACTGCCATCGCAAACATATTTAAAGGGAATGTTTTGGAGATAAGATTTTTGGGCTCTGGAGTGGCTCGCTTTCGTGGAGGTAGTCTTTTAAACTGTTACAGTTATCTGCTCTTGAAATTAAGCAACATCGTATGGATATGGAAAAAACATTTACAATATTGACTATTAACAACATGTAGTTACAGTTTAGAAGTGAATGAATTCTCCACCCCAAAAAAAAATTATGTGTAAAGACGGCATGAATGGTTGTGTTTTGTAAAAGAGAGCGCCACTGCTTACTGATCCTCCCTCCAAAAATCAAGACTGATCTTAATTGCCTCTATCATTTCACTAAATGGTTAATGACAGTGATTTAATACACACAGAGCTGTTTGAGTGTGTGCACCCTCTAACAGCTGTGTGTGTGTCGTGGTGCTCAGCCGGCTGCTGAAGTCTTTGCTTTGATTTCCCTGCTCCGGCATGTGCGAGGACTTAGCGGGCCGAGCTCCCAGACATCTGTTGAATATTAGGGGCAATAACAGCTGGGCGGACCTCAAACATGGTCACCCACTTCACCTCACCGTGTCTCTGAGGATAACCCCAGCTGCCTCACACTCCAGATGACAAGTGCCCGTTCGCCGGCCCGCTGAGTTTCGGGGCCTGTCGATGAAGCCGAGCGCCCTGGCTCCCAAACAATCCATCAGAAAGCCTCTCCTCCTTCTCTCTCCAGCTGAGCATGGGAACAAAGTGGGTGGTATAAAGTGATTTCACCGCGATAATATCCCACCGTGTTTGATTTCCCATAATGTGTCAGCTTGTTGTTGAAATAAATTTTGGCTCCACGGTGGTTGTCCGTCAACTGCTCTCCCGTGGCTTTTTTCCTTTGAAAGATCGAGAAAAGGAGAGAACGAGGTCGGCCATACGGGCAGATGTTGGGGTCACGCTTTTAGAAAGTTCCAACAAACAGTTCCTCGAACTCCAGTAGCGCTTGTTTCACTAATTCAACGTATTGTTAAAACGAGAACACGTTCTTTCTCTTACCGATAAAAGGTTGAATTCATTAATAATATAAGACACATTTGCTCAGATCAATACACTCGGTGGATTAGCAGCTACAGCCTCACTTGTTTATTGTATGACCGCTAGCTGACTGTGGATAAAGACAGCAAACTGTAGACGCTGTAGGTACCTCTGTGTAACTGACATTACTGAGGCTGCTGACTCTGTCTCTTCATATGTTGTGCTGCTGTTACACAATATTTAAGTGGATTGTGGGTAAATTTAGAACAACTACCTCGTCATTCAATACACCAATTTGGTCACTACAGCTTTATATGGCCTGTTATGACCAGAATAATGGATGATGTTTGACTTCAGATGGATGTTGTTGTGTAACTGGTATTTCTGAGTCAGATACTTTATGACTCATCTCTACATGTGCTATAGTTTGTTTCAGCATTTTCCATCGTCATGTTTTAGCTTTACATGGTAAGCTTTGAGGCTGCACTAGCAACAAAAATATGTCTGAAAATACCTCTACCTCTTTCTTCTAAATTTCTAAATGAAACCATGTAGATTCATCTTTTTTGCCCTAAAAATAAAGGTTTGCCAGTTGAACCACTGTTGCCAACTTGGTGGCTTTCTCAGTACATTTGACGACTTTTCAGACCTTCTTTGCGAGTTAACTGCAAAAGAGCGACTAGCATCAAATTTAGCAACTTATTCAGACTGTCAGGGCAAAATATGTTAGTTATTCCCATGCATGCTGCTTTGAGTAATGGCAGTACATGGCTCCTTCACCGTCTCTCCCTCTCTCCTCTTGCCACGTGCAGTAGGTGTGGGACAGGAGGAAAGGAGACGCTGTGTTTCTATGGTTACGGTTGCTCTCGTGCATTTCTAATGTTTTGTTGAAGATTTTTCTATTGAATCTAATTCAGCGAATTTTTATTGCTTCCATTTTCCTATACGCAAATGAATGTGTGATGACGTCACCAATGTGCGATAGAGCGTATACCGTCATCTGGCGATTTTTTAGCAACTTTTCGAACTAGTGCAAGCTACCTTCATTGGAAAAAAGCTGGCGACACTGAGTTGACCCAGCTGTTCTAAGTTCTTACTAGTTATAAAGGAAGTCTTAAATAAGTAAAAAATTCATACATTACTAAATTAAAAAGCTCCACATAAATCAGTTCCCAGGTAGAGATTTGGTTGCTTAATATTTATAATCACTAACTGCCCAACGTAACTGTTGTGTAACTAACCGATAAAGCTAGTTAAGACAAAGTTAGCTTGTGAATAAATTAGCCTGTTGGAGTGAGTCAAAGAGGAAACACAGTATTTTTTGCACACTTGACTCAAACAAATGTTTTATAATGATGTAGATTGAGAACATTCTCCAAAAAGACTTTAAATTACAGAATATTATGGCGATAACGTTATGCTGACGTTGATTACATAATGTCCCTTTCATTCGGAACTGAATAAAGACTATTATCTGTGAAACAGACATACAGTATGTGTCTTTGTACGCATTAGGGCTGACATCTTTTGGTTGGTCAGCTGTTTGGTTGATACGCTCTGGGCCAACCAACTTCTCGTGGTGAGACAATCGCTGATGTTACTTTCATATGACTGTATGTCCACAAAAATGTTTTTTCCTCCAACTGAAAATGCCTGGCGCTTTTCTGAAAATGCCCAGCTGAGAGTGCCAGAGCGCCTTAGAGGCACAGCATTTTTATAGCTTTGGTTACATCTGGTTGCTATAATATGAGATATTCCAGAATGTAAAAATGTCGGCACAAGGTAGAGTACTTACTCTGGGCGAAGGGAAGACTGAAACACATAGGAAGAGGACAGACCGCCTTGTCTGTGTTGGTACAGTATTCATTTCTCCTCAGTTGCTGTTGTTGACTGTTGGTTTTTGTGGTATTTGTCCTGGCCCTCCTCCATTGTCATTGGATGGCTGAGTAAAAAGTGACAGTCACAAGCGCTACGTTTTACCCACAGCTGATCATTTTTCCAACTCTCTGCAACCAGGAAAACAAATACCAAACTTGCAGTGTTTAGCAGAGAATAGATGCTTGACGCCTTGTCACGCTGCTGGCATTTGTAGCATAGTATAAATATACAGTGCTCCCATTGCAAAGAAATAGAAAACTACAGTGACCACATAAAAAAAGTAAATAAATAAGCTTTGGTGGAGAGATGACGCTACCAGGCTGAATGCTGTAGCAGATTTAGTTATTCTGGAGATAATGTGCAGATTATTTTGGTTGATGAGTGGGTAGAATTTAAGTTGAGCAAGGTTTTCTTTGGTTGATTTCAGCCCCAGTATGCATATGTGAATAAAACAAAGCTTTACCTTCACAAAGGATCAGCAGTTAAGTCTGATTTATAGTTTGGCCCCTTGAAACTGTAATTTCTTAAAGTTATGTTACAGCTTGTGATGCAACAGTAACTTCATGTTTACAGGACGGCCTTACTAAGGTTTTCTAGCTAATTATTATTATACATAGCTAAGACACTCAAGTTTCAATGGTGCAACCACAAGTTGAAACTATCTCATAGTTACTAAGACCTTGGAAATTATCTACACACAAAATTAATAATGGATTCACAAATACCTGATGCAATCCAATCTTGACCTGCAGATATTCAAGGTCAAACTTTTCTAAAAAGGTACCTGCTTATTATTATTTAAAACTGATAATAATAACTGAATCAATAAGCACATTCATGTGTAACTGCAGTCACTTGCTGGCCCACTGCTACACTTGGGCCAACATTTTAAGACGCTGCATTCTGGGTGTCGTTATGGAGTCACATTTTATGACCTTGTGATTAGTGTTTTTATGGCGGTAGGGAGGTCTGCAGATGGTCTATGTAAACTTGTCACACTGAGGGGCTCTTGTCGGGCGGTGAAGGAGAGAAGGAGAGCTCTGTTAAACCCACAGGAGGATAAACAGAGACGGAGTGCCCTCTTCTGGATGCTTTTACATTTTACACTGGGGATGATTATACACCATAGCGGCCAATGATCATGTTCGGGAGGGATTTTAATGGGTGTGATTCCTGAGGGTGTTAAAAATAGAAACATGTCCGTTTAAAGATGTAGAAAAAACATACATTTATGAATGTATTGTTTAAAAAGACTATTTTTTTCCCCAGTTCATAAGATACGATGAAAAAGATAAGCCTTTATTTATCCTCTGAGGGGAAATCTGGTTGGTGCAGCAGTAAATTAAGAGAGTAAAATAAGAGGTTGTATGATAAGAGGTTTACAAAATAGAACAGAGATAAAAACAGAAACTATATGACACAATTAAATAAATTATTAAAAGGCAAAAAGTGACAATGGTGTGATATGATCAATAGCAGCAGAGTCAGTATGTCGTTGGTGGATATATAACATGATAAATAATGTATAATATGTTAAGTAATGACCCTTGGTGTTCATTAATATGAAAATCTAATAGAAATAATATTTAGTACTACATACAATGCAATAAAACAGTGTAACATATTGACATAATAGCACAGTGTAATATGGGAATCAGTTAGTTACATGAATATAAGTATACACTGTCAGATAATAGTCAAATGCCCATGGTGACATGTTAGAAAATGCTTGTTATGTTTGACCAACAGTTCAAAATGCAAACATTTCCGGTTAATTATCACAGAGGGTGAAGAAAACCAGAAAATATGTTTAATTAAACAAGCTGAAAGCTGTGAATTTTTGGTATTTGCTCTTCAAAAATGACTGGTTGACTATGAAAATGTTTTTTTCTTTGTCTCGGCTCTGGATTTCTTCAACAAAAAGTGTTAATTTAGTAAAAATCTTGAGTGAACTAACCCTTTAAGGTTAGCAGTGATTACATAAATTACTCAAACTCTGATTACATCAGGTGCATCCTCTTCTTAAAATGTCCAGAGTTAAAATTTAAAAAAACAAACAGGACTTCTCTAAGTCAGTGCTCCCAGATCTGATGACTCCTTTTAAACAGGCTGGTAAGACAAAGGTCCTGCTGTCTTGGAGACACTGATGACCGTTACATCCTGTTAAGCATTTTACACATTGTGTGTTAAGCGTTTCACACATTCTTCAACTTCCAGGCTCTAGTTTCACACGTTCGGTCTCCTGTTGCACACATGTGCCGCAGCATTGTGATGGTGAAGAGGAACAACGGAGGAGCTTTTGAAGGTGGAAGTTATAATGAGCAGCACTGTATTTTCTATTGTCAACTGCCATTTAAAATATATTATCACACAATTAATGGACTTTCGAACAAAATGAAATGCAGCTCTCCATTTCATCAATTGAAATTTGCCTCGTGATGCATTATTATTCACTCACCCTCTCTTTTCGCCTTTGTCTCCTCTCAATTGTGTTGATTTTGTGACACAGCCAAGCTCTTTCCACAAACCTGCTGCGTCACTTAAACTGTGATTCAAAAAATATTTCACAGACAGACAGACAGCATTGATTCACATGTGACTAAGTGTCTTGTTTTCAGGCATCTGTTCTCACAGGAGAAAAAAAAACGCAGTCTTAAATTGAGCGGAATATGACCTCTGCAGATGGGTTTGAGTGGCAACACATACAGCAGGAAAAAAGTCACGTCAAATAGGTACTTTAAGAATTTAAATGACCTTATTTTTTAAAATATATTTTATAGCTTTGAAGCATGTTAAGTATTGAATCAAGATTAAAAAAAAAATAAAAAAATCAAGAGCATAAGAACGTTTCTTATTCTAAAAGTCAATTTTAGGTTAACACAACTGTCCCTGGAAAACTCACTCACTTTTCAGGAGCTCACAAAAACAGCTTCCATTTTCAGATAATCCAACATGTTTTTGACATGTTTCATTTTGGTTGAGAAAAAGGACAGCTTTCTTAACCCATAGAGGCACCACTTTATATCTGAAAAATTCAAATTCACTTCATCTGGAGATACAAAGTTTTCACTGGACAGTAAAATTACTGTACTCAGGTTAAGTGTGTCGATGACTATTACTGTTTGCTGCTATCATAAACATACTTTATTACATTTATTCCTATTCGGGTCTGCGACAATCAGGCTTGTTTTTATGACTGCTGCCTCATTTTAGGAACACCGTGGTTTATACGAGTTCATAAAACTGTTAAAGCAGTGATATGCTGAATCAAATTTCATTTCACAAATCATTACTCTCGGCTCCCGCTGTTTCATTTGCAGCCCGAGCAAAACATGCCGATGAAGATGTAATGAAGTTTGAGAAACAGACGGGTCATGTAAAATGGAAAATATGTAACAAGTAGCATGAAACTGCTCCATTGTGAGCTATATTGGGAGTGAAATACATTTCTGGATGGGGGTTTCTCTAAATGACGCACGCACACACGGAGGATTAATGGAACTTCAAAAGTGTTTTTCTTTGTAATGCATCATTATGAAGCAGTGAATCTGTCAACGAGGGGAATCTGTGCGCTTTGGTCACCGGGCTGGTCCTGCAATTATTACAGAAGTCCTTTTACTGTGGGTGGAGGGACATATGGAGAAGAGATTGACCGTATACAACTCAGGCAACAGGTGTTTCACTGCCATTTATTGACTTCATTTCCCTTCACTTTTGAGGTGTAGACATTTTTTGCCTAATTTTGATAAAGATTTTGGTTTCCAAGTCGAAAATAAAATTTTGATAGATTTGTGTTTTATACCACACCATAAGTGCTGGCCTCAAGATTTCAATTCCACAATACCAAAGACTTTAAAGGAACAATTCTACATTTTGTGAAATATGCTTATTCCAGTAACTTCCTGAAGTCTGCAACTTCAAATTTTACACTTAACAACACAATATAACATGTTATTAGTGAGCTTTTAAGCTGTTTTACATCAAACATGGATCTTCCTCTGAAAACGTTGCAAGGAAGTTTATTAAAAACTGAAAAATTATTAGGACGGCCCTTGATTTTAGTTGATTCCTGCCTGTGAAAATGTATGTTTGACCAATCAAATCCTTTATTTCAACTGGCATCATACCTCCTGGTCATAGCTAGCATGCTGTCAAAATGGAGAATGTCTTATCACTGGTTTCTGCTTCAGCTGGGATACGACAAAGATGCAATGTGTATTTGTTTTCAGTATACATTCATTCAAAATTTAACACAGATACGGAGGTAATTTAAACCTGGAAATTTTGCCTGCGGATTCTCCATATTTCCGCACCGCTCTTTTGTATTGCAGTGGTGATAAACAGCTTTTAGAGGTGCTTGTTGGGGGATTAGTACCTCCAAAGAGAGTAAGGCCAACCAGCCTGGTCTCACAAAACGCTACAGGGACATTGGCTCTCGGTGTGAGATACAGATGCACAATGTCCCTGTTTGTATGACACACTCCAGGCTTTTTGCCAATTACAATTTATTATTTATGATTAGACATTCAAAGAAGCGAATGTAGTATAAAGGGCAAGAAGGTCCACTGGATGGGTCTGCATATTACCTCATCTCCCAGGGAAGAGGATGTGTCCAAAAAGCACAAGACTTTCACCCAGGAGACTGGTGTTTGTGTCCCATGTAAAACTCAGAGTCAACCTAATTTTGTCAAATTAAACATTAGTCGACTGACATCAACCACAATTCTTTCCTATATAGACTTTTTTTTCCCAATAGTGTTTTTGTTGAAGAAAAAAAGTGTCAAGTCAGTTTAAGAAATTAAAGTTAAGTTTGTTTAATCAGACTTTCAGACTGTGTTAGCACGTACTTAAAATTACCAGCCTGTCAACTAATATTTTTGTTCAGACAACTTGAAAGTCGGAAAGCAGACAAACATTAAAAAATTAAGTGAGGGACACCTTTTTAAAGCAATTGGCAACCTTCGAGGCTGAAAAATGAAGCGCGTATGGACGTGCTAAAACTGCAGTTCTTTGAATGGCGAGGCTGGCTCCAAAAGGCGCTCAATCCCCATAGACTTCCATTCCATGTTAAAAGACTTAACTTTACAGCAGAAATAAACATGCTTACAGCCTGGTACCACAAAAAACGGTTTTGGTCACTAATAGTAATTTATTCCCTTCGTGACAACTGTACGGGGGTGAATTTTTATTTAACGTACCTGTTTACATTTCATTAAAGTGTAAAGTTACACATAATTAAGGTCTAGGGCCGTCTGCTTTGAGTGACAATCCGTCTGCTGATAGTGTCCTCGGCTTCTCGGTCAGATCTGGCTCCAAAGAACCAATATAGTAGTGTGGAACCTGAGGCTTCAAAGCAGGAGACCACATACAAATGGGTGATGTTATGATGGCTATGTCCGTTTTTTTGTTTTGTTTGTTTTTTTACAGTCAGTGGTTTAGTTAGATTGTCTAGAGTTGTCAGACCTGATTTCCAGTCATATTTGTCATAGATAAAGCAGTTAAAGATTTGATTCTTCCGTACACAACACTATTTAATCACAGTTTTTGCTGTGCTGCTGACAGCTACAATAAAACATGAATTAATTAAACAATCGTGGTTGAAGTAAGTTTCTCTATGCTTTGTTAAGCTAACTGGCTATTACTTCATATTTATCATAGAGACATGAGAGTGGTATTGACTTTGATGACAAAAGCATCTTTCCAAAAATGTCAAACTTGTTGAAGGTTTAATTATAGTAGTTTACATGTTGAGGTTGAAGCAGCTTCTTTTGATTACTGCACAGATCCAGGTTTTTGCACAGCCACAGTGCACGCTCAAACGTCTCTGTATTTAGACAGGGTCAGATTATTCAGAAGTTTGTCCATGTGCTTCTGTTTTCTGTTCATTTATTAAGCCACTGTGGGATTTTCCTGAACTCACTAGCACTCCACCTCTGCCCATTTTGGCCACATCTGAGCTCGGCTCCCTCTGTTACCCACTAAGTGCTTAAAAGAAACCTGCTCTGCTTGTCCAGCAGCTTTCAGACTGCCAATCACAGCAGCAGCTCTCAATGTGTCCAAACTAATTAATGACGGGATTAATCTCTCATAAAAGCACCATTAAAGGCTTTGTTTCAAATGTCGCTGTCATGCCACACTCGGCATATTTCCCCCTAGATTTTTTTTTTTTTTTTTACGACCACTCTCTGTGGTAACCATCCTGTAAGAAAGACATCTTTAATTTGTTTGGATTCAGCTGAAAGGGAGGGATATTACATCTATATTTAACTCCGCGGTGCCTCCACTTGGACAAGCCACCGGAGGCTAGCTTATTTTTTCAGGTGCTTGTACTTTGGAGAACGGTGAGCCACAACCTTGGAGATTTCCACTCCGCAGAGCCGCTGCTCACTCCAGAGCACAGACTTCTGGGAAGGCAGTGTATATGTGTGTCGGCAGGGTTTTGGCGATGGATGGCAGATAATGATGTAACAATTAATCATGGCATGGTCCGTTAATGCTACAGGGCAGGAGAGTGCAGGACATGGACGATGGCAGTGTTCATATAAACAGGGACACACACAGACTCCTAATTTACAGTGGCCCTTTAACACCTGTGAGGTCATCCAGTGGGGAGTTAATCAAGCTGCGGATCTACTTCCTGTTCATGCAGGCAGCCTGTCATTCACTCTTACTTTCATTTATTCATTAATACTGATGTCTTACATTATTTTTGCTTCTACTCTGACAGGATGGGCGCCTCATAATTGGCCAATTAGCTGCGGCATCAATTAAAAACTGGGATCTTACTGCATGGTACAAGACGGTTTCAAAACAAAACAAAAATGTATTCCTATATTATACACCTGTGACATCTGGTGGCATTTTGCGTAACTGTATGCTTCTGTTTACATGATGGGTATCAAATGAAATGTAAAACAAAACGTATCAAATGGAGTACTTTATTAATATCTGTATCACTTTAAGCATAATGGTATTGGCACTGGTATTGTAATTTTTTAAATGATACCAAGCCCTTAAAATGACGCAATATGAACAAGCACAAACAACATAAACTCTACATTATATACATATTTAGCTCAGAAGATAAACAAGTAAGCAAGACTAGAAGTGAAACAGTAGCTCCTATAAGAAGCACCCCACAATACAAACAACTTTGTTATTCATAAAGCTACGAGTAGGTTGTAATATTTGTAATGTAATGTGTTATCGTGTGTGTCATCAGGCTACAGGAAAGGCAAAAATATGAGCATTTTTTGACCCGTTTTGGTTTTGATAAAAAAGACTGAGGTGTGATTATGTTTAGGAAAGTAATACTACTTGGTTAAATGTTGTGTAAACTTGCTCTCAAACCAAGCAGCAACTTCCAGGGCTGAAAAAAGAGCCAATTTGGAGGTGCCTAAAACTGCAGTTCTTTGAGTGGCCACTTGAGGCTGGTTCCAAAGTGAGAGACCTCAATATTAAAATGCCCATCTTTACAGCAGAAATAAACACCTCATATCATTGGTCAGATCCACCCCTCAAAGCTCCAATCTTTCGTCCAAATATGGTCACCTCTGGCTCCAAAAATCCAAGATGGCGACAACCAAAATGCCGAATTCGAGGCTTCAAAATGGGAGTCCACAAATCAATGGGTGATGTCACAGAGGCTACTTTCATTATTTTCATACAGTCTAAGATGGGACTTGTACTCTGGTGTTGGTGTTGTAATGAAATACTACCTGTATCATAAGTGCTATATTGGAGGCAACTGGACTTGCTTGAGTTTCTTGAAGACGTTTTGCCCTCTCATCAAAGAGGCTTCTTCAGTTCTGAGATTCCTCTTCAAGAAAATCAAACAAGTCCAGTTGCCTCCAATATAGCACTTATGATTACCATGACCTGGATGACTGAGAATCTTCACCAACTTCATACCCTTATCTAACCTAAGCGTGTTACATGCTGTCGTATGATACACTGTTACTGTATTAGAAATATATTGATTACGGCCACTTTAAAGGATCAAAGAAGTGGGTTGTGATCAGATGTTAGTAGGTTCAAATCCTTTCGAATATAATATTAGTTGGGGCAACTTTTGCACAAAGTGCAAGTGAAGCTGCTCAGCAAAAATACTTACCATTACTAGAATAATCACCAAATCAATTAATAACAGATAAGAAGTCACAGCCATACTTCAATCCCACTCCCACTTTTAGATTCTTCATTTCTGTTCTTCTGGTATAAAAATAAACAAAAATCCCTTCCAAACAAACAGTGGTGCCACTGGACTCTCCACTGCTTCACTTTGGTAAACATCTGAACATTCATAAAAGGCACATGACAAGAGAAAAGCCAGACTAGCTTTTATGCTACTTTTTTGGCTTTACCTTCCTTGACATCATGCTGCTAGAGCGAGAGACAGAAATAAACAGAACAGGATGTGATAAGGACAGAAAGAGAGACAGAGATGTGAGTGGAGCAGACAGACAGACAGAAATAAGGGTGAAACAGTGATTGAGGCAGAGAAAGAGAGAGCGAAAGCCGCGGTGTGGCAGCATGTTTGTACAGCTGAACACAAGCTGAAGAAGCCCAGGCCCCTCTCTCACACTCCATTAGGCCCTAAGCTCCACGGAGTGCTGCACTCAACACATAAACAGCCTCCTGGAAAAGCTTCGGGATGTATGGGAGAGGCAGGGGGGACGCCAGGCAGGCCGGCAAGAAACAACAACTGCCTTTTCACATCAGCACAATGACTGCAAATTACAGAGAGAGAGACAAGAGATGGAGACAGAGAGGCCTGGCAAAAGACCAGAGGCTTCATTTGTCAAAGTTTCATATGCTTCAATTTCACAGTAAGAGCACGAACAAAACCGCAGGCAAAGATGAGGTGAAGAACTTTAAGAAAGATTCATTTTCTTAAATAGGTGTTCCTTTAATTTTTAAATTATAATCAATTCATCTAAATATTGACCTTAACTAAAGATTTTTTTTCATTTATTTCCTACAGGTAAAATTTGATCCAACAAAAACTGAAATCCATAATCTTATTAAACAGTATTCCTGTGGCCCTGCTTGGTTGCTCTGTGGTGGATAAAGAGTTAGAAGCATTTGATAATATTTCAACGTTTCAGCTATAAAAAGGTAGTAAACAGGCGCCAAACCGTAAGCAGCAGGCATCCAAGAGACAAATTTAGCGAGGTGAAACGCCAAACAAGTGTATCAGGGGTTGGCTTTTACCTTCACTTTTACTGGTGAGTGTTTTTAAAGTTCTTAACGGACTGAAGCCAGAGAGCCTAGCATGGGGCCAGGCTGCTCACTTCCCTACTTTCCCAGCTTGCACTTTAGTATTTTTACTTATTCATTTATTCCAAAAAAATGTAAAAAAAATAAATAAAAAATTTGTTGGGCTCGGGATGTTACATACAACAAAAGGTTTTTTTAAAAACAGTAAACGGACACCTGCATAGACCTGTAAATCCCAACAGACTACAATTTAAACCGAACAACGCAGACCATTTTGCTGGTTAAATCAATAAGTCTTAATACTTAAAGATAAAATAACTCATTGCATGACCTCTTAGTGGAGGTAAAATAAGTTGCCAACACAACATTTTACTACCTTTAAAGCTTTGATTTTGGTCTCTACCAACTCCTAAGGGAAATATCTGGCTCTTTAGCTGCTAAATGCTCCACTATGTACACCAGCTAGTCTCTGACAGTTTGTACTGAGCAGGCGGTGTACTGTCAGGTTTAGAGCTTTGTCACTGCAAACTGCAGCCTGCGAGACAAGAGGGGTGAGAGTGAACAAAACGATAAAGTTGCAGTCGGACTGTTAAATAATGAGCTGAAACTCTGTGATGCTCCGTAGAGTCGAGGGTAGCTGCAGATTCAGATAATAACGCTCTGTAGGTGCATCACTACAAAGACCATTTTTACATTGTCAGGCTGGTTTTAAAACAGCTGCTGTAACTGTGACATCTAAATTTGATAGTGCATGTTCAACAGAAATGAAACAAGAGAGATGGAGAGTGACACGCAACGCAAGTCCCCAACTCAACATGAACCGGGGACGTTGTGGTTCATGTTTGGCTCCTTAACCTCAGACCACCAGGACGCCCCTCAGTACTTAACTTTTAACTGTTTGTGTTGAGCAAAAACCATTTAAACATGACAGGAAATCCATCACGTGTTATCACACACAAACATAGCACACAGGTACTACATGAATACATGCAGATACACTATATGCACTCAAGGAAGCACACACTTCACCTCAGCTGAAACATGCAGTGTGTATATAAACACTACAGTGCACTTTCTGTTCAAACACGCACACTGTACACTCACAAACATGCATCCTGTTGGGCACACGCACGCACACACACGCACACGCACGCGCGCACACACACACACACACACACCACAGGGCTCCTGTCAAAGTGACAGGCCATATACACAAAGTGAGCTGATGTAAACAAGCATCATGTTGCACAAGACTGGGACGGTCAGGTTCACGGAGCTCTGTAAAATCTGAGTCCAACCTGGCCACACATTTTAGCTTTTCAACATTACATCCAAGTCTCACTCGAGACGAGAAGAGAAGTTAAACACCAGATTAAAATCACTGACAATGCTGGCATTCTAAATGTAGGGAGTATTAGCAGTAGTCCAGTGAAGGATCTTTTGCTGAACAGGAAATGTCAGAGATGTACAGTACTTATTACCTTGCAAATATGCATTTTCTCTTCCTGTATTACTGCCATGAGTGCAGAATACAAGTTGTTCTTTGAGTCTAAAGAATGATGATGTTTAGTACTTGTTTAAAAAATAGTTGAAAACAATCTCTGGTATCCTACTGGACTTTTATTACCTTGATATTAAATCAATTCCTAACAAATGAGGGGGGAAAATGTTTGTAATCTCTGGCATCGGAAATATGAGCGGGCTGGCTAAGAGCACAAGCTCAAACTGTCCTGTTGGAAAATCAAGCTTTTAAGCAAACAATGAACAAAACTCCTTAAAAACTTCCTCCCTCCTTAAAGAGGGACACCGCCTAAATTAAGAATTTCAATATGTTATTTCCTCCACCTGTAGCAGAGATCAATCAATATTTGTGAACATGAGCTACTGTCTCTCAAAGCCAGAAACCAGAGAAGAGTCTCAAACTTGTGATGTCATGATGACTTTCATCGTTTTAGCACTCCGGTTGCTGTCAATTTTACTTTAACAAACAGTCATAGTGTTCTAGATTTTTAAAAAATCAGAGGTTCACCAGGAAATTAAAGGGATTAAAACAATCTGTTACACACTACATATGTACATCATTCTTTCATATATTCGTCTCTCCGGGCATCTAAAAATCCTCCAAATGAAACAACCTGAGAAGAAAAATATCCCTGCTCACAGATCATGTCCACACACAGACCATAACCTGCGACAAGGGATCACAAGTGAACACTGCTTCACATACAGGCCAAAAAAGGCTGGGAGCCTCTGCTGTAGATGAAGAATTAGCTAAGATATGTTTTATGTCTTTGCAAGCTGATATTCATAAATGCAGGCTGCTTTGAAAGTAAAAGAAATGCATTCAAATTTTTGGGAAAATGCTCAGTGATAATATAAAGTTTATATGTTTTCTAGTAAATGAGCTAAAACCTTTTACTGAAAGTGTAATACTTCATGATCAGGTGCATTAAATCCCAGCCCCCTCTTCTCGACCTACATGAGCCACGTTACAGCTCAACCGACCACCCCGCACCTCCACCCAGATGAGCACCCCTGCCTCTGGGTCAAGTGATGGGAGGCAACAGATAAGTTTGGGCCGGTGCAGGGAAAGACTAAACACTCGCAGAGGGGAATGTCATTGTTTTGGATATCTTCAGGAGGGTTTTTATGTACTCAGCTGCTCTCTGGCTGCAGCGCAGCATCAGCGCTGGATCCCAGTTCCACGCCGTTTACTGCTTTTCTGCATGATCAGGTCTACGCCACACACGCGGAAATATAACAACCGAGAGCAGATTTTTATTTTTTCTAGAGCTTTATGTCAATCAGTCTTACTCTAATGCACAAAGTCTCTTATGACCTTTTTTCCTGGTGTGCTCCTTTATTATTTCATCCTGTTAGAATACTCTTTCCTCATGTTCTGAGCAGTTGTGAAGTGAAATAATTCCACTACTTTATTTCTATTTTCAGAAAAGACAGAGACATCCAAAGTGCAACAGAAAAAAAGTCAATCCTTCATACACAATGGAAATATGACCTTAAAACAAACCAACATATACTAGACAGAAAAATGAAGATAAGAGATAATCAGTGTACAGAAAACATTTCAACATTAGATTATCAGCTCAGTCATTTCTAACCATGTAAGTGTTGTTGCTCTCGGTCTGTCGGTCAGTCCACACTGCAATATTTTAACAACTGTTTGACAGACTGCCATTAAAATCTGTCCAAATATTTTTTGCCTTCGGGATGATTCCAAATTACTTTAGTGATCCTCCTGACTTTTCTTTGAGCACCACCATGAGATTTACATTTATAGCTTTGCGTGAAATGTCTTAACAAATATTTTATGGATTTAAAAGACATTCAGTGCACAGGTTCATGTCGCCTCTACGATGAACTGTAACAACTTGAGTGATTCCTTTACTTTTATCCATTTTGTTCAATACTGCAATACCTGTGTAACTAATGGCAGTCCCATCAGTCTCAGCTGTACTTGTATCCTGAATTTAGTGCTGACAGGCTAAACAGAGGTAATGAAGATGGTAGAAGTAATATCTGCTTAACACCTTTTTAGCTACAGACACTTAGTCTTGCCTCAAACATTTCTGTTTTTCTTTTGTTGTCTTCTATGATATAAAGTGAAGATCATTGGGTTCAGACCGAAACAATCAATCTAAACATGTCAACATGGGCTTTAATGTAAAATTGCAATTTGCATCTTTTTCCTATATTCTAACACTGTTTGGACCAAAAAAAGTGATTAATTAAGAAAAAACAAACAGATTGATTGATAATGCAGATTACTTTTTACACTAGTAGTACTGGGGCTCCCTACTGAAAATTTTAGAGCACCAGCACAAAATTTAGGAGCACCACTTAAATCAATATGCACTGCAACATATTAATATTTTTTCCATCTTAACTGTTTTACTGCTGAATATTTTGGTTCTAAAAAGACAATTTAAAGAAATAAAAATGTTTCTTTTTTATTTCAATGGGAGTCATGATTAGATTTGAAGTTTGAGTTAACAACAGTTACATGGATACTTTACCGCAGTGTGGGGAGTGTGTGCAGATGAAAGGTGTTACGGTGCCCCCTGTGCCGCCAGCTCCTGGAGCTTCCCGACCACATGGCAGCCAAAATCCACCGGATGGCGTGAAAAGTGATAATGTGAAATGATGCATTTCGTGTCTAGTAGGTTTTTGCTCATGGCATGTGTGGGGAGTTCCCAGTGCTGACTGTTTATCTGCATATACTCGCCACACAGCGGGGACACAGACCCGGTTGAAAATCAGCACATTTTCCCTTTAAGTTAAAATGGACAGCGCTCTGCAGCTCTGAGTCCCCAGAGTATGCTCTGCCTCTCCACGAGTGTGGTGCTCTGTATAACTGAATGATAACAACACACTAATGACAGCACTCCTAATTTTCAGATGGTCCATTTTTTTGCTAGAGTATGCTCTACCTGTCTAAGAGGGTGGTGCTCTGAATAACAGAGTGGTAACTACAAGTAGCAACAACACGAATTTTCAAACAGTCCAGTTTCTGCCAGAATGTGCTCTAGTGCTCAGAGTGACTATTTACAAATTCACCTATAGTGACATTGCTTGGGAAACAAAACACACACAACGCAATCGCTCCCTGATCCCACTGGAGCGGCAGTAGCTCCGTCAATAGGGACATGGGTTGGGAAGTCCCTGCCCACACCAAATATTGAGTGTGGATTAGAAGCTGGAGAGGTGCCAAGTTGCCTTATGGGCACTGTCAAGGTGCCCCTGAGCAAGGCACCAAACCCCCAACTGCTGGGGTGCCTGTCCATAGGCAACCCCCTCACTCTATCATCCCTCCATCTAATGCATGTACAGGTCCTTATTTTGCATTTGTGTATATATGACAACAGAAGAAATTGAATTTCCACTCTGGTAAAGTATATCCTCTTCTTCACTATCTCGGAAAAAATGGTCGCAAAGCGTGACCTAATGGTCTCAGTTTGGAGCTCTGTAATGGAACAGTCAAAATGGACCAAAGATATAACCCCATTAGCGGTGGTAAAGAACAGAAAATAGTGAATTCTAGTGTTATAAACTAAGAGCAACTTCCCCCTCATATGACCACAGGATATCAAGATACCATCTTTTTCTGACAAAGTAGTGCAGGAGTAATCACCAAGAGCAGGGTGACAATGGTCAGTTGTTAAAAATCATAAACAGACCAAGTGCTTCTTTCACCACACTGGGTATCATATTTTAAAGCATTCCATTAGGAGCTGGCACCCTCTCAATCATGACACACACTTCACATCTGCTAAAAAGTACATATCTATCACTGGATGGAGGCGGTCTGGATACGGGACCCGTATTAACACACCCCAAAAAATTGGCTAATTTGTTAGGGGTGTACGTGCAGGCGGAGGCAGTTGTATTCTGCAGTGTGAGTCAAACAATGCCTCCTTCAGACTGTTCTCATACTGTAGCTGGTTTGATAAATGCTGACCCTTTGGCAGAGCAAATACGTTTATGTTCTAAATGTGTGCTTAGCATGCAAGGTATGTGTACAGGAGCTCCACCACTTGCAGAATAAAGACACCTGAGACACACCTGCACATGTTTCAGACAATAAATCTATGAAATCCAATACAAAGTGTTGAGACATCAGGTGTCTCGATTGAAGCTTTATGATGAAGATGTTAGTGACCCAGCAACTGACCCCACAACCCCCTCCTCTCCTCCTCCCCAGGACGCCTCCACAACTCAAGTCCGGCACTTCCAGCACCAGAGCCAGACATGTGATGTGCCGCAGCTCTGTGACGAGGAGAGCGCAACTCGAGCGTGACGGCCAAAGAGATGACTGTTTTCCAGCGGCGTTGGTGGAGTTTTTTAGACGATGCAGCGAGGACCACACAGAAGAAATGGCTCCTCTCCACCGCCTGACTGATGATTAAGCGAGACGTAGTGTATTTTCCTATGGCTCCATAAAAGACACAAGCTGGGAGAGCCGTAAAAGACGGTGCAGAAAGACAATCGGCTGGAAATAAATAAAGCAGAGTGGGAAGAGAGGGGTGAACACTTTGCTTCTCACCAATAAAATCCCCAAAACTGGCCACTGTCTGCATTTTTTGTCTGCATGCTTATTTGTTCAGATGTCTAAGCTTGTTCGTCATCCTTTGTAAACTGGAACTGTTTCATTTTAAGTAACTAGAAAGTGACCCACAAACCACTGATTTATCCCTCCAGCCCCTGGGACTGAGATGAATGCTTAAAAAAGGTAAAATAGGAAGAAGTAAAGGATTATGTTTGAGGGATTATGAACTTTCCTTTACATATTCCAGCGATGATAAAGTGTTGTGAGATATAATGCGCCCCTATGAGCCAGCTCCTTCCAGTTCTTCTTCAGATTAATGGGCCGTGTTGGGAAAAGTGTGCAGCGAGGCATGGAGCATAAATAAGGTCTTTAAGTAGGCAGCTATGGCGGCTGTGGGCTCAGCGGACGGCTCTGTCTACACACAGACAAAGACCGAGCTGTGATTTACTGGTCCTGCATTACAGCTCGGCTCATACAGATAAAAGGGAGAAGCGAAGAATGTGGTCCGTGACTGCATGTGATCTTACAAAGTTACATAAACCCCCGAGCGGTGTCAACGGAAAAGTTTCACCTCAAAGTCACTTGAGCACTCGCAGAAGTTTTGATGCTTGTCCAGTGAGTGTTTTCTTTGCACTTTTCTGAAGCTCACAACTAGAAACAAGGTCGTGAATCCTGTAAAGTGGCTGCTTTGTTGGTTGGATGATGTAGACTGTCTGGGTCAGAGTTTGGCTTCAGATGTAACCCAATCTAAACCCGTATTTTTACTTTCAATTTCAGTGCAGCTGTGCAGCTTAGCCCAGCTGTAATGTCAAAAACAGAAGCACAACTTTCCCCTATACTACAGCCATTAAGTCCCCTGCAACATCAACTCATGATCTTACATTACCAATCACTAAGGTCCAAGCAATGTCTTTATATTACTCGACTTTATTATTTCTGGTTAATGGAATATATGGTTCTTTTGGGACTTTAAAAAGGGGGAATATATAGGTCTTTAAAAAAGAACAGTTGGCCTTAAAAATAAAACATTTCCACATTAAAATGTCTAAAAATGACAAGACAAATGTTATATATTTTGTTGAGGTTTGTGCTTACATAATTTCCAATGTCCTCAATAATGTTCAAATTCAGAGACATCTGTATTTTCTTTTCTTTTTTTAAGATATTCAAAAAGAGAGGGCATGTGTCAGAGGGCCATGGGTTGGAACTGAACCCCTGGCTGCTGTGGCTAGGACACGACCTTCTTGCATGGGGCACCTGCTCCACCAGGTGAGCTAGTGGGCCCCCCAGAAATCTGTTATTCTGATCGAGAACACAGACCCTGTCATTTGGTCGCCATTGCCTGTCAGTGCCATCATTTGTGCATATGTCAGGGTTGCCTGTCAGAAGCTGTCATAAATTGACTTTTTATCCAGTTTTAACCAGACAAAGGATTTTAGTCATTGGATATCTGGATCTTAAGTTATCAGAGAAACAAGCTGAGCAAACATTCAGCTGCCTGGCAAAAAAAAAGCATTGGAGAAACACTGATTTTCTTCTTTTCTTTATTCTGTTTTTTTACCTGTTTAAAATCACCAGGTGTGTTTGTTTTGGAGAGGAGGAGCTCTCTGAGACAAATTCCACCCACAGTAAAAACCTCCTGAACAGTGATCACTAAAGAATCCCTAACCAGGAGAAACTGACTGCAATGACAGCATTGCCCTGTTTTATAATATATTTTTATATAGAGACCCCTAAATTACACACTGTATGTTTTAAAGAGCTTAATTTGTAAATTAAAATGTGAAACAGAAGTTTTTGGTTTGTCTCCTCTTCTTTCTCTTCAGACGTTTATGCAAAAATTCTGTTACCTCCTAGAAATAATACTAATTGACAATGGCATATTTGTTTTAACAGATGTGTAATACAACATGTCAACACTGAACGTATCAGTCAAATGTTTAAGTAGTTTTCTGACTTGTTGTGTTAGGGATTTTTTTGTCTTCCTCCTTCATTGTAAGGTTTTTGACAGTAATACTTTGTGGTTGCTTTTTAATTCACCCTGAGTGTTAACACATCTGGGGAAAACTGCATTCTCCTACTCTGCACCTTAGACATGGAACAATCTCCAAAGAGATCTAAAATGAGAAACACTTATATCCATAAATGAATTTAAGGGCATCATAAAGAATGTGGTGACAGAGACATGGGCTTGTTTTTCTTGAGAGGCCACTATGTTTGAATAGTTGTTGTTTTATTGTGGATTTTTGTATTATATGTTGTAGTTGTTGCATTTTAAATGTGCTTTGATTGGCTGCTACCTTGGCCATGGATTGTACTAAATTAAATTTGGGACTATTCATTCATATTTTGCACTGCACTGTAACTCCTGTTTTTATTTTGTTTTCTCCTTTTTATTCAACTTGAGCTAATTCTTATCTTATATCTTGTTCTACCCCTTTAAATCCTAATTTCTGGATCTTTTTAGATCACCTTGTGTTTCATTAATTTCTTGTATTATTGCCTTTTAATGTCACATGTAAAACATTTCAAATTGCCTCTTGTTGAAAGGTGCTGCACAAATTAATTTGCCATGCTTCGCTGTAATTATGGATGTTAAATGAGAATCTAAATAAACATTAATAGTGATGTGGGTGTAACATCTCATTTTGCTAAGTGTCACATCATGATGTGAAAGTTAATTGAAAGGCATTTTCATGCAACAGAGAGGTTTGTGTGAGATAGAGATCACTGCCTGATAATCAAAAAGGGGGAACTTGTTGAGTTACAAAAACTTGATTAAATATATAAAGGTTTGTCAGATGTACATGATTATACACGGCTTGACTTCTCCTCCACTGAGTTTGTCAACATAAGTTACAACCTGCATATGAGTCCACATGAGGTGCGACAAGAGAAGATTACGTGACTTTTTATTCTGCAGCTGTAGAATAAAAGTCTGTTTCATAGACTGTTAGAGAACTGGACACACACAGTTTATAGAGCTCATTTAAAGAAACGGTTCATTAGCACTCAGCACTAAAAATCAATTGCTCCTAACTGTCTTCAGTCTGCCTCTGTTGTCTGCTTCTTGCAACATTAATAATAATTAAGTATCCCCTCATTTCATTGCTTTGTATGTCTGCATGTTATAAATAAGACTTGGCAATGCAGTCTAACGATGTCCAGTATGATTAATTTCGTCATTAATATAATATTTTCTCTTTTCATTATTGCTCTGCATGCTTACAAATGATCTCAATATTTTTGTTAATAATACAAATAATTTTCATAATCATCGTGTTTTTAGAGTGACTTTGCAACATCTGTGCACGGACTACAGATGAAAAACAGCCTCTTCATTGACTCTGATGCAAAAAGATTAACAACAAAGAATGACAGAAAGTTTTAGTTTTCTATGAAACACCTCTAGCCTTTTCTATACAGTTTGTTGGCCAACTGAATGTGACTTTAACTGCCATCTAGAAGATGACACAGTTACAGCCTATGATGCAATCTTCAATAAACAGCACTTTCCCGTTAACCTTTAAAATATATTGGCTTTTTATCCGGCATAAATAATTTTGTCTGTTAAAGTGCTTTAATCAGTTGACAACTTATTTAAGAAGTTTGGTCAAACTCAAAAGCATTTTTGACATTTTTGAGTTGGATGAAATTAAAATAAATGAGTTGGAATATCTTAAATAAATATTGTCACAACTTTTGGATAAAGTTTAACTAAAGTTGGTTCAACTTAATTAAATTTGTCGAGGTCAAAGCAACTCATGGTGGTCGTCCTAATATAATTGAGTTTGTGGGATTATAGAAGACTCATTGGATTGACTCAGTAATGTCAGAGTCGGAGCTACTTAAAAAGATGCATTCAAATTGTTACCTTAATTTAATAAATAGTGTGCAACCTGCATTAGTTTGCCGAGTTTCTAAGTATATTTCAAGCTTTGCTATGAGGTTTGGATTTTTACAACTTGACTATTACAAACATGAAAGGGGTCGACAGGTTGCGATAAAGAAGATAAAACCGAACTTAATTCTGATAGCAAGTAGTGTGTGCAGTAGTGCCGTAGAGCATTATGTTGGTCTCCTGGGAGATCTTACCCACTCACCCAAGTTACATAATGTGGGAGCAGGCGTTGGGGGCACAAGAGCGCTATCCTACCTATTACAGGTCAGTGTACCATCTAAATGATGTTGAAGCTTTGATCTTCAGGTTAAAATGTTGTATTAATTTGCTTTCATTAATGTGCACTGTCCCTGCTAATGTGGGGTCCCTGAGAGAATGTTTTGCCTTCAGCAACAACAGCTGCAGGAAAACTATGAGGGTAGAAATGGCTACGTTTATGACTCATCACAGACTGTTGTGAAAACAGCCAGTGATGATCGAACACAAACAGAAACACACGAGTGTTTGAGATTCCTCTGTGGATTCCTGGAGGAGGAGGAGGAGGAGCGCAGAACAGTTAATTTAGCATTACGAGCATTTTTAGTAACCTGAACCGGCGAGAGCAGATGTTCACGGCCTCTGCAGCTGGGTGCTGAATACTGCCGAGATGTTAAGAGGTGGAGGGGTGACTATATTGCAACATACCGCAGTGGACAGGAGTCAGTGCACTTGATCCATGAATTTAAGGGCTGAACAGTGAATACCACCCACTGAATACCACACACAGCTGTGGAGCTGCTGGGGGAAGGCTGCTGACGCACCAACATGCCTTCACCGGCAGAGTGATAACAGATGGAGATACGGGAGTCAGAGATCCTAATCCAGACGTGTTATGTGTTGGTGTTGAACTTGTGTAACCCTTCACACAGAAGACGAGGGGAGATGTTAAGTGGTTTCATCCCCTCTTCATATAGTAAATATATCACAGCACAGATACAAAGCTGGCTTGCACAGTGCAACAGTTCAGGATGTGTAAGTTCTCTCAGAGAGTTAGATCAGCAGACTGACACCACTCTCATGTCAATGAGACAATGACGATCAAACTGTAGAAGCACTCAGGATCAGGAGAGCCACCCTGATCACAGAGGACCCCTCTTAACGCCTCCACCACTGCCATTTACTGCCATCAGTTACTGCCATCAGACAGACAGTACAATGTCCCACTGGCTTAGAAAAACGTGTACAAGATTACCCTCATTTCCTCTGCAAGAGCAACCTTCAATAATCTACAACAGACAACAACAAGCAGAGGTTAGTGTGTTTTGTAAGGGGAGTCGAAGGTGAGCTGGTGCACCTGAGCTGCAGGTAGGCAACTGGGGGAGGAGCTAAATTGCATATTCATTGACCTACACTAAATGTGACAAAGGTGTACATCTAAGCCATTTTAAAGCATTAAGGCTATTTTAGAATTGTCATAACTTCTTAATCTGTAATTCTAACAAGCAAAAATAGGATTTTAGAAGTTTGCTCAATGCCCAGAGCAAAACTTAAAAGAAGGAAGTCACTGCACCTAGCCGAGAAATGAAGCTCAGCGTGAGTTCAATCAGGAAGACTTTCTCTATGCTATATCCATTCACAGTTCTCTCTATCCCACTACCACAATTTCTACCAACCAGCTGACTATGGGTGTTCCCTCTCCTTTGCCACGATCTCTTTAAGCCATTCATGTTGCTGCTGTTCTCTGCTCCTGTCAGCTGTCATTTTAGGCAGAATCGTCAAGCCCTCCTCCAACCCATTCACCTCCAGCCACCTTATCTGGAGCCCAGGACGAGAGCAGATGACATGACGATGGGGACTAATCGCCAAAGACTTTTTACATTTCTCATACTTATGTGCACATGTAAATAGATATTTTCCTTCATAACCAGTCTCTCCTGATTGAAATAGTGCTTCACAAAACCTCCTATAAAATCTGAACTTGTTTGTTTCACATTTAACATGTGGCGCAAATTAAACGAGATTTACTGGAATGTGTTAACAAATGAGTTTTAGAGGTGCTGGCTGGTGGATTTTGTTACCGTGGGACAAACCCTGGCTAGCTGTTTCCCCCTGTCTCCAGCCTTTGTGCTAAGCTAAGCTAAGCCGGTGGCTGTAGCTTCATATTCACCATACAGACATGAGCGGTATTTTCTCATCTAACTCTCAGCATAAATGCAAATAAACCAATATCTCAAACTTTAAAACTGCTTTTGTGCTGTTCTTGAAGTAAACTTTTGAATAAAGCACCAATCCTTCTCCAGAGTGATATCTTGTTTCAGGCTATATCTGCTTCTATTTAGGTAAAAACACGGCTGTAATTCTTGGCAGTGAAAATGCTGCAAATGAACCTGCTCTCCTACTCCGATTGCATTTTTGAATGATGTTGAGGAATCAGTCATCAGCACCACAGAAGAAGAGATCTGCCAACTGAAGGAGGCCTTGATTTAGTAATCAACTGAAATAACAGTGGAGGGCCAAACAGATCTGCGTGTTGATGGATCACTTTAGCGAGTGCCATGATAAATGGATACGGTGATGAATGCTGTTAAACTTCACCGTGATCGGTTGCAGATCGACTCTGCCGTTACAAATGAGCTCACTTTTTTTGAGGGACAAATATTATCTTTTCAAAGTGGAATGCTTACAGTGCAGCGGCGGAGGAGAGAGCCTCCTGCTAACAGTGTTTTCTTTACAAAAGTCTTTGTTCGCAGAGCAAGTCGAGGTGAACGCTGAAGGATTTTGTGCTGAAACAGAATATTTTTGTAGATATGGAGAGACTGAGTGTGCTGGATGTTTTGGAAGCTGATGTGCAGTTAAAAGCAGCGATGGTGAAGGCCTTGACATTTGGTAAATATATGATACAGAGGATGAAGACACTCGAGATCTGCTGACAGAAAACAGACTTAAAATATTCCCATCGCCTTTGTTTTGTGTCACCTCTCCACAGATACTAGGTATCATCTTCTTCTATGAGATAATAATTTATTAAATAAATAAATACATTGAAAAAAATGGAATTTAATAAACACAAACAAACAAAAACAAAGCAATACTGTCTCTTAATGTCAAACTTAAAGCAGTTTTAATGCTTTTAATATAAGCTGCTTTGGATTTATAAATGCAATGCAATAATGTTATTAATGACATTTACATATGTTCTACAGCTACTATCTGATAAATGAAAAAACAAAACTATCTTGAAAGTTGTGTGAAATATAAAAATATCTAAATATATATACGATTCAATATTTATTTAAAATAATGTATTTTCAGTAGATACATTGCTGAAAAAAATTATCAAAATAAGCTGCACACTTTTTTAGTAAACAAAGAAAACTTGTATATCACCATAAGTGCCAAAACACTTGATATCTAACTTTTAAATAAAACCAACAAAAATTATTTACGACCGAAGACAGTTGCCCTTTCATAAAGGATTAAGCACAATACTTAATTCAATGCACTAAAATCTAGTTTAATAACATTTGGACAGAGGTGAAAGAAGTATTCAGGCACTTTACTTAAGTAATATAATTATACCACATGGTATAAATGCATCATTATAAGTAAAAGCCCTACATTTTAAATGTTATGTAATACTTCTGTACTTTTACTTGTCAGACAAATCAAATTAAATTTAGTGTCCAAACTCAAAGCACTAATTCTGCAATATGGCCCCATTCAGGATGTTATTTTATTGTATAATAGGAACCTTAAGAAGCATTTAAACGTCGCTGCTGGTTGAGATGGAGCTTATTATAGCTACTTTATACACTTAGTATACATTTTTAATACCTCATATACTGTTTGTTTCATTCTTGAATAGCAATGCATCATATTTTATGAGCTTTTCGTATGTTAAACATTAATCTGCAGAGTAACTAAGAACTAAAACTTGTACGTAAAGGGAGAAAAAAGTAAAGTATTTTCCTCTTAAATGTCCTGGAGTACAAGTATTAATGAAATGAAGATATTCATGGTAAATTGTAAATAGCGCCTTTCTATTCTTCGACCTCTCAAAGCGCTTTTACACTACATGTCATATTCACCCAATCACACAAACATTCACACACTGGTGGCCGAGGCGACCGTACATGGTGCCACCTGCTACTAAGTGACCATTCACACGCTCTCACACAGAGATGGAACAGCCATTGGGAGCACGGTGGGGTTCGTGTCATGCCCAAGGATGCTTCGACATATGGGCTGGAGGAGCAGGTGATCAAACTGTCGATCTTCTGATTAGCGGACGACCCACTCTATGTCTTTGCCACAGCCTCTCCCAAAGCACTTGGGTTAATTAACTATTTTACACTTAGCATTGATTCAAGCAATGTTAGTCATCATCTGCTGATTCAATCTTTCACCTTTCAGCCCTTCTGTAATTAAGGATTAATGGGAATACATAACAGAGAGCACTTTGGTAAATAAACGTCTAGAGCCGGTCTTTAAATAATATTTTATATCATACACAAAGGTACATTATACACGATACACAAGAAGCTCCAGCAGAATATAAGAGAAGCTTGTCTGACTCTGCAGACATTTAAATGATGCAGTTAAAGTGAGCTGAAAGTCTTCCAACTGCTTTGAAGCGTCTTTATGTATTTTTTATGTCCGGGGTCTTTGGAAGCCTTATTTTCCCATTTCACGTGGATTATCTAATTTAAGAAAACAACATCATACAGTCACATTAACTACACGTCAAAACTGAGTGGCCGGTAACTTTTATTACTTTAAAAGGATTATTAGAAAAATTGTGTAAGATGGTATTTCCTTAATGGTTTATGTCCTAATTAGGTTTTAATAATTGTACAGAGTACAGCTCTGCAGCCTCCCTGCTGTTCACTGCTGGGGTTTTCTTGCTTGTAATTACCCTGAAATTCAGTTCTCTGGATTCAAAGAGATACACTACAGAGTTATATAAGCTGGAAAAGATTAAGAGAAAAATGTGCTGTTGGGGATTAATTTCATGACGATATGTTGCAATACAAAGTTCTGCTAGCTTTAAAACATGAACAGTATGTTCTGTCTGAACCTACAGGGAGACGGTGCTTTAATCTTGTGGACAGTGAGGTTAGAACATATACTGTGGCCACAAGAGGGGGCCAAAGTACTCAGATTAGTTCTCACATGAAACAGTAATGCCCTTCTCCTCAACAACAGTTATATTCTTTACAACTGGAATATTACAGTGTGGAGAAAGTGTCTAGAAAAAGTCATTTATATGTCAGTGTTAGTTGCTGGAGATTTACCTTTTGAACAGTGTGTTTTGGGACCATAGTGTTGACTCATGTATGTGGTTTTGCACTTAACCTTGAAAGAAAAAATTAGCAGGACAAACACAAAAATACGAAAGCATCAGTTTGATGGCACAATATCATTCAGACGGACTACAGTGATTTAGGTGGAGGGTATTATTTCCGACAGTAGAGGGAGACATCAGCTGTCAGTAGATTTAGTTGGTCCACAGCTGAAGATCAAGTCAACATTAAAAGTGAAAGGCTAATTGTGCTGCAGACAGAGATCAAACCACTTCTAATTGTGTTATTTAATGTGGAACTAATGTCTGTTGTGTTTGCACATTGTGTGATATTCTGGATGGTTATCTAATGTTTATTACTGAGCACGTCTCTCTTGAAAAAAGATCTTGAGCTCAATGACACATCTTGTTTCAATAAAAGGATAAACTCACTTCTGCAGAGATTAATTACAGCTCAATGAATCATCCTTTCCAATTCTCCCCCTTCAACTGCAGACAGTAGCACTACTGTTGTACACTACTACAGCAATTAATACTGGTCGTGTGCTAGTTCAACTACACCTATTCGCGCTGTACCAAAGCTTCAAAGCTCAATCAACAATAAAATGCTGCACATCTTCTCCTTTTTATGTGTGTGCATGTGAGTTCATTTTGTTAAAACCTGGCATATCTGCTTACCTGCCCACAGTGGAACACACAGGTCGGACTGTGAACAAGACTTACCAGCACAGGCCAAATCACTGGGGCTGCTGCGATGGATCAAAGACCAAGACAGTTGGTTTAATAAATAACTAGAAACACTGCCTCACGATTGTATGCCTCCAAAAACCAGCTAACATCCACGACTGTCCAAATATGGATGGTGCTGCAAAGAAGCTACATATTCTAAAACGTGGATTAGAGTCACCAATTCAGTATCTTACCAAATATATTCCCTTCTGTTCCCGAGTTATGATGTTAGGTAATGGCCGGAAAACATTATGATGTCACAGTGAGGTTGACCTCTGTCCTTTTGGATACGAAACGTCATCACTTTTAATTTAATCGTATTAGATAATTGTGTTAAATTTTTTGTCAGAATTGGCGCATTCATTCTTGAGTTATGGCCAAAACGTGTTTTGTGAGGTCACAGTGACCTTTGACCAGCAAACTTTAAGTGGATGTTTATGCCAAATTTGGAAAACTTCCCACAAGGTGTCCTTGGGATATCGGATGAATGGACAACCTGAAAACATAATGCCCCCGGGTAATGGCTGTGGTCGGAGCGAAGGCATGAAAAACAGGGATAACTCATTTAAATGGATGAATCGCTTCATGCAAACTGAGGACTATTATTATTATCATTATTATTAGTTCTTAGGGAGATGATGTCATTAAAGTTTTAATTTATTCTTTTTTTTCTAGCTACAACGGGTAATGTTACTGCGACCTTTAGGTGCAACAACTGAAAACTGATTTCAAAAATATCCTCTTGTCTCTCATCCCCACGTCAAAGCTTGGATTAGTCACCAATATTACTCAACAAAGCTTCCATGCCGCAAAAGTGGTGTTCAGGACAGCCCTACTGATGATACTTATGTAAGCACTATTATTACATTTAGGTGAAATTAAAGGAGTCAATTTCATGTTTTAGTGCATCATAACTGACCATCAAATACTACTATACTATCATTCAATAGCACAGCACTGATATTAACAACACCTCCACTACTACTGTAACTACTACAGTTACTGATTTAACCACATGAAAGGAGTTAATGACAAGGTTAAACTTATTCACATCAGGTTAATTAAAATGCTCCCAAAGTAATTTACCAACGCTGATGACACATCATAATATGCAAACACTCAGGAAATTAATATATTAATAATAATGACAAAAAAACCCAACTATATTCCATTCACAACAAGACCTCACAGCTGTTGTTCTGGTAAGTAAGAGTCATTTAAATCATGAGATGTGCTTTTTTTTTAGATCAGCAACGAGAGAAGCGGCTGCCGTGGCTGTTTCAGATAATCAGAAAACAGACAGATAAAGAGAGGAGAGTGTTTTAATAGACCATTAAATCTGAGTCATGAAATGTGTTGCACGTCAGCTCCGCCGCCTCCCTGTCACTCCACACTGTACCATCGCCCCATCTAATCACACAGGAACAATAATCTAAAAAAAACCTACATTTGCTATGAGGAGGGATATCAAAGTGCGCAGAAACCCTCGCCTTGTACACACAGACAGACAGAAGTCCCCGCTCTGCATACAAATAGATCTGATCCAGACACGAGTGATCAGATAAATGAGTGATCTGCAGATTAAGACAAAGAGTTTAAGAACTAACCCCAAATGAGGCCGTTTCAAAGCCTCCTCGCCGCAGGACGCCTCGGGCAAAGAGCTGCCTGGAGTAGAGACAGGCACAGAGGGAAGTGCAAGACGAATTTAACAGATTAGATTCACGTACTGTGGAATCTAATATGGATCGCTCTCTTCTGGTTTTTGGATTCAAATCTAATTCTTTACATTATGCATCATTGTATATCTTAATATTTGCTCTTATATTTCCATTATTACCCATGGTGGTTAACACTTGAACAATAAGCAGAAATTGTACATTATAAATGATGCTCTGTAATGTGGTTGTGAGTGCTTGTACATTTTAAAAAGAATGGCTTAACATTTTGGGAAAGATGCTTATTCATTTGATGTGAAAAATCATACCACTGTCATATCTGTACCGTAACAAAGAAGCTACATCCAGCAGCTAGTTAGCTTAGGTTAGCATAAACACTGGAAACAGAGGGAAACAGCTAGCTGCCCCAAAGTAACACAATCCACCTACCTCTACAGATCACTAATGAACATGTCATAAATCTGTTTGTTTACAGAAAATCAAAGTGTAAAAACAGCAATTTGCAGAATTACTGGGGGTTAAGTGTCTGACTGTTTCTTGGCTGGGATCAGTTGCTAGGCAACCGACGGATACAAGACAAGGCAATACCCCCTGCAGCAAAGTGTCATTTTCACACTTTAGTTTTTTGTACCTTTAAATTAAAAAAGATTTCTAAAGTGTTAATTAGTGAGCTTAAGTGATGATGCTTGGTGGAGTTTGTGTCCTCTCAGAGCCAGATGAGCGGTTTCCCTTGTTTTAAGTCTTCATGCTAAGCTACGCAAACGGACTGCTGGTGGCAGCTTCGAATTTAGTACAGGAACATGGGTGTTACCTGTGTTCTCTTCTAAATGTCAAACTATTTCTTTTGAGCATCCATTAATGTATATGTCAAAATTATTATTCCCCTGACTGGTGTATGAAGGCAAGTCGAGTCTATTAATAAAGCACATTTCAGCAACAAGGCATTTCAAAGTGCTCTACACGAAACATCAAAAGCATTAAGACAAAGTGCAAAACAAACACAATATAGGAGGAGATTTAAATACAATTCAAATCTTAATTAAAGAGCTAGATAACAGAAAATGAAAACAACCTACAATATCTAAGACAGGTATAAGAGTACACGAATTAAAGTTATGTTGTTATGTCAAAGAAATTAATAAATATGTGATTTAATAAAGGACAAGAGCAAACAAACAAAACAAAAGATAATAGCCTAAATGACTGATAACAAAATATAAAATAGCTGTAATCATAAACTAGATTTGATTACACACATGAGCAATTCAGCCTTTTAATGTATCATTATGTATAAATGGTTTACAGGTCGGTATGAAACTATTCATCTTATCTTGTTATCTTGTCAACTGTGAGGATTTGCTGTTCGTCTCCATTTTAAATTACTGTGAACTGAATATTAGGGATGTTCCTGTCGACTTACTGTAACCAGTGTAGCTGCTGTATTTGCTGCTAAAAGCTCAACTCAGGTTCTTGTCTCTGTTCTTTTTTTTTTTTTTTTGGAAGCAACTTAGATGCCTGTGATTGAATTTGGCTGTTTGTTGCCACTTTCATCAATAAAATAAACATTTCTCTGCACATTGCTCGGCTCTGTGGTACCTGCAGTGGCTGGAGTCCAACAGAAAACACACAGAGCTTATCAGCACATTCCTCCAGCTGCCTTCCAGTCAAGTACACTCTGGAAGACACACTCACTTAACACACACTTTCTGGATATCCAATGCCAACAAGCCAGTCAGTTCTTTACCCGAGTGATGGTTTTTTTTCTTCCCTCGCCCCTCTGAGCCTCTATTGTTGTGATATGCAGCGAACAGATAAGTGAAACTTATTTGCATCAACACACTTGATATTTTTGATAGAGGGCTACTTTTCTTTTGTCTAGCGTCTCCGGGAGGATTATGTTTCAAGGAATTTTCATGAAACACCATTTAAGCGCAGCTGATAAGGCCTCCATTGGACAGAGATAAGAGCATATCCACACACATTATTGATCTTCGTCTGACCTGTTTGTGGAAGAAAAGCTGGAAGGGGTAAAGCGCTTGTCAAACAGAGAGAGCTGTACCCAAGAGAAACGAGGTGGAGATAGAGCTTTAGTAAAGAGGAAAATGCAGAAGGGACAATAGAGGGGAAAAGGCACTGTATGTATTAAATGATTCATTTCCTTTAAACCACTTTTTCCATGTACAAGATGCTTTGTTTGATGATTTAAAATGTTATTGTTTCCTTTTCTCTTTTACAGTGATGATAAATTAACATGACGGTAGCTGCTTGACACGACTGAAAACTAACAACGGCACAGAATAGTTAAAGTTACCTTATTTTATTTGATATGGACATCACAGTAGCTTTAGAATTGTACATTTATGCACACAAACTAGAGGCACTCTGTTTAGTGTTTGTAGCAAAATACTAATTTGCACCCCCCTGTCCACAGGAGGCCGAATAGGGCTATTACTAACAATAATTTTCCTTATTGGTTAACATGAATGCTGTTATTCCTGATTAATTGATGAATTACTGTTTATAAAGACAAAAATAAACAAGAGAATTGCGAAAAAATACACTTCATCAATTCAAATAGTCCAATATGACGCATTAAATTATTTGTCGCATTCAACAAACGGTGCTACACCTAAAGGTATTTAATTCACTACCATATAAGACAATAAAAATGATCAAATTTTCACATCTGGGAGTGTGGAATCAGTGAATATTTGGCATTGTTGCTTGAAAAATAACTAAAACCATTTATAGATTATTAAAATTGCTAATGATTCATCTTTTAGGATCAGCTAATTACTGCAGCTCTGCTCTGTGGCATGATGTATTTTAGTCAGCAAATGCAAAATGTGCAAAGACAGGAAGCTTTATTTATTTATACATCATTCATTCTTTCATTAATTATGAAGGCAGATAATTCACATCAGTTAAAGGAACAGTGTGTTAGATTTAGAGGGATTAAATGGCGTCTAGAGGAAAGGGCTGCAGACTGCAACCAGCTGGAACTTCTCCCGGTAAGGATTCCTACAGTGTTCATTGTTCGGGAGGTTTTTACCAGGAGCTGAATTATCAGTAGAGGTCTCTTCCTCTCTAAAACAAACAGACCAGGCGATTTTAACTGGTATAAACACTGAATGAAGTAGTTTCTTGCTACAAAGCATTATTTCTGAAATATTGTTTGGTTTATCGCAGATGGGCTTACCTACCTTCTCTGATGACTTCATGTGTGCTCGTCTTATTTCTGACCCAAAATGGACAGATCAACCAACACAGGACTTTACCCTCAGAGCTCGCTGTTTGGTTCCTGTGTGCATTTCAAGCCAAACCATGTTGTTTTGTTCTGAACCTAACCATGTGCTTTGCTGCCTCGATTTAAGGAAATCAAACTCAGTGTTTTACCTTTGTTTTGAGTGTATTTTAAAACACACTTTTTTCATTTAGAAAACGGAGAAGAAACGGTGTATTGTACCTACCACATCATATTTTGACGTGTATGTACAGTGACAAAGCTGAGTTATTTGACAAGTTGAGATGAGAACATGTTGGTGCGACATGGCCATCTCCCTATGTAGATATAAACAGCTCATTCTAAGGTAATGAAACCACAATAATATTTTCAGGTGATTAAACACTAAAGAGAACATTCTTACCATATTATATTCCATTTCTGCCAAATATATCCCCCTCAGTCCTACACACTGGACCTTTAAGATCGCTGTTTTCAACACTGAGAAGTGACGCCTACAAACCAAAATTAAAGATGAAAAAAGCAAGCTCCCTGCAATCTTTCAATATGTTAATGTGATATTTATGGATTTCCAGTGCCCTCTGTACAGAACACATACAACTCCACTAAAACATATTTGGTTTCATCCTTGCAGCAGCAGAGTGTCTCCACCAGCCAGATTCTCTCCTTAAGCAACACACTCACTCCTGCTTTCATTCTACAAGCCTAAAAAAATTATAATAATCCAACATCTGCTGGACAAGTTAAGCTAAATTGCCTGTGTCCCGAGCCCATCCGAAGCGTGCCTCCAGCTCTATGCACAAAACAATGAAATTGGCCCGTGGCGATTGCTGAAGCAGGGAAGAGGGGGAAAAAAAAGCGTTGTCGTGTCGTGGCATGCCAACAGTGCACCCTTGCTGCGTGCTAGATGGCAGACGCACACTGGGGGCCGATGCACATGACCTTCTGCTATCAGAGCAGACGCGCTCATTTATCACCCGCAACCTTGAATCATTGTTTTACTCAGCTTGAGCCCTTATGCTTCTGCTCACGCAAAAAATAGAATAAGTGCATTTTGGTTTGAGGCAAGAGCAGAGTCAGGCAGCTGAACGGCTCACGCTCAGTTTACCACCTCTGTTACCGAAATCCTCTCCATACCATGTCCACAAAATGTGCTTCGATTTTTTTTTCTCTCTCTCTTGCATCTTTTTTTTAACAAGGGTTTCTTTATCTGGCAGCCCCCTGAAACAAGGAACCATTACACCTCGGAGGCTCCTGTTTGCATTGTTTTGAGGAGATTGGATTATTTATGATGCAGCGGGGTTACAGCTCATAAACCTAATGAGGATTCTCTGGTTGTGTGTATGTGTGTGCGTGCATCTGTGTGTGTGTGTGCGTAAGTGTCTGCCTGTGAGCTGCATCCCAGACGAAAAACTTGGAAGGGTCTTTAGAGGGACAAGATGGCAGAACACCCGCTGTTTTACAGATCTGCTGGAGAGTGGCAGAGCAAAGAGGAACAAAGCAGAGCTGATAGTGAGGACAGGCCAGTGGCGTTCTGTATGAAGTCTATGGAAACAGGACTTTGTGTGTAGCTGGTTAAAAGGCCAGAGACACATTTTCAAAAAAGTCCTTTATATGTATGAATTGAAGCCTATATCCTTGTTGAAGTGAACATGAGAGACAGGCCTTTATTTCTAATTTCCTGGTTTAATAAGGAGATTTTATGATCTAATTTTGTAAGAAGCATTTCCTGTTTTTTCATTCAGTTCAGTTCTAGTGTGCTGAAACTCAAAACTTCCTCCATGTCAGCCTGGTCTAAGCACAGCTATAGAGTGCATTCTGTGTCAACACATAATGCACTCTATAGCTGTGCTTTTTAACCACAGGTTTGGCTGTGTTATGAACATAACTGTTCACATACTTGCCCATGGGTACAGAGCAATGGACGTAGTATAAAGAGTGAGACAGTCCACAGAGGGCTGGTGAAAGGGGAGGATGTATGTGTCCAAAAAGCACAGGACTTTGACCCAGGAGGCAGGTATTGTGTCCAGTGTGACACAAGCAAAGTCAGTGAGTTACTTTGTCACGTGAGTTGTGACGTGAACCATGATCTTCTCTTAACTCTTACCAAGTAGTGCCTGAAGCTAACTGCAGATCCCCAGTGTAAAAGATACAACAAAAAAGAGGCCTTCTTCCCAAGCATCAAAATATGACCAGTAAGGATGTGATCACGTCCATGTTCTCATCTCTTTTCATAAATTTAAGATACTGTAAAATCCACCTGCACTTTTGCCATTAATAAAACCACAGCCATGTAATACTCATCATTTTGCTGCCTTCAGTTTCTCCTCTAACAGGACTACGTCTTTCATTCACTTATTATTTCCTGTCGCTTTCCATTTGTCATTTCCTGCACCAGTGTTTCATACTGAAAGCCTCTTCAGTAGCTCAAAGGGCACAACCCCTTTGTTCCTGGGAGGCTCTTAATGTGAAACACCTGCAGAGGGTTTTGAGTTTGATTAACGGTAACTGAAGAGACGTGTTTGCAAGCAGCAAATATACCATTTCCTATTAGTGCAAAATATAATGGAACGAGAGACATGCAAAGGAACAATCAAACTGCAAAACCAGATTATTTCCCAATTATTTAATACTTTATCCATAGTACACAGGTTTTGAGTATGTAGTGTGTTTACTCAAGAAAACTGATTGTAAAAAAGTAAACTCAAAAAGCAAGTGTGCATATTTTTTGTGCACCGCATCTTGGGGACAACAGCGTCCATCGACAGCACACTCAAAGAAAGTGGAGCTACTCACTCAAACGACAATAAATTGCAAAAAAAAGTGGAGTCGAGACAACTCGAGGAAGATATTTCAAAACAAAGTTAAGTATTTAATCTTCATAAAGACATTTTTACCATCTCTTTGAGAAGTTTAATTGGCAGTGACTTCCTGAACTATCACATTTATTGGTGTCCTGCAGCACATGCATCAATTCCGAGCACCATCGCCACAGAAAATGTTGGCAATCTGTGCAAACCACTGATGTGTTACCAGAGAAGTTAATATGTAGTGGAATGCTGTGGTTAACGTGTGGTTAGGTGTAGGCAGAAAAAACATTTTATTATGGTTAGGAATTTATCATGTTTTGGCTCACAATACTTGGTTGTAAAAAGTACATATTGTATACCACTAGTCGGTAGTATTCAATTGTGACACAGCGAACAGCATAATCAAAAATCAACCATGCACTACTGTGGGTTTACAAAGCCTGCTGAGCTTTCAAGTCCTCCTTCAAATAAAGTATAAAAGAATTCAGACACAGCTACAGTCGTCTGAAGTCCCAGCTGTAACTGAAACTGCCCTTCGGCCTCACTCAAAATACACTGATAGAAAATGATACCTGCGAGAATGTTAATCAATAATAATGTCGCTCTACATAATATCAACTGTGGCTCTGTCCCGTTTTAACTCTTGAGCATTTAAGGAGCGTGACAGGCAGAGCGAAGCAAAGTTTAACAGCTCAATGATTAATAGTGCAGCCTGTGAAAAGGTATTTCAGTGTCAGCCGAGCGGACGGAAAATGATTGCGCTCCCTTACTCGCTCTTCCATAGTGACCGACAAACAGCCCACTTCGACCAATCACACCCGCTTCCTGTAAAACGCTCCAATTTGCGCACATGATTCACTCAACCTATCCATGCAAGAAAATGCAGAAATGATATTCAAGGTTGCAGCTGGGCATGTAAAATGAAAAGGTTTAGTGTCTGGTGGGACAGGAGAGGTAGCGGAGGGAGCAGAGAGAGAGGAAGAGAGGTGATGGATAGTCCAACTTCCTGCAGGAGAAAGGTTTGATTAATGGCCGTCCACTCGGCAAAACACACCAGCTGTGAGGGGAGATAAGCACCAATACAAAGAGCAAATTACTGTCTGTACTGTAATAATTAACCTCAGGGACCGGCACACACAGGAAGTACAGGTTCCCTTCAAAAACAGCCTCATTTCCTCTATCTCATAATAAAAAAAGCTTAAAACAAAAGCAAAAACTAACAAATAAATAAAAAAAAAACCTCCTTTAGCGCTGAATCCTGAATCCAGGATTTAAGGCTTTTTTTATGGCTGGGTGAGCTGTTCCCAAAGATGTACGACCAAATTACTAGCTGGAGTTATTTGAAAAGAGGGAGTCCATTGTGGAAATGACTGTCAACACACTGCTGCCAAGCTCATCCCCCGGTGCAGAATGGGTATCCAAACAGTCTTCAGTGAGATATATGTAGTGGAATAATTGCTTGTCGCGCAGTAGGCAGGAAGGGATACAAATAAACTAACTTGTTAAGGTTTTGGACTCGCAGTTGTTGTTGCCTTAAGTGTTTATAAAAGTTTTGATCCAGCTGGAGGAGCTCTAGATGTGTGTGTGAGAGGGGAGAGGGGGAAACATGCAGCAAAATGTTTTTTTTCCCTTTCTTGTTGGGTGACGTTTTAACTGAAATATTTGATCAGCCTGAAGAAAATACAGGTTTGAGCAGAAAAGCGGAAAGCATTCCACCTGCCTGAACCACTCACCGTGAATGTACGTAATTATTCTTCATGCCTCGAGCTCCCGGTGGTTTTAAACCCTATAAGCCCCCTGAGTCTCCCCCACACTAAAGTTAGTCTTTGATAACGGCTAATGACTGCGACGGTGAATTCTTCAACCATAATATTATTTGAACCCGAGCTGATTAGAAACATGTGCCCGAGTGTTTGAATGTCAGAACGATTTATGGGTCTCTCACTTGATGACCTTTCCACTCACTGTATACACTCATGTCTTACTCCCCGCTGAGAGCTCGCCTAGATTTTCTACAACACGCTCAGAAGCACAGCTCAGTTACTTCCTGCGCGGCTTGCTTGCTCAGTTGTTTTGCTTCGGAGGTGTGCGACCAGAGTGAGTGCATACAAATTTAAGAATTCATTACGTAACACAGACAGGAAACGTGCAATGAAACGTCAATAATCTCCCGTGCTAATCCACTTAAAGGAGCTTCTGTGGGGAAGAAAACATGGAGGTTCCTTCCATTAAATCCAAGAATTCACACATATGATAGTGACTATACTATGTCATCATAATACTGCATTGTAATACTGTGTACGAGGGACACACTGAATCATGGACTGCACAATTATTTCAATTAATGTAAGCAATCCACGCTCATCTCCTCAAAGGTCTTATTAGATTTCTTTAGTAAATTGCAACCGATCCAGTCCTGTAAGAATTAATCACAGGGTATTACTGTTCACTGCCCAGAGTGGAAACACCACAGCCAGCTGGATAATCAGGATGAAATGCTGCAGTCTGTTTCATTAAATGTCATCAAACGCTTTCTGTTCAAACCATTAGTGCACATTAATATTTGGTATGGAGGGAATGTTAATAGATTGGATTTCTGTCAGTATTAGAGGCCGACTGAGGATAGAAAAACAAGAAAAGAGTTCATTTTTGACAAAAACAAAAAACACGCAAGCTTCCACGAATGTGCTTTTCAACGACAAGTGAAAATGGTATGTATGTATTGAGACGAGACGTAAGACACTTGAACAACAATCTTTTCCAAAACAGGAATTAAAGCTGCAGTACCTTGTGGAGTTGTAGAGTGCAGAGTAACGCAAATGCACAGGAGCATGTGGCTGATGGGATACGCAGTCATGTAGTTTGTTTCATGTAAAGAAATGGAACAACAAGCCAACAAATGCAAAACCAAAGGCATTTTGGTGAGTAACACCAAATGTAAACATATTTTGTCAACAAAGTTCCTTTAAATGAATAAAAATAAATAAAAGATGACGAAGATGAGAAGAATATCTACAGAGATTTTTTCCCGGACAGGCAGCGGCACAAGAAACACAGTTCCAGACAAAAAACAAATATATACCAATTTAAAAATGAAGACAAAGAACGACTTGCAGAAATTATGAGATATCGAAAAACATTCTTCATAGTACAATAGTGTCTTTTAGCGGAGAAATTATTCTCGTTTCTGTGTCCAGAGACTACAGATAAAAATGAGCTTATAGCTACTCTGGTGTAGCTAAGTATCTGTGCACTCTCCCTGTTGAATAAATAAATAAATAAATAAATACATAAAATAAGATAATCATTTAAAACATCTACAGGCAGATGCACTTGCTTCAAGGTCATTTAGAAACCCAGAGTGCATCCAATTAGACCAGCTCTCGAAGATTTAAGTAATTCTGCGACTGGTTCCAAACCCAGAGAGCAGCAGATTAGGACGAACTTTAGGAACAGTTAGCAAAAAATAGTCCTGCGAGGGAGGAAAATAACCTCCCATACTTTTTTGTAGGATGCAGATCCGTAAGTAAGAAGCAAGAAACCAAGAATAGTTTGATACAATAAAAGAAGTGAACATCTTTGGTAAGCAAATAAAAACAAAACACCATGTTGTGTCTGACATTTCAAGTGTAAATCTTACCATTTCATGTCCGTCCTGTTGTATTAATAATTCACAGGAAGAAAGACATGAGATCCAAATATGCAGCTGAGCAGGAGAGAGGCCGCAGCTTGTTTTTCTACTTTTCAACCCCAACAAACTGGAGAAAAGCAGTAATTAAAACAACAGATTTTGAATTGCAGCTTTGGTGATTAACAAACCCCATTCCTTTAAAACCACTTTTATATGGAAACAACAAAGGCATATTTCTGATATGAGATTGTTTGGAGTGGTCAGCAGATGGAAGAAAAATGATTGCGGTCTTTATATTCGAGGCTATCTGGCTCCAACATATTGCCTGCTGAACCGCAGGGAGACGTGGACGTAAAACAGAACCATGTGCGTAGCGTGGAGCCGGATGTTTGAAGTGGCAAAGACCTCTCGCACTCGCTCTTAACGCCTGACCTTTACTGCCGCCCACCAACTGCTCCACGCAGACCCGGTTTCTCTCTGCGTTTATAGAGATAATCACCTCAAAACATTTGTCCGGCCCTCCTCACGCTTTCCTTTGAATCGCACCAGTGGCACACACATGTGATAAATGATAGGCCTCATTTCACTTTATTAGCCCACCAAGAGACTGGGGGGACATTTCCTTACTCTTGTGTTTACTGTGGTTTTTCTTACCTCAGATTGGCTGATGGATGTTATTGTGGGATCGGGAGGGGAGGGAGGCTGCCGTGCTCTTCATGCTGGTTTCCTTACAGCCCTCCCTTATTGATGAGAGCCTCTAAACAGCTGCCTTAGCAGGAGGGGAATAGAGTTCGGCGATGCCCCAGCAACTCTCAACAGCGTTCTATAAGGAATAAGACACAAGGCAAATGGAGATAAAGGAAAGGCATTAAAACTAAAAATAGAGCAGCGTTTTTCTCCCAAAGTAAGGCGAAATTGGGTTTCAGCCCTGCACGCAGCGCACTGCAGTGACAATGCAGAAATACTGACATATATAAAAAAGAAAAGCAATCGCAATTCAGCCACGTTTGATCAAAGCTGAGCTTTCAGTTGTACTGTATGTTGATGTGAGGAGTTATTTCAGAGGGGCAGGCAGAAGTCAGAGCCTGTAACAGCACAACGGAGTCTTGGCGCAGAGATGTCCCTTTGTTTGTTTAAAGGGCAGGAGAATCGATGGCCCCGTTTTTTGAGGCATGGCTCTGACCTCTCGTGGTGGCACCTGTATCAATCACGGGGCCGGCTTCGTTCTCTGCCTCACTGCTCGTCACATTTGTCTCTCGTGCTCGTGCTCATGACCGTGGACGGAGGCTGTCTATCCACTCTCAAATGTCAGTCTGCACTTCATGCCGGCTGTCAGCCGACACCGAGCAATGCATAAACAGCTTTAAAAATGTGATGAGAACAACTCTGGAGGAGAAATCTATTGAAGGAAGAAATTGATTTCTTTGAGAAAGATTTAAGTGTTGGCTGTGAGGCCAGCGCAGGAAAAATGAGAAGCCAGGCCCCTCTTTGTTGAATAAATATGAAGTCGTTTAATAAAATTCTGACAGCTCTTTTTGCCGGAATTCAAAGGATCTTAAAAAAGGTAAATTTATTCAGATGTGGTATTGTTTGGTGTTGTTTCTCTTATCTTGGGAAATGCGGGCTGGGATTCATTGATTATACAGAATGAAAATCCAATTTCCACAAGAACGCACTTGTTTTTTTATTGATCTGCAGGTCTTAATGAAGTCGGAACACCTGCACATTATCCAGCTGACAGATGTTTGCATAAATGCTTCAGTCTACTTAACTTGATCATACTCCAAAGAGTTAGATATGTTTTGACACATTCATGTTCCTCATTCAAAAGTTGCCTCAAAGACAGTTAAGTAGCTACACTGACGATGTCTTCTGTGCATTCTGAATGACATCCACATGACATGAAGCATAAAAACTACAAATGAGGTTCCTAAAGCTTAAGGGAAGTTACATAAGAGTTTCAAAGACTTTTTTAATGCCACTCGCAAATAAATTGAAGACCAATTTTGCAAAAAACAAAACTGAACTAAACAAAAAAACATGAACCAACATAGTTTAGAGTGTGGTAACACTGCACAGAAAAGGTCTCCACACTCCTTCATTTGACTTGTATAATTGGTGGTGTATAGTTGTGGTAGCACTGCTTTCTGGGCTAGCATACACCTAAATATCATCCTGAAATCTGCTGCTTCGGACCCTGGTGCTGGGGATGGAGGTGGGGGTGGATGTGTTGTGGAGAAAAAGGAGAATACTGGGGAATACCTGGCATTTGCTGGAGGGTTTTCTTGGTGATTTTGTGTTTCTCGCTCTGCATGTGGGATTCCCCTGCCTTCATTCCCATTGTTGTCAAGTTTGAAAAACATTTGAAATGAAAATACACAGAGCCTTGTAAATCTTGCCTCGTACCAAGTTTCATCCATGCAATGAAATGTTGCTTTAACAGACAATTTTCAAAGAATTTTCACTTGGTGCAGTGACCGTTAGCTAGCAGATAGTGGATCATCTGCTCTTGACCATCCCTGCAAGAAACAAAATATGTTGCTGGTTCTGCTCTCCTGATCTGCATGACATTAACGCAAGAGGCATGTTAGCAGTTATGTTGCGTTTTTACAATGCAAAATTACAAAAAAAATGTCGGGAAATTCTACTATTTAGGGGAATTTGGTGGCATCAAGCGGTGAAGATTGCCGATTGCAACCAGCTGAAACTTCTCGCAGTTATTTCTTCAGTGTTAGTAAAGCAGAGTAAAGCACTTTTAAGTTTCAAATCAGTGTTTTTATAATGCTGTTTGGCATGTTGGAGATGGGCAGTTAGCCTAGCACCTGTCTTTCAGAAGTTTTTTTGTTTTGTTTGTTTTTACTGGGAGCCGAATTATCGTCTCTACCTCTCTAACGTTTCTTTTTCTTAAAACAAAATGGACCATTTGATTAAAACCGATAAAAACTCTGAATAAAGCAGTTTCATGTTAAAAATAATCTGTGTTTTTCTCTCTCTCTTGCTGTGGGGGGGTTGCTAACTATGGGGTCCAACATGAAAACGGGAATGTTCCTAGCTAGAGCCAGTGTTAAGTTTGTCCGTTCTGGGCTACTGTATGGGACTGGGTTGAAATTATTGATTCATCCAATTCAAATCGACCTTCATTTGAATGAACCGATATCGATTCATAAAAACCAAGATAGATCTTTTTATATACGCTTCCTCCCACGGATGTGTGAAGCTTTAACCTCATTTAGCACCGCAGCTCTTGCTAAATTATTGACGACCATAGTCTTGAGAAGCTGAGATGTTCAGCTCTTTTAACGGTAACTGTTACTTTTTTACGCTTTGGTGTAATTTATTATCATGCTGCAGCGTCTCCTCCAGGGCTGCTGCGCCACTTTTATGCACACACACAGACACACAAACATGGAGTAAAGACGCTGCTGTGGAGACAGAGGTGAAGATAACTTGGGCTGAGGACAACTACGCTTGTTAATGTCAGTGCAATAAAACCTTCTGTTCTGAATTTATTCTTTTTGTTTAAATATCTCCTTGTAAAATTTACAGTATCAGTCCTCTGAGAATCTCTTTCACATACTAGCAAAAATTAGTACTGTAATAGAAATATCCCCAATTAAATCAATATTGGAAATCAAATTGAATCCGCGCCTTGTGAATCAAAATTCAGAAAATCAGTGGTGATACCCAGCCGTACTACTGTAGAAACATGGCAGTGCAACATGGTGAGGATCCTCTGCCTATGTAGATATAAACAGCTCTTTCTAGGTAACAACAACACAATGATTCTTATTTTCAGGTGATTGTACACCAAAGAAGATTTTTCAGTATACCTGCCAATATATCCCCCTGAATCCTACACACTGGACCTTTAAGACTTTTCAAGGAGTCCTGTATAATGTGGCTGAACACAAAGTTTCTTTGGATGTGACAAGAGATGCAGACAAACCAACTGTACATGTAAATGAACACATCAAAGTTCCCCCAAACTTTATCACCTCACTTTGAGGCTGCAGACGATTTAAAGCCTGTTGAATATGCATTACCATATGTAAGCGCCCGTTTCACAGGCTCACGAGAAACACAAGTCACACCAGACAAAATCGTCCAAGGGGGCATTTTGATGGAACTGCATGCTAACTCGCCGCGGTAACAACCGGCTCTCTGTTTTGATGGATTGGACCCCAGTTAATCTGTATGTATGGCCGATCCTTATGAGGCCACATTGTAATCACCCAGCCAGTTCTCGGCGATCCAGGACTCCTGTCTCGGGTTGAAAGAGAGGGATGATTCCCATTATGGAGTAATTAGTCTTGTTGTCACCGCCGGACCTTGACAGTGAATCCACTTGCTGGGGCTCTAAAGGGATTTGGGTGTTTGCGACTGCTGAATCACAATCAGCATCGCCTTTACTTGCCAAGGACGACGCCCTCAACTTTAAGTTGCTCATGAACAGCAGTGTAGACGTCATGGCTGTCAGCTGTAACAAGTACTGTGAGCCAAAGTTTCTGCTATAGTGTCACTTTATTCTCTCTATTCTAACTTTCTTGGCACACTGGTCCTGCAGTATTCCACTGCGAGAAGTGTTGGCTGATTAACGCTTCAGGTTTACAGCAGGTTTATAAAAGTGGCTATTTAAACAGCTTTAATTTAGTTTGTCTTGTTATTATGTGCCACAGTTTGATGACAGGATGCATCTGCTTTCATATATTACCGGTAGGAACTGAATGTGTGCTCCTGTATGGTCCATCAGTTATGATAGCCTCAATATGTTTGACTGAGTCTTAATTATGACAGGCAGTGATGGGGACATAATGAGATTACTTTACAGTAAGACAGTTTTTTTCCTCTGCCATTTGACTTTAAGACACTTGGAGACAAAAGTTCCCCATTCTGAGTATTTATATAAAATCTCTCTCCTGTTAAATGTTAACATATTTTCAATGGCCCATTCTGCCCTCAGCTTACACATACATTTATCCAGTTAAAGGTTATCTGGAGCCGCCAGATAACCACCTCTCACATTATATAAAACTTCAATTGGTCTTGCTAGCTTTGTTAGCAGCCAGTGGAGCAACACTATGTTCATGAGCTTGGTGTCTGGGTATGAGTCACCCACTTTCTCTGCCTCCCGATCTAATAACATAGGTGTGGGTTGATGTGACCAATCCTCCACCACTGCTCCAAATATATGAGGCTCCAGCAAGTCCAAAGGTCACTTAATCATGCCGACTTTTGAGCAATAAGAATCAGAATCAACTTTATTGGACAAGTCTGTTAAGGCATAAACAGAGTTTGAATCATTGATTTTACAGAAAGTGCCAAAAGCAAATGTACGGGAAGATAAATAGAGACGTAAAGCTAAACAGAAACTAAAGATATTATGCACAGGCAGGTACAGAATAAGGCGATTAGTAGAAACAGATGCATATCTCAGAGCAACAAATAAACAACATGCAATGTCAATATGCAGGTCAATCTGTAACTTCACTAATTTATACATAGCGTTGTGTTGCAAACTCTGCACTTTCAATGACACAGACTGAATCACATCAGTACTACCAAGTACACATTCATGTTAAATAGAAGAACACAGTACATAGTGTGTGTGTGGTTGAGCAAGAGAGACAGTGGCTGCGCTCAGGGCAGACAGGTTGGCAGTGAAGTTGTCTTGTGGCAGTAAATGTACAGTGAAGGTTACAGTTGGCTCATGAATAAACACCGCAGCTCCTCAATACCCGAGAAATTCCCCTGTCTTGCTGCCCAGCTGCTGGACAAAAGGACAAACCGGAGCTAACTGTGCTGCTCACGTAGTATGTCTAAAGAGAGCACACTCTGCTCAGCCTAGGTTGCAAAATGCGGGTAAATATGTTTATTCAGTTTCTTTTTATTAGGCATCAACCTGCTGTTTACGCATGTATTGTCGGGGGGGGGGGACTTGAAGCGATGAGACACAGTTCAGACAGGAGTTTGCACGGAGCCGGTGCAGACAGCTGCACTGAAGTGGAACATCACCTTAATTAAGAATTCCAGTATGTTATTTCCATGGCCAAGGAAAGTTCAATCAGTACATGTGAACAAGCTGCTCTCTCTCAAAGCCAGACACCAGAGAAGTGTGATGTCATCCAGTATAAAGTCTGGAGCTGCTTTGAAGATACTGAATGGAAGCCTGATTTTGTGAACACAGAAAGTTTCTTTTCTTTTCTTTTATATACACGAATGAGCTTTATTTTACTGTAGTGTTCTCAGTTCTGAAACAGATAACGTCCCCATATACTCAGAACATTCCTCTCAGTGTCATGTATAAAACCTTTCAACATTCATTGCCTATGGAGCAGCTCAAGACTTCATACCCTGTGACATCACAAATTTAATTTTTTCACTCCATTTTTTCAGATTTGGGTAAGAGTTGTTACATTTCCTAATGTTTTTGCACAACGGAATAACGTACGTATTTTGAAAATGGGCATAGTTCCACTTTAAACAGAGAGCGTACATGTTGAGATGTGAGAGTAAAAAATGCGTCTGATATACTCGCAGTCTGGACATGGAGGGCAAAACTCACTGCATACGACATCACTCACTGCAATATTTGAAATGTTTAATTTAAAGATGGCCAAGGCAACATGTCTAACCTCAGGAAAAAATTGCACGAATCATGGACGACAACGAGTGCTGTAAGCGATAATCCACTGTTTCATCTCCTGTAGTGTGTCACAGCAGACGACAACCAGCGCCACGTCTTATCAACGTGGTGATTAGTGTCAAGCTAGCAAACGCTTTTTCATTATGGAGACGGACATTAAGTAATAAAATTAAAAAATAGTGGCTTTTACTTATCACAACTGCAGAGGATACCATCTTCATTTGAAACAGACTACATTGTAACTGGGCTGTTATTTATAATAATTCACTCTGTATTTTTAGATTTTTACTTTTTATCCCCTCTTGTTTGCCTTGATAAAGTTTATGCATTGCGCCGTCATTTCAAACTCAACACTTCCTGTATCTGTTTCAAATTAAAAGCCCCTTATAACCTCGGCTGAGAGAATCCCTTCATTTTCTAAAAAAGGCTTTTATTGTGAGACATTTGCAGTAACTTGTGGAGGATTCAGTAGCTTGAATGTTTGCATATGGGACTTCAAATGTAGCTCCTGCCATCTGCTGGCACTTTTTTACATTACTACAATAACATTTCAGCTGGCACTTGAACAGACACAGTGACTGAATTAATGGTAATAATAATAAAAATAGGACAAGAATAACCCGATGACATCGCAGTCATCTTGAAAGACGTCCAGGGGTGATTGGTGTGGACCATCATGTAGTCTTTCATGTCTGTCGGCCAAGTCACCACATGATTTTATGCCTCCACAACCACCTAATGTGACATAGTGGCCATCGGAATGGACAGAGATATCGTGTAGTGTGAGCCCAGCATTAGTTATTACAGAGAAAGTACAGTACTGACAACATATACCGTTGGGTACCATTAGTGGTTAAAGGTAAACGGTACCCAGCCCTTCCTTTACAGAGCTACAGTCAGTGCAAGAATGCATGGGAGTGCAATGAACGTGTAGTAAGTTAGGCGTACTCCACACAAATGCTAAACAAGCTTTAACTGTCTTAATGATAAAATGTAAACTACAGTGATATAGCTGATTTTGGTGGCAGCAGAAACACAACAGTGCTGCAAACACAACACTGACACACTATGTGAGAAAACAGCTGCTTATTTACACATCCAGCAGTTAGTGAGCATCTTTATGATTCATTTCGAGTCGTGTTTATGTCCACCTGATGAATGTAAGTCCAATAGTAACTCTCCTTTTAGCGCTGTTTTTAATCTGCACCAACTCCTGAGGGAAATATCTGTCTCCTTAGCTGAAAAATGCTCCACCATGTTCACTAACAAGTCACTAAGTGTGTCTGTGCTGTTTAATGCTGAGCAGGTAGTAGGTCTGAAGTGGGTTTTCACTGACGACAACTGCCATGAGAGCGGTGGGAGTGAACACAAGTTCAAAGTTGCAGGCTGAGCAGCTGAAACTTGGTATAAAGCTCTGTACAGTCAAAGACAACGGCATATATGAGATATAGGTTCTAGATATAGGTTATATGAGATATAGCCACTGCTTTCACACTGTCTCATTGGTTTTGCTTATAGCCGTTTAAATTTATTTGTATTTATCTAAAATTTTGGAGTAACATTAAAAAAATCCTACAAACGTGAGCTTTGAGAGAGAAGATAATATTTTCTCTTTGAATGAGCTGTGAAAAGGCTGAAGCTCATCCTTAAGTCTCCGGGGATCAAATCAGTCTGAGACCTTTGTCTTTGTCTTCTAAACTTTGCAGTCTCTTTGTTCTGTGTCTGTCAAGTGACGGGCAAATGCCAAACACTGACTCCTTTGTTTCACTACTGTAGATGTATAATTCATATGAAACTTTCACTTTTCTCTTAACAACTGCCGTATAGTCACAGTCTTACAGAAAGCTCAAAATGAAACCTTAATTAAATGATGTAGCTGCTTTTAACTGAAGTGAAATTCTCTAAATCATCCCAAGTGTACATATGTTTCCCTTCATTTCAAGCTCTGTCTTGTTGTAATTATTTTTGCAGTGTCAGTACATCTCTAACGCTGCAGTATATCAGACACTCGGGTCAATTATTTCCGCAGCTCTTGTTGGAGACTCCAGCTCTTGCCTGTAAATGGCTGTAATTGTCACAGTTAAGGTGTAGAGTCATATTTGATATTATGCCTCTCTGAGGATGAAGTCAATTTCCCTACAGGGTCGTCACAGAGTGGAGATAAGGATTTTTGCAGCGGGAATACTTTACAGCTAATGTACTGCAGGTTCCAGTTTCACCTCTGTAATTCTGGTATTGATTTCAACTTAATTATTCCTCTCCTATGAGACAAAATCCATCTGGTGCTTAATGAGAGCGCTTCATGTGCAAATGGGCTCTGAGACATCCGTGTGAGTAATGATTTCACCTAAAACCTGTAAATGTCTGGAGAAAGGTTTCCAACAGTGTTATCGCAGGGTGGAAATCTACCCAGAATCAGTGAGAACTTGTGTTAAAATCAACATGAGAGGTGTTGTTAGTACCAAAATACTGCTCATGCTATTAGTTCATGACGATGATAATACCCCAGAAAGAAAACTTTCTTACTAGCATTTAACATCCTGGTACAAACTGGTATGAGGAGGAAGACGATGCAGACTTTAAGGCAAGACAGCTCAAACTGTTAATGAATATATCAAACGTTCGTCACGCTTGCTGATTAGTATTTTGGCGATTAGTTTGATGTATTTTAGAGTTTATGCGTGGACTTAGTGACAGCTGAGAGAGGATGAATTAGGATTAACCACATTTACACTTTCCAGAGAAATAAATCACAGAAAAGTGTGCAGAGTCCCTTTTCATGACCCCCCTTAACTGATAAATAATACTTAAATCCCATATTGACACAGTTTCTTATGAGTGAAGTTTGGACTGTAAAAAATGCATCTAATATGACTTAATATAATATTCAGACAGTGGCTTCTATGCTCTCAACTTAAGCAGTAAAACAGTGGGAATTTTATAGATTCTAATGTTTCTTTTCGTCCAATTTCCAATGCTAATGTGGTGTTCTTTCAACCCATAAATGTTTTATCACGCAGACTACCTGTAACAGCTAACTCTGAGTAGTCTGATTTAATATCATCCCTATTGCTAGCTTCAATTTCTAACTCTGATCTCTGGTGTCATGTTTGCTGAACAGAGCTGACAGACAACTTTCAAAATCTGGTTTCAAACAGGTTTTGGAAATGCATCATAGATATTTACCTCTTAATGGCTTGACTTTGTTTCCAGGAAGTTGCTTTTAGATATGTCAACAGTTATCCATTAATCAGTTACTTACCAGGAAGATTTTCGACCATTTGCACATGTCAATCCACAGGTCTTAGTTAGTCAGTCAGTTTTAATAATTTTGCTACTCTTCAGTTTACTGTAGTGTGCAACACTCGGGTCTTGTGGGATCTAGCTAGCAGCACCGCTCATTCAATTTTGAGCCGTTAACACCATTTAGCACTGTTAACTCTGTTATCACTGTTAGCATCGTTAGCAGTGTCGCCACAGGTAGTGGTGTAGTTAACGATGCTAAAGGGGGTTTGTAGTGTGGGGGCGAAAAGGCCTAGAAATATTTGACCCTTAAGGTCGGGTTCAAGCAAAACATGTTTACTAATATTGAGTAACCTTGAATGGTCCCACTCTGTGGAGAATTCTAAGAACAGAATGACCTAAAAAACAATGGGACATTGTGTGACATTATGACATTATGACAGGAACAAGCTGTAGTAAAATGCCAAGTATTAAGAGTTCTAGGAAATGGCAGGAAATCACACCCACATCATACACACACATGGAAAGTTATGTATGATGTTTATGTGAGGAGGAGTATAAGAATAGCCAGATACTACTACTCTACACTGCTGTCTCATTGTTGCAGTGTTTGAAGCTGTATGTTGTATCTTCAGTAAATATCCCGCAAGGCTGCAGATTGGCCCCATATGAGTCTTTCTTTAACAGTAGCTCAAAATGAAGACACTTGCTCACCGGAGCTACCTGGAGGGAGATCGGAGGGTGGCCATAATGTTTCCACAGCGACGCTGTCCTGGTGGTGGTAACTGCAGAATCGGCAGGGCCAAAAGCTAGCTCCCACTGGTGCTCAGTGCAGAGCTGCCAAGGGTAGCTCACCAGTGGAGACCAGAGGGCGGGCAGTGGATGCTATGTTTCCGCATGTTAATGTGGCTAGCCGACTGTCCGTCAGCTAAGCCAACAGGAAATAAAAGGCAAGACATTCACATCACAAAAAGGCCTTTTGTATTTCATTTCATTTTGCTTTTTTCTCTCTAATATGTAAAGCAGTTAGTTACATGTCATGGGTACTGGGTTATCAAAAGCAAAAGTAAACAAAACTGACATCTCTCGTTGCTTTAATTCTAAATACTGCTAATGTCAATGTAGAGGCTATTATTGAAAAACCATCTTGAAGCAGTTGATCCCATCTGCTGTGTGCTGTTGATGAGTTTTACACTTGTTCTCACATGAGATTGAATCCAGAGGACAAAGTGAGATGCTCTAACTGGATCTGAAATACACCTGAGAGACTCTGGCTTGATACTAATACTGCTGTCTTCACGCCTGCCTGACGGTAACGATCTGTGTGTGCTGTGGTGGAAGGTGAGTGATGAGGAAATAAGGCTGCAGTCAAAACAGAGCTTTTCATAATTACTCTGTCAGTAAATGTAAACAAATATTTCAAAAGGCTTTGCTTAAACCATGTGACGGAGCGATGCAGCGGCGCTCCTTCTTTGCAGGATGCACTGCATCAGAGTTGTAGGCATGCAGCAGTAACTGTAACTGAATGGCAGCACAGCATAAAAAGCCTCCTTTGAGCTGATGTATTGTATTTCAACATATCGCTCATTGTCGCAGCAGTTCTTTCTGCTGAAGCTGCTCGTACTGTACGAGGCGTGGCGGCCCTGAGGTGACAGAAAGTGCTGAGTTACTTTTCCAGGCTTTCATTATGTTTACTTGATCCTCGTCAAAAAAATCCAGCCGCACGGGAAAAAAAGTCCAGCTTCTGACAGATATTTCACGGCCACATCGACACATCTCAAGCTCAGATTTATGACTCTCCTTCAGCGTCTTAATGTCTCTGAAAGAGAGAATAACTTTGAGATAACAAAACAATGAAGCCTGCTGGATGTCACGAATCAATACAGTTTGTTACAACAAGTTGAAATCATTGTGTGGGGGTCATTGATTCCCAATAGGTGCAGGGCTCACTACAGTTGCTCCTGCATGTAGCCCTCACTTCTCTCTCTCTAATTGTGTCTCTAGATGCTACTTAATAAGCATCGCCATCTGTCTTTTTAAATTAGTTCGAAGCGTGTGTGGAAAAATAACACAAAAACATAAGCATGTCACGCCAGAATCCATCCGCATTAACACATCAACATGCACATCAATAGTCCATTGGCAAACTGTAATGTCCTCTTAGATCATTGACTTCACTGGTATGATGCAGCTGATGAGGACTGACAGTGGCTCGACACATCAATAGTATTTTTACAGCCTGTCAGCTCCGGTCAATGGAATATCGAAAGTGGGAAGATGTATTGTGGAGCGAATGTGCTGTGAAAGCCGCATTAACGCTGGAGCTGCCGGTTGGTGAACTTTTCATGTCTACAAAATGTCAACTTTTTTTTGAGAAAGGACTAAGATCCTTTTCGAGTTTGTTCAGTGGAGCTTTGAAACGGTTTCATCAGCTTGAGATCAAATCATTTTCTCAGCCAGCAGAGAACAAAGTGCAGAAGTCAATTGACACAAGTGAGAACACTGCAGTTACACAGTTGTCACATACAAGAGCATGCAATGGCTTTAAAGTGTGTTTTGGCAGTAAATGGATTATATTATGAATGTTTTGAAATATTTATCAGACATGTGGCTACAGGCAAAGCTCAACACTTTGGGAAATGCACTTATTTGCGTTCTTTTAGAGAGTTAGAGGAGAAGATCAATATTAATGCAGGGTGGTTTACTGGTTTATTATATGGTTTTCACATGAAATGAGAATTGCAAATACTGTTATACTGTTACGTGCCTGTATCAATGCTAAAGGTCTAAAGAAAGTCTGTCGATAGTTAGGAGCACAGCGGTCGGAGCACAAAGTATCGTGTGGAAGAGGGGAATCTAATTAACTGCCTTTCTTGAGGTTGTAAACCCACACTAACTCTCTGTAACAAAGAAAAGAGAAAATCACCATGGCAAACAACGGTACATGTACATTTAAACCTGGTTTGCAAGCTGTACTAAGCCTTTAAAAAGGCTCCACTCTGTTTTTAAACTTGTGAGACAATACCTGGATGTGTTTATGAAGATGCAGCGTGACGATATCAACATTTCATACACCAGATGTAACGCAGACCTGCCCATGTTCAGTGTCAGGTGTCAGTGTTTCACTCTGCACTGTAGTTTATACACTTTACTGATACACCAGAGAATTACTCATAATCTCCCTCCACCTTACCAGTAACTACATCACTACATTCACTACATCTAAGCCTTTCTTATTCTCAGTTGTCATAAACTACAGGTTACACACTTCTTTTCAAAATACAAAATGTGACATTATCTGTTATCGTATCAATTATTGGCCATGAGAAGCATGTAATTATCGGTTATTGGTACTGGATGAAAAAAATCTTTATCGGTGCATCCCTACTTGACAGAACAGAAAAGAGAAATGGAAGATGAGGAGAAGAACTTGTCCCCAAGAGATCAGCTGTGTCTGCTGTTGGAAGTTTAGTGTTTGTTTTAAGAAGTCTGACGTAACATTAATTTGTGGAGCCACTGTTGTTGCTGGTGGTGGTACCACTACCAACTTATTCCAACATCACCTCAGTGGAAAATGTGTTGGGGTACCAAGAGTGTATGTGATTACAATCAGCAAATTGGAGGCTGTCAGTAGTACCATGAAACAGTGAAGCCAAAGGGTTAGACATTGTTTAAAGCGGCATCAGCCCGAGGCACTGTAGGTGACAGGAAAGGCAAGCAGCGGAGCAACATTACAAACTCAATAACAATCCACCTGTGAAAGGACAACTCTCCACCTACCAGCACCTCTAGAGCTAACTTAATGTAGTATCCCACTGTTTCAATTCATACACACACAGAAATGTAAGAACAACTATTTGTTGTTATACAGGCATTTACAAGTGCTCATTATTTCTTGCTGAATAGCCACCGGATGCAGCAACTTCCTGTAATTTTAACTTCTTGGGCTATTCCTCAATATTTCAATAATGGCTCACCCTTCTCTGGTTAAAGTCTCAGACTGACCTTCACTTTCCTCCTGAATGACCTCATCTGGTTGGCTGGTTTATTAGGACAGTGTTAAACTTTGACATTGGCAGTGTAATAAACTTCCCCAAACTGAAGTACTGCCTTAAAAGATGTTATAATGATGGGAATAAGATGTTGTAAAATTATAGTCGGTCACCTCTCTCTTACCTTCTCTGTCTGAGGCCTTCTATTAATACTTCATTTAATTTTAAATTATGTTTATAAACGGACTAATGGAGCCACTCCACACCAGTGTCTGACCAGCTGTGAGTCGATGCATGTGTTGGCAACATTAATGAAAATGGAAGGGGCAGAGCAGTGCATGCAGTGTTTGTTTACAGCAAAGTTCAAGTGTTTTAGGCGACGAGAGGAGACATGGCAAGAAAACTAAAACAGCACCAATATGGCAACACTTTGGATTTGAAGCCAATGAAAAAGGTGTCCTAAATAACCAGGGGCGACACAGCCCTGCAGTTGTAAGATGAACTTTTGCCAGACCTGTTTCTATTTATCACTCACTTTGAAATGGTAGAGCAATTCTAGTTAAGGTGAGGAGTCATCTACAGGATACCGTCATATTTCACTACAAAAATCTAAATTGAGTGTCCCCTGGCTGAAGGAAGCTGTTAGCTAGATTGTCACTTCTAATAAATATTACAATATTAGAAGTATTTGGGAAAAAGATGTTGTTTGGATCAGTTTGGTTGAACAGATGACATGGGAACATCTGCTTTTAAACATGATCTTTCCGACATCCTGGCATATTTACTCCTGCAACTTAGGCTAACCTGGCTTTATCACAAACACACAGATAACAGCAATTCATCGCTTACTTAATGAGTCATTCTCCTGTTACATCCACACTTGAGTATCCTGTAATGTACACATGCTTAATATAAGCACATCAGCTGCAGCTGATTTAGGACAGAAATTTCAACCGAGGCAGCTGCCTGGCTTTGAGTTGTATAGGAAGGAAAACCCTGTGCTATATAACAATGGACTCCTGTTTCTGCTAGAGGTCAACTGATAATGGATTTTTAAAGGGCTATATAATTAGAGAGTTTGGAAAAGGAAAAAGCCAATAGCTAATTAACTGGCTGATACCACCCCTGGAATGTATATAAAACACTCAAGGGGTTTTATTTTGAAAAAAAGGGGCTTTTAATTCAAAACAGGAAGTGGCTGCTGGACTCACAGACTTTCGCTTTGGCACTAATAGCGCTGCAGCACAAGACCAGCTGTTGCAGTCTAGGGCTGTCAAAATTGCTCAAAAATGACGTTCGAATATTCCCTCTATCATTCGTAGATTCCTTCGATCGTTTTGGCGTCTGGTCTATTTTCTTTGTCGACCAGCATGGAGAAATGCGCGTCTGATGTGAACGAAGTGTTCCGGCTCATGCAAGAATTTCGGTGCACTGCGCTTCGCAGCACTTCCGCGGGCGGTGTGGCCCTGGCGTATGCAGTGCGTTCAGTGCAGCGGCCCAGGCCAACGCCCACTCGCAAAGAGGTCAGCTGCGGTAGTGGGGGTTTTTTTCTCCACAATTGAATATCAATTTTCACGTTCGATGTCAAGCCCAGCTCAGGCCAAAGATTCGCAACAAGACAAAACCGTTTTAGAATGTGCAGAGAAAGGTTGCAGCAGTGTGAACTGGCTGGTCTGAGCTCGACTCAAGCCGGCTGATGGTGTTTTGTTTACATGTTTCGCTGTTTCATCACTACTACAAATGCACTTATAACCAGTATCTAACAATCCCTATCCTCATTCATGTTTTAAGAAGCTACAAATTATATTCAGCCACAAAATAAGCCTACAAAACTGAAAATCAGAACAGAGGTATGGAGAGTTGTTGCATAGAGATGATACACAGTCTCATCTAGTTGCATTGGTGTGAACCAGCAGAATGGTGCATTGCAAGGAGTTTGCCTGTTTCAACTGGACTCGTTGCGAATCTTTAGCCTGGTGGAGCCTGCACAGCCATCAACCAATATCAGAGGTAAGTTACGTCCATAACAGCAGTTTGCAAAACATCCTATCAGCGCTGATTCATCGACAAAACTGATTAAATCAGTCTCTCTCCTCTACTATGACTCATCGAGCATTAACACACACACACACAAGCACATAAAAATGCCTCATGAACATCCAATCATTTTGTCCATCTAACAGCGGACAACCTGCTGAGCTGTAATAAATGAGTGAACACTCATACCTAATACAACTGAGGTACAAGGTCTTATTGAAAAGGCAAGGAAGCAGCTCTGTCACATATACAGGGTATAAAATATGCTCTGTATGTTGGCATGTTATAAATTAAAGGCAAAATCCAATTAAAATAACAGCAGCAGCAAAAGAGGATTTACCAGATCATTTTTCTTTCCCACTCAAACATTTCTGCAGTTTGCTGCCTTTTAGTCTTTCTCTCCTTCAAAGCAGCTGCTTCCCTCCATCGTTAATTGTGTCCCTCGTGTCTTACTGAGTCGTCTCTCTCTTGATCTCGGTGTGTTAGTATGTGTTGTTTGTCTAATGCTTCTTTCAATTATTGATGGTTTCTTTGGATTTTAATCTTTTATATATTAAAAGTCAATTTACAGGCAACATAAATACATTAAACACGCACAGCTTTTAATTTCGTCACTTTACAAAGAAGAGCAGGGAGCGCAGGTAAAGCTATTTTCCTGTAGTGAAGTGTACACATAAAAGCAATACTCTATTATCTTAAGATTAATGTGCAACAGCTGCTTCAAAATAATACAACATTACGACAGCACAGTGTGAGAACATAAAATAACCCTCCGGCTGTATCTGTGATTTTAGTTGCGATGTGCTGCTGTATACAGTATTTCTGACGACACTGAAACAGCCTGTTGGCTCTTTATTAATAAAACAAAATTCACCTGATCACAGCTATTTCATCTTTAATAAGAGAGAAGAAGAGGGCCACACTGCCACAGCAGAAGATAAAAGACAAAAGAGAAAATGGGCCTCATCGCAGCAGGAGGCGCAAGAAAGTTTCTTATGGGGTGATAGTGGAGGATATCATAGATATCAGAGATGGCGCTCTGAAGTTTGTACTCAAAGACTTGACAACAGTATGATAAATTATCCAGTTTTTAAAGAGTCCTCTTTACAAGATGATTCAACTGGCAGGCAGTTTATGGAAGCCTTTACTGTAAAGTTATTGTTCCATGATCACACCCAGTGACCACTGAGAAACTGCTGGTCAGGAAACAGGGGTGTGTTGCGTCTTTGGCAGCACACATGAGGGAAAAAAGACCTGGACAAACTGATGTGAAAGATACCGTATGGTGTCAAAGATGTTGTCAAAATCGAAACACAATGGTCTCACTGATAACAGCAATGTGTGATCCTAACACAAACATTAATGCTCACGTAGCCACAAGAAACAAAGGACTGTAACCTGTAATGACTCGCTCGTCAACTTTACTTCAATTTAAAGTCCTATAATTTCTATCATGATCAGCTGGAAAACATACCACAAATTCATCAATTGTGCATAGAAATTTAACACAAATATATATGATGTAAAAAATTAACTGAAGTTATTTTATTTGTTGAGGCAGCTGTCTTGTTTTACATTAAGTTTGACCTTCACACTGATACAAGAAAAGACATAAAAGGTCCAAGTGAGTCAATATACATGGGATGAAACTGAACTAAAGCCTCTTTTCCACTGCATGGTACTGCTTGGTTTGACTCGACTTGACAGGAACTGTTCCTTAATAATATTCTACTCGCAGAAGTAGTGATTGATACTTGTTAAGGCTCATTTATACTCCCTTTACAAAAATAGATACGTACATTTCAAACGCTGTAAACATCACTACCCTCATACTTCCATGCGTCCTTTATGATAGCATAGATACAGCCAGTAGAGGGCAGTGTCAAAAGTTGCACACAAATTTAAGTGGGTCGCTGGTGGAGGAGGTCATAATATCGTGTCTTTAAATGGAGAAAGCCAGTTTGTCAACTTAGTGTCTGACATGTCTTGTTATTCTACATACACTTTTAGACAAAACTGGATATGCAATGACTGCAATATTTGAGGTTCACACACTTAATAGGATTTGTGGCCTTTTAGGTCATCTCTTGATCTACACCAGGAAATTGGTTACCTGTTAGACTGAAGACAAATTACCAGTGTGGCATGCATCATAAAACATAATCCGTTATAGAAAGTGTGGGATGTGTTCCACCCATTAGAACAGTATAGATTTTTATTCAGAGACATTTAATGAAGCAGATATTTGTTGTGTTCCCAGCTATCTTCCCATCAGATAACCAGTTTAGACTGAAGAGGCTTTATCTACTTGTACTGGGATGACTCAACAGAATCTGGTTTGCTGGAGCTCTGTGATAAAAACACACATCCTGAGAGATGATATTGTAGTGTGTGGACTGTAAATTACACCTTTTTGAAATGGTTTGCCCTCAAATTATTTCCTGTAGCAGCACACTATGTGAGATGCAGTGGAGTACAAAAACAGTGATGCTGCTCATGAGTGACTTTTGTCTAGGCGTCTATGATTAAATGTTTAAAGAGCACAAAAGCCAAGATCGCTGTGTGCTTTCACTGGGTTTTACAGGGATGTGCGAGGTTATATTACTGTTGTCAAGGTCAGCGCTTAGAAAGGCGACAAAGTGCATTATGCACACCTCCATTTGGCCCTCTCCCATGAGATCTGTGAAAATAAAATTACCCAACGTCTCAGATTGTGGCATTCATCAAAAAGCACTTGTGCAGGCATTTATTCAAGTATTTACTCTCGGATGCCATTTCCAAAAGGTCAAAAAGGGAATTTTTTTTTTTGTCTCTGTGGATGTGTTAAGGTGTCTCTTTTCTCTCAGTGACGATGAGAGCACAAACCTCGCTGTGATAGAGGGCAAAGTAGAGTTCAATTTTTCAACTAAAGCACACGGATGGACATTTTCTCTCTGCGGCGTTTGCCTCCGCTTAGCTTATCATTCATGTAGAGCTGTTTTAGATAAAGGCATAAATCTCACAGCGGCACGGTGGCAACAAAACAAAATGGGAAGGTCACAAGAAAAGTCTTTTAATGTTTAATGCACCCCTGACATTCCCTTTGTTAAGCTGCTTTTGACAGCTTTGAAAAGACTTCTATCTATAAACATTCCCAATTCAAAAATCCACATTTCATTTTTAAAATATATATATATTTTTATTTTTTTTTACCTCAAGGTCACTTTGGCTTTATAAAGCAGGGATGATGTTGAGAATTGTGATAAAGACCCTCCAGTGGTACCAGTTAGCATTTGACATTCTCCTTAGTCTGTAATTATGTCTTCCTGATGTTTTTGTTTCTGCATGAAGCTTTTCTGAATCTAATAAATGGGTCTTCTCTAATTTATGGCAACTGTGTATTCTGTTATATTTCCACAAACTGGAGACCAAACCAGCACAGTGTAATCTAGCTTAATAGTGTAGTGGACAGTCCCCCGCACTATATCGTCCTACTTGGATTCAAACCAATTGCTCATTCAACAGAGGCTTCGGAGGTTCACAGGTTGTGGACACATGCTGGGCGTCTTTGGTGCCGGTGTGGCAGTGAAAGATCACATTTTATTCTTCCACATCCAAGAAAAGACACATACTCTCCAGCTTCCTATTTCTCACCATGGTGATAATGTGGTTAAACATGGTCTCTGTGCGGTCCCCTTGCTTACATAACCGTGACTTGCTGTTTCAAATTTAAGGCCCAAACCTCACCAAATCATTTTTGCACTCCACATCTGTTATTGTAAACAGAGGAAGAGTACAAAAGGAAAATATGGTGGTGATGCAATTTCAACAGAGTCTTTTTTGGCAGGAGTTCTGTTCCTTGATGCTGAGAGTTAGTTCCAATTATTACAGGATGTTTAGCCTGGCACACTCTCACAACAACAGTTTTTTAAAATCTATTTTAGAGGTCAAACCATTAGATTTGGGAAGACTGGGGAAAATTCAGCTTTAAATGCTGTTGACTATAAAGGCTCATGCATACCTTCAATTTCCTGTAGATAGGTGTGTAGGAGGAAATGTCCATAGGTGAGTGAAGGGAGTCTTCAATAATATAAATCAATAAGACAGCAATAAAATAGACAGCTCAGAAAAAGTCGGGTTATGCTTTCGGATAGAAGTATGTTTTTAGGAGAGACTTAATCGAAGACAGTGACTCAGAAAGCCTTATGTCCTCGGGCAGGTCATTCCAGAGCCTCGGGGCCCTGGTGGCAAAAGCTTTGTCCCCTTCTGCCTTCAGTCTGGACTCTGGAACAAGCAGTAGACCTTTGCCCGTGGATCTCAAAGTCAATCCCAAAATAAACAGGGAACCACCCTTACCTGATGAAGGTCTCAGGATCTAAAAATTGTATTTCTAAACAAAGTTTATTGCACGTAATAGGAAAATGTGCAGGAATTCTTTCTTCATCAGCTTTAAATACTGTAAAGCTCAACACACTCAACATGTTAGTAGCCAGTGTGTCATCTTTAAATGACTTTCATTTGCATTTTCTGCTTGCTATTACAGTTTGGAGGAAACACTCACATAGAACTAGAACTACTTGGGTAAGGTTTGGAGATCATTGTTCTCATTGTTAAAACAAAAATATTACAACCAGCATGAGACGTAGCATTGATGTTTAACACAAACATTCCTCCACTCTATGAATGTTATTTCAATCCTGCAGTGACATGAAACTGCGATCTTATGTTTCTTCAAAATATGAGATTTGGTTGAGTCGTCCAACATCAACACAACATACCGTTGCAGACTACACAGTTATCTTTCAGTTTATATGTCTGATTGCACTGACAGAGCGTTAACAGACAGACCAGCTTGAACCATAATCATCAGCAACACCACGAGCCACAGAACACAGTGTAAACATACAACAACCGTGCAGAGACAGTGAGCCTATTGTTTGTTGATAGGATATGATTATAATCAAGTTGTTGAACAAAAACTTTTGTTTCTCAACTATCGATTTTCGTGCCTTGTCTTTTTATCCAGTTGTATTTGTCTTGACTTGAAAACTGCTGCTGTGATTATACTTCAAACTGTGAAGATATATCTTTAATATACATAATATGCTTTTTTGAATTTTGTGTCTTATATTAAGTGTAACAATACAGTTCATATTAATGTTGCCTAAGTTTTAAATAATGAGGTTAATATGCGCAGAAGAAATTCCTCTCAAACTATATGGAAAAAAAGGAACGAATAGTTGAATATATGAATATATTTTGAATAGCCAAATCTGATTCAACTGACAACTGACCCTTCGCTAAGGCCCACTACTGAAGATATAGCCTACTGAATGTATACACATGCTGCTTTTGCTTTTTAATGATTATAACAGTGAATAAAGACCGACCCTGCTGTACAGGAACCAGTGAAGGGAAGCAGGGAAACTTTGCTGATATTGAACCAGCTGTGTCTCATCACATTGTGCGCAGATGAATGTTGTTTGACTTCCCCTGGAGAGCCCTGCTCGTCTGGCGGTGGAGGTCCGGGTGCTGGCAGCCAAACACTGTTCATCTGCGCACACTGCGATGCCACACAGCTGGTTCAATATCAGCGAACTTTCCCTTTATATTCATTGTCTTCTGTGGCAGTGATGTGGTGGTTCACTTTTACACTGTGATCTGTAGCCTATAGTTCGGCTTTAGCTTCTAATTATCTTTGACTTTTTAACCTGTTGTTGCTGCTGAGTCAGTTTGACATCCTGGATATATCCTTCAAACACAGACTGTAGACCCCTCTGTCTGCTTCTCTCTGGAATCACTCTTTCATTTTTCCAAAATATGATAATATTTCTTCAGGGAGTGCAGTTAGTCACAGTGTGGGCTCCATGCTTACTCCAACAGCTTGTCGGACCATCACAAAGGGGCAGGGCTTACCGAAAAGTCAATTCTGAAATCCTCTATAAGGATACTAATACAAGTATGAACCTGAAATGGGTGTAATAGCTCCTCTTTAATTATAAATCATTTTCAAATGCTGTTTGATGTAGGGTCTGCATTAGCTTCAGAGCACATGCATTTCTTGAATTCAAATCTGCATCCAGATTCACCTCCAGCCTCACTTGCCTCTCATCACTTTCCACTAAAGTTACCAAAGAAGTTGATCAGAAGTTTCTATTTTAGAGCAGAAAATTTGTCCAAGGATTTGTTTTCCAAAATACGAAAAGGAGCTTAAAGAGCTAAATGAGTTATGTTACAACTAAGTGCCTCAGTTTCCACAGTAATCATTATTTTCTTACTCAAACACCCTCAGGTTATCTCAGACAGGAATACTAATTTTAAAAACCCACAGGCCTTTCATTTTGTAAGACTTTAGTCCTTAGTTAGCTTTAAATGAGTTTCTCTCAGCTTTTTAAAGCTTTCTGATTTCTGCAGCCTGGAGTGCTCAACAAGGACGTGCTGTAGCAGGGTTATTATTCCAGCCGCCACTAACGCAGACCTGAAAGGTAACAATACCAAATCTCACATCACTGCTCGTTTTTCGCTCCTTTCAATCTCCAAGACTCTCCAACTGTCAGTCTTTCATTGTCTACCTCTTCCAATAATGACAAATTGAGGCATTTAATTATCTCAAGTTGAATGATCAGAGTATCTAAAGTGTGCTTTCTAATTGTACTACAGACTTTTTATTATAAATGTCATTTGCCAAAGATCCAAATGCCATTTTCCGGTGGGTGTAGCCTACATGAAATTGCTTTCTCTTTATTTTTCATTGAATGTCTTCCCAAAGGAGCAGCTTCGCCCATTTTTGGGGGGTTGAATAGATGCATTGCTATTAAGGCTGAGGCAGGTATTCATGTGCATGACACAAAAGTTCGCCTTCATCACACAGAACAGAAAAGATGAGCCCACATAGTGTCATTCATCCTCTGCTTTCTTTAAAGGTTAGACTTGAGAGATGTATATGGATTAGTTATTGTGCTAATGTGAGACAAATGAAACAAAACTTATCAAAAAATATATTGCAACTGTGCTTTAAGTTATAATATTTAAGCTTGTCAGGAAATTAATTTTTTTTGTTATGTTTACAGTCGCATCTTTCAGCAATAGTCAGTCCTTCTATGTAACCTGCTGTTGCGTGAAAAATTTCTAAATTAAAAAACTTAAGCACAACCTGGAATTGTTTTTGACCGACTTCTTTATTAAAACTAGAAAAGTGCACTCAGTAGAGTGCAGATCTCTGCCAGGCTGCAGGTGAGCTCACCACTAGACAATTCTTGTAATTTCAGCAGATACACCATGGCACGTTTCAGAAAGTGATAAAAATATATGACTTGTCTATTTTTGACAGAGCCACAATATGTTGCACAGAGCAGATTGAGTTTTCCTGCTAACAGGCACTGTATGTGAAATATATACAATATAATTATGAGGATAAATTAATTTCTAACAGCTAAAACACAGCCACAAATCTTTGATCCATGTTGTTCAGGATAGGAATTTAAAGGGTATTAACTTTGTCTGTAGCAAAACAAATTAGGAAATAACAAAAAACACAATTAAGACAGACAAAAAAGAAACCATTTAATTGCATACTTACTTATGAAAGAAGCATATCAAGACAAAAATGACCAAATCAAAAATCCCTAAATCAGATATGACGCTGTGCAGCAGACAGAACACAGTTGTGCCTAATTGAAATGTTCCTTCCCGGCTCCCTTACAGTCAGGATGGAGGTAAAGATAACAAAAACTAGGACTAATTAATCTAATATTGTGCCTAACTTTAGTGGATCATAACATATTAGGTATGGAATTAATCTGTAGATACTCAGCTTCAAAATAAGAATTTTTACAGATTTCAGTTTTTGAGCCATGAAAAAGGCCAAATTGTGGCCTGCAATAGACAATGAGGCTTGTTGTGTTTAAAGTTGAGCTGATTTCTGGAAAACTTGCTGCCTCTACAGGCCAGTTAAGATGAGCAAGAAGTCAGCCATGAGTCAATAAAACAGGTTTTTCAACAATTGGGAATCACCGCAACCACGAGAGGTCCTTGTGCATACAGGCACAAATGCACACACAAAAGATGTGGCTGATAGGTCCAGTAGTTTGCGAGATCAGATACAGACAAACAGAAACACACACTCACACATAAACTGGCTGAATGCATGATCCCATCCAAGCTTATGCCTGGCTGAAATAATGGGAGTTTGTTTGGCTGCCCTGTAACCAAATGCAACAATTCTCCTGCAGAAAACCTGGGAATCTAATCTTGTAGTAAACCTCTCTTGCTGTTACCATGGTAACCACAGGTGTTGCCAAATGAACCTAGACTGAAATCTTAAGGATTATAATCTTAATGGACAAGTACTACTGTATAATGTTTATGTCAAGCTACATAGTCCTCATTTAAAGTAAATGTGATTTAAATGTTTCACCAATAATTATGAATTGCTGCTGGATGTCTCCGCTGGATACAGTGCTGTACATGCAAAATAAGTGTTATTACTTCAACTTGAATATTTCAGCAACAAGCAGCAATAAAAATATATTTTCAGAAAGATACAAAGATGGAAAAAAGTTGCCCTTTCAGTGCCCTCCCCAGAGGCTGTGATGGGTGAAAATGTTTTTGCTTAAATGCTAGAAAATGATGAAATTTAATGGCGGAAATTGTTCAGTAAGGATGTTTAGCACTTGGAGAAATTGGAGAAATCAAAGATGCACGCGAATGCTGTGCAAAGATAATCTCGACTGTTGACTGCCCAACAGTGCTGCAGAAGTCAGTTCCTCTCAGTGAAACACTCGTCTTCTTATCCCGCTAATTGGAGAAAATGAGAGGGAGGAGAAAATGTTTTCAGACGAAATTGCTCATTTGCAAGGAACAGACAGAAAGTGATTGCAGGAAATTGCTTATTTTTAGCAGAGTAAACCATGACATTTCATTCTCATTACGTCTTTATACTGTATGCTGGAGAGGAATAAAATAATTGTCAAGAACATGTTCTCGTCACACACGTCAGTCCTCCTCAACCACAGTGGGGAGTGAGTGTGGGGAGAGTGGATTAGATATAATGGGGCTGGAAGTTCTGCTCAGAATAGACCTAAACTGGAATTTTATTTTAAGTGTACCACTCATGTCAGGATTATTTATGAGGCATAGGCACTGTTTACAAACTATTAATGGAGCATATTGTACCGAAACTAAGAGACACCACAGAGTTGATATACTGCTGCTCCATTTGAGCCTGCATTGCTCCATTTAACTCATATAGTGGAAGATGTATGTCCACCAACAAACAATGTAAGCATAATTGATTTAGGAAAAAAAGTTAATTTGGGAACTTTGGCAATTTCAGAGTCCATCTTACACACTTGGTATAGTTTTCTAATTGACAGTATAGTAGTATAGCCCTGGAGGGAAGGCTGTGGCTGATGGGAACTGTGGAGTTTTTAAATGTCTTATTTCACATCTGTGTAATGCAACTATTGTATGTTGTTTTTTTGTTGTTGTTTTTAAGAAAAAGTCTGACAATTTGGGAAAAACACTTATTTGCTTTCTTGCTTTGTTACATGAGAGGATTGATACTGCCCTCATGTTTGTATCCATCCATCCATCCATTTTCAGGGCCAGGTCACGGGGGGAGCAGGCCAAGCAAAGCACCCCAGACATCCCTCTCCCCAGCAATGCTTTCCAGATGAGATATGTAATCCCTCCAGCGTGTTCTGGGTCTGCCCCGGGGCCTCTTACCAATGGGACGTGCCCAGAACACCTCCAATGGAAGGCGTCCAAAGGGCATCCTGATCAGATGCCCGAACCACCCTAACTGACCCCTTTCAACATGAAGGAGCAGCGGCTCTATCCCGAGCTCCCTCCAGATGTCCAAGCTCCTTACCCTATCTCATGGAGGAAACTCATTTCGGCTGCTTCTATCCCCAATCTCATTCTTTCGGTCACTACCCAGAGCTCATGATGACCATAGGTGAGAGTTGGAACGGACCGTTCATGTTTGTATCATGAATATGAAACTACAGCCAGCTGTTAGCAGCTAACATAGCTTGGCACAAAGACAGGAAACAGGTTGTAATAAATGTAACCCAATATAACACTTAGACTAATTATGCCCACCAGTACCATTAACACTCACTAATTAATGCATCACATCTTGTTTGTTTAGTCTGAACAAAAATTCAACATGATCTTATCACTTGAGCAAAAGCCCTGTTGTATCTCAAACCAGACATAATAACTCAATGTTGACTTTTAGTTTCACACGGCACATGAACACCGGTCTCCTGGGTCAAAGTCCTGTGCTTGTTGAACACATTCACCTCCCCTTTGAGCCTTTGTGGACTTTTGCTGTGTTTACACTACGTCCATTGTTCCAACCACGTAATCATGATGCTGATGGATTTACATTGTAGTTCAGTTCAGTGTTCTCAACCAGGGGTCCAGGGAATCCTAGAAGTCCTTGAGGAAGACCCAGGAGGTACCCATAAAAATGGAGAATTGTTTATTTTCACTATTTAATTCACTACAAGGTGAGCCCAATGACAGTCAGAGACATAAGAGTAACTTTTCTCATCTTGATTTCACTTCCTCCACCGTTATCTCCTCAGCTGTGACTTGACAACTATAGAATTCATGTCTTAATCATGTCCAACAACTAAAATCTTTTATCAAGTGGTGGTACCTGAAATGAAATCTTATCAAATGGGGTCCATTACCTACCTTTCACGTCGGGATGAAACACAGCCAGGTGCTCTCAGCGTGCAACAGCCCAGCAATGTAAGTTAAGAGGGCGAAAACTCCAAGTAGGTTGGGCAGGAAGGGTGGTGGATGGGTCCAACACTCACCTCATTCCACCTGGGAGGCTGGTGTTTGCTTCCTATACGAATTTAAAGCCAAACCCTGTTATTTTTTCTAAACCTAACCATATACTTCTGTTGCCTAAAACCCAACCTAGCGCAAGTGTTGGCTAGACGTAACCACCTGCATTTCTTGCTGAAGGAAAAAAACGTAAATGTGCAGTGTTGTACCTATATAGTGCATTTGTTTTAAAGAGGCTGTATGCTAACTTGTACATCTCCTGTGAAAATGTGGGAAGTCCACGGCCAACCGGTGATATGTGATGAGGTCAGAGTGAGAATATGTTGCCCAGTCTCCTGCATTAAAAACATACAGAAGTGATTTGGGGGGGAGGTAGGTGGCATGATGCAACATGGATGTAACTTGTAGGATACTGGAACAGGAGTTTGCATCCTGTCACAGGCTTGCAATAAACATTATGTTACCTTTTTAATAAATAAAAATCTGTCCCAGTCTGAGTTGTAGTTGTCTAATCTTAACGAACCTCATCTGTAGTCTATTTGCCCCAAACGCAGTCCTTCCATAACCATACTCTAGTTGTCAAATTCAGATATTACAGAAAGAAAGAATTTAAAAAGGACCATCACTGAACAGAAACATCCAATATTAACATTTCTGTCTGATGATGGGGTTGAGTGAAGCATAGAAGCACTTGATTTGGCTAAAATTGGTTTCAGTCTAATATAAGCAAGACTACAAGAATCATGGTTATTGTTAGAATTAAATACTATGTTGCATTGGGATTTGTAAAGTGACACACAGTGGAAGTTGTCCCCAAAAACTTTTCAGGACTACAAATTCAGTTCAGTCAAGAAACTCAGGAGCATCAAACTACATGGTGACCTCTGCTACGAGTAGAATCCTAAATAAGTAGAAAACACTAAAAATGTGATGCAGATTAACAAATATCTTTCCTCTGGTGGTAAAACCAGTCCGATGAGGACCTACTGTTGAATGTTTAATACAAGAGCGACTGCACAACAGATTCAATTCTGACTGTGGTTCCTCAGACAGAATCCTAAAATGGTCGCAGTGCAAATTTGCCAACCTGGATGACTCACAATGCATGAGACTGCTCTCTTATTTAAGAAAGATGGAAATGATGGTGGAGTTATATTTGGCAGGCAGGGCCCTTTTCCACTTCAGTGCTGCAGTATGGCGACACATATGGCTGTATTATTGTTGAGAAGTCTTTATTAAAAACGGCCATGAATAAGGAACTGCTAACAAAATGTGATGTGCTTAATATGAGGAATAAAGACGCCAAAGATTCTTTATGCATTCTCTGGATGGAAATAAATAATAGCAAACAGTCCTCCATGGCGCAGATGTCCAGAATTTTTAATTCTGTGTGGATACAATGGGTGTATAAGAGAAAGCAGGATGGAGACTGTATGCAAAGCAGGTCTGGTGCATGAAATTGAACACTTTGCAGCCACTACATTCGATTCTCACAAGATACATTGGCAATCAACGCCTAACAGTGGAGACACCACTGCAATATCAATCTTGATTTGCACAAGATGTGTCCTCCAGCTTCTAAATTGTGCCCCGACTGGACCTGTTTGATGGAGTGCATATTGTGTTAGCAACAACTAGGCAGGTGGATTTGTTTCTCACCTTCTCCACTTAATGGCATGTGAAGTAAGCTGATTCAATTCCCAGTGCCCACACCTTGCTGAGTACACCCACAGAAGGACAGTGCTAAAAGATTTATTGGACAAGAGCGCGTATGTGAAAGTTTTGCTGGTGGCTTGATGTAAAACATTTAAGGCAAACGGGCAAAAAGGTGAAAGAAGAGAATTGAGCTACAGTATTGTTGGTTAAATGTAGCAAAAATTAAAAGTTAGGTCATTAAAGGTGACGTGACACCTCAGGTCTTGTAAATCAACATGTTTCGGTATAACTTACTGATACTGATTTAACTTAATATATTTAAGATTTATTTTCACAGCTAAAGAATTGAGTAAACTTTGAACACAAACATGTCTGTCAAGTGTTCAAACCCACCAAACAGAAGTGCATAAATATTACTCAAGGTGTTGGTGATGTGTCACTTAGCAGCCTGTTCATGGGGGGAATATGAATTACTTATGGCTGTCTCTGCAAGGGTAAGTTCTTACAATTCAAAATAATATGCTGCGGTATGGATCTGAAAAAAGAATAACCTATGATGCCGTTTGCTCCAGTTACTGATAATGGACCTTAAGAGGCATTTAAAAGTCATTTATAGCCTCCCTCCCTCCATACAAATCAGGAGAGTCAGAGAAATGACAGCAGCGTCGGAAATGTGCTCTGTGATGATTAACAGTCCTCCTGATTCGAGCCGATGTCTATGCCACTGTGTTGAACTCTCGGTTGCCATGTCTCATTATCCCCAGCCTGCTAATGGAAGGAGGAGACAAATAATTCATCTGCCCTGATGGTGACATGGAGCATAACAGGTCTCCTCAGGGGGAGAGTGAACAGCTTGTCAGTCAGAGGATGGAGGGGGGGGTGAGAAAATAAGATACCCCAAGCGACAGTCAAACACAGGTTTAGTTCAATCTGCTGTATACGGATCAGCTTATTAACATTCAGACTAATCAATATCATCTGCATTTCTCACCTCCTGGTTTCACATTTTCATTTAAGAGACAAAATAAAGGAAACATCACAGTAATTTAAAGGTTATCTTCAAGTTGAATTTGTCTCGTTAGGCGTCAAATGCCACATTAATGCTGTTGTGTTTGAGTCTTTAATTCTGTATATCTTCGAAAGTGCTTTAATTTTAATGCTTCACGAGCTTCAGAAAAAACAGCTGTTACCTGGGCAGCAGCTAATGGCGAAACAAATAAATAATGAACTGGATTGAGATGCAGCAGCTGTCAAATTGGCTAAGGTACAAACAGAGACGGGGAGTAATTGGAGAAATATTAAACAATTACGAGTTCAAACTTACTCAACACTCACACTCCCTGACCCTAACAGTGACTGTAACTATTTACAGATTAATTTAAACTTCTGTATGTTCTGATTTATGTGTTTTCACATCCTCCACCGAGGAAGAGCTGCACTGGAGATAGAAAAATTCTCACTGGCTCAGTTTAAACTACAAGTATATCCTGTACAGTCATGGTGCAGCAACCCAAGCAAGTACAGAGTTCACTGACTCTACAGATCAAAACAGCACAAAAATAAAAAGCTGTATTCTACTCTCCAAAACAGTGTCAGATTCACAAAATTATACTTTTAAGGTGTGAAGTCTCTAAACTGCACTACTGTCAAATGTCACCATAAGAAAGGGTAAATACTTTACTAAGAGTCAAGAGAAATGTTGCTGCTTCCAGACCCCAAAATTCTTACTTATTTGTCAATGCATGAAGGAGGGGAAGAGTTCAAAGTAGGTGCTTTTACCAAAAAATAAATCCACGCTTCCTTGATTCTTGAATACATTATGCACAATACATGTTGCCCACGTTACAATTTATAATTGATAATGTCCAGTGAGTGGCTCATTATTGCAAAATGAACACCAACAGGGTGATGCAAAACTTGAACCACCATGAAGAGAGTTTCATTATCCCACTTATTACACAACTACTTGCTAAAGAAACCAATGATTACAAAAAAATATTTATCTAAAAATGACTGTATTGCTCAGCATAGTGTCAATGATCAGAACTTAATCCATAGCAACAGTCCATTATTCATAACAACGGTCTGCAGACTGCAGAATACTGTAATTGACCAATTGTAATGGAATTCGAATGTACAGCCTCCTGTACTCACATGACCTGGACTCTATACTTAGGTCACAAGATGACTCGTGAAGAAACTCCTTGAGATGTGGGTGAAAGCTTTGGTGAAAAAATCTAAGCATTGTAAGTTCAAGCAAGTCAATCGTAGGGTACGCTAGAAAATAAGTTCATGAGAGGTGTTGTCCAACCAATGTGAGAGGAGGTTTACAAAACTGTTCAACTGATCCAGGTGTAATTTATCATGGCCCAGTTTTCTGTTGAATATGTGGCACTTAAAAAACACACAGTGGTGATACACAAAAGAGCAGCTCAGTTGTATGGAGAAGCAAATGCAATCCATCAGCCGTGTAATCAGCTGTGAACAGCCAATAGTTAGCTATGATTCTGACCTTTTTTAGGAAGATGACTTGTTAATGCAGCACAATGCACCCATGTCAAGTGTCAGACCTTAGTGAACAAGAGGTTATTCCATTTCGGCTTCTAAAGCAGCTCTGTGTGACTTGATGGAAGACGGATGCACACGCTCCGCCACTAAAGTGCTTTTCTCCTCAGACGGTGAATGTTTCCACCACTGAATGAGCTCATTTATTTTCACAGGCTAAAAGACAATTGCTTCTTGAGCTCGGCATCGGCTTTGTGGCTCTGCTGTGTGTGTCTGTGTGCATGTGTCCTGATGAAAGTAGCGTGAATATCATCAAGTGAGGATAAAATGGTAATATTAAATTATTGAACATTAACCAGTGGCTGCTAAATTACTGTGGTTGTCTCTGCTGACAACAGTAACCAAAAATCATCCAACTGTCGCAGTTTATATATTTTTCATTGTGCATACATCCACGTGTCTCGGTTTTACCGGAGAGTTGCAAAGCGAAATTAATTTGTGAACTCAGTGGTGCTTGAAGCTGACAACTTGTGTTCTTGCTGCTGAGTAAACTTCCCAGACAGTAAAAGTTAACAGTTAATTTACGGGAAAGTATTTGTATGTTTGCCTCTTGTCTCACGACTGACTGCAGTTGATGCCGCATTGCTCCTTTGGAGCAGTTAATACTCAGAGCAGAGTTTTATAATAGATTGGATGGCACGTCACAGTTAATATAATAGCTTCCACTTTGGACTCTCAGATTCTCTCCTTTCCCTCAAAGGGAAGCACTGTCAAATGGTTTGGAATCAGTCACTGTCATAAAGTTGTGTATTAAAGTTTATTATTTTTAAAGTTTTTATTATTTGTGTATTTAAAGTCAGTGTGTTAGCATGGTGCAAATATATATTGCTTCTGCAAGCTAATACACAAATTGTGGTGATTCCATTGAACTAATGTGGTTTGTAATTTTGCCACTGTGAATGCTTCTACGACTTTTGTGACTTAACCTGAGTCAGTTGATTCAGGTCAAGTTTTTACTTTAGCTTTCACATTCAGTAGAATAAAAACTGGACAATGTAGTGAAATTCTACAGATATTTATATCCTTCATTAACTCAACGTGATGTTAAGACAGGGTGCTACAATAAGGATTGCCCAGCGCAAGTAAAATGTCATGTCAGGCTAGTAAATCTAGCAACTCACTAGCCCTGTCAGGCAAGTGGTGAAAAAGAATTAATCACTATTTTTTTTCCAAGGCTGAGGATGGATGGAGCTAAGGAGTGAGCCATCATGCTTTTCTCTCATGTGTAGAGTTGAACGTGTGCATTATCAGCTGGGAACCTGCACGAAAATGGCAGCAGGTAGAGACAAAGTTTGTTAGCTAAAGTGTAACAAAGAGCTTAAGGCATTGTACAGGCCTCCAAATTCCCAGATCCCAAACTAATTGAGCATCTGTGTGATGTGCTGGTACACTACCTCACAGCCTGCAAGACAAAAGGTGCCAGACACCCCTGTCAAAAAATGAGCTGAACTAAGTTCTCTTCTGATGATAGCAGTGTGCTTTCCTACCACAGACACTTTAAAACAATGGATATAGCTACTGTGACGTCAGCCATTGGCTTGTAGTCTGCCATTTTGAAGCCTCAAGTTCTGCATTTTGGCTGTATCCATCTTGGAGTGACCATAATGGGGGGAGAGGGTGGAGCTGTGGAGGAGCGATGGTCACTAAATTTGTCTCACCTTTAAATATGTAGAAATTTGGGCTTTAGTAAAAAGTACAGGGGAGGGTTATTTAAAAAAAAATTCAACCCCTTGTGCAGCTGTCATGAATTTTGAAATTAGCAACGGAGACCAAAACTGTTTTGTGTACCAGGCTGTAAACATGTTTATTCCTGTTGTAAAGCTGGACATTTTGACATGGGGGTCTGTGGGGACCGACTCGCTTCTAGAGCCAACCTGAAGTGGCCACTCAATGAGCTGCAGCTTTTGGCACTTCTGCATTAGCTTAATTTTTTTAGCCCTCGGAGGTTGCCACTTGTTTCGTACGCTGTAACAAGAGTGTGTGAATGAAGCATTAGGTTGTTACTTTTTACTCAAGTAGCAGCTGGCTTGGTGGCTACCTAGCTTGCTAATTCCACCATGCTATAATGCTGCACTGGTTACAGAAAATGAGGAATACAGTTATACAGGACTGTCAGCGTCCAAGGCTTAGTCAGCCTGTTGGTGCCTATTTATCTCGAAAGAACAACAGCCAGTGAGGAAACACCCACTCTTATGTCCTAAGTTACTACAACCAATAGTGTAATTACAACACTCACTCACTCACTCACTCAAAAATGTCCGTATGGAGGCAGTGGTATTCATGCAGTCTTTTTGCAACATGAACAGCGGCTATAATCAATAGTTTTTACAATAACAATGTATCACATGACATCATGATAAAAATGGGACAATATAACAGGCGCCGCTCATCGTGATGAACAAATTATCACCTGAATCTGCAGCTCCCCTCGGCTTTATGGAGCCTTACAGCGAGTTTCTACTTGTTGTGAAGCAGGCAGGCCACAGCTTTACAGTTTTGACCACCATTTTCAGTAAATAAGCTCCAAAAACTCACTGTGCACTACCTGCTCAGCACTAAAGATCGGACAGACAGTTATAGGACTACCTGGTAAACATAGTGGAGCATTTGGAAGCTGAAGAGTCAGATATTTCCCTCAGGTGGTGGTAAAGATCAAAAACAGAGCTAAAAGAAGACAGTGAATATTAGAATTACATTCAACAAGTTGCCTAAAACTACTCTAAATTAATGATATTGTTGCTCTGTAACTGCTGTTGTCACAAATTTGTCCTATCAACCTAAAAGGTGATGGCATGTCAGTGCTGTCCTAGTTTCCAAGTGGCCAAAAACATCAGGTATTGCATATTTAATACATAATTATACTTCTTTTTATCTCTGAATTGCACTGAAGTGAACTTCCCAAAGGCTGAAATCTAAACATAGAGTCCTCCTACTACAAATATAAAATTATCGGGTTTGAAATATGTGTTTCCATTCAAAGAACGCCTTAACCCTTGTAGACGAGCTTGTACATTTTTAAGGAAGAGGTATGAGGTATCTTGTGTTTCTACATGAGCTGTGCTCTAAATAGGGCACAGCATGAGGCCTTTTAAGTCGTACCTCACCTAGATTATCAGGGGAGCCTCACCACACATTGCTGCACAACATTAAAAAAAAAAAGAAAATATGAAGCATGAACCTGGTTATTTGGATTTGGGACGGATGTTTGGAGAAGGAGACGGAGGAGTTTGAAACCTGAGGGATAAAGAGACGAGGTTTGCCGTGTCCTGCCCGTGGTGGTGCTACTGCGTGCTCTGCTAGCTTTCATGCTAATTAAACTGCATGTAATTCTCCTGATAATAATAGGTGAGAGGCGTTTAAGGAATAAAACTGCTTTATCTCTCCCCTGGGTCTCGCAGAGATCCTCAGAAAATATTAAGGATGGAAGATGTCTGTCCCTATAAAACACACATCTGCAGGAGGAGATAAGAATAGATGTTGAGTGTGGCGGAGTGTAGGAGGAGGCTGCAATGAGACGAACGAGGGTGTGTGCGAAAACAAATTGCTGTGTTAATGTTGCTGATGAAGTTTAATTCAATACTGTCTGAGAAAACTGCATCTGGAGCTGAAAGTACAGCTGTCTCCTCTCAATGTAATTATTCTACAATGCCTGCCACATGTTATTAGATTTCTTTAACCTTTACTCAGCTTTTGTTGTTATTAAAATTAATGATTTTTTTTCTTTGCTGCTGATACAACATTGTTGCCTCAGCAGTTATTGTAGTATGCTAACTCACTCCTCTTTACAAGTCAAAGTGATGTCAGGTGGATGAAAGGTCATTCATAAAGAAGGATAAATCATTCTGTTCAAGTCACATTAAGGTCATTTTAATATGAACTTCCTAACTTTGGCTTTCCAATGTGTGTCTTTATTATTGCTTGGTGTAAATGTACACACATACACACACATTGTCTACAAAGGACCTCATAAGGTTGTGTGAATTATGACTTTTATCTGTCAGGAACAAAGCAGGAAGCAGCGTGACCTTGTTATCAGGTCATTAAATCTTATGGGGATAAGCTGGATGGTCAGGTCACAAAAAGCATGTGACCTGTGCTGTTCACTTTCCATTTCCTGACGCCGGTCATCATTGTTTTCTTCTAACAGTGACTGTGATCTTTGTCATAAGGCCCTGACACTCCAAGCTGACAGTCGGTCGTTGGTCAAAGTTGGGCCATTGGTGAGTGTCTGCGTCCGCATCGTTGGCCCTTGTCTGCGCTAGGTCACTTATTTTCTGCTGACACAGCAGAGCCCATCAGTGAATGGAATCACTCCAATTGGCAGTTCAGGTCAGCGCACGAGAAGAGAAACAAGAGAGAGAATTGTAAAGAGGGAAAGTAAAGAGAGAGAGTGAGACCAAACCAAACTTGTAACATAAGGCAAGACTATTTTTCTTGGCCATTGAACGTTTCAGCAGCAATGTTTCATGATGGCTGGTGTTATTATTCACTGGCTCACAGTCTTATCGCTCTGTTCTATCAACACTGGATTGTGTTGTTAATATGCTAACGAGCTAACTAAAGATGGTCGCCTGCGCCTGGTTTCCCTTCTTTAATGATGATGACCGCCATCTGCTGGTATGTAGGGGTATGTCCTCTCACGCAGGCACAGAACACGTGCTTGTTGGCTGTTGGTTTGACATGGTTTGGCCGAGACCCCTCAACCAAAGGCAACAGGGGCTCTTGTCATCGCTAGTTCTCTCACGTCAGTTTGGTGTTTCTGGGCTTTAACAGTGGTTTTAGAGCCAAAATCAGACTAAACCTGAACCATAATGTTGGTAAAAACTGGCATAAAAATATTTTTTGTAATTATCATGTATAAACAGTTTTGAAAGTAACAAATCATTGGGGACTGGGAATTTCCAGCAATCTCACGATTTGATTCAGAATCAATTTTGCTGTTTCGAGTACTTGATTGAAGCTAGCAACTTAGTTAAATAGTTCAAATCAAACTTGACTGTATTTAGACAATTCTGATTACACATTAATGCTATGCAGTGTTAACTGTATACTGTCATATTGACATGTGATTTAAAGGGGAATGTAACTGAATGCAATTTTTAACCTGGACCCTATTCTCCCTGATTTTGCGTCGCAGAGACTATCGTCATCTTTTGAGTGTTCATACCTGGCGACATGTGTCTCTGTCATCGGGAGTCTCACCAACTGCGTTACGACCTGTGTGTGCACACCACAAGATTTCTCCACCAAGCCCTCGCCGACAGAGCCCCAGATATTGCGGTGACATCACCAAACTTGGGGACGACACATCGTAAAGGCATGCATATTCTTCCCAGTGTTGAATCAGATCTGCCTCCAGGGCTTGGGTCAAACACAATGCGCTCCCTGTGATCCTGTGGACGCCGCCATTGTTGTTGGTGCTTGCTAGCTTTTTAGTGATGCCAGATCTTGGGAGTGAAACAAGCAACCAGTAAACAATGTAACCTCTTGGGACAGATGCACTCCATCAAATAGCATCTATTAAAAGTGCTTGGTTTTGCCACTGACAGGCTCAGATCGTTATTATGAGTGTCTTACAACAATAAAAGACCCTACAGAGAAATGAAACTTTTTTTCTGTACCTCTTACTTATCTAGTTTTAGTCCAAGTCTAACTAAAGAAGAGGTCTCATTCTGAAGACTTTTTCACATTGTCAAAATCATTTAAGTATTCAGCCATCACACTGATAACCCTCTACGCAAGAGTAACATACCCCAACACAGCAAACTATCACCAACACTCCTCTCTCCAACATCTGTTTCCACAGTTTTCTTACAGCAACAAGTCTCATGAGCTTTCAGGACAAGACTTCTCATTAGTGAGACATGAACGTAAAACAGACAAGAACAAGTGAAAGCTACGGAGAAACATTTCATTTCTCTGTAGGGTCTTTTCCATTATGTTTTAAGAAACTAATAATAAAAATCTGAGCCTGAAAAAAGCAAGCAATTTTAGTGGATGTAAATTAAAAAGGCACACTTGTCTCGAGTGGTTACATTGCAGCCTAAATATGGCTGAGGTTGACATGTAAAGACAACTTCAGCTGTCACTAAAGAAACATTTCACTGTATTTCACAAAGCAGGAAATCCGGGCTTCTGACACAAAGCTGAGGAAACCTGCTCAAATCTTTCAAACAATTTCCATTATTAAAAAATATGTACACCTTCCTGAAAACATGGCTGCTATAATGAATCCCTGAACAGTTCTCCACAGCCCACAGCAGTGTGACAGTAAATGGTGCATTACATATACCAGACAGAGTAAATCTATAATGATCATCTTTCCATTTAATTCTTCAGATCAGTTTCAATTAAGCTCCACTCATCTGTAAGCATTCTGGTGATGAATGTGTGTGTTATGAACTGGACCATAATCACGAGGCACATCTGCGCTGTGACTTCAGCAAACCCGTACGGGAATGTGATTTGTTACACATGACCGGAACAGTTCAGTCTGCATCATCTGTATCCCAGACTGTGTGTTAACATTCAGGGTGTGTTTGTCCAGTTTAGGGACCGCCTGTAAGTGACCCCGTGGAAATAATGACTACAGCCGTGTTTTTTATTTGCTGCGGTCGCCACCCTGCTTTAAACTCAGGGTTGAAGCACAGCCTTGGACACTTTATACTCCTACGTTGTGTCATAGTTTCTGTATTCCTATGGCTTTATTTGCTGTATTTATGCTGTGAACTGTAACTTCTAACAACTGAGCTGAATGATTGCTCAAAATAACATAACCCTCCAAAGGAAGGAGAGAAGAGAAAGGTTTTCGAATGCGGAATACAAAATGTATGAGTCAATGTTTCTTCCATTGGTTACCAATTCATGTATACAGACTCAAAGTGGAATCCAACAATAGAGCCACAAGACAATACACTGCTAGTAGTGCAAATTATGTGTATCTTTTCTAAACTTCAGGTGGTGGTTCAATTCTAAGGTCAGGGTACTTGCACTTGCCGATTTCTTTTGTGTCAAGTTCAACTTTGTATAACTCTGACACAAAAATACACTCCACTGACAAAAAGGAAACTGTCTTGACGGTCCTGATCTTTGACAGAACAGAGTGACCGTAATGGAGGAAGCTACACTCTTATGTAACCCTTGTGTGTTGGCATATAAACTGGTCCACAAAGAGGACCAGTTTACAGACAGTTAAGAGACAGGAGTCAGTGGTAGAATTGAAGGAACTGTTAACTGCTAACATTCCACAACGAGCCATTCAATGGACCCAACAAACTCACACAAACCCCATAAAGGCTTGGTTCTGTCGTTAAATCCAGTAATAACTGTTAACAGGTTACGTTAGTTGTGTGTTTAAAACAGTTATCTTTGTCACCCTGTGTTTGAGAGTAGACTCTCACAAGCTGTCCCTGGCGTAGAGCTCACATTCCTGCAGCAATGTCATGACAGACAGAGAGAGAGCGGGACAAGGAACATTCAGCTGAACGAATACTCTGAGCGCAGCTGTATAATGAAATAATATTTTACCCATTTTTAAAGGAAAAAAATGAGAGAAGTCATGTTCAGCAACACCACCACAGCCAAACGTTGAACAATTGCTATTTATTATTAACATTACCGGAACTCCAGAGAGGGATGTGATGTGGTGGAGGATGAGGAGCAGGCAGGTAAGACTGAAAAACTAAAGTCAAGGTGACGTGGAATTGCAGATTATGACAGAATTTTTACGACCACAATGAGAAAGTTAAACACAACCTCTGCTGTTTATGGTGTGCATGTTTAGTCCTGCAAAACCGATCCATTGGGCTCTGTTTCTAACTCTGCTGCCACCTTAATGGCGGAACAACACTGTCCATCAGTCCTTGTTTGTACCTTTTCCACAGCAAGGCGGAATAATGGCGCAACACTCCCACCTTGGCAGGCTGTGTGAAAGGGGCTTATGTCAGCAAAGCTCGAGCACTGCCCATTATGCAAAGACTGGTAAATTCATTTCATTGCGCAAATTTCTTGTACGACCTTGCCTGGGTATTTCTTTTCTAAATTCAATCTAGTTTTGAGAGTCATGATTAAGTTCTGCTATCCCAAACTGAATATTTGTTAAATATAAAAAAGCTACTGCATACTGTATGTAACTATTCTCATTCTTCTACAGTCACTGACAAGGTTTTCTAAATGTCTGACCTGAGCCATGTGTTAAGGTCACTGTAACAGGAATAACCTGCGTTCTTATCTGTGAAATAAAATTGTAAAATTTCAATAAGTCCAACTGGCAAGGCTCCACACAGGTGATGAATTGAATTTTTCTTATTCAATTCAATCTGTAAGAAACACAGAACAGATGCTACCTTTTCACACTTGTGTATTTTCTATCATCTTAAAATCCTCTTGTTGTTTAACACTGCATGAAACACAGCCGACTTCATGTGGCTGCAAACTGATTTGGAGAAGAAACAGTAGTGAGCAAAACTCCTGCTGGAGTTGATATTTACTTTGCTGGGCTGTCTTCTGTGCATCCGTGACTTCGCAAATAAACCAACCACATATTGCTCCAAAGGTAAAACACAGAGAACAGCTTTGAGGGGTGCTGAGAATAATAAAATGAAGACAAAATGTTCTTTATATGCTTGGAAACTTTGTCCAGCTTCATGCTCGATGTAAATACTCACTCATCTGTGACTGAAATTAACACAAATACTTTCTCTTTTTGTTTGTCAATAAGGGGTCAGATCCCAGTATGCTACCATGGCCTCTGGCATCCATAGATATCTGGCGCTCCTGACAAGAATTTTGCCCCCCATCTGACTCCAGCCCACCTCTGCAACCTGCTGCAGTACTTAGTGTCAGAACTATAACACTGCTGGAAGCCCCAGCCAGTGAACTGTAGTTATTGATTGTTCAGGGACCACTGCAGGCCTGAGGTAGGTAATTGCATGATGGGCTCCTATGCCTGCAGGGACAGACAGAGGCCAGGAGAGAAATGGTCACATTGTGTCCTTAATGAACACCAGCAGGATGCTTCACAACTTGGATAGCACGGAGCAGTGCAGTGGTAGACCTGCCCACTTTGATAAGGGATTTAAAGAGTCTATCCTGAACGTTTATTGGACCACATAAAGTAAGACGTGGGTCTATCTTTTAGCACAAGTCAGACTTCAAAACTTGGGTCACTGCCTTCTGGATGAGGAATTAGATTTGATTTGTGATCAGTTGAGGATTGTGTTGCTTGAGGCTGGCAGTAGACTCCAAACATAATTGAATTTGGCATCTTCTCAAAGGCTGTCAAACTGCTGTCAAATAACAGCACCTCAAGCATATGAGGGTATGCACACTGCGATTTGAGTATGGTTTATTTAGTGAAGGTCCACGCCAAAATGGAGGAGCTGGCAGCGAGAGGAGACATAGTGGGAAACATACAGCCCAAAGCACATACTGTATGTACAGCACAGCCAATCACTTGACGCTGATGCCAAAATGCAGGCAATAATGTACAGTACTGGGTGACAGTTAAGTGTAAACTTTGAGAAATAATCAACAAGTTGGACACAAACCCTCCATTTCTTTATGCAAATACAGCCCGTCTTTAAAGCTGCCATAATGGCAGTTTAAACACTAATGAATGCAGCTGACAATCTGCCAGAGACTGCAGCTCTTTGAGCATCAGCTGTTAAATGAGCAAACAGTTTAGTACAAATGAATCAATGACCCTTTGTTTGCTTCAGTCTTAACTTTGTCTTAATGACATCTAGAGAAGGGAGACAAAAACAGAACTTCTTTTTCTGCTAAGGAAACACTTTCTGTACAGTTGGACGCTCCCCCGCCCGTAACCTGCAGATTAGCCTTGTCCGCTGGGTGATTTTTCTTTCATGTAATCTACTTTGAAGGAGAAAAGAGGCGAGGCAAACTGCCACCTCTGCATTGTCTCTGTAGATATGAGGGGTCTTGTGGCCTTTGTCTTGTGAAAATGCTGAGGCGAGTTAATGAGAAGTGTCTTCCCGCAGGCCGAAGGTGGCCCGTCCCGTCTCAAGGACTGGCTGCTGTGAGGGCACGTCATTTATTTTAGACCTTGAACTAGGCTTTCAATTTGGTAATGGCCATCATTAAGCAAATTCAAAATGATGAAACGCCACAAACTGTATTTCCTTTGAGCGACTGATGCTGTAACATGGTTTAAAGTTGCTTGGGTTGAAGTTTTTCTTCTCAACACCAACAGAGTTTGCCTCTCCTGACAAAATCACATTAAAAATAACGATAGGATTACACAACCAAGTCTCCCAAAATGTATGTTCATATGAAACTAATTTTTTTATGATCAAATTCTTTACATTTTGTAGAATAAATAATTCCACTGAAATTGGGGCGTGCCATATCACATTGTTAATGATAATACAATTATTATTTTGTGATGATAGCAATATTTTGACTTCTTCTCATAGTGACTTCATACCGTCATACTGATTTTACCTTGTTGTACTATTTATATTTCATTTAGTTTAGTATTTACTGAATAATAATAATAATAATAATAATATAATTTACTGACATTACAATTACATTTTTTCACTGTTGTGTTATATCATCAAGAACATCATAAGCACAAAAATACCCTCAAATATCATGATATTATTTTAGGGCCATTACAACGTATTTGCAAATATGCAGACTGAAATAAAGTGCAAATACACATATATTTTGTTGAATATTTGGATGTGACAGGGATCCCATAACACTGTTGTTAGGGCTAACTACGGTGCTTGTTTCAGGTTAGAACGAAAAGTGGTTTTGGTTGAATGTTACAAAAGTCAACATGTTCAAGACCATGATTTCTGCCTAACGTTAAAGAAAAGCTCTGAGTCGTCTCAATAAAAACATTTCTCAGGCTGTGGTTACAAAGAGCAGATATTAAAAGAATAACAAAATACACTGACTGTGAACAGATTGCAGGTATGTTCATATGATTTTGTCTTGTCATTCTGATTGCAAAACAGCAATGTATTTCCAATAAAAGACAAAGTAAACCACATATGAATATAACTTTTAGGGATTATTACTTTTAAAATACAGGATTGAAGCTATTGTGAACTGGGCTTTGAAAAACAGTTTTGTTGTTAGTTACATGAGTGCTAAAATAAATCGATCAACAAGAAAACTATTGGTATGAATGGAGAGTGCTCTTGTGCTACCTGAGTGAGGCCCTTGAAGAAAGAATGACCTCAAAGTTGAAAAATGCTTGTTAACAATTGTAATCACTTTAATACCTCAAAGCTTCAACCGAAAATACAAAGGTCATCCCAAACTCTTGTTTGTGCTCAGGAATATCAATTTAGCATTGACCCCAACAGTGCACACGCTCTGATGTCAGCGAGTGAGACAGATGGACTCTGTGAGTGGGGGTTGTTTGAATGAAGTAAACTAACCTGTGATTTGGGATTTGATGGTTGAAAGGATAGTTGGCTTGAATCAATCAGGGGAGAAGTTAACGGAGGCATGAACTGCAGGAGTAATAGACTGGAAGAATGTGAGCAGTTGACTAACCCCCAAACTTCCAGAATTAAACTCAAACAGGCCAGCTGAGCTCCGCGTTTATTTAAAAACTGAGGAACATTTGCTCTTCATTATAGTCGCTGAACATCCTTCTTTTTGTTGTCCCACTAATCCCCTACAGCTTGTTAGAGATTATTTATTCCCTGGTTTAAAATGGAATTTCAGATACTAATCTGATTTGCAAGCATAAATCTAATTTTCTGGGCATTTCTCAGAGGCATTCATAAGACCAAATGTGACTGGACCTTAGCTCTTCAGACTTCTATTTATTTGTAATAATCTGTGTATTTATAAACAACTCATTCATACACGGTTTATTTGTTTTCTTGTGTCCAGGCCGCCAGTTGGTTTCCATTAAACACTCTGTTGCTGTAGCAAGCCCTACTAGCAAAGTTCCACAGCAGTTGCAGATTAACTGACACTGATATCTGTTCACTTGACGACACCAACTCCTGTTTGCGCACAAGGAAAGAAGCAAGGGAGAGATGCTGTGCTGCTGCCAGAGGAGCCGCTGAATGAGTTCCCTCTGAGCAGTAAGCCACTAAAAGACTCTGAAAAGTCCGGGGCTGTTTATAAAACATTCAGGACGCCACAGTTTATTTCACACTAGTGAGGCTGCTCCTCTTTTTGGAACCACAGCGGAGTCGGTATCAATTTTGCTTTCGTCGTACTTGTTGTTGACGTGGGTAAAAGCATGATGTCAATATGTCAACAAAGCCGAAATATTGTTGGTATCATGATAGACATTTTTCATATCATATCAAGGTATTATCATGAATGAGATGATATGGCACACCCCTATTTACAATAACTTCCCGGTGGAAAATCCTCATCTCACGTAGACTGAATCAAATGGTGCGTCAATTAGAGAATTTTGAGCCACCTAAAACAGGTCCATGAAAAAAGTCCATGTCAGTTTAAGTGTACACTATATTAACAATATTCTCACGTCTTTACCTAGCCATTGATGGGGTTTTTTATCCAGTGGGAAAGGAACTATAGTGTATCCCTATTCTGAAGTGGAGGAAAATAATTCACTGTTGTCATTAAATTTATTGCCTGTATTATTAATTGGCTATGTTGCAGCTGTAAATAATATGTCAAGGTGCTGACCTTTGACCTGAGTTTAGAAAGGTTAGAGACATGACTTGGTGAAAAGCTTAGTAAATGTTTCTCTGACTACATTTTTGTTGCACTTACATTTTTTATTTTTGCTATGCTTTAATCATAATGCTGTTGTTGACACACGCCTGTAGAATGTGGTGTGTAACTGACAGTGTTACATTGTTTAATAACACTGATAAACCTTTTGTTATTTTTTGACAATAATAATTTTTGCATCACTATTGGTCTTATAATTCTATAAAACATTAATACATTAGATATGTCAATATTGAGAAAAGAAGTATCTGTAAAAGTTCTGTTTATGGGTATGTAAATTCCTTCATAAATCTTTTATGAAAGGACATGTGACATTTTCTAAAGGCCAGAATGGTAATGATAAATTGCTAACTTATGAAGGAAAAGCATCATGATGGAGGAGTAAATAAATATGCTGGAAAATGAAGCAGACTTTACTTTTAGAGCGTGCTACCACCATCACATTTGACAGTAATATGCATTTATGGAAAATCCCACGCAGCTCACATCTAACCTTTAAAATGGAGGTTAAGCAGACACAAATGTGCTGTACAATGTATCTGAAAATGTTTCTAGGCAGTGTGCTAATATATTTCAAGAAGGCAAACAAGGCAGAGTAACAACAACAACAACAACCATGTAAAGATGATCTCAACGGGAGATCCAGGCAGCAGTCAGGAGACCATTCTGGTCATGTGTGGTTAAATGATTTCAATAGATTCCCTCTTGCTCCCCACCTCTCATTTTACAGCATTCAGCAGGTGCACATGCACACATGCATGAACACAAGCACACTCGACCATAAACACACAGACACACACGGGAGTCTCAGCTTTATGAAGGACAGTACATCATGTTATAATTCCAAATGTGGCGTAGGTGAAACTAAACCACATGATTACATCAAACCGGACAACCGTGGACAATTTAGGCCCAGGCATCGCGCTATAAACAAACACGCCTTGGCAGTTAACACAATGAAGACAGAGTATCACTAATGGATGGTTTTTTTTGCCTTTCATTGTAATTTTGAAACATATTTTCACTAACTGCAGCTCCTTGAATGGCTACATGAGGCTGGCTCCAAGAGCGACTCAGTCCCTATGAACCCCCATGTTAAAATGCCCAACTTCACTGCATAAAACAAACATGTAACACTGCCTGATACAAAAAATGTTCAGGTCTCTATTGCTAATTTCCCCCTTCATGACCTCTGTATGGGGGTGAATTTTTATATAACTCATCTATTCAAATGTTAATGAGGCTTAAAGTTGTGCATTATTAAGGGTGAGGCCATTTTGAGTGACAGTGTCTGTGCCATCGGTTGACAGGTTGCAACCACAGCGACAACACTGATTAGGTAACATTACCATGGTGTAGCCCCAGATTTACAGAGTACAGGTCAGGTGGGGGCTAGCTAGCAGCGACACTCATTTGGCAATTACCACTAGTAACCCTGTCCTGACCACACAGCATTGCTGTGAAAATTCTGTGCCCACCAGATTACCCTTGTGAATAGGCAGCTCTATATTTAGCAGCAAACCCCCTTTAGCATTACTGTTAGCTCTGTTAGCAGCGGTAGCAGTGTCAGCACAGGTAGTGGTGCATAGTTTACAATGCTAAAGGGGTTTTGCCACTTACTTACTGGGGCTATCTGGGGGGAGACTGTATGATGGCCACCATGTTTCCACAGCAGTCGTCCCACCACCAGGTCAGCGTTTCCAGTGGTAACTGTGAATGAGCAGCGCTGTTAGCTAATTTAGCTCCCACCCAACCTTGGTGGTGCACAGTGACGAAGGCTAATTTTAGCTAACCAATGAAGAATAGAGGGTGGGCAGTGGGCACTATTTTTTCTGCATGTTAATGTGGTTAGACAGATGTCAGCAAAGCCAACAGAAAATAAAAGTCCACATATTTATATCACAAATCATTAAAATTCCTCCTCTAAATGGATAACACTTTGAAATGCTGTGCTGAAGCTCCCTGAGTCGATGGAGCACCAGACTAAAAGTAAAGGCTTCTTGTATTTTGCTGTTATTTTGCTTTTTCTCCTTAAAGACAGTCTATGATTTTCACACAGGTCTCAGTGACTGACAGTTACACTGTCAATCTGGCTGTCCAGAGAATTCAGGCTCATGAGATTGTGTTGTTTTTAAGTATCCAAGGCACTGATAGTGACATGGTAGATATAACAGTCTCACTGGGGATGTATCCGTTCTCATAATGTGCTCCACCTCTGACACCTGATCTATGGATATTCTCTGACGGGACAGTCTTGTATAAGACCTCATAAATCACACTCAACATCTCCCAAAGACACAAAGTTTGAGGCCCTTTGGCCCGTGCTACAGTGCAAACCTTTGTAACAAACTTTTAGAGGATATACAGATAATAATCCGCACAGCATTTTGTGATGAATTTTATGTTCTCCTCCAAAAAAATATGCAGATACAGCATATCAGTATGAACTCCATGAGCATCCGTTTTACCATCTCGGAGAGCCAGAGGTTTCTGTGTCGCACAGTTAAATTCCTGCAGTGAAAGTTAATTATCGCCAGAAGGACAGAACATCTGAGCTCAGTGCTCACCCAGCATTTGTTCTGCCTCTTCATCTCCGTCCAAAAAGAGCTCTGTGCCTCGTCTCCTCACTGTACAGTTCCATGTGACCAACACAAGGGAAGCAACTTTAAAGTAATGTCATCGTGCAGTCTCAACACAGTGGCGTCTCTTGAATTTGCAGCCATTCTCCAAAAAATATTAAATTGGTCGCTTTGAAATGTAAGACAGGAGGAAAACAGTGGCATCAAAATATGACAATCATTTTTAATGTGTGTTGCAGTATATCATTTTCACACACAAAAAAAGCATCCTGATTAGTTTAAGTTGATTTCATTCTTTCATTTGCACTTTGTGTCTCAAGACAACTTAAAGTTGTTTTCTGCTGCAAGATCTGCTGATCAAAGTAAGTCTAAGTAAATGATCTTCTGGTAATAGAGAGCAAACAGAGAAATGGAAGGAAAACACAATGAGCTGCTGATTGTGGCATCCCCTCAAGTAATCCCATAAAAAAACTGTTAAAAACACAGAGTGGTAGTTTTAAAACCTACATTTGTGTGATTACTTTCACCTATTTTTAAGGGTATTGCTGGTTGCTGCTTGTAAATACACACACTAGCGAAAGTGAGTGTTAAAGCCGACCACACATTCACTCTCATCTGGCGTTTCATCTTGCTATATTTGCACTTTTCAGTGCTGTGTCTCTTGGATGCCTGCTGCTCACAGTCTGGCATGTGGTCACTACCTTTTTATAAAGCCCCAACCTCACCTGAGGGCTGAAAGGGCACACGTCCATAAATGTCTCAAACACAGGAAATAGAAGAAAATTAAGGCAGACGGGCTCCATGAAAAAATACACCGTCACACACTTCTGGTGGGTCTTAAGCAATGACTAAGAGGGATCACTTTTGAATGAGTCTGTACATTGTTTTTAGGAATATGCATCATAGTTTATCTTTGATTATAAGTACTGTAAGTTCATCACTCAAAAAAATCAGGGAATTGCCTGTTTAATTTCAATAAAACAGGCAATAAAACACTAGAAGGCAAAATAATTAAATGGAAAAATATGGAAGATGTCTCTCTTGTGCGCTGAGATTTTTGACAGTATTTATCAATCTACTGTCTTCTGCAGGCTGAACACTGTCTGTACCAACAGCTGTGAGGAACCCTGGAGGCAAGACTCCATCATGACTGACTTACAGCACCTGTTCTGTTTGAGATGGACATCATTTGTCTGGAGAAAAGGTTTACAGTCTGCCAGTAAGTCCCCTCTCCTCCCACTCATTCATGCCATCATGACTCCTAAACTGACACAACACCATGGTCAAAGTAACCCGAGGAGGAACTAACTTCTTCCCACGAGCTAGTCTTTGCATTACTTCATTCAATTTCTCATTTATTCAAGCTGCCATCTGCTAAATCGTTATTTTCTAGCAGCCGCTTGGCCACTGTACAGATCACGACCTTCATCTCAGAATCCCAACTGAATTCTGCCTGCACCTGCAATCCATACATACCGTGTGGCTTGTTTTTGTGACCTGCTGTGAATGGATGGCATGAAGAGAGGAGTGCTCTTCACCTCATTACATGATCTATTTAAAAATCCTGAGAGCAGATGCTCCGCCAGGCTGATTAAATGATGGCTGATATCCTCAGCCAATGTGCCTATCTCCCACGAGAAGGCACCTGTGCCACTCAGAGTTGCAGCAAAGTAATACTCATGTTAAAACCCTGGCTGGTTCACTCTTTCAAGTGTGTGGGACAGTTTCAGGATCTTCTCTGGAGTGGGTGGATCTGCAGACATGGAGGGATGATGCATCTTCATGTCAAGTTTTAGTTAAAAAAAAAATACTTTCATGTCATCTTCAGGGAAAGTTTTACTTCCATAGTAAAGTGAGAATAGGTTAATTAATTTTCTTTCTTACAGTCAGTTATAAGGTAACTGTTTTTGGCCACTTTGGTCCAGACTGATACATCTCAACAACTATTCAATGCATTGTTGGGAAATTTTGTGCATACAGACAGTGGCTAGCGGGTGTACTCTCATGGATTGGGTTACTTTTCATCATTCATGATCCCCTTGCTATGCCCTCCTTTTCCTTGTTTCAGTCTGTCACAAGATTTCAAGTGTTTGTTGTGTCTGCTCAGTCTTATGTGCCATTGTCTGGCAGTTTTACTTCCATCTCTCCTGTGTTCTGCACCAAAGGGCATCTGGCAGCAAAACTGAACTGACCACATCACGTGGCATCACATCATTTAATCTTTCATTGACCCACAGAGTAGCTGAGATGCATCAATCCAAGGAGCAAATTTCATGAAACATTCATCAACAACCGCCAGTGTGTGTTAAGCCCAGCTCAGACCAAAAATTCCCAAGGAGACAAGTTGACACAGGCAATGTGCCGATCTGCAACGTTCTAAAAACTTGCTGGTTCACACCAATGCAACTAGACGAGACGGTGTATCATCTCTATGCAACAACTCTCTTTACTTCTGTTCTGATTTGCAGCTTTTCAGGCATATTTTGTGGCTGAATATAATTTGTAGCTTTTTAAAATATGAATGAGGACAGTGATAGTGAGATACTGGCTACAGTTGCATTTGTACTAGTGATGAAAGACGAAAGAAAGAAACAAAACCAGCATCACACCTGCCAGCAAGCGAATACACCGTCTGCGGTCATTTTGACTTGACCAGTGGACTTTACAAGCCGCCTGGCTGCTAAAACACGTGACGTGTTTCACATCTTAAAATCAGCCACCGGTGATTTGACCAGCTGAGTTGCAGGTGACATCATCAGCCAGCTTGAGTCAAACTCACACCAGCCAGTTCACATCGCTGAAACTTTTCCCTTGATGTGAAGCTTTGGTCTGAACTGGGCTTTATCTTACGAAGAGAACAAAAGATGTTCTCCATAATTCAATATATTTGACAGGGCCTGACAGTAAAGATTGTTAGGGTGTCACTGGAAACTGTTTTGAGAAACTGGCAGCCAATTCTTAGCCTTCAGTTGCAGTCAGTGGCAACCACTTTTTAACATATAAAGAACAGGGACAGCAAACAGCAAAAAATTCACCCCAAAATAAGTTTTCAAAGATTGCTGTTACACCTAGAACAGGCACCAGACAGTACTGCACATCACAATGCTGCATGTGCATTGGTGTGTGCGCTAACGTTACAGCAGTGAAGCAAATTATGTTGGATGACTGTGGGGTAAAACGTTTGACTAACTGGCAACATCTCAACTGGATGCACAAATTCATTCAACTGACAAAGAACCAGATGAACCTGAAAGAAATGCGCGAAGTCAAAGCAAAGTATCCTACACCGAAATCTTTGAGCTGGATGGTGAATTACACTGCAGAGCATACAGTATGTAATATACTCCACAATAAGAGGCACATCAAGGTAACTGGTTCAAGGTGGCACATCCTACGGAACCACAAGACTTGACAAGCAATGGAGCTCAAAGTAAGCCGCACGACGACATAATGAGTTGGAGGCTGCAAGAGCTGGCACACACATTGACAAGACGATGAATGCTGCCATTCGCAAGATTAACGCTGCCAACAAGATTTTGTACATCAGGAAATGAGGGTAGACACATCAACAGATAACAATTCAATTTATGTAAAGTATCAGATAAAACACAAACTACAAAGGCTCTTGTTTGGTCACTGTTATAAAACTTTCAAAACATTCTTTACCTCGCATTTTCATTAATAAGCTGATGTATGGCATTTGTGAATTACTAGAAATATAATGTGACTAAAAACAGAAACCATCTTTCCAGTAAAGTTAATAATGAGCTGTGTTGGTTGTTTCAAAACTCCACTGGAGTTTAAAATAATACTTTGTGGATTGGGCTGCAGAACATTAGTGATAAGAGGTGAAAGACACTGTTCTAAAATTAAAAATGCATGTGTAGCTGCATGAATTCTTTAGAGAATCAATACAGCTCAGATTGAACCATTTCTGTTTGTAGAGTTTTGAGTGAAAACAAAGAAAATATTCATTTACTGCTGTAGAACTACCAAACATTTAGTTTCCTCTGTTTGGGAAGAAAGTATCGAATCACTTGAGAAACGTGTAAATCCGAGGCTTTAACTTGAATATGCAGGATGAGCTTCACTCCAAAGAGAGACATTAATAATAAAACTACACATCGGGAATGTAAGATCTTAAAAGCTTTGTGACACAAAGTGCTGTAGGAGTCACATCACAGGCGTTAACACTCAGCTTAAGCGATTAAAAAGCTGTTCTGTCGGTGCATCTCCCCAGCAACAGAACTTTCTCATGAAGGAGAATCTCATTATTGCTGCCATTATGTGACACCAAAGCAGATGCTTCTTTGAGGAAATTATTGCCATTTAGAAAACTGGTTTTAATGGATAGACTGTCATCTCTTCAGAGCAACTCTTCAGAGCACGAGGGGAACAAGGCGGAGTGACAAACTCAATTAATCACACTCTGGCTTGTTCACCGCAGGCTCAAGATGGTGGCTTTGTACCTGGATGCTCATTATAGCTGGCTTCTTGATGTATGAAACAGGAATGGCACACTAAATGTTTTGGCTTTTGTTTAAGGCTCATCTATGTTTAACCATTCATCATATTAATTGACTTTCCCCACTTTGTTGTGCTGATTTGGTCTTTTCAAAATCCATTTTTCATGTCATACCAGCACCACTTTAATAGCATCCTGACTTGGAGTTTAACATCACGGAGAAACGCTTTTAAAGGCAGAGTAAGTTCAACAAATCATTAGAAGGAAAACAATTACTACAAGTGTACTGGCAGTCGAAGAGAATGCTGTTTTTGCGGGTGATTAATGTAAAGATTTACACAGTGAAACTACCTCTATTATACCACAAGACATGCTTTAATGGCTGTCTGCGTGTCTCTATTTTTAGAACTTTCCTACTGCATTTTGTCCATTACAAAGCAAAGAAGCGTTTCAAGTTAAAGAATACAGTGCAGTTATATAAAGTTGAAACTGAGTAAAGGAAATAACAGAAAATGAAGAAAAAAAATATTTAAAAAAGGAATGTAGGAAATGTGAACTTTTTTTAAATGCATATAATGTGAATCCAACTTGCATTACATTCTTATGAAAATACAAGAAAGAACAGCAACTCCCAACCTGGGTCTTCTGGGTCCATAAAAATCCTTTGAATGAGACAATTGACCTTTTGCTAAGTCCCGCCCTTTGTGATGGTCTGACAAGCTCTGGGAGTAAGCATGGAGCCCACACTGTATCTAACTGCACTCCCTGAAGAAATATTATCATATTTTTTGGAAAAATGAAAGAGTGATTCCAGAGAGAAACAGACAGAGGGGTCTACAGTCTGTGTTTGAAGGATATATCCAGGATGTCAAACTGACTCAGCAGCAACAACAGGTTAAAAAGACAAAGACAGTTAGAAGCTAAAGCCGAACTATAGGCTACAGATCACAGTGTAAAAGTGAACCACCACATCACTGCTGATCGCCACACAAGACAATGAATATAAAGGGAAACTTTGCTGATATTGAACCAGCTGTGTGGCATCGCAGTGTGCGCACCGGACCTCCACCGCCAGACGAGCAGGGCTCTCCAGGGGAAGTCAAACAACATTTATCTGCGCACAATGTGATGACACACAGCTGGTTCAATATCAGCAAAGTTTCCCAGCTTCCTTTCACTGGTTCCTGTACAGCAGGGTTCGTCTTTGTTTTACTATTGTAATCATTAAAAAGCAAAAGCAGCATGTGTATACATTCAGTAGGCTATATCTTCAGTAGCTAGCTAGTTAACCCTACACTTCTCAGGGTTTGATTTTGGTTTTGGAACAGGGAAAAACGTATATCTTTTTCCAACCTTTCCAGGTACACGACGTGCCCCAGGCACAACATTTAACTCCAAATCCACAAAACCAGCCTGAAAATTAAGGAAATCTTAAACAATTGTATTAGAGTCAGTGGAGCAGCTGTGTTGTTGTTGTCAAACCCTGGTCTGAGCCATCACAATGCTACATTATGATTGGCCAGTCTGCATCCAGGGGTAGGACTTCGCGAAGGGTCAATCAGGACCCTGACACACTAAGCCAACAATATATTGTTGGTCAATGCCGAACCATTCGTGAACATCTGTTGCCCTAGTTTTTGTTGTGTGTCCTGCACCGTTGGCACAAGTCGGACACAGGCACAGGCAATGTAAGGCAATGGCACAGTCAGCCGTTGTCGTCACTGGTTCTTTGATGTCGGTTTGGTGTGTCTGGGCTTTAAGGGCTCAGAGTTGCAAACCACTGTTCAACAATACTAATTCTTACAGATTATTACTTTCAATCTGCATGATTCTTGCCATCAGTCAGACTTTTTTTCCCAATCCCTATTGTGATTCTGCACCGCTGAGCCAGTGTCAGACACAGGCTGCTCTGCTCTCTCCCATTTGCCCCTGATGCATTCAGAGAGCTGCAGCATGGATACGAAACCCAGGTGTGACTGGCTCACAGCTGTGCGTCTGCATCTGCTGTACAGGCTCAGAGGGCGAGAGGCTGCGCTCCACAACAGACACCGACAAACATGCTGCATTAGTGTCATCTGGCAGAGAAGAGGAGGCATCCTTTCACTGTCTCTATTAATAATCTACTGTGTGTGCTACACTCAATTCACATTTTCAAACAATAATGCTTCCTCAGCTAAACCTTAGGTTCTATTATTTGCTTTAATTGCGCAAGTCCCCCTCCACCCAAATTAAAAATAAGCCCAAATGAGTTGAGCAAGACAATTTAACTTTTTTTGTGGAAAAATTTAGTAAACACTTATTTTAAAAACAGATTATTTTCATATTCATTAAAAATGCCTGGAGAGGATCTTCATGTAAAATAGTTTGACTTTTTGTCCCATCACTTTATTAAAGTTACAGTATATTGTGCTTTTGTCGAATGAAAAATTCAGATCCTAGTTGCAATTTTTAGCTGTTTTTGGCCTGCCAAAGATTCTGTGACCAAAACATGTATCATGTTATTTGTTTAATTTATATATTTTGAAGCTTCAAACACGCTCTCTCTAAATGTTTAATGGCTGCACCACAAGACATGCAAAAGTTGTAGATGTCTTATGCATAATAAGTTTAGCATGACATGTTTGGCCTGAAAACTCAATGTGAGTTTTTGAGGAGGAACACGAGGTACATGGCATGTGAATGATCTATAGTTGAATAATCTTTTAACATTTTGTTCTTTACACACTATCAAGACATTGTGATAGACTTAAGTCGATATTTTTTTGTACTGTTTAGTCTCTGGAAAGTACAAAATGTCTCAGACGAACTGAGTGCAGCTTGATGTGGAGATGATGTGGCCTTGGTAAAACCTGAGGCGATAAACCACAGCTACTCTCCTCCATGCAAAACCCTGGAGATCCCTGTCAGATTGGATTTGTGTAAGACCATCAGGCTGTAACATGAGGAGGGGAGCATCTTTATGTGCATTATGTCCACAATAGGACTCTGATTCACCTTGTTCAAGCTATGGCGTTGGCACGTATCTCTCGCTCTGCTCCTAAATAATTAAAAGCACTTAAGTGTGTCAGCGTCATCGGGGACTCTGTCCACACGTTTGACCTGCCTGATGGGGTCAAAAGGAGACAGTGAAAGACTCTCTAGGAATTATTGGAAAATCTTTGTAAGACATGCCTCTAAGGACTGAGAGGGAAAATAGCCAAGTTAGATTTCTTTTTCTTCAAGAGGAATCTGCTCAGGATTTGTGCCAGCAGCATTGTGCTTCACACTCATTCAGTTGCAAACATTCATACCAGTCTTTCACAATGTCTGCCAGTGATACTCTGCTAATCCCCGACAGACAAAATCTGTTTTTTATTCTAGGTGGGGCAAAAGGTCAGTTTAGCAGCCCTGAATACACACAGGGTGATGCCTGCAGCTGTAGAGGCAGGAGCAGGTTTCTTCTGGTTAAATACAGTATCACTTTGACACTGTGCTGTCATTTCCTATTTTAGTTATACAGTGAGAGTGTTCAAGTATGCTGCTTTTCCAGCATGGATACTGGGCAGAGAAAAAAACAAAAAAAAACAAGAATATTTCTCAGTTAAAGATGAGGTGCATTCATACGGCAAAGAACAACTCATTTCAGGACTAAAACCATGGAACATGGACATCCACACCAAAGCAATTCTGGAGCACTGTAAGCAAATAGTTGTTACAATCACTCAAATCTCCTCTAAGAGCTTAAGCTGGAGACAGCTTTCTGCAATTGTTTTTAATGAGAATGAAGTGTTTTGCTTGTGTTTTTTGCGTTGCTACGCACCTCATGTTTCTGCACTCTGGACACCTAGCAGTTTTGTCAGAAAGCTCTCAACTCCTCAAGCTGAAAAAACTTCAACTAAGAGCGAAAAAGTTTTTATCTTTTTTTTTCGCCCTATTGTCCAATCAGATGATTTGAGAAGCAGACATTCTATGTTGGTTACAACAAGTTTACAGCTGGTAAACAGTGAAGAAGAAACTGGTGGTAGCGGTTGCTGGATACCCAAAGCTATACAGCCTGATGATAGACAGCAGGTTGTCAAACTGCCCCTGAGTCATCCTAAAATATTCCTGGAAACGTCTATCATGGAGGCGAAGCTCCTGGACCAACTGGTGGTACTCCCCATGATCCACCCTCTTTTTAGGGTCTCATGCACCCACACAGATCTCTGTTTCCCTGTACCCAACAAACTATTTGCTGACAGCCTCTCACCTTCAACCAGAGCTACAGTACAGCAAGTACCCTCTGCTTCAACATTTTAGGAACTAGATACTAATTACTGTGGGAAAAAAACGGTAGGTTGATTACAAGGGAAGGTTAATGTAAGGACGTGATGGGGCGCCGTTATTTTTTTCTTAGTAGTGGCATTCAATTTAAAAAAAAAGAAAGTGCAGTGCTCTTTGCGTTTTGTAACCTGCAAAACACTTTATATGTGATCAGGACCTAAGAGTTATCGACCAAGCTCTCCAGAATCACTACGAACTTCACACTTTTACTGTAGGCCTACAGAGCTTCGGTGACCTCAATCAAATAAATCAATGCACGCTTCTGTTTCTGTACACTTTTATGTCATCTCACTTGAAAACTGTCCGGTACAATCGATAGTATTAATGGTATTTTGGACATGAGTCAGCACTCCAACACAGAGGTTAAGTCAAGTCAATTTTATTGATGTAGCCAAATATCATAAATCACCACAAATTTGCCTCCAGGGGTTTCACAATCTGTACAGTACGTCATTCCCTTTGTTCTTAGACCCTCGCTGCAGATTAGGAAAAACTATCAAAACAGGAAAAAATGTCAGTCAGTGAGGAATGAACAATGGATGTTTAAGTAACCCCTACACACCTCTCACATTTGGTGTAATACAAACAGAAATACTGGCCGACAGCAAATTTGCATTATAATGGGGGGGTGTATGTTATTGTTAATTTCATATTGCAGTGTTGAAACACATCATGATAAAGTCAATTTCCTTGACAAGTAAATTGAGAAAGTATTTATGGGTAGAGTAACCAGACAGGAATATGTGAATTTAACAAATCAAAAAAACAAACAAAAAAAAACACTTCTCAGATGCAACTACCTCATCACACTGATTCAAAACTGCCCAAAAACAATCCCATGTTGACAGATTGATACCCTTGCATCACTTTCCCCAAAGCTACCAGACTCCATTAGCAGTAATTTTTAGTAACACAAACTCTGTCATTTAGTTTGCTTGTGTTACTGTGCGGCTTTCAGAACCAAACTAATGTGGCGTTTCTACATGATAACGACATTGTGCGGAAACCTACGACAGGCCACACAGGAAAAGGTTTTTATAAGGGCTTGGGCAAATAGCATTTTTAACGCTACAACATAAATACTTGGAAAACATAAGGTTCACTACAAGGCAGCTACAGCATGGTCGTAAAACCTCCAAAGAAATAAGCACAAGACAACGAAGCCGCCCTCTAAATGGCATGCTGATTCAGCACATCAAAGCACTATAAGTGTAGATATGCAGACAGCAATCCGACCCACTCCACCTGCTCTGATGCCGTATTGATTCACTAAGATGTTTGTGGACAGATTCTCTGCAATCTGCGCTTCACACCAATATATGAACCCAACCACTGCTGGTGATACGAGGAGCTTTCTCAGTTCTGCTGATTGGTTGATGGGGCTTAAGATTACCTTTCTCCTCAGAGTGCAGATTTGAGTGGCTTTTGGCAGTTGATTTTGAAGTGAAGACGTGGGGCTTTAACTTGTTTTGTTTCTTGCAGCTGAAGAGGATGAAGAAAACTGTTGTTATCCAGTGCAGTTTTGTTTTCTGTGAAGCACTTTGATCTCAGTTTGACCTTCACTCCAGTAACCTCTTGATAAAAGAAGTCTGAGAAGATGACTCAAAATCTAACTCAAAACGAAGTCTTCACTGTCTGCAGCGATTCACAACATGACCCTACGTCTGTTTCATGCAAGCTATCTTTCTTGATGCCTTGTGAAGAAATCGGAGCTGTTAATGTGCTGTGGCAATTGACAGACAGCAGCTGTGAGGAAAATTGGCGGCTGAGAATTAGTGACATGTTCTAGGGGCAAAACATCAAATACACTGTATTGAAGAGGCTTTAAAGCTGTGGTTTTGTGGTTTAACATGTAGTACAGGCGGTTTAACATCTCCACAGGGCAAGATGTACTTATAGTCAATAACTTCATGACATGGATGTAAATAAAGTTTCAATTTGCATGTCCACAGCGGCAAGTATTCATTAATCATTTCAAACTTCTTTCACTCTTTGCCGTTGCCAAATCCGTATTTGACATTGAATTCACCAGTAATTCTTTTCCCAGAGTTAAAACCAATTTCCTCCACTCTTGTAATCCCTGCAGAATAGTCACACTACATATACAATAATCCCGGGATACAAGATGAAAAATATCCATCCCCTGGTCTATTAAATCTCTGGAGAAGCTCTGAAGAAGACACACTGAAGCAATCATAAAGATGTTTTGAGTCATGAAACATTCAGGCTGTATTGTTCAGGTCAAGCAGGAGTTAAAGTCCATTTAAAGGTCATTTAAGCGTGTGATGCAGTTTTGCTCATCACAGTCACTGGGAATTTACAGAGGGCTTGAAATCAGCCTTTAAGCTTTGTGTACTTCAGGTGGATTAGGGCTGCTTTTGTTCTTTATTTCTATTTTTCATTAAATCTTTTATAACTTTGTGTTTCAGGTAAACAACCACAACTGGGGGATTTTCTTTTTGGGGTTTGTATTTTTCTGATTTTTTATTTTTTTTTGCCTGAGGTCACACAGAGTAAACACAGCTCTGAACAGACAAACCCAACTGCATTTTAAGTAAAAATTGCCACAGACTGAGAGAAAATAGTGCATGCCACTCAGGTCCAAAGTCCCAGCATCCCACATGTACATCTGTTCACGTCCAGCTGGGTCCACACATTCATTCAGGAACAACAGCAACTTTGTAAGCAGCAAAATGTCCTCTCAATGTTAATGCGCCATGTTTTATGGAAAACTGCATGTGTCTGTGCCATAAATTATAGACAAATACATGCATTTTATTATTTGTCATAGTTCAGAGTAGGCATCAGACAATATGAAAATTTCTTGGTGTAATTATCGTGGTAAAAATAAACAAATGTTTTTATTGCCTCACAGATAGGACACATATCTTCTTTAATGATTTTTTTTTTTTGTAAAAACCTTCAAACAATCTAACAAATCCAGGCTTTCAACTATGTGAAATGGCATCCTATCTTTCAGTATGAAATGTGCCAATGCTTGTACAGTTGTTTTATTTTTGTAGTTGGTGCATACACAGCCTGTTTTTTTTAGAATCTCTTTCATTTCTGGTTGTCCAGCAGTCTCTTTAGAGCTTGATATTATGCTTTTTTGGACAAGATGGTGGTTTGTTTTTCCCATTGTACAGCTGCCACACAGACACTCAGCCTCTGTTTGGTCTACAAAGTCAGCCTCTGATTGACAAACTCATCATGGACGGCTAGTGGGGATGACTAACAACAATTACAATAACTGATGGATAAATACTCAGAGAAGACATCCACTGTTGCATTCATCATTAAGAATTTATTTTAAAAAGTCTCCGAAACACAAAATAGTTCAAGGCAGGATTACAAAGCTTCTTAAAGGCTAAGTCCATTTTTTGACACCTGGGCCTTATTTTTAGGAATAAATACGCTCGTAGACTCACCCAGACAATTTTGGTGGAGCTCGGAGCCGTTTTCGAGCAATTTAGATCCATCCGACAGCGTTTTCTCTCATGCCATAGAAGCGGACGGGGCCAGACATCGAAGCCCCTAAATTAGACATTTTCTGCTGCGAAACTCGCTCATTTCACCTACATTTTATAAATGGATGGCCAGTGTTATCACCATGTCAGCTCAACTTCCTTGTTATGGTCATCCGGGGCTTTACAAGGATGTTCCACAGGCTTCCTTTGAAAAACCCGGATTTACTAAAGCTCTGACTTGTTGTCCTGAAAATGGACCCAAATATTTCTATGTAAGAACTGAGGAGGGTCAGTCACCGGGTCTGCAGCGCTCACTTCGCTCCAGAAACCACACTGAACTGAATTTCCTAAATGCCAAACTCATATCTATGAAACTGTCAACCGTGTTTCTACATTATTTTTTCTGTGTAATAGCCTGAGTCTGCTGTCTGCATTCCAGATCATACATAACTACAAAGTAAAGACATCATACCCAAGTTATTTATTTATAGAGCAAACACTCATAGAAAATATACCCTTTTTGCATTTGTATGGGCTACTTACTCTATCGAAAGTTGTCCGTTCGGTCCTGCTGGCTTCGGCTGCGTCTGCCAGTTGACTCTCGGGACATGAAAAAAGTCTCTACCACAGCCCGGCTTGTCATGGCAGAAAAATCTTCCAGTGTAGTGACACACGTATTTTGGGGGGCATCAATACGTGTTTCCTCTGGTCTCAAGTCCCACTCTGAGCAGCAAAGGCTCTCCTCTTCTGTTGTCTGTGGCGTGTCCACAACAACACCACCAGTTAGCCCCCATTCGCTTGTTCTCTGGCCAGCTGTTCGGCTCTTTCCCTCTGCATCCTCCTTTCAAATAGCTCCTCGTCGGTGTATTCTGGCTCAAAACGATACGGGCATCCATCATACTCAAAGTTGTCATCAGACACTTCTACATCGGATAAATATTCCGTCATGTTGCACAAGAATAGCTGTGTAGCTGTATAGCCTAGCCTAGCGCCGGCTGGACTCAGCTGCGCTACTGCGGCGCACGTCTATGACGTCATCAAAAGTTACCCATCCTTGTAAAGCCCCGGATGACCATAACAAGGAAGTTGAGCTGACATGGTGATAACACTGGCCATTCATTTATAAAATGTAGGTGAAATGAGCGAGTTTCGCAGCAGATAATGTCTAATTTAGGGGCTTCGATGTCTGGCCCCGTCCGCTTCTATGGCATGAGAGAAAACGCTGTCGGATGGATCTAAATTGCTCGAAAACGGCTCCGAGCTCCACCAAAATTGTCTGGGTGAGTCTACGAGCGTATTTATTCCTAAAAATAAGGCCCAGGTGTCAAAAAACCGAACTTAGCCTTTAAGGGATACAATTGGACTAGAGCCCCCATTCAAATGGCACAATAGCTAACGTTAGCTTCTGTCCTTGGGCTGGGTAAGGTTTAACAACTTACGATATGAGTACCACTGAGGTGATACCAATATCAATAGACACATTTCAATACCCATCACATGAATGGTAGCATTCAGTTGTGTAAAATTCCATCAAGAGGCACACATGTGTTGTGTAGCCATACTTCTGAATGTTTCTTTGGCATCTCAGCACACTGAACTGCCAACTCCGTCAAATACTCGACTTCACTCACCACAGACTGGTTGGGCTGCAAAAGTAGGTCAGTCACATGTCCCATTAAACCGAGAAATGCTTTTGGATCAAAAGGTATGGTTTGACTGCATACATTTCGATACTACTTGGTTCTGGGCTATTTCAGGCAATACCTTAAAAGGTATTGAGTTGGGATTTACTGATCTGATATCTGGATCAAATATTGGCCCCGATCAAAATAGATGGATCGGGTATCGGAAAACCTATACCCGAGGTGATCCTTTCCCTTTGCGACGCGAGCTACCTCATATGTCATGGAGCCAAGGAGAGAATCTGCTGTGTGGAGGTATTTCAAACTATTTTAACTGCTGTTGCACAATTGTTTATTTTTGTTAAGAGAAAAAAATAGTTCATCATTGCATTAATCTGTTTCATCTTGTTTAATTTTATCTTAGGAAAGAACTGTGTAGTCATCAATGCCTGATGCCACTAGTCTTTTCTGTTCTATGTGTAAAGGTATAACTTTTTAGGTCAACCATTGTACCAGTTCGTTATCGGGTATCAGCTGATACTCAAAGCCACAGCATGGGGATCAGTATCAAAACTTAAAAAGCTGGAACAGTGCATTTCTGGTATTGACTAATGATACACAGCCCTATTCTGGCCAAAATAAGTCTCTCACATGCTGTGTTCAGGAGACATTTAATGTTTGTAACGTTATGTCTTGTATGATATTGGTGACCTCAGAGTTGACGTCTACAGAGTCAGATTGTTCTCATCAGTTCTGTCCAAAACTTGGTAGTGACTCTCTCAACTCAGGTGGAAAAAGGTCCACCTGATGTCCAGTGATGTATGCAGTTTATTTTCAGATAACACCACATTACATCATATTTGTTTTGTACTTTCTCTATCAGACACCTGCATGAGGCATTCCACTTGCCGAAAACAGAGTTTGCTTGCTCCGAGCAATGTCAAGGTCAAGCAAAGACCTTTTGAGTGCTGCTGGGCACAATGTTAACGATTATCCCAATAACTAACATTTACCAGTCAGCGTTTATCACAATCCGCAATAAATTTGTTTATAGTCCCATCCTAGTTCCGAGCACTACAATACACATATGTGATAAGAACAAGGATTAGAAGCACCATTTTCAAATCTGTAATTGGAAGATTAGTAAAGCACAACAGCTCTAATACACTTTCACAAAAAGTGAAAGGTGTAAGAAGTAGAAGGCTGTAAACGATCTGTAACTGAGAAACAAAAAATGTGTTGGAGACGAGGTTGACGCTGCATGAAATTAAGGCAATTTTTACCCTAAATTAACCATGTTAACGCAGTGTCAGTTTGTCATGTCTGCTAACACATTATTTGCATTGTAACCCCATGGGGCCATCGGCCTTTACTGCCTTTTCTTTTAAGCTCATATCACAGTCATTATAAAGGCTACATACACATGCTATATCTTGTTTTTCTTTTCAGGACAATCTGGGCTAACCAGATTTGCAACCAGATGTCATTCCATGTCCTTCTATGTGCCTGTATTTTATATTAATTTTTATATCAATGGGGGGAAAAAAACAAATCTGTGTGCCTAAATTCTTACATTTTTACATGTATCTCACCATAGCAAATTGGAAGTTGACATATTCTGCCATATATGAAGAGGGGAGACTCTGTGGCAATGTAAGAACCATGATGCTGGGACATTCTGTCACTTCACTGTTGTCCAAAACATGTGGTTTGTGCCAGGCGGACATAATTGCCAGTATTGCAAGAAATTCCACTCATTCACAAGTCAAAAATGTGTTTTATCTGAAAGAAACATGCAATATTTACATCTAAGACAATAGAAAGTCAACCAATTGCAATGATGTCCTCCAAGATAATATTCATTTTTCAGTTTCAGTTATTGGGGGGACATTTTGGGCATTGGTGGGGGGCACGTGTCCCCCTCAATGAAGATGCTGACTACTGCCCTGTCAGCATGCATAATTAGGCCTCAGTTATAGTGTGATGGGATGACAGCACAATGATGTGTGTGGTATCACTGGAAAGCTCTGGTCCTGCGCTTTCATGTGATATGTGTGGCATTTCTGTGTGAGCCTGTGTTCACGAGAAATCTATCCAACAGTAATGTGTGTGCAAAGCTGTATGAAAGCTCTATTATACATCATTTTATTGTAACTTTATCAATTTATTTCGCTGTGAAAACATTGGATTATCGACCAGTGTTTGGCCTTTTTGGAAAGCTACAGTTCCGCTGTTTCACGTGATATGCGTGGCTTCTCGCTATGACGCACAGTCACAGAGAAAATCCACAGAGGAGAACAGGTGTGAATTTGGACACACTATGCGTCGTTCGGGCCCATAGGGTTAAAGAGTCATGTTCATTTCATGATATATGAGATGACAAAACAATGATTGTGTTTTCAAGAAATAGATTTACTATGAGTCATTTTTCAATCTTTCACAGAATATTTCTCTTATAGATAGTAAACAAAACCATTGTAGACAGAAACACACAAAATAGAGGAACATCATTTAACTGAACAAAGTCTGAAGCTACACCTGAAAAGTTTTCTAAGCTGTCAGGAACTCTGGACTCATTAAAATGATGTCATGGATGTAATATGATATTGATCAACCACCTGAAGCCTAATCTTTTCTTCTCAGCCCAAGTTAAATTATGTAGGTTTGCCAGAATGGAAAGTGTTATCGATAAGCCATTAAAATGTTCCAATTTACACTGATACAGTACATTATTTATCTATTTTGTAAATTAATAATGTGAAGGCTTCTCTCCATGCTGTTTCAGTTACAGGTCTAATTTGTTCTGAGTAAATCAATAATATGAATTTGTTGTACTGCCATGACGTATTGACAGTATCATTTCAACTGAACAAGGAAGAATTGATTAACCTGATGAACTCGAGTAACTTGTGTCAGTGAAAGAATGAAACCTTTATTGAGCCGAGCACAAAGTTCTCACAGCTCAAGTCATTTTTACCTTTCCTCCAGTGTAAGACATAACTTCTCATTTACAGCTTCCTTCGGCTGCTTTCTTTCCCTGCAACAAATAATCACCCCCAAACATCCTGCAACAAGTTTGTTCTCCTCAGTTTCATCATCTAGATGGTATACTTTATACAACACTGCCATCCTTATGTAATGCTTACTTGGTTTCTGAGAAATATGCAATCAAGCTAAATGTAAATACTCTTCGGAAAACCTTCTGTTCTGAATGAACACACACACCTGTTTGTGTAATTACATACAGCACGCAGCAGCAGCAACCTACCATATGGCACAGGTACAGGACGGAAACAGAGGGCTAGCAAGCAAAGTCATCGTCTGAAGTCGTTTTGACTTCGGACTTCACTACAAGCCAATTGGCTGTAGGAACGGGTGACATACTTTACGTTCTAAAACCAGCCGCCAGCAATTTGACCAGCTGAGTTGCAGGTGACACCATCAGCCAGCTTGAGTGTAGCTCAGACCAGCCAGTTCAAACCGCTGCAACTTTTCTCTGCAACGTTCTAAAACAGTTATGTCTCGTCGTAAATCTTTGGTCTGGACTGGGCGTTACGACAACAACAGTAACAATCTTAGCTCAGTGTTCTAGCATGCTAATGTATGCTTAATACCACTAAACACAGCGTGAGGATGTAATGTCATGTGTTTTGCAGATATTTGTTTTTTAAGTCAGTGAAATATATTTCACAACTACTTGCTCATTTGCGCCCTGCTCATTTGCAGGCGTTTTTCCCTTTTTTTCTCCATCTTGTCAAACAAGGGAGTTAGTTAGTTAGTTAGTTAGTTAGTTAGTTAGTTGGTCGCAGACTTCAGTGATATGGAGTGTGACATATTTACTGTCATCACATAAAGTCTGCGAGGGCAGAGACTGCAAGCAGCTGATAGACAGCCCTCGAGACCGTTTTACTCGTTTCCATGTAAATAGTCAACTATCACTGCTGTCATAAGTTGATGAATAGTGCCTACTCATCTGTCCCTGCAGATAACAAGATATAAATCCCATATAGAGCCTTTTTTGTGACTAAACAAAATGTAGGTTGTTATTACATCTACAACAGGCTGCACACATTCAAAAACAGAAATGTTTGTGAATATGGACAGGACTATAACTCAATACAATGGGCATTACATACAAACGTTACAATCATTAAAATATTATCAGACATATATATATCAGTTTGTTCTCAGTCTGTAGTTGTTTTAAAGATTAATTTACTAAAATGCTTAACAGGCGATCTGTAAGTTATGTTCATGGTTCAACCTCCATTTTACATGAATTCTCATGTGAATCAGCATCATTTCAGTTTGCTGAAGGAGCTGACCTAAAAGAGACTGACACTAAAATTGAGCATCTCAGACAAAGGGTGACGACAGGTGTTCCAGCACAGACAACATAAGGAATGTAAAGTGTTTTTTTTTAACATTAAAGCATGTAAACATGTTCTAACAGAAACCCAAAATACGAGTATGAACCTGAAAATAGCATAATAGGTCCTCTTTAAAAAACAGTTATGATTTAGCCAATAAATAACTGAACAGTAAACTCTTGAATCACATAGATTTTAACTGACAATCTTAAGTTTGGACAAATACATAAACCCAAGTAATGACAATTTTCCACATGATTGTTGCTCGACAAAGAAACTACTAGAAAAACTAGAAATGTGTCAGACTGCCTTTAATCACACAGAAAAGCATCAGGACAAATTTAGGTGCAACTTTTCAGCTGTGTCAGATGACATTTTACTTGGTGTTACATGACTGTCAGAGAAGTGTTCTGTTAGTTTAAAGTATTTTTACAGTGATGACTTCATTCTCACGATCAAATCACTGTCTTGTAATATGATCTTTTTATTTGTTATTCAGTGTTGTTATTCTTGTTTTTCATCACACCTGCAGTAAGTGTTTTCTATTAACAACGTTCTATTCAAGGCACAATCCAGGGAGCCCTTAAAAAGGTGCTAAGTGGGATTGTTTTCCAAAATTCAAGCTGTATCTCATGAGATTGCTCGTCTAAAGTTCATCTAAGGGAAAAATTCAAAAACACGCATCTGAGAGAGACTTAAAAGTTGACAGCAACTATTATTGCCTGACATGAACAGATTACACGATCCCAGGATGCTCGGATCAAAGCACTGGCAGATAGAGATCAAGTGAGAAGCAGTCAGAGGTTCAGATCAGCCTACAGGCCTGCTGAGTGTTCAGCTTCCCTATAGCTAATCAGTACAGCAGGTATGTTTAGGAGCTCTGAACAAAGTGGGCTGGAACAGACGAGATTACAGTCTGAGAGGGTTTTGAGTCTTATCAACAATCTGTCATTTCCACAAATGTATCTACTGAGATACATTCACATATTCACAGTGTGTGAACACACCCTGGATGATGATGGAGTGATTCTGACAACATGATAGTGATACCAGTAGCCTTCATCAAACTCCCCTAACAGGATTTAGAGGTCTGCTGAACCATTTGCAGGATTTCATCCATGTTTGGTTAGTGTACATCTTCTTCCAGCAATGTCACCTTCCTCACTCCCTACATCGCTCAGTAGGACTGGGTGATATAAGGACTTTATACAATATATCGATATATTTTCAAGCAAGATATAGATTTAGACAACACCGTTTATATCAATATAGGATCAAGTTGTGATACATGATGCATACCAGTGTTCATCTCTCCTCTCACACTCTTCACCCCACTCACTCTCTCACAAGTTCTCCAGCAGCGTTTTTAAGAGCCGTAGTCGGACATGCACCTCCCCAGAAAAGTAACTACATGTCGCAGCAACACCAAGCCCGTCTGTGGAAACACAGCTTTTATCTACTTTGATTTCACAGACAAGAAAAAAATAAATTGTGAAGATAATAAAGCCTTCACCAAATAGCATTGTAAGTCTTGTGTGTGATTTATCCTGACTTCATATGGGCAGAGGAAATCTCCCCTAGTCGCTAGGCTAATTTATACAATGTAAAATGCCAAAGGCTTGTGCTAATAATGTTAGCATGTTACATTTGTTTGGAAAACACGTTTAGTATAAGACAGTTGTTTTGTCAGTGAACCTTGTGAGCCGAATTTTGTAACGTTACCTTTGTTGAATGTTGCTGTTGTCCCTGGTTTCATGCGAGTAAAGAAAAGTCCCTTAGCCACTAGGCTAATTTAACCAATGTTATATGCCATAGGCTTGTGCTAAAGACATTAGCATGTTGTATTTGTGGGGAACTGTTTTGTCTGTGAATGCTGCGAGTTATAGTGAAACTGATTTGTGTACTTGTGTTTGACATTGTCTCTATAAAGCCATGTTTAATGTGTGTTTTAGGTGTGTGTTGAATCAACTAAACTTTACAGCATTTAACAGAAACCCTGCTGCCAACTAGTGTTTTGGGGGTGTAACTGTTGTGCAGCTGTATATTTTCAAACGATATTAAAATCCCTGTCTTTGCATTTTATTTTGATCATAGTCTGTTTTTCAAAAACTGCTTCTGACGTCTCAAATGTGGCTTTGACTTGCAGCTGAAAACATGTAGCCCATTTCCTAGAAAATACCGAGATATATATTGTGTATCGCCATTCAGTTTGTAAATACAGAGATATGAATTTTTGTCCCTATCACCCAGCCCTATCGCTTAGTGCCGAAAACTGTCCTCCAGATTAAACAACAGTTAGTTTCAGGCACAAAAAATATGTCGTGAGGATTATAATAAAACCCTGGTTTGGGTTAAAATTACAACTTGACAATCAGAGCACTGACATACATGTACAGCCTCCACCTCCAGCTGCCAAAGCCAGCTCATATACCACTTTATGTTAGAAACATTGATATACGTACATGAAACCTACAAATGTAATATATCTGTGAATTGCAAAAACATACAATGCCAACATTTTCTCCTGGCGACTGGGCTGGTTACTGAGCAACATTACAATTCTTGCTGTTGTCCAACATTCACTCTCGCTTAGTTCTGTTTTTGGTCTCTATCAACTCCTGAGGGAAATATCTGGCTCTTTAGCTGCTAAATACTCCACTATATACACCAGTTGGTTGCTGACTTTGTCTGCCTGCTGTTTGGTGCAGGGCAGGTAGTGCACAGTGGACTTTAAAGTGGAAAAAAAACCAACACTATCCGGGCAATAACAGGGACCCAAAATAGTAACATGTGCTGGAAAGCCAAACAATGAGCTGAATGTCACTCTAAAGCACCATAAAGCCAAAGATAGCCGCAGACTCTGGTTATGACTCCCAGTAGATTCTTCACCATGAGCAATCACTTCCAGATAATTCATTTCATTCCATTTTAACAGGAAACAGGAAATGAACACTGTTAAACTCTGACATTTTGTTGTCCTATCCACCCGGACCTCCTCCATCTGCAGACTTTGTGGCTCTAATAACATCAAACAACTTCCTCCTTTGCTCTTGATTGACACAAGCCCCAATTACAAAGTGCTGCTATGGCTTTGTCACTTAAACATACATTTACTTGAAATGATGCTGTTGTTTTTCTTTGGCATCTCAAACGTTTCAGAAACATCACATATGTGCATGCTGCTCAAGTGTTTACTCACCTTTTTTCTAACTTTTGCGTAAAGAGGCAAAACACAGTTACATTTTTAATTGGCCACAGCTGTGCATTAACCACTCAATGCTCTGCCAACACCTACGCTGCTAGTAATAGATACTCCCCTATGGTTATTATTTACATGAGCAGGTCCCTGGTGAATAGATTCCTCTTTGCCTCTGATAAAATCTATAACAAGTGTGATTTAGGTTCATAACATGAAAACAGCTAATTCCCACTGTGAATATAGTGTGATACTGTGAATCTCAGCTTGTAAGACTGTGTACATTTTGACCAAAGTGAACTTTCTAAAGCTGCTCTCCGCGTGCTGAAAATGGAACTGAGAAGACAAAAGGATGGCAAATGAGATGAAGGAGTTTATTTTGGTGCTACTTTAGGGGACTCGCTTATTTTTTCTTAAGTAATGACGAGTAAAAGATGAAAAATATAGATATTTTTGGAGAGCGAAGCTGTTGTGAAATCTTGCCTGCTGAGGCACTAGGTAATAATAAATCAGCTGATATGAGAATAATTCAACTGAGTTCAAGAGTTCAGCGCCTGAAGTTATTTAAATCTCATCCGTCCGGATAATTTCATCAGCGAGAACGTCTTGATTTGAGGCAACTTTGCTCGTAAATCTTTAAATCTGATCTACTGGTTTACTTTGCGGTTCAAAAAACCTGTAAAGCAGCGTTAAGAAACAGACATGTGACGAGAGCAGAGGATGGTAATCGAAGAACCCACAGCTTTCAGAGTCTCATTGGACCTGTTGTGTGCGGGTGTGTGTCTCTGATAAGGGCTGTGTTGAAAGGTCGCAGTCGCTCCCTCCCACCAGCCTGCAGAGCACACACACATCACATACCAACAGAAAAACACAGACATACTGACATGCCAACATACCAAACAAACAAACCCATACACTCCACAGCTGCTCTAACTGATACTTAAGGAATAAAAAAGCTCTCAGTTAAGTGAGAATCCACAGTCCATTTGCACATTTCCTTTGATAAAAAAAAACAAAAAAAAAACAACATATCACCACCACTATTCTGCAGCGCTTAGTGAGAATTTCAAATGAGACACCAAATCTTACTGGCAGGCGAAAACATCACGCAGCATTCAGCAACATCGCATGTGATTTTAAAAATATATGACATGCACACACCATTAAAAACATGACACACACATAAGTTCAATCCAAGGCCAGCACTGGTTTGAAAACATCTTAAAAGCTTAAATGCTGGAATATGAAAATGTGTTACATCTCTCCTCCGGGAGAAGAGTAGAGGTATGATATGTGTTTCCTCCGATGATCGGGTTGAGCTCAGTTTTTGGCAAAGGTGCCTCAATTCCTTCCTTTGCCCTCGGGGAGGATTAGTGCATAACAGGATCTCAGTTCTCAAAGCTTTCGTTCCTCCTTACAGACAAGTTAAATCATCATCATTTACAGGAAACACTTCCAAAAAGCAGCGTTGTTCATGTTGCACCTTCAAGGCTGCAGATAATGTGAAAACAGGCTGGAGCGTATTTTTGATGGAATAAGAGTTATTATTCAGATTAACTTGCCACCACATCCGTTATCAGCCTCAAGTCAAGTTCAGAGTACTTTTTTGTCTGATCAAACAACTAGTCAGCTCGAGCGCAGATTGGCAGTTCCAAATATTCGGCAACATCGACTCATCTTTTCATGCCAAAAGCTCTTTAGAGGTCCACTGGGTGTGGATAATGTATTTAATGTGTGACACTGCAGATCAGACACAGTCTGCCTTATAAAATATGATCGTGGTGCTAAAAGGCAGCCATGTTAACATTTCACTAGAATTAGTGCTGCAAATATGAATAGTTTTAATTATCAAGGAAGTTTTTTTGTGTATAACACGTCAGAGAATAGTGACAATGCCAGACACAATGTCCACCAGCCCAAAGTTATGTCATTAAATTGCTTGTTTTGTCGGATGAACCCAAAAACCCAAAGTATTTGATGTAAAATTACATACAACGAAGAAAAACAGCAAATCTTCACATCCCATTTACATAATACTGTTATACTGTTTCTTGTTATTTCTGTCTACTCTGTATGTACACAAAACATCTTGTTTATGTCTCTCCATCCTGGAAGAGAAATCTGTTTTATGTTGCTTTTTCTGAGGCTTCTTTTTTCATTTTTCTTTTTTATTGCTTTTATAAGACAGATATTGATATCGAGATGGATGTTCACTTAGTCAAATTTCCTTTATCAATGACAGGCAGAAAAAGCTGAATAAGTGTCGTTTTACATTTTTATACCCTTAAAAAAAAAAAAAAAAAAAAGGCTCTCCGCACCTTTGGTACACCCACACAGGTGTTTATTATGCCAGAATAAATATCTTCTCAGTCCTGCTTGGGCCTGTATAGTATATTTTACCCTGAATACTATTCTTCTGGGTAATCAACAGATGGTGCTGAACATAAATGCTCGTAATAACAGGCCCCAAATCCAAGACAACGCCTGAATGAGCACTGTGAAACAGTAGCACAGAGGAAGCATACTACCTTTAAAATCTGAAATTTGTATTAATAAGATTTCGTGTTTCTGTTACACAGGTTGGACGCAGTGCCGAAGGACCATCTCCGGAGTGTCTGCAGCAACCAAAATTTGTCACTGAACCATTAAACGGTCTCAACAAACTCACTGAAACTCAACACCGAACAGTTCTAACCTATCATTAAACCCGCTAATAACTGTTAGCCATGTTAGCATAGATGACAATGCGTCTCCACTTCTTCCAACTCTACAAGAAGGAAGCCAACATATTCTGAATATGGCCACAGCCATCTTGTGCTGGTGATGTCATTTGGAGCCAGAGTCCACGCAATAGCAATCTCTGTGATTTTGAGCTTCTGCCAGCACACCTGTCCAACCAATCACAAGCAGCACCATTGATTGCAGGCACACCAAAGGGCACACACAGCTGTCAATCATGATGTCAAACTCGCTTTTTAAAAGCATCAAATATCTAATTATGTCCAAACCTGTCAGACAAAATGAAGGCATGAACATACATCAGTGTTATAAGTACTGCCTAAAATGACAGAAACCATGTTTGGGAAAATTTTATTTGCCTTGCCATCACTTACAAAGCTCTCCACAATCTGACTACCCCCTACCTGTCTGAGCTCCTCCACCGGCACACTCCCTCCAGACAGTTAGAAAGACTGCAGAAAATAGCAGTAGACTCCTTCTTTCACAATGTGTCAACAAAAAAACTATGGTATGGTTTCATTAGGCAATAATTATTATGATCCGATAATTCAAGCTCAAGGTCGAGGTACACTTTACTACTGCTCTATTCCTTAACAATACTGTTTAGGAATACAATAGTGATTCATCAGAGAACTGCGCTCTAAATCAATAAATTCTTTGAATTGGCATGCTTGACCCATCTGTCTCTCCAAAGAAGATAAAACCAACACTGAGAATTACTGGAAAAAAACTACTACACCTCCCATCTGGTCAATAGCCAGTGAGGTAGATAAGACGAGACAGGGACTGCTGAAACAACACTATGGGAGACAGTTAGAGAGGAAAAACATTGACACTCCACCATCACCGATCGAAAGCTCGTTCATTACTGCTCTGTCTCTGTGAGAAATTACTTCCCATTGTCTGTCGCTATCTTATCTTAGTCGAAAAACAAATTATGATTAAAGTGTGTTGAAATCTTACAGGAAAACAAAGTGTTCACATCTACTTTACGACTTTGACAAAGGAAATGTGCTAAGTGACCTCCGGCGTGACCTCATCAGTGCTACTCCAGATATTGGCTTTAAAAGGTTGAAGAGAGAAATCTTTCTATTTGTTTTTCCATCACCTCTCTTCCCCCCCGGCAGCACTAACTGTATACAGATTGACTTGGGTTTTTTTAGCCGTAGGTGAGGGTAAACTAATTCAATTAGCAGCAAACTTAGCACCACAGGCTTTAAAGTTAGTGTCGAGTGAACAGGAGTTGAAGCCATTAAGGACACCTTGAAAACACTCTCTCCCGCCCCTGCGTTTGCTCTTAGTGCTCAGAGTATAAATAACACTGCGACTCTTATTTAATGGTTTACAGTCTGCCACCATGGTGATATGGGATACAATAATGTGCCAAAGGTGTTTCCATTAGTCAAGATGCATCTGTGGTGAAAAGCTTGATACACTGAGCCCACTTTACTTCGCCTGTGCAGTACCTTGACCCTGCATCAAAGGACACTCTGTGAGATATAATGTAATCACTCAAATAGATCTGAAACAAAAGCAAAAGCCATCACTCTTGCAGTCCACAGATTTTCTAAAGCTCAGCCCGAGTTCAATAATTCACCTTCTCTTTTCATTTACAGGAGCTCAGTGGATGAACGGTTTTGAGCAGAATGCCATAAACAACTTAAGGACTTTTAAAAGAAACATTTCAAAGTCGCAGCAGTAATGATGGGTTGAAGGAAGATGCGGCAGAACAAATCCTTCATCCTAATTGTACCCTGTGAGAGGAACAAGGTTGCGTTTGACTTGTGAGAGGAGAAAAGGGTACAAAAATGGAATTTTAAAAAAATGTCTGGTGTACTGTAAATGAGAGGAAGCCGAGCTATGCACAGGATAGGTGTTCACTTCTATAACATCCTCTGGTGGATTGGAGCCAGCAGGGGAAAATAACACTTTCAAGGAACAATTACAGAACTTCTGCCAACTGGTGCTAATGGAGCCTCATCATAAAGAGGCTGAGATGGAGAGCAACAAAGTGGAATGATGTTTACTGTCGGATGTGTGCATGGAAAATATGAAAAATGTTCAACAAGAAGGATTTACTGCCTGCTTTGACGACTAACAATTACCAAGTGAAGTTTTACAAAGCTCCGAACTTTTAATGTACAGAAAGAAACAGTGTTCCTTAACCCCTCTGAGGCAAATTGTTACTTGTGATAATGGGCCAAATAAATAAAACTGAATTGAACTGAACTGAGGAGAAATGGCAGAGGTAAAAATCTTAAATACAAACTAATCAACTCTTCAAATCTTGTTAATAGATTTCTGGAGATAAATCATCCTACATTATAAAATCTCTCAATTTTAGGAGTTCAGTCTTGAAATGAATCAAGCTGCTACAAGTTCAATTGTAACCTAATATAAGTTAATTTAAGGGCAAAAAAAAGGAACAATTTGGAAAAAAAACATTTAAACATATAACTATAGTTTGGGATTAAGTACTCATAAACCTCAGATAGTTGCTTAATGTTTCCTCTGGCTGCCATCTACACAAGCAATTTATCTCCAACTTAACCATCTCTGATTTGTGAAAGTCTTTGTAAGATTGTGGGTAATGTAGTACTTGACCAGGACTTTTTTTTTCTTTTACCAGGAGAACAAAATAATAATATTACAGTTATGTGATCTTGTAAGAGTTCTGGTAACAGCCCTGCGTGCATATAAACATGTTAAAAGCCATTTGGAGACAATAAAGGTCATCATTTATTCCCTGAATCTGTTTCCATTACACTGAGTTGCATTTACCATTTATCAATATACCAACTTTTTCACCTCCCCCAAGCGTAAACATGTTGAGGGTCTTTTTCAGTATGAATAATAATAGGACCCCAATGCTTTAACAGCTAAATGGAATTCAGCTATTAATAGTTTTAGTATTTACAGCTTTGATTTTCCGTCACGTGTCATCATTTCTTCTTTAGCTCAAAAGGTCAGACATCCAAGATGGAAGTCAGTACAGGAAGTTTTAAATGATCAAGAAAATGATAAATGTGTAGATGTCTTTCCTTCCCTGAAAGCTAGTTAATGGCATACAGACTTGAAAATGAGGGTGCCATTAAAAAAGAAGGTGTTCCATTACGGCAATTTCCCGAAGATAAAATAAAAGCCTTTGAATTATGATGAACTATCAAACCAAGATGTCTACTTCTACCACAAGACCCTCAGGAATCTTTGGCCTTTATCTAGTTTTTGTGATCTTTCTCAGAATCATTAGTGGGTGTAGAGCAGCACTGATGAGGTGTTTCTGTTGCTTTAAAACTTATTCTCTTTTTTAACCGCTTCATGTCCACCTACCTTCACTCTGCAGACCTGCATTAATGAGTAAAAGCAATCACGCACCACACTCAGTAATTACAGTGGTTGTTGTTGGGTCGACCTGTTTACTATAAAAAGATCACAGAGGAGGTGATGATGAATATATTGAGGTCTGTTTAAGATGTAAATGACCTGATTATGGCTGATCAAGTCAGGGCTATTTATGGTCTCTCAAATGTGTAGTTCTTCATACTTTTCTGCATAATCTGACACCAATTTAACAGTGTGTACGTAACGATTATTTCTATTTTACTGCAATATAGCAAACACGTTTTATTGTACAGTATTGTCTGCCTGAGCACAAAGCTAAGGAGGGTTTGTAATGTTTATATTACCCTTAAAAGCACATATGTATTGATCAATATCATAGGTTTACATTAACCATGTTCAAATAAATGTGCTGCAACGCACAAGTCAAAGCAAGGAAGCATCACTGACAGAGCAAAAAAGACTCACTTCTATTTTCCAGCTGTAAGCAGTAATTTAAGTCCAAGCAGCTAAGCTTACAGTTTATTTGACATTAAGGGAAGAACATAAACTCACACACACAATTACAAAAATGTCAAGGCTGACCCACATAAACCCCAAGACTTTCTTCCTGCTGTGACAAATGTGTCATTTTGTTTTGTAACTGGGAGTTAGTGACTTTTGGAACAGCTAAGGTCTACACAAAGGCTGGATTACCAATCAGGCAGGGCAGGCAACTCCCGAGCTCCAGGTTCACTGTGTCTCATTTGGTTTTTGGTAATTTGAAAGCTTACAAATGTGTTTGGGGACTTGCATTATTAAAGAATAATATCAATTTGGCCCTGTATTGTTACTTTATCTTGTGGTCTTGAGCTGTAGAGGAGCTTGTTTCGTATAATTTTAATTTATATCATGCTAAAATGGTGCATTTTCTTACATAAGATAAAATTTGTGTGATACCAAATGGCCCAAAGTGATATGGTTCCAATACTGGCTGTTTTTAAATCATTAATCAATCATCGAATTTTTAAAAGTGACTGCCAGACTGGCCAACTCTTTGTCACGAACACAGCTCTCTCGGATGAAAGTCGGTGTTTGTTGGACCCATCCACCATCACTCCCTCTCGCCCCACCCGGACTTCACACGCTTAAACTTTCATCCTTGTCCTGCCACGTTTCCCCCTGACGCCGCCGGGCGCTGTTACACAATAATAGCAACCAGCTGCGTATCATGCCAACGTTAAAGGACACCTATTTTCATTGGTTTCTGATGCTGCAAATCACTGCCCAAGCATTGACTTCAGCATTAGCTTTTGGTTTGTAAAACTGAAAATATAGCTGCCATTTTTAGTCATCTCATATTTTGAGTAATCAACATACTACACAATTTAAAGTCATCTTAATAAAAAGCATGACATAAAAAATATTTAACAAAGCTTTACTACAGCTACTGAACAGTTGTTTGTGTTTTCAGGTTCATCTGGTTCTTTGTCAGTTCAATCAATTTGTACATTCGTTTGTTGTAAGGTTACTTTTCACCCTGCAGTCACACAACTTAATTTGCTTCACTTTTGTCTCTAAAATAGAAACCTGAGGGCACACAAGTAAAAGCACACAGACACATATTTAAAGATCACTAATTCAACAAATATTCATTTAGAGTTTTATATGCTGTTTGCTGTCAAAACCTGGCTGTGTGTACTGTGCTTCAAGGAGCCCAACACAGGTTATTATGGTCATGGTCCACACAACCAGTGTCTACTATCAGTAATTAAATACTACTAACTGCTTAAGTAGAGATATATAAATATGCACGTCCTGTCGATAGCTCAAATATATGTCTACAATCACACAAACTTTACAAGAGGTGACAAAAATGGTTGTTAATGTGATGAGCAGCATAACCCCTCTCTGACTGGTCACATGAGTAAATGAGATACTAATGTTTAAGGTCAAAGATTTGTGAGTTGGGAGAAGATGAAGCCAAAATTCAGAATTCAGATAGAAAGAACGAGCCTAAATTTGTGATAAATGGAGGAGCATGTGCCTCTCTGACTTCATGACAGCACATGAAAATGATAGCTTGCTTTTTATAGAACTGGCTGCTTGTATAATAAGTGGGGTGCAGGTAATTATTGGCATTGTCTTTTCGCAGTAGTTCATTACTGATATTAGACTCACAGCACTCTGTACCAGGGGCAGGGATCAGATGGATGGTAGTCACAGACACTGTGAAAGAACTGAAGTTCAACTAACTTTAAAACAAAATGCTTGTTTCCCAAAACATTCATAAAAGACAATTGAAAGCAGTCTGCTGAAAAGAAACCTGGTAACATGTTTCTTTGGTTAACTCCCACAAACTTGATTGTCTGTCTCATGAGCAGCACATTCCCTCTGTCATCACATGTCATTTGTAGATACTTTAATTAGAGGTTGTACAACAGTAACTGGTAGGTTATGCACCTCAAGTATGAGGTACATGATTATTAGCACAAACACAATAGAGGTTAAATGGAACCTGTTGTCCCAGGTGTATGTAATAAGGTCAGCTGAGCAGCAGCATCTGAGCATATTAAATCCATACTTCTGTGAAATGAAACGAAACAAAACCGAAAAGTTTAATCTTGAGAAAACACACCTGGTGAGTCATTTCTACAGCAGGCGACAGTTAGTGCAACAGCAAGTTCAGTTTCTGTTTGATGTTACTTTCTAACTTTCATTTGTTTAGGTATATATATGGATAATGATTAACATAAAGTGGCTGGAGCAGCAGTTTGTCTTCCAACAAAGAGATACAAGCCTGTGTGCACAAACAGATGGCAGCGTCCCAGGCGATACTCTGCAGAAGTACTGCAGCTTGTCTGCAACCTGTTTAGTGGTGTCTCTATAGGGAGACAAATGAGCATGTGTCATGCAGCATTCTTCATGTGGAGTTGTGACACGTTTATTGTGTTTAGTCTGAAACACAACTCGCCCGTTTTAAAATGGGTTTTAAATTCAACACACTGCAACGCTGGAATTTAAATGGATCTATTGTTGCAGCTTTATTCTTTGAATAAATGCTTGCGTCAAGGCCTCATGGACCCACAGAGTGTTCACAAAAACTTGCACCTCATTTGTTTCTTCCTTTCATTCTTTTGTATACATAAATGCTGGTGACAATTGTTTTTAAAATAATTCCGGTGTTTGCAACAGGACAGAAAATGAGGAAAACCAGACAGGAGGTTTTGTCACATTCTGTTGTTACTATGCAGTTCAAAGATAGAGTACGTGATAGAGAAAGGGATGTCTACATGCTGGGAAAAAAATCTAATCAATAGATTGTTCTTTTGTGTTTCTGCTGCTAGATGTGCTACCTAAATCTACTAAACAAGACAGCTGTTGACAAAGCAATCTGAACTCAAGGTCTACTTGTTCTGAAGCTTTCATCATCTGCTGTAAAGAATGAACTATCAACATCCACATTTCCAAGACTGCTGAGCAAAATACATCCTCTGATTAACACAAATGAGTAAGTGGACCTTGGGTTGAGGTTGTTTGTCAACGGCTGTTTCTTAATTCAGGGATAAATTGTAAACTAAAGCAGGGTCGATAAATGGGCAGAAATGACAAAACAGCAAAGTCTGTCCTTCAGAGAAATCTGACAGGTTTATTTTTAAACTGAAAAGTGTCCTACTCAATACATATCTTGATCCCCATTCTCTGGAAAAAAAAAAAAAAACACCACTGCAAGATTTTTCTTTTAAACTCTCAAAGTTTTGGAACCCGCCTCAAAAATCAGTCATGCTAAACTGTCAATCTTAAAAAATGACAGCTGTCTGTAAGAGAACAATATGTCAAATGTTCACTGTAAAGAGTTATAATTGGCATGTCTGTGCAACATAATAGCCTGAGCCATGCTTATGTGATTTAGCTGTCAACTAGAAGTGTCCTCTTTTTTTAAACAGTTAAATTCTTTATTTCTCGCTGCTGGAGCCAGCCTGAACTGAAATCTACAGAGGCTCTATGCAGAATTCAGAGCCTATGAGCAGTCTGGACAGCGGTCTAAACATGGAGGTGGCTGAGCCAGCGGCTGGCAGTTAATGGTGCTTACTCCATAAACAGCTCTAAACAATGCCAGCAGACAGAGCTTATAGTGTTAATTAGGTGGTTTAGCACCTACTCCTCTATCTGGCCTCTACAGAGTTTCCATCATATCACACGTTTAAGTTTAATGCCAAGAAACAGCTTGCTGACACCCAAAGATATGAACACTGATACAAACAATATTTAACCATCACATGCGGTGGTAGATTTTTTCTGTTACCGTATTATATGTGATGTGTTTTTTGTTATAATGCAATATGTTTTCACCTGTTTTACATGCTGTATTATATTGTTGATTTTAATTTCTCTAGGAAGCTTTTTTTTACAGTTGGCTAAGCGACTGCCGATGAAAACTAGCCTTTCAGCTAATTTGGGTGCATTTGCATTTGTTAAAGTCTTGATTAATGCCCACTGTCCCTTTTTTTAAAAATAAATAAATAAATAAGGGGTGAAACAATACATCAATCAACGGACAATTTAGAGTCACCAATTAACCAGGAAGAACGCGCAGACTTCACACAGGAGAGCCCCCGCCGGCTGTCAGACTCAAAACCAGAACTGTCCTGCTGTGAGATGACAGTGCTAACCAGTGCACCACCCCCGTGAAATGAATCAAATCGAAATGATATCGTGGCAGGCTGTGATACATGCAAGAGATATCACTGTCCAACAAATCGATACAACATCGTATCATGATGAAACTTGTGATTTACATTCCTAGTCTTAACCAGGGCAACCAGAGGGTGGGAATTCCCCTTCTGCAACGACATCATCCCGATATGAGCTGGGCCTACATTCACTGTGACTCAAAGAGTTCAAGTTACTTGTTGTTACCCATGCAGTTTGCAATGTACCTGTCATTACAGTGTAGTTTAACTTTGTTGTAAAACAGTACGACCACATCTATTCACAAGGTCAGATTTTTCATGCATCAGTCAAACAAATCAAAGTTCCTGTTCCTGGTCTGACCCTGAAGACAATTTACACACATAGTGAAGCAGCTGAATTCATGTTTGGGACATTTTCCCATGCAAATTTAAACATTCATAGAGGAAAGTTTGTTTGTTTTCTAAGTAGTGCCACACAATGAGAGCAATCACAGAGTTTCTCTCTGCAGTCGTAATATTTTTGGAGCGGAAATGTGCAGTTAAAAGGCTTGAAAGATTCAAAAGATTCAGAGACCAAATATTTGGTTTTGTATTGTTTTGGTCTTTTTGGTTGTTAGAAAATATTTATATTGTACACACACAGACACATAGTCTAAACACAGAGCAAGTTGAGAATGGTTTTGTAAACATACATGCAACAGTCGCCACATGAAACATGATTTTGAGGATTATATGCAATTTGTGAGGACTAGTTCCCTTTTATTGAAGTGATTAGAAAAGCTGTGACTCTTGAATAATCTAATATAATTTTTAAGGAATATTTTGCCTCATTAAAGCTACAAAATATGATGGGTTTGTGTGATATAGTGTGCCTCCAACATTGCTTTGAGCACTGTTCAGTCATACACAGAGGATTAAGAGGGATGACTCAGTGTTTTCAGGTGTCAGCAGTTTGTCATTTGCCAGCAATTATTTTGAAAGTGATCATTAATAAGTTATGTTTGATGTCCTATGAAATAAACAGCGTGTCGTAAATTCTTTACAGTTCACACTGAAGACTTTTTCATGTGCGGTGTGATTTATGTCTGGATTTTGCAGCAAACAATCACAAAGCTTTGAGCCATGACATTGTTCATCACAGGTTTATTCTCTGGTCCGGTTTACTCTTTTAGATCCCTTTGGAGAGATTTCATATTCCTAAAAACAGCCGGCAATTATTCCTGTGCTGTAAAAGTTCATAGTCTTACACGTCTTTAATCACAGAGACAAGCGGTGCAGCTCGTAAAAACACAGCGTGCCCTCCTGTGCATAAAAGGAGCTGTTTTATATCAACATCTACAATAAACAGACATATTATCACACCTCCGCAATATTCATAAACAACCTGATTTAAAGCCAACTGTGACGTGCCCCCAGTGTAAACCTGGGTGATGGTCCGACGTAGATATATATCAGCTAATGAAGACGTGTTATTCACATGGTTAGTGCTGGTCTCTGCAGTGAGAGCCTCCCGCTGTGAGGAAAATGACTCCCTTGTGTTTGTGTAGCCATATAACCACATCTATCTAAAACACGGCCGTATCAAATGATCCATCATCCCTTTATCTTCCAAGTGAGGAAATGGCTACCTCTGCAGAGAACACTGAATTGCTCTGTAGTTACCTGGTAGCTCTTCAGCTCGTTTCCCCTCTCTCTCTCTCTCTCTCTCTCTGGGCGTTTTGTGATTTCAGATGTCTTTGCTGAACAGCAGATGATAATGTTGAGCGCAGAGGCAACTCACTCAGGCTTCTGATGCTTTTCATCTTGTTCATTCACACATACAAATTGTTATGATCATTTCTGTAGGCAGGTGGATACGTCTAAATTCTTACAAGGAAACAATATGAAAAACATCCACATTGGCTGCAGTTGAAATTATGGTTTGTGTTTGTGTAAAATGAATTCAGTTTTACAGGCCAGTTTTCCTTGTATCCACTTTCATCTTATTCTTGTAAAGTTATTAAAGGTCTACAGTGTTTCCCACTAAATTGGATTCTTTGTGTGGCAATAGCTCAAAGGGGTGGGTGGTGGGAGTGCACCAGACAAGCTAACCTTTTGTTGCTGCAGCTACACAGGTTTGTGGTGCCCGACTGATTCAGGATTTGAGACTGATAAGTATTTCAGAAGGGAAAAATTCACTGATTACCAATGTGGAGGCTGATATAGCAGATTTCTGAGGTAGAATTAAAACAGACCAATTAAATGTGGATTGTGCACTGATTTTGCACCATTATGACCCAGCAGAGGTACTCAAAAGACCCCTTTGTCAGGGCAAATGTATGCCACTGATATAACATATGAGCCTAATAATGTAAGTACACCATTTTCAAAGAGCAATGATCATTTAACTCTTAAGAATATGCAGACATTTGAATTTGAAAGAACATATAAAATGATACTGCCTTTATAGGAGTAGCACAAAATTTGGCCAATAGAAACTGGTCCAAAGCCTTTCACTGTGTGTGTAATTACTGTGAGAGGCCTTGGGCCCACTCCTTAAACCACTGCCCCAAAGCACCTGTAGTGGTCAAAAACTCCACCTTTAACCTTTAAGCCAACACAGACAAGAAGCTCTACTCTGGATGTAATATGGATGAAATTCTGAAACTGACAATGCCAAAATGTTCCTCCTGGAAGACGACTGCAGACCCCGTTTGACAAGCTTATGACCCAGAGGCAGAGGTGGACACCTGTATGAGAACAAAAGTCAGAGTCTGCCTGTTTAGCATGAGCTAACACAATAGCAGCAGCTAACACGTGACACCAAGCCATTAAACAGTCCTAACTCATACTGACACAGAAACGGCTCAACATTGTTGTTTAACCAGTTAGATAACGTTAGCCGTGTTACGCTAACAGTTAGGCCAGTCACTCTATGTGTGCTGGGTGGGCGGGCAACTCAACCCCAGCTCGGTCAGCTATTGGTCACAGAGAAAATTCTAAATTAGCATCCCTACTCTGAAATAAACACCTGCAAAGCACCAGGCACAGGTAGATTTTCCATTTGGGAAGAAAATCACGCCACACTAAAAGGATATATGTTTGCAGCAAAATAGTTTTGCTACTTGTTCAAACATTGCTCTGGCCTCTTCTTTAGGTTTGTATTAAACACAAGACCTTATTATCCCACTAAATGTACTCAAAGAAAAGTATATTTGACACATTAAGGCAATTTATTATATTGGCCGGAAAAAATATGTTTGGCCAGTGGATTGCTTCGTCTACCATTCCCCTTGGCTGGCGAGTCAAAAAAAGTTAATTTCAGACAGTGCTCAGATCAGCTCTCTGCTCCTCTCCCTGGTATGTAACACTTCCCACTGTGCAATTATGCACCAGTTCAGCTTTCTTAAATTAGCACCTTATGTCTGCAGTTTCCTCCTCAAGCCTGGGATATAATGGCAGACAAAGTTTTGTTGCAAATGAACAGGAAAAATACCCGAGGCAACTATAGATAGCTAATTTGTTATTTCTTGCCCATTGCCCACAGAGTGCAGCACTAAGCAAAAGCACACGCCATTTTACCCCCACTGCCTAATGATCCCACCTCTCGTCATCAAGACTGCTGGTTTTGAAAGCTGTAAACAGATTCCACAGGTGCAGCACGTGTAGAGAGTGGAGCAGTTAGCGTGTTTGCCTAGACATGCAAAAGCTGCAATTTGCACACAGCCAGCTATTTTGTTGTTGTTCTGCTCAGGAGTGGTGCTTGAGATCTGGAAATGTATTTCTCTGCCCTATTTTTCAGTGAGCAGTTATAGTCTGAATTAGTCTGTAATACTGTGGAAATGACTGTGCTCTGCGTTGCCAAGCATTCTGACAGAAAGACAGATTGAACGGTCAAAACAGGGCATACGATTGAAGATGATGGTGATAGGGTTGAGGATGATAATGATAGTGAGGGTGATGATGAAAGTAATTACGGACCGTGTTGGCGGATGAGAAGAAAAGCAACTGTTGACAGTCCAGAGTGAGCCGTCAGCAAAATTGAGTAAAGCTGATGTGATGCCCATGGACAAGCCCTTAGCGGGAGCATCCATCCTGAAAGCCCCGGCACTGCCGCCTCTCACAGAATAAAACGGGAGCGAGAATAAAGGAACAATAACTCAGATGACAAAGAGTGGATTGAGGAAGAGATCACAAAGACTAAGAGTTTGAAGAAGAGATAAAAAAAGATGACAAAAACACAGACCGGCTGAGAAACTGAGCCACTCAGCCGCACACTACTGTGAAAACCACGGCTCGGCCAAAATCCCCCCTTTTGATCCCATTCCACGTATATCATCTGTCTATCAAACGATACTTGCCAGGCATCCAACCCACAGCCCCCACTCTCCCTTGAGACAACTTTCCACAAATCCCTGGATGCTGCATGGGGTGAAGGCTTGCACACCCCCCTCTGTCTGAGCTGTGATTATTTGGCTGGGGCTCTGCCACATCAAACCCCGGCCAGCTAAAGATTCCCCAGAGGAGAAAGCAGAAAGCGAGATCTGCACCACCACCCACCTGTGCAGGCCAAAGATAGGAATAAACCAAATGGCACCCCACTGGAAGCTGCCATCTGCTAGTGGACACCCCTCAAAGACGCCATCACAGGGGATTTTTTACTCTTAAACGGCACTGAGTCGACCCCAAACTGAGGAAAAATGAGTTTTTCTTTTCCCCCAGAGAAATTGTACCTCTGCAGCCTGCTCTAATCTCTCAGATGAGGTGACCGGCCTGGCCTTACAGGGGACATATAGGCTGTTTGAAGCAGAGCAGTTGTCATGCTCTGTGTGTGTCAGGGCTGATAGGGGCCAAACAAGGTCCTGAGGATTGCAAGATCAGGAGTTTTTACAGAATCGGCTTAGAAGTGTAGAGTTGCTCTCAGATTTACCTGCTATCTCTCGTGTCTGTACACTGTAATACACTTTAAGGACTTCTGAATGTATACTGTCAGGAATGTCCTTCAAGTACAGTTGATCCTTTAAGTTCAGGGTCATACACTGGACCAGACTGGCAAAACTGGAAATCAACTGTACTCCAGTACAGTGAATAAGAGTGGCTATTTTTTAATCTTAATCTGAATCTGAATCACATTCATCATCTGACAGTCTGTGTCTTTTACAGACGATGGCATGACTGATAACACTTGATAATTAACACCACACAACCCGGGCTCAATTTTGCTGCAAAGTATGTTGTACGAACATGTGTCAGGTTATAAATTCACTGCATTAGCGGAGCATTAAAGTCCAAGTAAAACGGTATTTCGATAGCTTCAGTATCGTAACCTACTTTCAAGTGAAACAGAACAGGCAGGTGGGCTATGACATGAGGGGGAATTTGATTTGGTTGTTGAAAAGAGGTTGTGTCATCTAGGGCTGCCACGATTAGTCGACCAATTGATGACTAATCAAGTATTGAAATAATCAGTGACTATTTTAGTAGTCGACTAATCGGTTTGAGTCATTTTTCATAGAAAATTACTATAAAAGTACCCCAAAATACTCTTACTGCAGCTTCTTACGTTCAGATATTGGCAGCTTTACACACTCTCCCATGACAGTGAACTAAAACCCTTTGGCGTGAGTATGAAACAAGACATTAGATGACGTAATTTTGGGGTTTGGGTGAGACAGACTGTCAACCCTTCTATACAGTCCCCATTTTTGGTCCCCCCTCTGTTGGGGTACCTAGCACACAGATCTGGTACTAAAAGGTGGAGCTGTGAACACTGCAGTCTGTTGATTGGTCGATAGCCGATGGTCACACTTGCTCAGGGCCGAGCTGTGGCTGGTTTTGAGGCTCATGTAACCACTGTTCATACTGTGGAAGGTTTTATTATTAGACTGCAACTATAAAATGAAAGGATGTTTTGCTGCCTCTTTAGTTCACAGGGCCGACAGCCGGCAACTTTTAAGGTGGAACGTTAACTTGTAATGTTACTCAATGCATGAGTTGATGACCTGAATCAATCAGCACACCTTAAATTTCACTGTGACAACTTTGACCATCACTTTAGTTTTTATATGACATACACTTTTAGTAATGAGTGGATATTTAAGGGTTTATATATATTAATTTAGACCGGGTTATGTGAACAGAATATATTCTAATTCTCACTTGAATAAAGCATCTTGAAAAAGTTCCTGTGGGCTACGGCAACACTAAACCCCTGAGCTTGCCTTAGAAGGACTGAATGCACAAACCCGCTATTTTTAAATATCCCATGGAGAGAGACTCTCACTGCAGCCTGTTCTGTGGACGATGAACAAGGTGCAGACTTTGTTCTGTGTCACCAGTGACGAGGAAATACAGTAAGTGCTGGACGAAGCAGTGAGTGACAACAACCCTGCCCACATTTATGGGTACTGTTTGCAGTGGAAACACCAGGGTCTAGGAACCATGTCTGAAGTGTTCCTCAGGCAAATATCTGGAGCTATCACAGATGCCACTTTCCCCAAAGTGAATAAAGTCTAGTCGGAGGACAGTTGTATTTTGAGGAAACAAAGACACATCGACGTGGCATGCTGTTGCTAGCTAGCTAACTCAATCTTAGCACTGTGTGGCTAGATGTTGCAGATTAATTGATGGGTGGATGTCATGATATTATTGATTGAAGCTAGCTCATATTAGCTGACATTAGCATGCTTCATATTTTGTTTTACAGGAAGAAAACAGATTTTGCTATAAGATAAATAAATTGATTTGTGTGGGGTTTATTTCATGTATTGTTAAATAGGTGCACAATTATGATCTAAAAGGGTAAAAATAAGGCAAAATTTTCCATGTCATCTTAACTTTAAAGTCATTTTACACCATCAAGCATTTATTCCAGGGCTCGACAGTGCGAGCGTTTCACTCGCATTTGCAACTAAAAATAGGTGTGTGCGAACTGTAAAAAATTGTTAGGGGCACATGTGTGCATAAAAAACAAAATCAGCCGAAGCAGCCTATATTTTTGTCAATAAAAAAATATGATAATCTAACTGCAAATGTTGGAGGAACTCCAGCCGCCTTCCCTCTTCCCTCTTCCCCGTGTGACACGGTTATGGGTGGTTTTCCAAGCCACTGTCGGCACAATGAATATAAGTCCCACTGTCAGCTGGGTGGAAATAAGTCAAAATGTGGAGGAGATGGACCGGGTTAAGCGACAGATCTCTGGGGAAGCCTGCTTCGTTCTCCCTGTAGTTCAAATAATTTCAACTCTGAGCGCAGCGCTCAGGCAGAAAGTCAGAGCGGTACGCGACGCCAAGGGTAGCGGTGCCGCTTTGTCAAGCATTGCTGCCCTCACCATAGACAAACAATGGGACAGCCAGCGCAAAGCGGTTTTACAGCTGATCATGTGTAGAGGCCTTTAGGGACCGTTCGCCACGGTACCGCTGCTGGGCAGTGTGGAAATAAAACCCTTTTCACACAGAGCGCGCAAAGCGCAGACCTCTGCCGACAAAACCATTCATTGCATATGTGCTACCACGGCGCAAGAGCGCACCGCTCTGCCGGCAAGCTGAGCGGCGCACAAGGGGGTGCATGTCGCAGCGCCTGCGCGCTGTAACGACACCTCGGCGCCACGCGTCCAATAGCAGAGAAGAGCCTGAAGTAGACCCGGAAGCAGTCACCATGGAGCTGTAGCTCCTGAACGAGCCTGTACTCCCCCAAATCCTGTCCTCTGCGCCCTACCCCGCAGTGGGCGTCGCGAAAGCTCTGTGTGAAAGAGGCTTAAGTCCTGCAGAGTTTCAGAGGACCTGGAGAATGTTTTAGGATAGTAATAACATTATATAAGATAATCATATTGCAAAGGTAATATATATAAGATAATAACATTAATAACATATATATAGGATAATAACATTAAAGACAAAACATAACATTAAAGACAAAATTAAATTGCAATACTTTTTCAAAACTTGCATCACAATTATTACGGAAAACACATTATTTGATCAATTTACATTGTGCCCCTAAAGTTCTTTGTGCGCTCCTTACTTTTTCAACTTAAGAGCACATGTGCTCCTTGGGAAAAAAGTTAGCGTCAAGCCCTGTATTCACAGAACAAGTCATTATTTGTGTTTTTGTCAAATCAAGTACAAAAATGGCAGCCGGGTGAGATATTCTGTCAGTCTTCTGAAAACAATTTCACCTTGTTCAAACAAGTGATAATGTTCCGAAGTAATGAGGTGCTGCACACTCGTTTCTGCTGCTAGACAATGCCATTTGAAAGACACCCTCGAAAAACATTCAGTGTCATTGGAGAAAAAAAAGTGAACTGATCTCGCACTGCATTAACACATTTAATAAAGATGTGTGTTTATAACTGGGATAAGCAACTTGTTAATTTTAAATGGAAGAAAAAAACATGGAATCAGCAGTGTGACGAATATCACGTTATCACAGCTGTCACGTTTGAACTTAACTTTTCTCACATCTTTCCGTGTGACCCCAGTAAAAAATAATAATAATGATAATATCTGAGCCACAGTAAATTATTGTCTGTAAAGCCCTCAATCCAGGGGCATCACAATATAACGGCAATATTTATTTTTCTTGGCCAGACTTTATTCTGTGCTGTCTTGTCACATCATAGCAGCAGTGAGATTTCAGTGTCAAAGGGTTGTCTGCCAGACACTTGAAAAAAATAATCAATTTTGACACGGAAAATAAATAAAGAGAAATAGCTGACAGCGTTTCCGACGGATATATCAGCAGCAACATGTTGGCAGAAGAGGGTAAACGTTGATTCAGCCAAGAATCACAGGCAGTTATCTCATTCCTGCCTGTCATTCCTGTTGTCCAAGGCAATCCACTCTGTAACAGTCTGTGTTTAACCTCACCCAGTGATCGAACGCTTCTCATTCAGAGCACTTGAAGCGGCCTCCTGGTGCCGAGGGGGATCAATACGGGGAGCATTACATCTAATCAAGCGCTGATTACTTTCTCAACGTTGATTGCAATTGGCTAGCGTGTCATTTCGTTTTGTCAAGCGTGTTTGTGTTTCCATAGATTTAAATGATCACCTAACAGAAACTGACCTTTGTTCTCTGCAATCTCCATCACTTTAACTCAGACAAATCACATGCAATGTCACAGCCCGCAGCCACTCGCTTCGTTAAAAATAACATGATTAGTGCAGGGCTTTTGTCATCTTGTTACACCTGTGTGCTGAACAAAAAAATTCATCTTGATTTTCCTTGATGATACAGCATTGCAATTCCACCAGGAATGCTTTATGCAATACTTAATGTGGGGGATTTGGCACTTTCTACAGCGAGACGTAAAAGGTCAACTGTGATTTAAGCTTTTTTATATAATCAGTCAAACAAGCATGTAACTATTACCGCCATCGGTTGGCATGGTGACAGACTTTTGCAGCTTTGTTTTCATGTGATTTACTGGCTGTGGACAAGGAGAGGTTAAGGGCATGTCAGTGCATTCCTCTGTGGTGCAGCAATCACAGCAGCTCACAACTCTGAATCTCTGGAGAAAGGAATGTGACATAATCAAACGCACCCACATACATCATGCATGCATGGCTCATGATGTATTGCATCATTATGGATCAGCCATGAGACATTAATGACACATCTCCAGTGGTCTGACTGGTGATTACTGGCACAAATACGTTTTTTGACTCTGCAGTTACACAACCACTTCTTTACAACAAGTGCATTTACATGGCCATACTGAGGATAAGACGTTTACATGAAATGTAGTGAAGCCAGTGAGCGTTATGCATACATAAGTCTAGGTTTCAAAGCAAAAATTGTGGCTTGGGAGGTAGGTCCTTCTGCCCACATGTCCAAGTGTTCCTGTGCAACACACTGAACACCAAGCCTTACGTGGCAGCTTCGCCACCATAGGCGTGCATGTATGTGTGTAAATGGGTGAATGAGAAAAGAGCTTTATAAGCGCAGTCCATTATTCAAGATTCTGATCCTGTGTGAGGTGCTTCTTTGTCTCCACATGTAGAAGCATGGTGGAGGTTTCTGGAACGATTTCACTTACTCCCTAAAAACTAACCAACTGAGGCAGTGTTTGTTCAGCGCCGTTTTGTTTATGGGTGTGACACAGGGCTTTCCTACCCGAAATTCATATAAACAAACAGTACATCTGATCATCAGTAATGGATGACAATACAGCATTAGACTAATTGTATCTACTCTCTAATCATTACATCGATTATCATCCCATTTTATGTTATATCTAATCATAACTTAACTTGAGTCAACAACACCCAGTGTTTCTGCTACCATTATATTAGGGGGACACCCCGCCCCCCCCAATGGCACCCCCTGCCCCCCATCGAAGGTCAAGTCGTGCTTTTCTTTGTCATATGTGATAATTAACTGCTCATTTTTAGGTTTTGGACTGTTAGCTAAACTAAAACAAGCAAGTGGCAGACACCATCTTGGGCTTTATGATATTGTGACAACATTTCTTTATTACTATTTTCTGACATTTTAATAGCCAAATTATTAATCAATGAACTGGGAAAATAATATGAAAGAATAATCTCTATTATTTTATCCATTAAGAATTTCTCAACTGTTTAATACACAGAAATAATATAATTATAACCAAATGGCTCTCATGTTGAGTCATTAACATCTTGTTTTTAATTCTACACATTAACTGCAAACACACAACATGAAAAACGACAGCTATGTGGTTGCTACAGCTAAACATCCCCCTCTTCTTCTAATCTTTTTACACTGTTGTTAAAAGTTCCTAAATGGTGCCTTTCCTTGTGAACTGCTCTGCATATATATGACAGCTAGCATGTCTCCCATAATGAGACAGCAGACCTTGGCTGTGTGAAGAGGTGGTGACATCCTGAGCTGTTTATGCTGCTGTGTTCAGACTTCACATCTCTGACCATGACTGTTTGATCTGGCATGTTTGCTGTGAGCCATCACATCTCAGCTTTGGTGGCAATTTCTGTAAATGATACAATTTGTCACTTTGATCTTACAAAAAAGTCTGTCACTTGAGATTATGCAGCTCTTCACTGTGTACATCACACTTGGAAATACTCTTTTGTGATTAGACTGTGTTGTGTAACTTAACCATATAATTAATTTAACTGTTGTCTTCTCATATGGATGGTGTTTGGAGACATTAACTGAATATGTGAGGTATTTCAATTCAGCACATGCTTTTCAGCACTAGGTGTCAATTAAATTTCAAGTATTTGGGGAATAAAAATGGTGCGGGGAAGTAAACAAGCTCTTGTGAATTAACCTTGAGAAAATTCAATAAAGCAAACATTGCCATGAAAACTGCAATAACCTGTGAAAAGTTTGCTCTGAGCTTTCAAGTTTATTGCGGTTTTCTCTCGCCTGTGTGTCAACCTTTCACAGTAACCTTTTCATTACTTTCCTACAAATATTTTCTTTTCGACAAATCGTTGCGATAAACTCCTGGTGCCGTGTTCAGAGCTGTTGGCAGCACAGAGAGTTTGTTCTCTCTGCATCAGACGGAGGAAAATTTAAGGAAACAACTGTTTCCTGGCATGCTCGGAACCCAACTGGGTAGAAGGGTCCAATGATTTATTGCCAGCGCCTGGTTCGCTCTAGGAACATGGGCTGTCTGGCTCGTCTCCCTAGCGCCCTGATAACAGTCGATGTTTGTGAGAATGAGACCTCACAGTCCTTTTTTATCTTGGGTGGGATTAAAAAAACAGCCAAGATTTACTGACACTCCAACATTTTCTAATACTGTAGGAAGGCATTTTTTAATTTTCACATCACATGCTTTTAGCCGTTTTTTGCCCCATGATTTGAGTCTCTATGTTTCTCAATATCATGATTAAAATCATGGGGTAACAACATAGACCAGGGCTGCGTGATTAAAGCCAAAATCATAATCCCAAATATTCTGATCAATATTGAGATCACTGCTATATATCAGTCATTATCTTTAGGGAAAAATATTGTTGCATTTTCCCATTTAAATTAACAAAGCATTACTTTCATTGTCATGTTGTGCTATATTCCTGCTAATGTGCCAATGCTTGCTTCAGAAAAGACTGGTCCTGATTCACAGTGCATCTCCGAGAAAAAAAATTGAAAGAAAATTGTACCAAAACTTTTTACCCTAAATTGAAGCAACAGAGCACTGCTTTCATTTCATATTGTGCTACATTCCTGCTAATTAACAGATCTTCACATCAAAACAAGGTCCTTATTCAATTCAGTGCATATTCCTTTTTTTTAATTTAATTTCATTTTCTTTTTTACAGCAGTCAAGGTACCGGGACGCACTGCAGTGTCGCTGTTATGAGCATCTGAGTTGAATGATCAAGGTAACCTCATGGTAACGTTAGCGACGTTATTCTTTTTGGCCTTCATTTATTCATCGTACTGCTGATTGTGGTATTTTTTCAGGTGGTTTCACAATTTAGTTGTGTTGCTTTGTGGCACAGACACAAATATAATGCAGTTGTTGCATATAGTTTGTTCTCTCCCACGTCCAAACAAGAGATGAGGATGACGGATAATTTTAAATTTGCCCATCCGCAGTTGCAACATTCAGAAACGTTTTTCACAGTGCTGCTGCTGGAAGCACTTGATTTGATATGCAGCAAAGTTTCTATGAGCGGAGCACACAATTAAATGGCAATTGATCATATCCATTTAATTGCGAGAAGTCTAAATCCTGATTGTGATTAATAGAAGGTATGAAATAATGGACGTAGCTACCATGTCGTCTCCCACTCCTGTTTTGAAGCCATGACATCAGCATATGACTGTTGCCATCTTGGATTTTAGGAGCCAGATGTGACCATACTTGAAGAGAGGGTGGAACTGTGCATGAGTCAGAAGTGGATATGACACAGGGTGTAGGGACACCTCATAGACAGCCTGTCACTCAAAGCGGCCCAGCCCTTACTTTAAGCCTTACTAAAATGTTAACGGGTGAGTTATAGAGACCAAAATGAGGGTTTTTTGACCAGGCTGTCAACATGTGTATTGCTGCTGTTAAGTTGGACATTTCATGAGGGTCTATGGGGATTGACTCACTTTCGGAGCCAGCCTCAAGTGGCAAATAAAGGAACTGCTGTTTTAGGCACTTCCACGTTGGCTTCACTTTTTAGCCCCAGAGACTGGCGCTTGAGTGTTGAGGTTACAAGACTACCAATGACTTTGACAGTCTGGTCATTTGTCAACAGTATCTAAGTCAACATGTCAACATGTATCTAAGACAGTTAACACTAGCTAAGCCCCTTCTTGCCAATAGAAAGCTGGAGTCCTGACATAACATCCAGGCTCATCTCTGTTCCACTAGTTTCTGTGCTATCTCTTACACCAGGGTCACAGTGGAAGCACTGGATCGCCGCCAAGCTCTGCCCCCTTCCTTTTGGCACCCATGTTAACCTAGTGGGCTGTTTACGCTGGATGCTCCACGGCTGGCTTAAGGTCTCCAGCCATAGCTTCGGCGTCAAGTCTTCTCTGCGAGCCATTTCTCTGTGAGCCATGAGCAAATCTAACAAGAAAACATACTGATAACCTATTAAACACTATAAAAGATAGATTATATGTAATACAAATGATCTGATTCTGATGAATGATCAAATATGCATCCCATGCTTGCCAACTATTTTGATTTTCCCGCCCCGATCTCTGCTGTTCAATTCCCCTGATTTTTACCATCCACATGATGAAATATTAAAATCCTAGTATCACTACTGTTTTTTTAAATTACGAACTTATTCAACATCTAAACAGCATCTAAAAGGAGTGGAAGAGAGACAGACAGACAGACAGACAGAGACAGGGCTCTACGTGTGATTAGAAAACAGAGCAGAGGAGCAGAATGGCTTGTTAACCAGCGCTGAGAAATGAGTATTCTGGTGTGAACGGTCAGGCTAATGTTGCAACAACTGACATGTTGTGACACTTCTACCTCGGATGTGACGTTAAACAGTATTTCTTTCATCTGTATTTCTGAGAGTTTAAAAATTACTGGCACAGCAGCATAAGTACAGACATGCCTGTATTAATCACCTAGACTCATTGATTGACTTCACCTGTTTGGTTGCGCTTTGACTTTAAACCTAGTTCAAGTTCAAGGGATTATGGGAAATTATGTTTGTTAAAAGACTTAAAACACTACGTCTACATCTGACCCTCTACGTTAATAAGCATCATTGTGTTGGTAAAGTCATATCAATGAAGTGGGAAAGGGCTCTACTGTAATAATATCATTTAGATGAACGTAAGCATGTATTCTATTATCTAAATTAAGGGTCACTATCACTGCATATCGGGGAAGATACCCGCTGGTACCGATATATCTTTGATAGGCTAAACTTATCCGACCAACAAATCAGTCAGGCTCTAACAAGAAGTAGGGGATGAAATGATGTGCCAGGCACTTCTATTTCCACTCCAATCCCCGTAAGGATGTTGGTAACAATCAATACAGGACTGAGAAACCAATCCTCATCAACCACACACTCAAATACACCAGCTATTTCATATGCATTGGTCCTGTTAGGGAGTCAGGTATGAGCCCTATGGTAGAGCAATGATATCACTTAGCCAGCCTTCATTAATTGGAACCACCAGCTCCAAGCTATCCCATTACACCAGCCAGGTTGGGGTTGCCAGGTCAGAGAATAAGAAAACTCCCATGCGTAATTTATAGTGCTCTTACCTCAGATAATCCATACATATAAGCTGTGAGGTTATGAAGCTGCAGACCCCCTACCCATCTGCAGCCAATTTGGCCCCTGCACAATGCTCCTTAAATCACACAAAGCTCCCAGACCTTGCTGACTGGACTATAGAGGAGTCCGTTTTCATTTGAATTCCCTTCGCATTCCCCTCCTGGTAGATTTAAGGGGAAGAAAAGAGACCACGGGCATTAACTACCTGAACTAGTGATCCTCCTTAAAAGCCCACACCCTCTGCTTTTTTCTCCCACAGCAGTAAATTGCGAAGGAATGTGGCCCCAGCACCAGATCAATAAAACTTCTTTGCAATTTAACAAGAACAGATGTTAGCAATCCTACTAGGTATGCCCTGCTACATTTTAAGTAAGATAACCATGAATGTTTGTATGTGTGTGTTTGTGCCAGTGTTTCAGGAAAGCTTCTTCTGTACCCCGCCCGTTATCTCAGGCATCAAACATGCGATCCACTCTATCTGTGAGATTATAGGATCTTAATCACTGTGAAGATTAACCTTATCAGAAATCACATTTCTTCACACAGTTTCAATTATAAGGACAAACTCTGGGAGTTGGAGTAGGGTGGAACTGAAGATAGAAACAGATGATTGGTCCGAGAGATGCCTGCTGGCTGTTTTCCAGCTGTGTTAACATCTTAATCTGAAAATCATCTTATACAAAGAGGAACACCGCTCTGTTTGAGGATTGGGGAACTTTCATCTGCATGTTTTTTTGTTGTGCTGATTTCTTATCAAAGTCATTATTACTTGGTTACAGCACATAAATATATCACTAAGTGAAAAACATAGCTGCACAGTATCTTAAAGATTTTTGTTTTTGGTCACAGTTCTGCACTGTTACCCATGGTTCCCATTTACATACTATAGTTTCTATGGTTACACAATGGCTATGTATCTTTGCAAATATGTGGCTTAGCAATTAACATATATTAACACGCATTTCTTCTCTGCTAGATGTTGTCCAATAATGCTTGCAGTATTGCCAGGTGTACAATTATTATTGCACAATATAGTATGTCATTTGTAAATGCCCTCCAACACGACACATATAAGCAGTTTCTGATCAAACGTTAACTATCAGCAGGACGACATTAGGGATTTACGATAATCATCCACAAGGCTTCTTCAGTCCTGAACAAAAGAACCCTTTTGGACGAGAGGTTAAAGCCACAGTGTGTATGAATTTCTCCCATCTAACGTTGAAATCATATACTGCATTCAAACAGATGGCGCACTCTAGCGCCTCACTGTTTCAAACACGTATTGCAACAACTGTAGCCGCTACTCCTCACCATGCTGGCTGTGTTTACAACGTAGGACTGTTGGGGCGGATGTAAATTGAAACAGTTGTACTGGCCAGCGGCACTACTGCTGCATAACAAAGTCCCACTCTTTGAGCATAATGCAGGATCATGTATTATGCAGCATCACGGGAGAAGGAATCCTCGTCGCCAAGAAAGTGCAAAAGGGAATCAAAAAGGCAGCGTGACCGGCGAATTAAAAAAATCAAGGGTCAGCATTGGGGTTGCCTTTCCCAGGTGGAGAGAGCTGCTGAAGGAGAAAGGTAATACAATCACAGGGCAAAATTAAACAGGATGACTAGCCAATGTGAAAATCAAAAGAAAGCATAGAATAATGTGGTTTGAGAGCAAAGATCCGGTCGCCACTGTGCAAAACTCCGCAATACAATTAGGTCCGAAAACCCCCCGCCGTTGCAGCCCCCCTCAGGTCCTATATGCCTATAATGTGCATCATCCAAGTAGGGATGTCACGATTACTTGATTTCACTATTAACCGCAATTTTAAACGCCACAGTTAATTATTTGTAAAGATTCCTTAACACCGTCACTCTCCAAAGATTATGCCGTGACGCGGAACCATATACAGTAGGTCAGCGCAACTCGCACAGAATGAAAACAAAGTTACACAAGCGGCGTGATGTATGGATGAAGAAGACTTATTCCCCACATAAAAAAGGATAAAGTCAGCCGTGTGGTATCATTTTGGCTATTGCAAAATGACCAAGGGGTCATTGTTGACGACGGCTTTCCAGTTTGTAAAACATGCCGCAAAAAAGTCGTGGCCAAAGGATCAAACAAGAGCAACATGATACAACACCTGCGGGACAACCACCCGGCTTTACATTCGCAAATAAAGGTAAATGCACAATAACTGGGTTAAAATACGTCAGTCTTAATTTATCTAATGTAACACTGAATTAAAAAATTATATGTTAGCGTGTCATTTGCAATTAATGGCGTAGTGGTATGATACGAGTTGGGCTTACAGTGCAACGTGACAAGCTAAGGCACGTCTCAAAAACTTTATTGATGGATAGTTTTGCAGTTTGTGTGCACACAGCGTGAGGTTGTAATGGTTTTGGGTCTGTGTAGCTCTTTGGAGTGAGACGACAGGCAGAAACTTACATCCAGGGATTTCACAAATGCTCGTCGTTTATTTTTACATCAACTTAAAAACACTCCAACCTTACCAAGCCCGGTTGTACGGCTACTATATTTTCATATATGAACAAAATAGTCGCCACACGTACTTATAACCATCACTGTTGTGTTGAGAGATAAAAGAAAAAGCAGGAGCACATGGAAATAGCTTGTTAAAGTAGGATGAATTTTACAGTTTAGTTTGAGAATGTTAAATAAAAATAAGTATGACAACCCAAGTTGAAGTAGGTTTCCTATTCTTGCTGAGTGAATGTGTACATACATTTTGAAAAGCATTGTCTTTCATGTCTGCACCTGCCAGTGGGCCATCACAGTAGAGGGAGGCATAATAATATAGCCTTTTATTGCAGGAGAGGCTTGTTCAGGCCAGAGTTTATGCTAGATATTGTTTTTGACAGCCAATATGGCAGTTAATATTCCAAATTTCCGACCATATAGAATAACTATCGGACATGTTTAAAACAGAAATATAAAAGCCTACATTTGAACAGCCATAAATCATTTTAATTAAATAATTTGAATATGAGCTAAATGAAGAAGTGGTCTTTTGAACAGAGTGACTAATCAGAGGTTCAGTGGCTGAGTCAAAGGAGGAAAGGGAGTCAGTGCACCAGGCGTAACCGTGAATCACTAAGCCCACTATCCACTGTCTGGCTCGCTGTGGTGGCATCAAACATGTCTCCCGTCTGTTTTAAGTGGAGACCTGCACTATGTTGGAAGTATTCCTGGAGAACTGGATATGATGCTGTCACCTAACTACACTGGGAATGCTAAGTAAGAAGATCATGACTGCGGTGGATGTAGCGTGTGCTCTGAAGACCACTGGACATTTTGGCTGTTGATATTTACATCTGCAGAACAACTACACATGATACCGGCCAAAAGTTGGCATATGCCAGCTTATGTTTAACCATGGCTTAGGCACAAAAACAGCTTTGTAGGTACAGCTTAAAGTTATGTCTTCACTTAAAATAACTGTTTGGTTAAACATCCCCTCCAGACAGGCTTGAAGGCAAATAAAAATACGCTGATTTCCCACAATAAATGTTAAATGAACCATGTATATATTCTCAACAGCACATCTATTTCTTATCCTCATTGAAAATGCTTGATGCAAGATGTGTCCCACTTCACTGAAAAGTCCTTTCTTCATGCGCCCAAACATGGATACATCTGAATAAATCAGAAAATGATGTTAAGGAGAAACTGTGTTCCTGTGATTTCAGTTCTTTCATAGTTTTTCCCATGAGTTGGTTTCTAGTTAAGGCTGTGCTAAAGACGGCCCATTGGTGCCAGCTAAATACATTTGAGCCTTTTTTAGGGTTGTTAACAGTACACACAAGTCACGCTTGGGCTCACACCCTGGTTTAGAAGGCACTGTTCTGTGAGTTCAGTAAAGTGGAAAACAACCCCAAATACATCAGGATACAGTTCTTTATAGTTATTTTGAACAGACAGTAGAGCAAATGTCAAAGTCAGACACAATCCTCCTGCTGGGGACTGGCAACTTTAGTGAAGTATTTTCAACAAAAAAATAAGGAACATTTCAAACACTTTGAATTACACTGCAAGGACAGTCGGACATTGAACACTTACTGAGAAGAGCAAAGAACATAGAATAATAATAAAATAATGTGCATTAGTTCCACTGTGGCTATATTTAAATATCCAGAACACCCAAACCAGGGTTGTAAATTTACTTTTTCCTCCACCTGCCACTGTGGTTGGTGGATTCCCAAATCTACCAGCCACTAAATCCATTACCATTGTTTTTTTGGGGGTTTTTTTGGCTGTTGAATGAAGCAAATCTAGCAGCCAACTGCATATTTTACCAGCATTTGGCTGGTGCTAATTTCCAACCCTGACCATCATCCTGGTGATCAGCACATATGGGTGATGCGGTTGAATGTGCATTAGCATGTGACACAATGCTGACCCTGTTCTTGTGTTATACACATTTCTCTCTCTGCTGACCAGGAGCCCACAGGCAGGTCTTACCACTCCACAGCTTCATTTGCACTTGCTGTAGTGTGACTTACTGCACACCAATCTGCTTGTTGTACTAATCTCAGCATATGTTGCTAATAGCATAAACCTAAAAGCTTCTGAGCGGAACTCACACTTTTTGGAAGTGGCTACGTTTTTTGCAGATGCTTCTTTTGTTTGCAGCTCTGCAAAGCTCGACGCCTGAGGCTTGTATATTACTTCACCTTTGTAAACATAGTTTCATCAAAAACAATTTACATCTTTCTGTGATGTCTGTTTTGAATAAAGCAATGACGTACAATTAAAGGGAAAGTGCGCCTATTTTACACATCAAAGACTGTTTGCAGGGCCTGAGTCTGATAAAACGTCTCAAGTGATGTCACTTTAGTCAGCCTGGGTTGGGGCTGAAGACTATAAGTCTCTAGTGTGGAGTTAGAAAGAAGTGAAGTTAAAAGACCTCTGTAGCTAGAGCCTGCCAGCCGCTATACTACCTGCATCTCAGACTAAATTGTTGGTGGTCAAGCTTCATTGTGGGTAATGTGTTTAGGAAGAACATGTGCTGTAAAAATATAATATCTCTAGTTCTGCTGTAATGATTTGAATCCTTTGTTTAACTGTTTATTGTAAGCTCAACATTATAGAAGTCAAAATTAAACTGGTGAAGTCCTCTTTTAACCTTTAAAGTTCTGTCATGAAGACAGCCTTGTTTCCACTTCATCTTACATAAAAAGGAACAACATCTCTAAGCCTTCTGCTCTGTAAAAGTTAATATCAAATCCCCCGTCTTTTATGAAAACATACCCAAGCTGCATCTATTCATAAAATCTCCTACGAGGTTAAACACTATAAGTCTAAAATCATGTTAGGAAGCTTATGTGTAACGTGAGGGCAGCTGAGATATGTGAAGGGGTTCCAGGGGGTAGATCAGTAATTCAATTAGACTCAATAAAAAGCACACAGCATCCCTCACAGGGACTGTTGGATCCCTTCCTTCCATTCTTCTACTCTTTATTAGATCCAGTTGTCGTAAATTAGATTCTTGCTCAATGGATTTAAATCGTCCGCACTGGGAATGTTGAAATTTTCTGTAAAAAGGTCAGCAGGCATGCTTCCATCAGTGACCTCACTGAGGGCAGGTTTGTTGTGGGATTGGATCAGAACTGGCATGCAGTACTGCGGAGCACATTTTAAAGCTAGTGTGTAAACATTATCAAGTGAGGTGAGACAGAGGAATGGGCTCACTAAGCCTTGTCTGACAGCATTATCATGGCCATTGGTAACAGTGGAGGACACTATGTAAACAGCTTTCTCTCCCAGATGCCAATAAATCCAGAGCCATTAGAGGCAGGAGTCAGGCGCCGGTATGCATGCTAACAGCGAGTTTCTATAGAGAAGCTCATGCACGCACACACCCTCCCTGTACAAAAATCACACACCATATGCATAAACACACACACACTCACTTGCATTGTGTGACAGAACAAACAAAGTACGGATATCTGCTTCTGTTGCTAGGATACCAGTTCTTCTGGCTTCTAAGTAAATCAGGGTGACTGGTGGCACAGACGACTGTAAAAAAAAATTAACACAAGCTGTGGTAACAAAGTAGTAACTTCCAACTTAATGCAAAACAAAACCACGTCACTTCAGCTGGTTTCAATTTGAAGGATACGTCCACAATTTTTCAAGTCAGGTTCCCATTGAAGCAGATTTTAAGACATCAGATTAGCAAATCAATGGGAAGCCCATCTTCTAAAGATGCAACTGTTTTTATGAGAAATTCCCTCCGGACAAACGTGGACAACATACAAGCTTCAGTATTTAGGTTTTCCACACTGACTGAATTACAGTTGTTATGTTGCTGAAAACACGAAAAATAAATAGGGATGCATGATAATATCTGTCATCTTTATCAGCTAATACCGGCCTGAAAATGAGAATCAGCCAACATGCTTTTTCTTTATCTGCACAATGAATGAATATTACATGACTTTAAAAGTATTGTATTTCATGTCTTCATCTGCTGATGGTCTTAGGGCTGCTGTGAAGCTGCGCTTACTTAGGGCAACAAAGACGTTTATCTTGGGTGCGTCGTTACACTGGACAATCAAGAGAGGATGGCAGAAGAAATATCTGCACACCAATTCAACTGAGCTTGACAGACACAAAAAAGGTTCACAAGCTGAATTCAATGCCAAAAAATGTCAATTTATTAAAAGTGATTTAAATAAGGCACCAAACGTTTTAGTCCTTGACTGTCATGAGTGCTGTTTTTATCACTTTTTATGATAATTTTTTGCACTTTGAACACTTTTTGTACATGGAAGTTTTTAATAAAATGACGTTTTTTAGCATTGACCTCAGCCTGTGAACCTTTTTTGTGGCTGTCAAGCTCAGCTGAATTGATGTGTGGGTATTTCTTCTGCCATCCTCTCCATCTGCTGATGGGCCATCACAATAAGAGTATACAGGCATAATATGATGTTAATTACACTACAGAAGAGACTCGATGATCTCTAAAATTAGGTAGGGTAAAAAGTGGTTATATCGATATCGGCATCGGTTATCTGTCAAATGAGTTGTTAGAGTACATATCATCATATCGGATATCAGGAAGCAATCCAATATCATTCATCCCTAAAAGAAAAAGAAATCCATCCAAAAGAAAAAACAATAACACAACTAAAGCACTATCGAGAGCCAAACCAACAGGCGGCGATATAATCCAATCACACAAAGAAGGGAAAGAAGATGTTGGCCAATCAGAAGCCTGAAAAAAGCTGTTACTGGAAAGTTATCTGTCTTCAATAGCGAATTGTAGGATAGCGCATTTTTTCTGATGCCTCTGTTCCTCAATATAGTAGAAGAATAACTGCACATTCACGTGCTGTAAAAAGTCCTTCTGGCAAGGTAAGAACCAGCACTGTTTTGGCATTGTCTACCCTTGCACGCCTCACATAGGAGATAACACACACTGACCTAACAAGCCAAAAACTCCATCTTACCTGTCAACACGTTGCCAACACTGAAAATGAAGTTTCTGAAAATCTAGACTAAATGAACTTAGTTACTTTCCAACACTGGAAAAAAGAGAGATGATACAGCAAGCAGAGCCAGTTTTACTGTTCATATACATGACTACTGTTTATAACTTGAATAACTGTGAAACTATCTCTTATGATGGAGAGGTGGTGGCTGTGTGAAAAGTACTGAAATGCAAACTGCAGTGATACACTGAGCAAAAACACTGTATCTCTGTCACTGTGTGTCTGCTGCAACCCCTGTCCCCTCTCCCCGCTCCTCCAACACCATACTGTTACTGAGCAATTATGACCATTGATTTTCTCTCTTCTCGGCACACCTCTGTATGACAGCTGGCCTTTGTAAATGGCCTCACTGGACTCCTAACTGCTGCCCTCTGCGGCCACGCTATTTGCTCCAAGATTTGGCCAATTTAACACGCTATCCCTGCCCTGTCCCCTCAAGCTGTACAGTACAGCTCTTTGAAAACTAACATAGCTGCTCATTCTTCTTATACATAATCCACACTGCACCAACAATTTCTCTGTTTGCGTCTCTGCAACAAAACCCTGATTTTTATTGCATGATCACTGCTGACATTTTCACTTATCCCCAAAATTTCAACCCACCTACATCCTATCACATCAAATGACAACACGTCAAGACATAAATTATTCAGAGTAGCGTCACCTTCAGCTGCTCGCAGGATCCTTTTCAGTTTTCAATCACAATGCTTCACTGACTGATATGTTTGACAATCCAAGGCTATAATTCATCTTTGCACAGTCTGCAACGCTGCTTTCATGCACAGAAACAGCTTTTTGTTTCATTCAAGCATTATCTTTTGAAACTGACAGCAAACTCCCAGGGAAGAGGAGTCGGAGTCAAAACACATCACACCAACATAGTTTGTGCTGAAGCTGGTAGTCTTATCACTCACGTTATGCAAACAGTAACTGGATGTCCTTTTCTGACTTATTTTGCTCTGTTTCCATGTCCACTCCTCTTTACACACCTTCCCCTACAACACTGAATATAGATGCATTTTTGGCACAAACTGCACAACATTAAACTGAACCAGTCTGGCAGCAGTGAGCAACTCAGCGAGAACAAACACCAAGAAAATACATTGCAATTAACAGACTGAAACTCAAGCCATTAGTACAAAGCAGTGTGAAACAGCTTGATACCATTACTTTAAAGTGGAGAAGTTATAACAAAGCAAAGCAAGCCCAAAATACTGCTCCTTTCATTGTGTGACTTGTTCTCATGATCAGTACAGGTCAGCACTGTGTTAATTTAAATTCTCTGTCAGCATAATTGTCAACATGTCACTTGTCAACTGTGGCAGCTACAGAAAAACACAAATAATGACTTAATTGGCAGAAATTATCTTAAAAAAAACTAAAGAATAGAAGATGAATAAAGGGATGTGAGGAATAAGTGATTAAATGATCGGTGCACATGTGTTGTCACAGCGTTCAAATAACAGAGAAAAAGAGAGTTACACAACAGCAATCCACCAGTATGCAGCAGCAGGCAAAGACATGTCAGCTATGCAGAGGATCATTGATACCGTTCACATAATTCTTTTTTAAATTCACAAGAATTCAGACAGACAATCTTTTCCTGCGTAGCCTCAATAAGCATCAGATGACAGGAGCTCTGTAGTTTAGATGTAGTTATGATGCGATAGTAAAGCAAGCTGCAGAATAAACATGTCACCTTGAGCAGACATATTTCTGCAATGCATAGTTGTGTTGAGAGAACATGAACGTGAGCCTATACGAGCCAAAGGTCATGTTGACTTTCCCATGAATAGGGATGGGAGATATGGCTGAAATCAACACTAATATTGGTACGTATTTTTCAGTCTCAGTATTTATGATACAACAACAAATGTGAACAAAATCTCAAAAAAATAAATGACATTTATGCTCTCAGGAACAACGCTAAACACAACAAAACCTTTACCATGTGGAGCTATTTTCTACTAATAATTAATTTGGACAAAGGAACTGACCACATGGACAAAGGAATTGAAAACAACATGACTTGATTGAATTGTCATAATAATAACTTTTATTCCAACAAAACTCAAAATACTTTAATGCTGAAATTTCACCCAGCCCGGGGGTTACTGTTATTGAAATGTAATGTTTTTAGGGGTTATTTTAATCAGTTGAAAAACTGTTGATGGAAAGATACAGACAGGAATGTCTTGTTTTTGGCTCATCCAGCAAATTACTAAATACCTGACAGCATGCATAGTAATACATCATATTGATCAGCTGTTTACAACAACATTGTCTGATGGCTGATAATATATATTGTCATATTGCCCCACCTTTTCATAAGGCTATTAATACTAGGACATAGTAATCAAAGAGAATGGGCTATGGGCAAGACAACAGCCTACACTGTGCCTCAGTTTAAGATATTATTCAGCCCATGACACACACATAATAATCAAACATCCAAATCATAGCAGCATGAAAGCATTATTATCCACCTGTCACACCACAGAACATAAGCTCAGCCAGAAAAAAATATGTAATCACAATTAAAACCACAGCAAACAATCAACACTGTTTGATATCAAGCAGCAATTAACGGTGATTAGCAACCAACAATCAGGAGCAGATTTGCGCCAAAATAATTAAATCCAGCAGCAGTTAGCATGGCAGCCAAGAGGAAGACAAGACAAGCACACCATTGTAAACAGCTAGCACAGGCACAATACACATGCTAACCAAAGGAACTGAGCACTTACCTGTATGAAGTCAAGTCTCAGGTGCATTTTGTTGGACAGGTAGCAGTAAGTATGGACCCCAAGCTCTTAAAGAATAGACAGGAAAACTCCATGGTTAGCAATAGGTGCGCAGTTTGAGGCCAACGGCTAACTTAGCTAACGTGGCTAACTGCTGCAGCTAACGTTACTACATGGTACCAACTTAACTGTACGAGCTTACCCAAAAATAAAATGTTATTTCTTCTGACAAAGCGTCAGATAAGTCTGGTTGTGAGACTATTTTCTCTGTCCAAGCGCCATATAGGTCTGGATATGAGACTGTTCTCTCCATAATGTCATCCGGAAGCAACATAACGGACCGTTGACAGGTGAGCTCGATTAGTTGTCGTAGATCAGAGCGGTGGGCGGGGCATCGGCGGTTCAAACACACCGCCTGTAACACCGCAGCAGACCCGGTACACAAATCCGGCGGGCAAGGCACAGGGAGGCTGCACGCCCTTTGACCCCATCGGAACTACGGGGTTGGACGCATGCGCAATGTAACTGGAGGGTTACAGCAGATGGTGCTAGAAATAGATAACACAAACAACTGAATATAACATTTTGCAAGATTAGAAAATTACAACCATAAGACAAAAAAATATCCAAAAAGCAAACCAAACAAAACAAAACAAATTAACAAAAAAAAGATGATTACAAATCAATACAATAAAAATAAATAAAATAGAATAAAAATATACAGGAGGGATAACATAAGATAAAAACCAATGATTAAAACTAAAAATCAAAAGTGTAATGTTACTCCACATTGCGCTCGACCTGACAGAACTTTTTGGACAGCCGATACACAGTCGGACGTTTTCATATAGAAAGCATCTGTTTTGGTCTTTTATTCAGCATCTTTCAAATAATTGCAGAACTGTAATTTTCTTCCTTACAATCTTTCTAAATATATTTCAGACTGCAGACACCACAATGACACCCATGTTCTATGATAGTGCGCCAGCTATTTAGCCTTTTGGAAAGTGCAGACCAGATTTTATTGTGTATGTCTTGTACCCAGTGGCGTGTGGAAGTCATGATGGGTCCCAAGGGCACACTATTATGATGGGCCCCAATGCACGCTATCTTGACAAAAATAGAGTCTTGACATTGGAGTAAGTAAGAAGTAAGAAAGTAAAAGGTAAAAAATTATTCATTTAATTGAATATTTTTTATAGTATATTTATAGATTTTATACTTATATAGAAAAAGTATAGATTTTTTAGATAGCTACTAACAATTACAAAAGAAAAAAGAAAGCTTTGACACAGATGGGTTTGCCTTTTGAGGATGTACTGTACACAGCAAATGGCACCATTTTAAAATGATAAATATTCTTTTTTTTATAATCCATCTTTGAACACAGGTATATTTCCATGGTGGCAATCTGAATCACTTGCAAGAGCCTCTCCACCCCAGGGGCCCCAGATCAATTGCCCTGCCTCTACTATCTTTATTTACACCCCTGGTTGTGCCCCATGAAATGAGGCAATAAGGTACTGTGACTTCTCTCTTTTAACCTCCTTGCCTGCAGGGTGTGGTGATGAAGGTCACACAGCTGATTGTTGAGGGGCTGCGTTCAGCCCTGACAAAACGTAGCAAAACGTTTATTTAAAGAGAAATGGTGGTACGTTGTGTTACACAGGCGCACTGCCTTTTAACATGGCAGGATTTAGTTCAGTTCAATTAAAGGGGGCTTTATTGGCATGGAAAATACATGTTCACATTTTGAAAGCAAATGAGAAATGAAAACAAAAATTATATGTACGCTGAGTAAAGATCCACCATAAGCTGGTTTATAGCTGATTGGATACACCTTTAACACACCTACCAGGTGAGAGAGAAAACACACCTTAAAGCCCGCTGCACACCGTTTCATGCCATTTCCAAAAAACATGTCATTCAACCTGGAAACCGTAGCAAAACAATGCACGCTATTTTGAGATATAACGTTCCACAGGTTGAATGACATGTTTCCTGGAAAAGGTGTGGAACTGTGTGAAGTGGGCTTTAAGGTCCATTTGGCAGGTGTGTCAGAGGTGTATTCAGTCAGAAGCAACACAGTGCCTATATAATCCAGATTCTTTTCTCATTGTACAAACAATCTTTGTTTTTATTTCACACTTGGTTTAGCAATGTATCCATGTGTTTTCCATGCCAATAAAGCATCTTTGAACTGAACTGAACTAAACACTGCCATATTAAAAGGCAGTACACCTGTGTAACACAACAGGGTGTCCAATGCAGCACCGTCTCTGTTTGAATAAATGTTTTGTTACGTTTTGTCAGGGCTGAATGCAGCCCCGGTGTCTTATTAATATCCCTCCTACTCTTTCCTCTATTGTCTGGGGGAGACTGGACTGGACCGGTGTTCTGACAAAAAGAGCTACCACTCAGGATGATCTACCAACACAAACAGCACATTAACAGTGCGTTAAAGAGGTGACATAATGACATAATGACTGACTTTACTTTTGACCACATTCTGATACATATTTCCTACCTGACAGAATGAGCTGCTCTACTGTTACCTACATGTATAGAACTATAGTAGAAGAGTCCTTTCTGATAGATCTACTGCAAGGTGGCTCTATTTGTCAGAACACCCAGACACACTGACAAGTGCTGGATAGGAAAAAGTACTCGGTTAAGTAAATGTAGCAATACCACAGTGTAGAAATACTCTGTCACAAAATGCTACACACCTATTAGCATCAAAATACACACAACTCAATGAATTTAGGCATGCAGACATGGTGAAGACGACCTGCTGAAGTTCAAACTGAGGAGGAAAGGTAATTTAAGTGACTTTGAACGTGTTTTCACCACAACCATCTCTATGGTTTACAGAGGATGGTGCGAACAAGAGAAAATGTCCAGTGAGCAGCAGTTGATGCCAGAGGTCAGAGGAGAATGGCCAGACTGGTTCAAGGTGATAGAAAGGCAACAGGAACTCAAATAACCACTGGTTACAACCAAGGTCTGCAGAAGACCATCTCTGAACCAACAACACGTCCAACCTTGAAGCAGATGGGCTACAGCAGCAGAAGACCACACCAGGTGCCACTCCTGTCAGCTAACAACAGGACACTGAGGCTACAGTTCACACACGCTCACCAAAACTGGATGGTAGGGTCAGAACTTGGTGTAAACAACATGAAAGCATGGATCCATCCTGCCTTGTATCAACGCTTCAGGCTGGTGGTGGCGGTGTAATGGTGTGGGGGATATTTTCTTGGCAGTTTCGAAGCTACAACACAGTGTTTATGTGCATGAAAAATTTATGCTATTAAGAAAAATGTTGATGTTTTGAACGCAACACACAGCCATCGCCACTTACATAACAGAAAACTAATAAGCAACAACACATTTTCACATTTAAGCTAATTGTTTTTTGTACGTCCTTAGGTAACCTTTGTATTTCTCCATAGATGACCTCATAACGTAAGTAGCTGAGGTGCTGGTGGAGGTACAATACACACATGACACACATATTGCCACATATATATCACACATATATATATAATTCTTCTCACATTTTCGGGCTGTTTTTCACATCGTAGCTGGTATTTCCTCCATCACACACCTTGTGTCTTTACAGCAGATTAATACTTCCTGTGATAACAATAGTTTAACTGGAGATATAACATAATATGTCAACGTGGCATTTTCATTCTGTCTGATTTAGTTTCATGCGTAGCTTCTTGTTTGTGTTTCTGTGAGTACTTTATTGTTTAAGTTATCATTTACATTTGATTTTACAGCGTTTTGGGTTTTGAATATCTGTGTCTTTGTATACTTTTGCAAGGTTTTTGTTACTGAGCACAGTGTCAGTGGAAGGCTGGAGAAAATTTAAGGAGGCCAATAAGCTCTGAGTCCAAGACCATGGTTAAACAGAGACACCTGATGACACCTGAGACATAAAGGTAGTAACCAAACCCTGTATTTATGTCAGACTGTTGCTGTTCAATAAAATATTTCACTACTTAAATGTGCACTTGCAGCACACAGCGATGAACAAACACACAGGAAATAGAGAAGAAAAGACTGAAGACAGGACAATTTGTATTGATTGTCAGGGCAGACTGGATAAATTGGGTTTGATAAACTTCCTGCAGCCTGTCTGTGCTGAGCAGTATTATTAAACACAGGAGGCTTTTATCTTCACATTAAATGACTCAAATACAGTGAATAAAACACATCTCAGTCAGTTTTCAGTCCATTCATCATGTTTCCATACTGGATTGTTCAGGGAGCAACCTTGAAAGTGTGATTTAATTCCTACATGCTGCTGTTTACATTGTTTATCAGAGAGTAATTAACTGTGCTGTGGCTACACTATGGTGTTGTTGTGTTGCGTGTTTCCACACAGATGGGTTTTACAGCCACCTGAACACCCGACTCTTGAGTTCAGCATCTGCTCTGGGCTCAACCTGACGGATCAGGGCATGTTTTCAAGTGTTTACAGTGTAACCTAAACACCTGTAAACACATTCCCAGAATGCCTTATGTATGTTATCCATCAATATCTGCTTTTCTTCTGAGTGGACTGGAGCTGAAACATTTTGTTAATGTATTAAAGCCACTGTCAGTGTCGGTTAGATTATTAAATCTATAGCAATACTTAAAACAAGGTATTATTCCATTCAGTTATTTTGTTGCAGCAGGTAAAATGCAAACCTTCATCCTGACAGCACATTCTCGCAGGTCAAAGATTTTTATTTTAATGAACACATAACGTGATCAATAAACAGAGCAGGATGTGAAATAGAGAAAAAAAAGCTTTCACTGCTTTCAATATCACCAAATGCCCAGATGCAAGACCTGCTATTTGAATTTCCCCTTTTTTTGTGATTGGGGAGAGTTTTCAAATGCACTCAAGTGGATTTTCCAAAAACATTTTTCACACCAAAAAGCCGCTAATCCCTCTTTTCATATGCTTGAAAACTTACTTTTAAATAGAAAAAGCCGCCTGATTCAGACCTCATAGTAAACCTTGGCCTGACTTTGAGAGGGGAAGCATAAGCACCGGCACGAAAATGAGAGAAGATGAAAAACACTTTTTAAAAAGGCGCACACACAAACAGCACTCACATTCACATACAAACACATCCAGCTCCTGTTTTTTTTTTTGTTTTGAGGCGGAGATAGAGGTAACGGCTGGTTGCAGTGTAGTAAAATATTGCAGCTGTGTCAGAAGTTTTTCCACTAATCTCCTGAGTTGGGGTTCTTTGAGTGGGAAACTAAATATCTGTGTCTGAGACCTGTCACACAGCGCCGCATCACAGGATGATCAAAACCCCCTTCGGCAAGCTCTCGCATTGTCTGAGAGAAGGGGCTCTTTTGAGAGACGAGGGATGGGGAGAGAAGGGGTTTGGCTGGTGGCGGCTGCGGAGGGAGGGCTTGGAGGAAGAAGAGTAAAGAGAGTTGGAAGCAGGGTTAATCCCACACTGTCATTATCCTCACTTCTTAGCCACAGTCTGCGAGCTTCCCCGTAATGAAGGCCATTTCCAAGGATTTGCACCTGGCACTGATGCCAAATTCTGCAGTAATTACCGATACAGAGAGATTCCTCTTACCTTTAGCCTCTGCTGCGAGGTTATAAATAGTAATCCCTCGTCGTTCTGCAGAACTGTAAACCTGCAGAAAAAGCAGCATCTTCAGCACTTGGGCTCCTGACTGATAATGATATTTACTGTTACAGAACAAGCGCTTCCTCTACGCCTTTGTGCATGAATGTCGACAAAGAGGCTTATTTGTTTCAACTCATTTCATGATCTATTTGTTTAATTGGTAATGATTTGCCTGAGGAGATGAAATAATAATGCAGACGCTGTGTTATCATAAATAAAGTAAACCTGAGTGAAGACGCTGAGGCAAAACTGCTCTTCTATCTTTGCATGAAAGCTTGTATGCTGTCCCCTTCTTAATTTCAAAACAAAGCACAGTGACAGGTGAAGGGGAAAAGATAACAAATCTATAGTTTATAGGACAATATTTGTGTTGATCATGTCAAAGAAGTCGACAGTAACACTTCTTCATGGTGTGGTAGCTGTTCCCTGCAGTTGCCTGCATGTGTCCATATGGAGGCCCAGATGAGTCATTATGAAACACCCCCGTTTCCCATGTAGCACCACTGTTGCTTTCCCATGAGTTCACGTCACTGTGCATGCCAGGACATGATGACTGAGACCAAACCTCCCTCCCCCCTCCTGCCTCGTCTTACAAAATCTGGGCTTTTAAGCATGAGATACACTGACTGACAACAATGAAATGACGTCAAACGTCACAAAGAACTGTGAGAATATGTTTTTCATTTTGTTACTTCCGTCTGTGATTTCACAAACATGGGAATAAATTAATTCCAATCAGTGTGTTCTTCTGTTTGCATGCAACTGGTTTGGCAGCGTCCTACAAACAGATCATGTGATCCTAATTACTTTATGCTGTTAACCCACTGATTTCATTTGACTGTAACTCTTATTCCAGTCAGCTCCTCCCAACCAGCCAGACACTCAGACTGTTTTTTCAGTTCAGAGATAGGTCTGGATCTTTCTGTGTAGCCACAGCGACCACTGTCAGGCCTCCAGGCTACATTTTCTCATAAAGATCATGATTGTATGCAACTACAGAAATGCCTTTAAGAGGGAAGTTTAATGACACGCATAGTAAACACATCTGTAATTATCTATCACCACAGTGTTTTGAAGATATGTGCATGTTGAACACAATCCAAATATTTTGTTACTGAACTTTTTTTTCCTGCACTTGATAAACATGAGACTTCTCACAACAGAAATGAAGCTCTAGTGAAAGTTCAGCCAGGAATATTTTTCATGCTCAGGCTGTAAGTTTTCATTTTCACCCTGCCATTCACTCCTCACACATATGCTCACTCACTATCTCAACTGAGTCATCAGCTGATTCACAATCAACCACTAGCACAGTAACACACCTTCTCTGTCAGCCTATCATCTTACTGCTCCTCATTTTATATATGGTTCTTTCTCTGCCGTAGTTCTTTCTATGCGCCCTCCACCTCCCCATCACCACCTTGTCTTTAAGGATTCATCAGCCTCATCTGCCTCAGCAGTCAGCAGCCTCAGAGTCATCAGCCACCACCACCACCAGTATCTGGACTCCATGGAGGGATTTATCCTGCTGCCACTCAAATGTCCCTAGATCACTGTTAAATCTTAATGAGCACAACTCATCTGTTAATCTGTGCAATAATATTCTGTTTTAAATATTATCTTTACTTAATAATTCGGAGAAGTTGCCGGATGGCACGATTAGCACAGGTGTCCTTGACCTAGAAATACAGTCCAAAGCAGCTTTAGGGTCACTACCATGTTGTTTCCTTCAGAGTTCAATAAATAAAAAATTAAAAGACACAGTTAAAATGCATGTACATGTAGAAGGGCCAAGGCCAAATGCCCTATCAATGCAACCCATGATTCGTATCTGCTTCAAAATTTAATTGGCTCTTCCTTGGACCATGCTACACCCTTCCACCAAGTTTTGTGAAAACTTGGTCAGTAGTGTTTCCATAATCCTGCTGACAAACATTAAATCCCCCTCCGAGTTGGGAGATATTACTGCCTCAAGTGAGGGTGTTCAAGTATCTTGGGGTCTTGCTCACGAGTGAGGGTAGAATGGAGCGTGAGATGGATCAGCGGTTTGGTTCGGCTTCTGCAGTGACACAGGTGCTGCTCCGGACTTTCGTGGTGAAGAGGGAGACGGCGGTGGAGATTCACTGGTCCATCTACGTCAAAACCCTCACCTGTGGTCATGAGCAACATTCACATACAAATATATGGATAATAACACCACTCACAAGCTCTTAAAATCCTGAATGTTTTTATTGATTTCTAAAACTAACATTCTTGGGACATGTATATCGTTCTGAATCCTTGTACTAATTCTTTGTTCCAATTCTTTGTATGGTAAATTTAAAGATTTTATATTCCTGCTACACAACATTCAACTCAAATTCATGTTCAGTGTTCATGTAATTCCAGGATAGACAATCAAGCAACTTTTGACAAAACAGACCCAACTCAATGTCTACTTACTAGCTTTTTGGGGAGCTTTCAGTCATATCACTGATCTGTTGGTTTGCAAGCTTGGTAGCTGTTTTGATTTCAGTCGTAGCACTTTAAGGACTTCTCTTCCATGTTGGCTGAAGCGAGAAAAATCAACCTCTACCTTGGAAAACATTGTTTGACAAAACAATCTCAACTAAAGGTCACATACCAGCTTTATTTCTGGAGCTTTCAACACATTATCATTAGCAGAGGATGGGCTCATTTGTCATGGAGATACGAGCAACTTCACTTGTGCGCCTCCACAGTGAACGAGGACTAGATCCAAAAACAGGAAAATGTCCTGATGAATTGAAGTTAAAGGGGGTCCACATTTTACAACAGCAAAACTATATCAAAACATCATCGCGTTTAATGTTTACTACTTTCCTAAGACATGCATTTTCACTAAAATCGTACTATATTTAAACACTTCCACATAAATGATCTCATACGAGGAGTGTGTGTGTTTGGACTCTGCTCAGTGAAATGCACCAGCCAAGTTCAATCACACACACACACACACCCAGGCGTGCTACTCATGTGGAAATGTCTTAAATAGTAAGGTTTTAGGGAAAAACTATATGTGTTAGGAAGGTACTGAGCATATGGCTGGATAAATGAGACTTGGATTATACTGCACAAGTTGTGTCAGAGTTTGTAAATGGGTGTTTTGATAGTTTTCCTGTTGTTAAATTCAGCCCCTTTTTATTCCAGTATTCCAGAATTTTCCCTGTTTTTGGATTCTTCATTCAGCGTGGAGGTTTGCAAGAAAAACAAAGTTGTCTTCACAAATTAGTAACTGACACACAAATGATGATTTTGTGTGTGAAGTATTTTTTTCATAAGTAAAATCAACACATTCTCACTCCAACCTCGTCACATATTGATGTTTGGTCATGAACTTTCCACGTCCACATACGACGTGCAAGGTAACCTGGGTGTGTTGGTTGTTGACGTTCCGGGACGGCATGTCAAGTTCTGCTTGTTACATGCATTGTCTTCTTTCAAGATACACTTCCATTTTCACAGGAAATTCAAGGTTTGCATACAGTCTCTGTCAAAACAGACGCACTACGTCAGTACAACACCGCAAATTGACAACAAACGTCCACGGTTGGGATCTAAAACTTGATTTTATCTTTTCCTTTTGAGAAATCTGTTAGTCAAAGGGGAATAAGATTTAAGTTTTGCTGATGTTTTCTTTTCACTGATTCTTTTGACAGTTTGCAATGTTCACTTTCCATTATGGCTTGCTGTGTGGGCACTGGAACTGGCTTCACCTGCCAACTTTTGCTGTAAAACAACAGATAACAATCTCTTTTTCACCGTGTGTCTGTCGCAATTGAAAACAAGTAAACAAATCTATTTGAGAAACTTTACACAACAAAGAGAGTCATTTAATTAGCAGATGTTTTTCTGCATTTCTCTTTGTCTGTTTCAGCCGCTCTGACGCTGACAGCAAGCAACAACTCATGAGCTTCATTCTGTTATTACTATTATTATTTGTGTCATTTGCCATTATCTAGCGTTACCTCCGTGAATAATTGCGGTAATGATCATACAGTGAACCCACTCAAACAAAGTACAGTGTTTGATTAAACAGCTGAAGCTCGATGACCTGCAGTGTGACAGCGGTGGGGGATGATTCACAGTGCTTATAATCAAACTGTGGAAATAGGTGATAGAAAATAATAGCCATTGACGGGAGAAATAACTGTTGTTCCTCCTCAGGTGTTTATAATGACAAAGACGCATAATATATTGAATATATTTTCACTTCATGAGTACAATAAAAAAAATAGACTGAGCATTACAAAAAATTCAAAGATTTCAAGAATATTAATTTGGAGAATAAAAGCCAAACATCATTTGTGGCCTGAGGGCGTAGCTACGCATTGTATGAAAAACTAATAAGAGGAAAGTAAATGAAAAACAATAATATGAGATGGAACAACAGCCTAATGTTACATCGGTTACACAGCCTGCAGTAATGTCAATATGTCTATAAAGATAATCAGTGATATTTTCCTAAATAGAATGATCTGATGCACAAAGTTGTCCATGCGTGGTTGTGTTTCTGTATAATGATGTGTTAGACAGTAATACATTTAGCCTTAATTTGACTGCAGTTGTTCTGTTTTAATTGGAGAAAGTCTGCATTAAATCAGAGGGAAACGCAGCAAGACAAGAACAAAAGTTAAGGCAGTGAAAGTCCAAGTGGGGCAGGTGGCAGAGGTGGTGGCTGGGTTCGACAAACATCGACTGTCACCCAAGACAGTGGTGTTTGTGTCCTGTAAGATTATAAAATAAAACCCTATTCTTTTTTCCTAAACCCAACCACGTGTGTTCGTTGTTGAAGGGAAAAACGTCAATTCACAGAGTACTGATGTAGTGCCTTTATTTTGTAGGAGACTTCATGTAAACATTAAATTTCCGTATTTTGAAAGAAAACAATTCATGTAACAGGAAGAATTTGACGCAGTGTACCAAAACGTCAACAACCATCACACCCAAGGTACCTTGCACGTTGTATCTGGACTTGGAAAGTCCATGACCAAACGTCAATATCTGACGAAGCTGGAATGAAAATATGTTGGAGTGAGAATTTTAGCCACCTAAAAAACAATAACAGTTGAAGTGAACACTATATTTAGAATATTTTCAGAGCGTTACCATTCTGACGGATGGCTCGTTCTGATGTGGAAGCCGTTAACGGTGATTTTAGACAGTTGTTATAGTGGTGATGTATGTTCAAGTGTTCTTCTTTCTAAAAAATGGCTTTAATTAGTTATTTGATGCTATAAAAAGGGGGATTAACGACATGAGGAGTGATGTGTGCGTGTCAAATGGCACTGCTCACGATTGGTCAATGGGTGTGTGGGCAGGAACTGGATACAGTAGAGATCACTACAACGGCCGTATCCAGAATATTTTGGCTTAATTTTTATACAGTGGGAGTGAGTGAAGACATTTGGTCCATCTTTATATATAGTCAGTGATGTAGGTCAGTGGTTCCCATCTGGTCCCGTCACGGGGTGGTGATTTCTCCTCAGTCATTCGATCAAGGTCCACACAGTTTAATATATTCAGCTTCATACTTGCTTTTGGCCATGTTGTTGAGCTAGACTGCTGTCTCTGTTGGTACTTCAAAATAAAAGCTCTGTGCTGGAAATTCACTGGACTTAAAAATAAAGTGTGTTTTTTCACAAACTTGACACGTCCTTGAGTCACATATCCATTTAGAATGGACCCGCTTTTAGACCGCGACCCACCAGTTGGGAACCACTGATGTAAGTGATACACTGACTATGGATTAGTGCCTCATACATCTCCACTTCAAAAGATCCGAAATATCCCTTTAACAGGTGTTTATAATATTGTCTGCAGAACATATGAGTGGTGGCATTAAACATCTTATTTTGTGAGTCAGTAAAGTGTTCATAAAACACACATTTTCAGGTTTAACAGCATTTTCACAAGGCAGATTGGTATCAGAGCCATGACACACACGGAGCAGTCATGTCATTTATTTACCCATAACAATCTGTGTACCCATTTGGAATCTGTTAAGCCTGCCAGAGCCAGATAAAACCTGTTTTTAATGCCATACACAGTTTGGCACCACCGCTAAAGAAAATGTTTTCAAGCATGCTGATCATGTAGCAACACTGCAAGATTTGTCCGACTTACATCAGAAGTGAGAGTGACTTGTTTGGGTGAAACACTTAATTTGCCCCATTAAAGTGTCTGATAAGAACGTTTTTTTAGCACTTAAAAGTTGAAATATGCGGGAGATGTGACACCCATTAAAGCACAGAGAAGTTATTGTTGTTATTTCATCCTGTTTAGAGCTGAGGGCGAGGGAAGTCGCTGAGGTGGTGCTGAGGGTATTTACGGTCTGTGACTGTCATTGTCATGTTAATGTGGTCGGACGCTTCTGATGATCCTCAAAGCGGGGTTATTGTAAGAGCCAGCGCCACGACTCCGCTGAATTCACATTTCTCCAGGAGACATGAGGGGCAGAATGTGAGGATTACTAAACTGCATCTAAAAATCAATGTGGGGGGGGTACTCTCGGCCGTATCAGCATTTATACTTGTGCACTGAATAAGTAAAGCACATGCGTTTGCATTCTCTCTACAGGAAGGGATGGGTTTAAGAAGCGGGGTTGACCTTTTTGCTGTGGCACCACACCTTCTGCTTATACACGTAGAGCGCTGCTTTAATGTGTAGTGGCCTTCGCGTAAATGACCCACACAGCAGAATATTTTTCGCAAACATGAGTAAAATCAGATACATCCATATTCAGTTGCGAAGCCCTTACGACTCCTATACTTCAGCTTAATATCAGCAAGGGAAGCAGCCTATACTTTACTCTGCACCCAATTACAGCCAACAAAAATGTCTGCATTTGAAAATAAATCACGTGGGCTTTATCGCACCATGAAAATGACCCTATGTTGGGCATCACAAGCAGATCTCTCCTTGCTGTCTCATCCCAAACAGTGACATGCCACTTACTCATCGACCCTGTGAAGTCAAACTTTCTCATGCCGACTGTACGATCAAAATGTGACTCAGAGGAAATGTTGAAACACTACAATGCTTTGTATTCAACATCAGTTAAATCTGCAGTTTGGATTGGAGCGATATTTGGGACCCGCTGTTGCTGGACAGATTCGAAACATCTCCAATAACAAAAAAAATGTAAAAAATGCAGCTCAACAGGTGGTGAGATTGTGCAACTTGGACTGGGCGACTACCCACAGATGCACTTGCAGTGTGGACAAAGGAGGAGAAGAATGCCAGGGATGAATAACTGGCCTGTCTCTTTCATTGATTTCCCCTGAAAGCAACGAGTGAAGGGAGGACTCCTGGAGGCTCCACTGAAAAGCCTTTTTCAAATCCAAATCCTGGGAAGGCGCAGGCTCTCTATGGGCTACAAATTTCTGTATAGAGCAAGTCAGACTGCTTGATTTGAATATTTGGAGCTTCTTGGTAAATAATCTGAGCTATCGCCACAAACAGAACTCTCTGCAAGATTGGAGCAATTTTCTCCACTATAACACATAATCACAATGGTATTTTATTCCCACTTTCTGTGTTGCCATTTTTTTTTTTTTTTTTTTTGCACGTGTCACACCTGGCGCACCTGCTTCACTTCCTCCCCTCATATCTCTCATACCAGCAGCTTTATCTCCGTCAAATACCGTGCCATTACAACCACGTGAGTCACAGTAAGGGGGGAGTGGTCCTGCAGGCGTAATGTAGGCGTAGGCTTCAACAGCTGACACTCAAAAACCGGGAGGACCGTGTGGCGAGGAAACACAACACAGAAGAGGCGCTCCGGTGAAGTTGTGTCCCCGCGTCGGAGGCGAGTTTCGTGCGCACGGAGGAGACCGCAGACACGGCGCAGAGCTGGATCGTACACCCGCTGGTTGTGTGGAGGTATCGGTGCTGTGAACGGAGAGCTCAGAGCTGCACGAAATGAAATCTCTGTCGAGTCGAAACGATTAGAGTTAAAAAGGTAAGAGATCGGGAGGGACTTAGTGGGTTTCTTTGTCAGTGCCAGAGCAACGCAGCCAAGTAGATAAACTGAGACTGGCAATTTTAAATATATCATAAGAAAAGAAAGGATGCAAAACACGCGGCTCGTGTGCGCACAGATTTCTAGTTTCTCCCCGTGTGTCCTTAGATTTCCAACATTTACCACACCTGCCTTTTTACCAGTAGCTAGTAAATGTCTCCGAGCTCACATTGAGTCTTGAACATGTATTTATTAGGGTGAATGTTGTACAGTGTTGCCTCACAGTTTTTAATTTTTAATTGCTCAGTGTATGTACATTTTATTTTACACAACACGCACCTCTTTTCAAAGTGATGTGTTTTCATGCCATAAATATTTTTGGGTTATTGTGAAATAAAAAGGCTACTGTTGACAGGATGTGAAATAAAGATTATTTCAGTACTCATTACTCCTTATCCTGTTCAAAATGTAGATTATTAATGGTTTGTTGGCTTACAGATATCACTGGGTGGAGTTTAAAGTTTAATCACCTCAGTAGTCATAAATTATATCATTCAAATATTCTTCCTTGTGGACTGAGTCATAACTCTGTGGTGATCAGACATGTTGTTTGGATGCTGCATGGATCGCATTCTCGCAGGTATTTTCCAGAGGTGTTTTGTGTCTCTGCCAGATGTTCACTAGGTGTCTTCTAATCACAGCTGTTTTTTTCCTCCACTTGCAGTTTCCGCTGCTGGCAGAGAAGAGGCAGTTTTTTTGTCTTTTCAACTGGACCATTGTGCTCAGGCAGCTGCTCTTTCAATGTGGGATACAGTTTTGGTGCTTTTGCCAGGCTGAAATCCTCCAGGGTCAGGACCTCCCTCATGGCAGCCGTGCTCCTCGGGCTGCTGCTTTTTGCATTGCAGTCTCCCCCCATCCCCTCCAGGCCCGTGGCTGATGAGGGGCCACCTTCACCTCCCACCTGGTCGCCCACTGACAACGGGACCACCAGCCACCCGAACGGGACCCTCCAACAGCTTCCTCAGATTCTAATCATTGGCGTGAGGAAGGGGGGGACGCGGGCGCTGATAGAGATGCTTAGTCTACACAGTGCGGTGGCGGCGGCGCAGAACGAGGTGCACTTCTTCGACTGGGAGAGTCACTTTCAGAAGGGCTTGCCTTGGTATCTCAGCCAGATGCCCTACGCCTTCCCCGATCAGCTGACGGTGGAGAAGACACCGGCCTACTTCACCTCAAGCAAAGTCCCCAAACGCATCCATCAGATGAACCCTCGCATCAAGCTGCTGCTCATCCTCAGAGACCCCACGGAGCGGGTGCTGTCGGACTACACCCAGGTGTTTTACAACCGCCTCCAGAAGCACAAGCGCTACCAGCCCATCGAGTCCGTTCTGGTGAAGGACGGCGAGATCAACCTGGGATACAAGGCTCTCAATCGCAGCCTGTACTATGTTCACATGCAGAACTGGCTGCAGTACTTTCCACTGGAGAGCATTCACGTGGTGGACGGGGACGAGTTGATCAGGGACCCGTTCCCCGAGATGAAAAAGGTGGAGAGATTCCTAAAGCTGGAACCTCAGATAAACGCTTCAAATTTTTACTTCAATAAAACGAAAGGATTCTACTGTTTGAGAGACCACGGGCGAGAACGCTGTTTACATGATTCAAAAGGCAGGGCTCACCCTCACGTGGCGCCCGCCATCCTGCAGAAACTCTACCAGTTCTTTCACGAACCCAACAAGAAGTTCTTTGAGCTGGTGGGCCGAACGTTCAACTGGAAATGAACGTATGGGTCTCAGTAGTTTGGAGTAGAGCTGCTCGGGGATGAGCTGTCCTGTTTCCCTCACTAACAATGTAGATAAAGAGGCAAAGCTAATGTAAATTTAAACTAAATCTATTTTTGTACTAGTACATTTTGTTACAGGAGTATGATCGAGCCAAATATCAGGGCAGGCTGCAGTCCATGACATGCTCTGTTAGTGCACGTCTTATTTCTTTCTATTGTCTGACTCATGCATTTTACTGTCTTTCTGTACTGTTGGAAACGCTCACTACTGTTCAACTCGTCCGATCAAAGACTAATAATGACATCCAGACTTTAGACTGTGGCAGTTAATGTGTTACATAAAGATAAGTACCAGGCAGTTTAGTATTGTCATACCTTTATGTTTCGCCTCATATAATATGACATTATTAACGTCTAACGGCATTTAGAGCTCTGAAGGACCTTTACCTGCTGCTATGATTTCCTCAGTCACTTTCAGGCAGAGCCATTTTTTTGTGTTTGTTACTCAAAATGTTTCTCTATGTAAGAGTCAGATATATAAACGCTCTGCGCACATAAAATATTTGCCGATCATTACGGTGTGCTGTAAATAGATTTTTTCAAGAAGTGAAGAATTAATACCATAATAAAAAATGTATTTTATTTTTAGCATGTCTGATGTTTTCTTCTTCTTCTTCTTCTTCTTCTTGACTTATCTATTTTTATTTGTCCATTATGTATCCGCCTGCTGTTGTAGTTTGTCTTCAGATCTCAACAAGCGAAAGAGGATGACTCAAAGTCATGATTTCCACTTAGTTAACAGGCACGAGCATGTGTCTGTGTATCGGTTGCACCCACCTCTGTGGATTACTGAATCACACTGTTTCTATCTGACTTTCATTTATTGACAGGATGTTCGGAACATGTCTGTCAACATGCACGTAAATCAATGGTGCAGTTGTCTTGAACTTCCTGTTTGGTTGCCCTCTGTGCGCTTGTGAAGACCACAATGTTCGAGTGACTTCTATGAAACAAACAGTTGCGATGCCAGTTGAATACGTGCTTTAATTGTCAGGGTGTTTTACACATATGTAGAGTAACTTTTAGTATAATTGAGAGTGGGCAGATAGGTAAACTCAGAATCGAGCACAATCCCAACCATGGGAAATCAAAAGATGAAGTTGTTTATGCCCAAGGGTGTGATCTTCTTACTCTGTTTTTTCAGAGAGGCAAGGGATTATTTATTCAAATCTTATTGCTACTTTGAAAACATCAGCAGCACCGTCTCAAAGACATTAAGCTCCAAAAAACCTACAGTAGCTGTTTCATATTTGAATGTGGCCTAGATTTACTCAGGGGCTTACTGGGACTCTGCAGACAGGATGTTAACCTCATTGCCCCTTAAATGCAGACCAAAGCAATATGTCTTTCTTCCTATCTCTCTTTTTCTTTGTGCCCTCACAGAGCTGTGATGCTACTCCCTGATCTGCCTGCAGTTAACATGTGTTTTTTATAGTGATAGTGTTGAGTAAGACTATCAACGGCCATCAGCAGAACAGGTTTGGCTGCAGGCGTAGGGGGTGAAGGAGGAGATGGAGTGAAGGGAGAGCGTGTGTGAGATTATAGATTCGACAGCTGCTTACATCATTTGGCATGTGCAGCAGTAACACACAACTGGCATGTTCTGCTTTAGTGTTGCTTTGAAGGTGTCAGGCCTCCAGATGGCCCTTTAAGAGCAGTCACATCTGGAGGAACTGGCAGGAATGCAGGTTTCTTTCTTTCAAATCAAGAATACAGCAGGCAGTGCTGATGTTTCTTGGGGTCGGACAAGAACTGATGCAATCTCCAGATAAACCTGTTTTCACTTCGACACCACAGACTGCAGAATCACTTATTTAAGAACAAGAGGGGAAAACAACCTCCTTGGAAATAATGTGGAGCATTAGCACAAGTGCTGGAAAGTTACAGAGTACATTTTCTCAAGCACAATTTTATACTTGAGTATTCCATTTTCTGCTTCTATATGACATTACTACCAAAAATCAGTGCATAGCCAGGGCCCCTTGTCACACCTATGTAGTCTAAAAAAGAGACAATTCTCTTATCTCTCTTATCAACTCAGATAGTTTAATGTGAATAACTGTTAGATGTCCAAAAAGGTGAAATTGTCACAAAAAAGAGCAAAGATTAAATAAAGGTAAAACATTTTAATACACTTAGTGTAGCAGAACTTTCTAAAGTCCAGCTTGAACAACAGATTAATGTCTTAAAGGCTTATCAGACACCAAAACGCTGCACAAGGGTTTAAAATTTCACATCTGAAAAGTTGCCACTGCAGCAGCTATTTAATTTTCTGTCACAGCGATCTCAAGGTAACCAGTAGAAATAAGGCGTACACGTTCAATGCACTGACAGACTGGCTCCTTCCAAATGTCACAGGGGACATTCGTCTTTGTCATGACTACTTTCACTTTTGATACCAAGTACATTTTGCTGATAATAGTTATTAATTTTTACTTGTGTGGCATTTTAAATGCAGGGCTTTTACTTATAAGTATTTTCACATGAATGTATTGGCACTTTTACTTAAAAGAATAAGTCACTCGCGAAATGGCCATTTGTATATCAATTACTCACCCCGTGTTACATTTAATTTGTGAAGATAACTTTGTTTTGCTCACATGCCTCCATGGTGAATGAGCAAATCAAGAATGGTGAACATTCTTCATAACTAAAAAGGGGCCGGCCTTAATATCAGCAAAACTGTAACAAAAAGTCTGTTTAATAACGTGCAGTATAAGTCGAGTCTCATTTATCCAGTCGTATGCTCAGTGTTTCCCAAACATATGCATTTTCCTTAAAACATTACAATTCAAAGCATGTCAGTACAAACAGTCTCATTCACGGCTGAACAGTGTGCCTAACCTCTGAACTCTGCTCAGGCGGAGCTCATGTGCACATGCGTGTTTAGACATGCTTCTGGTCGGCATATATGCTTTGTATTGTAACTTTTAAGCGAAAATGCATGTGTTTGGGAAGTACTGAGCATATGACTGGATAAATGATGGCACGGCACGAGCTGAGAGATTGTAAAAGGATGTTTTCATAATAGTTTTGCTCTTGTTCCAATTCATGAGGAATGTTTGCCTTTTTTTGATTCTCCGTTCATCGTGGAGGCATGCGGGGCAAGATAATTTCACCAAGTCAATGTGACACCGGGTGAGTACTTGATATACAAACGGTCATATTGCAGGTGAAGTATTTTTTATCATAAGTAAAATCAACACATTCTCACTCCGACCTCGTCACATATAGACATTTGGTCATGAACCTTCCACGTCCACATACGATGTGCAAGGTACCCTGGGTGTGTTGGTTGTTGACGTTCTGGGACGGCATGTCAAGTTCTGCTTGTTACATGCATTGTCCTCTTTCAAGATACGCTTCCGTTTTCACAGGAAATTTAAGGTTTGCATACAGTCTCTGTGAAAATAGACGCACTACGTCGGTACAACACCGCAAACTGACGTTTTTTCCTTCAACAACAAACGTCCATGGTTGGGTTTAAGAAAAAGAACAGGGTTTGGCTTTAGAATCTTACGCAATGTGAACACCACTCTCTTGGGTGAAAGTCGATGTTCGTTGGACCCATCCACCACCACTCCCACCCACCCCACTCACACTTTTACCACCTTTAGTTTTGTCCTTGTCCTGCTGCATTTCCCTGATGCCTCCAGATGCAGTGAAACTATAACAGCAACCGGCCACATATCATGCTGACGTTAAAGGACACCTTTTTTCTCTGCTTGCTGACGCCCAATCACTGCCTCAATGGATTTCAATGGATTTCGACAACTTCGGAGTTCGTAAAGTATCTGAATACTTCCTCCACTGCTGCAAACTATTCTAACTTTGTCTGTCGACAGTGTGGTGCCAGACAGGTAGCGCAGGTTAGTAACAGGTAATACTGATGAAGGTAAACCAAATAGAAAAGTTGCGGGCAATAAACAAAACAAGCTGACAGCTTAAAGATGCTAAAAAGTTCTGGGAAGAGCTGCAGAGTGGGGAATAATTCTCTGTGGGTTCATCTCTACGACCTCTTTCACATTAGTCATTTGAAGCACTGTTAATATAAAGATATTGATTATAGGAGCTTGAAGAACACGGGGGAGATAAAAATGTACTTGGAGATAATATAAGGCTTTAGCTCAAGCTTGTGCAGGTGCTTCTATAGATGAAGCAAGGACACATCCTCTCTCTGCTCTCACTGTGTCTGTCTTTAGTTTCCTGGCTGTCTCTCTCTGCTCCACTTACACACTTCTCAACATCAGAGTAGCATCTATTAAGAGTTCATGAACGCCCCATTAGTCTAGTCAGCTGTGCAGCCCTCTAAAGTTTTACAGTCACAGATTTCCCTTAACATCACCTAATTAATCTCAGCCACATAATTAATTTGCCTCCTCGCCCCACATGCAGTAAGAGCGGTAAACCAGGGCTACAACCAGGATTAATGGCCTTGCCCTCCTCCTGGGCGCCTCCCCCTCCTCCCTTTCCTCCACTTCGGCTGTAACACTATTTGCCGTGGAACTTTCTGGACTAACTTGGAGCCAGTCTGCCACCACCCCCACCTCCCTCCATGCTGCCAGCCCACACTAGTTGTTCCTGAAGGGCCCTGTTTCCCTTCAAACTACAATCAGCCAATCTGTTTTTTGTTTTTTTTTTCCAAAGGATGATGTGATCCGATGGAGCACAGCCCCTTCTGCAGTCACCAGGGCTGCAGCTCGCTTTAATTGGAATAGATTGTTTGTCCACTCAATGTGTGAAGCCCGGCAGAAATAACACATGCACCCACTCTGTCTTTCTTTCTTTTGCATAGGATTGCATGCACGCACACACACAGTGTTTATTTGTTAGTCTAGCCTTTACATTTGAGTCACAGAGCTGAGCATCTAAATTTCCTTCAGCTACTCAGTGTTTTGTTTTAAAGCCAAGTTACTGCTATTCTGAAGGTATTTTGAAAAAATCCTCAAGGACTTTTCTGACCTTTAGTTTGAAAAAATATTTAATGAAGAAGATTTTAAACTATTTTCTCACTTGTATCTTTATTTCCAAACAAAGCTGGCGGCTAACTGACATATCTGCTTGCTCAAATTGTACAGTGCTATCAGTAATATTTGCACATATTAATGATTCCCTCTAATATTTATCGTACAAATTAATATTGTGCTTGTGTTTTACAACAAGAGCATGGATCATTTCTATCTACCTGGATTAAGAAATACCATCTGTTTTATCATGCAGCAAACAGAGAACTCTTTCATGCAGATGGTGGTAATAGTGTGGAGTTTTGTTCAATGAGCTACAGGGTTTTTCAAAACAAAACACAACACATACAGTTCTTCTATATTTCATGTTTGCTTGGATATGTACTTGTGAATCTCTTTGTCATGGTGCGATAAAGAATTTATGTGTCCTTACATGCTTTCAGTCAAGTGTGTCTTGTCAGCATCTGGTATATTACAGGACTGCACACCACGCTCTGAATGCCACTCCAAGCGTCACTCACAGCTATAAAAGACAAAGACACTGAACAGTATAGACCACACCGTTCCACTGCATTTGCAGGAAGCTTTTTATTCAGTGCTGAGTGCCGTTAACGCTTCTTCTTTATGATGTTGTTAACCTTGAAACAAGGACTTACCGGGTAAATAAACGGATTCTCAGAAATCTGTGCATCTTATCTGCAGCCTTGACAAGCGTCTTTGATTAAACCGAAACAAAGTGAATCTATCATTTTTATCAAAGTGCTGGTCTCTCTCCATTTAATACAGCACTAAAAGGCAAACCGACCATGTTTGAAATGCAGGTGGGTGTAGGGGGCGCCATTAAGAGGTATGGCTATTCATGAGGACATCTAAAGGGTTTTGACCCTGAACAAAGGTTGTGTCTGATAATGAACAGTTTAATTCGTTTCCATTACAACACAAAACTGGACTGAATGAGTCGCCCTGGGTTGGCACCATACCTTTCACCGTTTACTAACATATTTAAAAGGTATGTTCATCTAATCTCACAGAACCAAGGGTACTTACCTTACACCTACCTGACCCATAGCAAACCATAAGTTGAGCCTTGCTGTGTTCAGTTTTAAGTAATGGGTCCTTGATTTTTGTAGAGTGGTAGATAAAAGATAAAAATAAAAGTTTTCCAGCTGCCAATTGTTGATTTTTTACTGGCTGAAATGACTGTTGCCATCGTCTGCTGTATTTAGCTCAGTTAGCTAAAGACAATGTGGCGCCCTAGGCGACCGCCTATATCGCCTATGCCTTAAGCCGGCCCTGGGTACAAATAAGGTTTAAACTTTAAATATTAGCAGCCAATAAAGCAGATTGAGTGAATCTGAAGACAACTGAGCGACCCTAAGCCCTGTCTCCTTTACGATGGGCATACAATATTGAGCCAGTTTTAGAAATGTTGTTAAATTCCAACTCCACTGTGGCCGACTGGGCAAGCACAAGTTTGCAAGAGGTCTGTAACGTTACACCAGTAGGGTTCACAGTAACGCAGTATTGCCAAAGTTTCTCTTGTTCACACTGGTCGTAAAAGGAGGAGGAAACAAGCTCGACCAACCTGGCCTCCACATTTTCCATCCACATGACCCGCATGTTTTCACAGCACTTTCAGATGGTCAGTTTGCCACATTGCACAGGCGCAGTGAGAAAAAAAGTCACTGATCTTTGGGGAATTGACTTGTGGCTCTGCTTCATCTGTGTGAGAGCCTGGCAATGGTGACCAAAATTCTGACACATCAGAAATTTATCTGAGCCTGTCGGGAGCAGTTGATCCGTCCTTGCTCTTACTGTACTGCACCACAAACAACGCCTGAAGAAGCTGAAATGTGGCCCGACTCTGAAATACACTGTGTGACTTGAAAATCGGTTTAGAAACAGGCTAAACTCGGACAACATGCCCAGCTGTACTGTTCCTCTGCCTATAAAAGCTAGCTTTATATTCTGACATGGCACTATGGCACTTTCAAACATGAAGACAAAGGAAACCTTCTGTAGCTAGCTAGCTAATTAAACTCTGAGTTGGTTAAATCTCTTCCCCTGCTGACTTCTTAATGTTTCTAGCTTTAGCAAGTATTTTGTGAAAGAGGTCTTGCAATTGATGGTCACATGATATGATACAAACAGGCTGTGGCTAAAGCTACATGTCCCAGGGGAATAGTTACCATCCTCATCATGATCTCATGATCCATGTAGTAAAACATGGATATAAAGCACCAGCATTGTTCTTGTTTTACAGTGTGGTTTGGCCTAAATTTAGAGGCATGATACACAGTGACACCCTGCAGTTAAATGATTGGGTGTGTTTACCGTGGAGTTTGGACACGCCTTGTCAGAAAACAGTAGGAGGGAGGGAGATTCCCAGTGACTGGGAGTTGACTAGTAACTGGCAGGAAACTGGCAGCTGAAAGGTCTTTGGTTGGGAGGGGAAATTCTTGGTGGCTGCTTCTGTGTGTGAAATTTTTCTCACATTATTTTAACATTATCCTTTTTGACTGTGAGCATACTTAATTGTTTGTGTTCTTAAACTGTGGACTTGCGCTCAATTTTAACATTACAAGAGAAAACGTGTTCAGGATGAGGAACTATGGGTTTTGCAAAACAAAAGCCCCGTTTCCACTGAGCAGTCTGATACGATACAGGTCAGTTCAGTACGCTTTTTTTCAGTTTCCACTGTGAAAAGTTGTGGATGGTACCAATGGAACCGTTGTGTAGTGTCACCCCTCTGTTGGGGTACCTAGCACACAGATCAGGTACTAAAAGGTGGAGCTGTGAACACAGCAGTCTGATTGGTCAATAGAGGACGGTCACTCTGCTCAGGGCTGAGTTGTGGCTGGTCTTGAAGCTCATGTAACCACTGTTCATACTGTGGAGAGTTTTACATACATTAGTAAACTATAAATGTAAAATGAAAGGATGTTTTGCTGCCTCTGGCAACAGCTGTTAGTCTAAGAAAAAAATAACTTAATTAATTGGGCCGACTGAACATATGAGTTACAACAGAAATCCATCAGCCCACCTTAAATTTCACTGTGACAACTTTGACCATTACTTTAGTTTTTATATGGCATACACTTTTAATAATGAGTGGATCTTCAAGTGTTTAAAAAACAAATTCATTTCAACCGGATTATTTGAGCTGCATATATCCTAATCCTCACTCGAAGAAAAAGAAAGCATTGCTGAGCGTTGTTCCTGTGGGCTACAGCAACAATACACCCCTGATCTTGCCTGAGAAGGACTAAATGCACAAAGCTGCTATTTTTCATTTCCCATCGAGAAAGACTCTCACTGCAGCCTGTTCTATTTTGCTCTGAAAATGTTGCCGTGCAGCCTCGTTCTGTGGATGATAAATGAGGTGCAGACTGATGAAGGAGAAAATACAGCGAGTGCTGCAGGGAGCATGAATGACAACAACCTCGCCCACATGAAAGAGTACTGTTTGCAGTGGAAACACTAAGCAGACATAGGGTCTAGGTACCATATCTGAAGGGTTTCTTTCGGTTCTAAATGTACTACACTGAAAGTGTTTGGCGGAAACACGGCTAAATACTGTCTTGGGTAATGTTAGCTGTGGTTGCCAGAGCATTCGGGACCAGCTTCCACACTATGGGGAAAAACAGTGTATGTGTCAGACATGAACAGGACTTCTTATTACATAATCTGTAAACTCACAAACTTATGTAGTTGGTAATATTATTTATTCTTGAAGGTAATACATTTAAATCTACAGTACAGAAGGTAGTAAGCTAGATAGCCAGCCATGCTAACTACTGCAGTTTACAGTAGAGCCAATAAACAGTTAAAATCTGGCATGGGGTGCCCACTAGCTGAATTAGTAGAGCAGGCGCCCCATGTACAAAGATTATGTCCTTTGTTGCAGCAAGTCTGATTCCAACTCTGGCCCTTTGCAACATGTCATCCCCTCTCTCCCCATTTCACACTAGCCTTTCAATCAAAAAAAAAAAGCAAAAATGCCAAAAAATAATCTTTAAAAAATCCACCCCTTACCCTGTTCTTGTACTTCTAAGGCTGGGAAGGCTAAACCACAGCACCACCCAAATTCTAATACTTGAACTATTCCTTATTTTCCACACTCAAGGTATTTCACAAACTGAATCCAAGATTTGTGTGGCCTCATGTTGATGCAAGTTTTAAATTACTTTCTGAAAATATCCAGAGTCCTTGTTTCACCCAGTTACTCTTCAGTATTTTTGAAGCATTTTGGAGTGCTTAATTAACCTCTTGAGCATTTCCATTATGAAAAAAAAAGACAAAACTCTCAAGCCTTAATAAAAAAAATCCCGGTCCTTCAGCTGTCAAGAAACGTGAAGGATCTTGAGACCCTTCCCATTTCCCCTGCACAAATAGAAAACGATTTTGGCAGTAGATGATGGCATTACAGAGGATAAATTGAATCACCTAAATTAAATACCACAGCATATGACTCAAAGTTATGATTCTCTCTCGGGCGATCACACAAATCATCAATTTTCCTCCATGCTTATTATGTCTATGAGCGTTTTCATTTTGCAGCTTGACGTTGCAACAAATAATGTTTAAGATATTAGATCAGAAATATGTGGTTTTACCTCTGAGTGAGCTGCTTCCTCAATCCTGTTTACCCTTTCGGAGCTAATGGAACGTAAACACACGTCATTAGTGGAAAGGCTAAAGGAGGGAGGGCTCGAGCTGTACTTTATGATGCATGTGCACATATTCCCATCATTCCTTCATCTCTGCCAGGGTCTACATGTGCTGCTGCTGCGCGAGCCAGTCATTGCTGTGCTCTGTTATCAGTCATTTCCTGGCATGGTCTCCCCTGGCAGAGGAATAAGCCTCCATGGCCAATGATAACTCCCACTGCTAACAGACACCTCTACATGGGTGAAGCATGACTGGGCCCACAGATAGCCCTCACTCCCTCTGTGAGTGTGTGTGCAAACCTGTGTGTGTTTGTGGCATGCACACTGGGTTCATGTTTTGCTTTGTGTTTTTCTGTGTTCATGTGAGTACACGTGGAAGTGTCCATGCAAGCACATGTGTGTGGGATTATGCAGGCATGTGCCTTTCCATAGGCAGCAGTGAACCATATGGATTTTGATAGAGAGCAGGATTTTCAAACATCGGGCTCCAGACCGAGACTCTCTCCAAAGAGCAGAAACCTAGAATAGCTCTTAATGTGCTCTGTTACTGAGAGTAGTTTTTTTTAAACAGCCCCATTTGACGTCACCACTGAGCTTATTTGGATGCTTCTAACGCTGGAGTGATACGGCAGTGTTAGGCTGCTTGTAGGAAAACATTCTTTCTCTCGCCCAAAAGACATAACACTGGTTAGTTCTCCTGAAACGCAACAAATGTTCTCTGTGTACACACTGCATATGGTTCAAATCAAAGCTAAACGTCATGTGAGATCACTCGAGTATCACGTTACAACATAACTGAGTTTTTGTGTGTGTTGTCTTGATTAAAACAAGCAGAGCTGCCGCATATTGAAACCATGTGTTGGCTCGTCCCCTGGTAGTGGTGTCATGCTGCTGAACACACTCCTGTTCCAGGTCAATGGAAAACAAAACACATATTAATGATATTCTAATTAAACTGTGGGTCCTTCTTAAGGGATGTCGACAGAGGTGGTACCAGAGGGGTGGCCAGGGATGGCACAGGTCCCCTCTGGTGCCCCCTTTACCACAGTAAGAAGGTCAGAGGTAGTTGACTTATTACTATCAGAGCCTCTGTATGAGATGGCTGCTCACATTTCTCGTTGGAAAGTCAATCAAATGACCTCAGGGATGAAAAATCAACCACATAATGTTGCGCAAAAACCATAATATGATGCAAAGCAACTTCAAGACACAAAATTACCACAAAGCAATGCAAAAGCAATACAAAGAGATGCCAAAAGAATGTAAAAGAGCCACAAAATGACCATTAGGGGACAAAAAAGAACCAAAAAAGGAACCAAAATTAATACAGAAAAATACCAAATGACCACAAAGTGACACAAACCAACAAGATGCAACACAACTACAAGGTGTAAAATGACCATAAAGAGACACAAAACAACAACAACATAATGGTACTGTCCACAAAGTGAAAAAAAATGGCTGCATAGAGATGCAAAAATTCCACAAAGAGATGCAAACCAACTGCAAAGACAAGAGAAGCAACCACAAAGAGACACAAAATGTCCACAAAGAGAAGCAAAATGACCACAATGAGATGCAAACCAACTACAAAGGGACGCAAACAAGTCTGGGGGTCATGCTATTGTGTAGGAGGGGTTAGAGGGACTTTTACATTTCTGTGTCCTGTGGCCCATTGTCTTATAGTCTGTCCATGATTGTCAGCTATTTGCTATTGCTGTCAGCTATTCATTGATGTTATTTCATATTAGAATATTTAAAGGTGCTGATTTGGCATTTTTCTAATACTCTGAATAAATGCTATTGCTATTCATAATGTGCAGTTTATTACTGACAAGAACCAGTGCTTTAAGTGTGAGTCTTATTGTCTGAATCTCATTTTTCAAACCCCCATTCAATAGTTTCTACAATTCTAGATGTTGGCCTTGAATTTCAGAGGGAGAGTCTGAACGCATGAAAGAAAAGTTGCTTTACAAATAAAGACTGGTTTGATCTGACATTCAGCACACTTCAAACATTTCTCCATATAATCTCCTCCTAACACTCCAGTAACATTTATCACAGGAACTACACCCTTCTAAGTCAAACCACACTGTTTTCTATACTGTTTGGGCTTTCTCAGGCATTTCACAAACGTATCTCATATCCCCAAATGTCAACCCAAGAAAATAGAAAACAGGTGGTAAGTGTGCTCGCTGCGTAAAGACAAAATTACATTCAATCAGCGTGCCCAGGGAGGGAAATTTCTCTCTGCCTTGTGCCAAGTTCTGCAAATAAAGAGAGGAAAATCAATTGGCTGTTTCATGATTGACCAAATCCCCTCACCCGCGAGTCTTGAAATCCAATGACCTGCACGGCTGATATATTGCTTCTCACCTGGAGAATGATAATACAATCTTTTCACTAATTGAAACATGACCATTTAAGGTCCTTTCTCATTCAGTGGAGCAGTTTCTGATCTCTTTTTTTAACAGTTGAAAAGTCATCCTGTTTTTGTTTTTCTTATATTTGTTGGTTTCATAGTCTGATCCTGTAGAAACCTTTGTGACTGTATTTTGTGCCGTTACATAAACATGAAACTTGTTTTTAGACTTGAGCTCTCCAGTGAAATTCAGGCTGGATCTGCTTAGATCTTCCTGATTAGAAAGTAAGAAATATTCAAGGTGACATTCAAGTATGTAGCTTTTTGGATATTTTTTAAATACCAATATATCTGGCTCCAAGGACCAGTGTCGGTCTGTTGTTCTTCCTCTTTGATGACTGGATTAATTGGCATGAAATTTTGCACAGGCATTTGAGATCCCCAAAGAATGAATCATGATGACTCTGACAATCCTCTGATTTTATATCAAACACTATCATCTGGTCAAAATTTCAAATTGACCAAACATCTGCAAAAAAGAAATATCAGCTACGGCTGTTCTCAGCATGTAAACACACTAAACTAAGATTTTATGGTGATGGTCAAACTGTCTAGAAATGTCAACTACTACCATATACACTTTATTAGGTACACCAGTTCAACTGCTTGTTAACGTAAATAGCTAATCAGCCAATCATGTGGCAGCAACTCAATGCATTTAGGCATGTAGACATGGTCAAGACGACCTAACCGAGCATCAGAATGAGGACGAAAGGTGACTTAAGTGACTTTGAACGTGGCATGGTTGTTGATGCCAGACAGGCTGGTCTGAGTATTTCAGAAACTGCTCATCTACTGGGATTTTCACACACAACCATCTCTAGGGTTTACAGAGGATGGTCCGAACAAGAGAAAATATCCAGTCAGTGCCAGAGGTCAGAGGAGAATGGCCAGACTGGTTCAAGGTGATAGAAAGGCAACAGGAACTCAAATAACCACTGGTTACAACCAAGGTCTGCAGAAGACCATCTCTGAACCAACAACACGTCCAACCTGGAAGCAGATGGGCTACAGCAGCAGAAGACCACACCAGGTGCCACTCCTGTCAGCTAACAACAGGACACTGAGGCTACAGTTCACACAGGCTCACCAAAACTGGACAATAGAAGATTGGAAAAATGTTGCCTGGTCTGATGAGTCTGGATTTCTGCTGCCACGTTCAGATGGTAGGGTCAGAATTTGGTGTAAACAACATGAAAGCATGGATCCATCCTGCCTTGTATCAACGGTTCAGGCTGCTGGTGGTGGTGTAATGGTGTGGGGGAGATTTTCTTAGTACCAGCTGAAGATGGTTTAAACACCACAGCCTACCTGAGTATTGTTGCTGACTGTGTCCGTCCCTTTATGACCAGTGTACCCATCTTTCGATGGCTACTTCCAGCAGGATAACGCACCATGTCACAAAGCTCAAATCATGTCAAACTGGTTTCTTGAACATGACAATGAGTTCACTGTACTCCAATGGCCTCCACAGTCACCAGGTCTCAGTCCAATAGAGCACCTTTGGGATGTGGTGGAACGGGAGATTCACATCATGGATGAGCATCCAACAAATCTGCAGCAACTGTGTGATGTCTTCATGTCAATATGGACTAAAATATCTGAGGAATGTTTCCAGCGCCTTGTTGAATCTATGACAATTAAGGCAGTTCTGAAGGCATAAGGGGTCCAACCCAGTACTAGCAAGGTGTACCTAATAAAGTGGCCAGTAAGTGTATATTATAACTACATTGTGCTGTGTCTCAGAAAAGATAAAGTGTGTATTTCTTATCTCTCTATCAAATTTCTCTGCTCAATCAACACTACCTGTGATAAAACCTCACATTAAGACCTCAGTGTTTTCACCACTCTCCCACAAAGGACTTGCAAAGTCCTTTATTGCAACACCGAGCCCTTGCAAATTATTACAACAAATTTGGACCTCAACTTTGTCGAACATTTTAGCTTCCTTCACAACGGGTGTCACAGCCTCACAAAGCAACTAGCAGGGCTGAAGACTCTTAAGGCCTTTGCACACCAACTCTGTATTTGTCATCTGTAACTGGTTTCATACCAGGTTCGATTTCCTGTGTTTTTGTGCACCCATAAAGAGCCTTTATTGAGATGTTTGAGCAAGAGGAAGTGAGGAAAATGTGACCTGCGTGACACCTACATATGCAAAAAGAGAGAGGAACAGGGCAGAGATGGACAGACGGGACAGCAAGATAAAAGTGAAAATACATGGAGGCAAACTGTCCTTCTTGTAATCTGCCAAGACAAAGAGAGGGTAACGTTAGCCTATCAAAAAATGCACAACAGCGACGATAATACATGCAGCAGAGTGCAATTTAATAGCTGCACAGTTTCATTTCATGAGCCAGGTAGCCGCGGCGCCAAATGCAAGACGCAATCAAAAGGTCACCAGTCGAGGATGGCTGTCTAATAACAGCTTAGGGAGGGAACTCTAGGGGAAATGTGTCTTTATATTTTGTCTTGTATTGTGAATTTTCATATCCAATTGATTAATAAAACATATTGGTTTCTATACATAACATTTTTTAGTGGATGATGGATTTGAAAAAGCGACTCTGGACTGCGCACGTACCTGTATTCAAATGAAATGAGAATATGCTGAACATAAGAATATGATCATAAGAATATATTGATCAAACAAATGTCTGACTCATCAAACTCCTCCGCTCAGCTTCAGGCCAGCCTGACAGATTCCTCACCACGGCAGACATGAAACACTGACATCATCTTTGTTGTGCCTGTTGTAAGTCAGGGATTCTGACCTGGCACGCTTGTCCTTATAAAATTCAGAATCACAAATCAACCAGAGGGATTTAATCAGATATTTTCAACTGCTGACCTTGGTCACAGAACATAAAGGTAGCGCGTCAACAGCATGAATACAAAATGTGTCTCAGAGCGAGAGAAGCATATGCAGCATCTGCGCAGGATCCTCCACATCACAGAATCTCTCTATTTCTTACATTCCCTCTGAAGTCGGAGGAGGAATATACAACAGCAGCTGAAACCTTGGCTCGCCGTCCCTCAATCTCGCAGATCAAACGCACTTACCAACAATCCTGAGGAGCCTCACAGAACACTTTCTCACACATCTGTCAACGTTTTCAGGTCCCCCCCCCCCCGCCTCGGTTCCCCAGCGAGAACAAGTTTGAGCATTAAAAGTCCCCCAGAGAGAGGTGAATGGAGAAAAGAGGGAGAGAGGACATTGATCTGGTTGTGTAACACGGAGCAGTTTGCCATAGGTCAATGGAATTCCATCAGCTTTTTCCCCTTTTGGTCAATATCCATCTGAAGAGGCTCTGCAGACATTGTCTTCCCTCAGCCCTCAGCCACTTGTATTCATCTTCAGCTGGCTGCTTTCAGTGAGAAGACGGAGTCAGATTGCAAGAGAAGAGGTTAAGACAGAAAAAAGCACTTGATGAGCATGGCATGATCCAGAGAAATAAAACAGAAGCAAGAGTGTTTTTTCTGCTGTACTCCTCCTGTTTATAACCAGTCTTAGTGCAGACATGTCTGATCTAATAACTGTAAACTATCTGGCTGAATTCTTTAACAACACCATGATCATTTTGGTGACCAAAAGAATGAACACACAATGAAGCCTTTGTTGATGCTGGGAACCGCAGACAGTGAGTGAGGATGACATAAACCCTGACACCACATCCTCACTACTTTGCATTTGTTTGTTGTTGCTCCCTCTAGTGGTTTCTCAAGTCCCCTTGGACTTAAAGCTGAAATTGTGTCAATACTTATAACATTTATACCTTCTTCTTCTTCTTCTTCTGTTTTTTTAAAGATATTTTTTCGGGCATTTTGGCCTTTAATTGATAGGACAGACAAGCGAGAAATGGGCTCGTGAGGTGGGGGGCCCATGGAGAGTGGGCCCTCAAAGAATGCACTGTGTGGAGAATGGGCCCATTAGGAGTGACTGCCATTTTGAAAATATCCCTGTGTTCAAAGAAGAACTCTCATTAAATTAAAAGCAGTGCCATTTGCTAAAGATGTCCTTGAAAAAGGCAAACAGCCTTTGTCATCTTTATTTGTAAAACAGTCAATAGGATCTATAACAAAATGATATGCTTATTCTATAACTGTAAATCACCATTCTATGAATCAAATATTCTATAACTATAAGTCAAATATTAATATTGTTAAATTAAATTAATAATTTCACATTTTCTTTGATTTTTTAGATTTGCAATGATGATTGCTTGGTAATATGTATGTTGATGTTATGCAGTGTCTCTGATGATGTGACGAGACAGTATGTGCATGATAGCGTGCCAGTTGTTACCACCTTATGCTGTACTACAGTATGTACACTACAATCACTAATTTACATGGTTGGGCAATATGGCAGAAGTATCTCAATATTCCAGATATCGTGTTGTATTTCACTATTGCAAGCGACACTGCAAATTCCAACATTTGCAGGATTTTTTTTTTTACATCAATATGGTTATGTACTTAAATCATTTATATATTTATTCCACTGTATTAACAAAAAACTGACACACTGATCTGCTTAATTTATCAATATAGGGTTTCTCAATTTTAACCAAAGACTTAACAAAATAAGTGAAGTGGACATAATCACTGATTGGTTTAAGGACTACTGTTTTGAAGCTTTGAGTTTAGTATTTTAACCATAAACTGACCCCAGGGATGACGTTTTTCTGTAGGTCGACGCAGATCACACTGGTTCTCTCGTCGAAACGCCAATCCAATTGGATTTTCAATTGGCTTTTGGATTACTGCCGAAAACAAGCTCTGTGGCAAGCAAACGTTTATGATAGTTAAACGTTTTGTTCAGCAAGATAATCTTCACTTATTAACACCACTTTCATGATTATTGAGGCCTAAATGCAATCGCCAGAAGTAAAAAGCTAGCAATAGCCTGTTAACAAACTACACTATGGTTGGATGACCCAACGTCACCACCATAACAAGACCGTAAAGCCGTGTTTAGCACAGCTTGGTGTGATAACGTTCTGTATTCTCATTTAGACACTTGTTAGCAACCACATTTTTTTTAAAGACGCATAGAAGCTTCAAAGTTCACGAGTGGGGAATTTACTGAAGAATTTTATGTCGTAGACAAAATGGGAAAGTCTCTTAAGCTTGTGTTAAAGGCAGCCCTGATTTCGGCAACTTGTCAGTTACAAAGTAGCCACTTCCTGTAGCAGGGTTCTTTAGTGTTTATCAGGCCAAGGACCCCTTAAATGAAAGAGAGTTTCACGCAGTATATTTAGCAGGGGGTTCCTGTTCCATCTGAGCTGCATATTAAACTGGGCAGATGGAGGCTGTCAGGCAGAGGGCCACATCAGCCTCAAGCTGATATACACGTAATATTTAACTGTAATGTGTGATAGCGGATTTTGTCTTTAACTGTTTTATGTGATGTGTTTTTTGCTATAATGCAATATGTTTTGACCTGTTTAACATGCTGTATTTTATTGTTGTATTTAATTTTCGAGGATGCCTTTTTATAGCTGACGAAGGGACTGCTGATGAAAACTAGCCTTTCAGCTAATTGGGGTGCATTTGCATTTGTTAAAATGCTGATTAATGCAGTTTTGACCAATATTTGCTTTTCAGGTAGCTGAAGGACGGTCCACTTTCACAATGGTAAGTTGTTGCAAAAGGCAAAATATGTAAGATTAATGTTCATGTATATTGTCATACATAGGTACTTTTTTTTAAATAAAGAAAAACTTATGAAAATATATCGAACAATAATTTGTCAGCTCGTCTGCAGTAACTCTGAGGACCCTCTAGGGGTCACAGTCCGAAAGCTTACGCTGCTTTATTGCCTAATTTACTCAAAATGGGATCGTAATTTACAAAATGAACATCATGCTGTATTGAAAAAGACCTTAAACTAGCTATTGAGACCATAAACTCATTAAGAAAATGTTTGCTGGGGTAATAATTTAAGTGAGGAGTGGGGTCATTTGCTCATAGACTTCTATACAATTGAGCTTCTTTTTGCAACCACTGGAGTCGCCCTCTGCTGGCCTTTAGAAGGAATGCAGGCATAAGACACCAGCAGAAGCATCGCTTTTCATTCAAGGAGATAACCCCTTGATTTTAACTCAGTTGAACGAGTTTGCCACATAGAAATATAAAGAACATTTTTCTCCATATCATCATCTCCTACTGATGCAGGCATGTGTAAAAGCATTTTAATATTATAGCTGCTCAAAGTGACGTTAATTTTAACTACTTTATTTCAATGAATCATCATTTTTACTCCAAACTGAAACATTTTATTTGTAAAAAATCTGCAAATTAACTCCCAACTGTTGCTGTTCGATAAATGTAGTGGAATAAAAAGTACAATATTCCCTCTAAAATGTCGTGGAGTAGAACTATAAAGTAGCATGAAATTAAAACAGTTTAGTAGAAGTACCTCCAAATTGTTTCCAAAGCTGGTTATTTGAAAATGATTTGGTAGCGTCACGTCAGTCTGTCAAACTGAGAGCAATACATCAAACAGATTATTGTTCCCGACTATTAGATAATTCAAACTATTAAGCAAAGAGACACTGCAACGTTTATTTCCAGTCGCCAGGATTCAGTTCAATTCTCAAGCCTCCATTTTGAAGGTGGTTCTCATAGTTCAACTCGGAGTCAATGAGGCTGTTTTGCATATTACCTTGGCAACTGCCTTTTTTATCATTAGGCCGCTGTTCAGAATTTCCTTAATAGTAGTTTCATTCTAACCCAGACATTTGGTATGGAAATGTGACTCCTCCCTGCTTTGACAAAATGAGGCTCTCAGCAGAAAGGATTTTGTTTCTAACTCAAAAACAAGACCTGCATTAACATATCAAGGAGCTGGAGGAAAAAAAAGATATTCTAAACATCTTCCCAGTGGGCATCTGACAATAGATGTCTGGCTTTATTGGGAGTGGTATTTCAGCCATGTGGGTTTTAGATTAAGATGTATTGTTATAATATTTATATGCTTTTTATCTCTTTTTCAGGTGTCAGTAATTCAGCTGTTTAATTTCAGGGCACAAACTGGAGCCGTTTGTTTTTCACCATTTCCATATATTAAGACAGAAACGACACACACAATGTGACTGCATGTAAAAGATGTTTACACTTCCATCTCTGCTGGTTGAGTTAAACCTGTGACATGCATAAACAGACGTTCAGAAAACTCAGTGTTGTATTTACGTTAATGCTGTCAAAGGAGGTCACCGTGGCTTTTTTTTTTCCTTTTGAGACGCAGACGACAAGAAGTGGAGCTGTAGTGCTGCTGGTGTGTGATAGCAGTGTGTGGGGGCTCCAGGGGGTGCATTAGCCGCTGTCTGGCGTCTGAGAGGGTGAAGGGGAAGTGGGAGAGAGGCTTAATGTCTGTCTACTTCTATTTCCCTCTTAATTTCACACACTGTTGAGTCAGCCTATTGACTGACTGCTTATGGTGATGCTGGCGGTCCACCAACACTGCGGAGGAGGCAGTGCATATAACTCCTCCTCACTGCTCCATTTCACCATGTAGGACCTCCACTTATTTAATAAGGCCCATTCTCATCCATCCGTGTGTGTGTAACCTGCCTCCTACATGAATGTGTGTGTGTGTGTCTTTGGTGCACTTATCAGGTTGTAGCTGTGGGCATCCCCGCAAGACTGTGTGCTCGCTACATCTTTGTGTGAGAGACGAGAAGAGAGCGATCCTACAGTACATGCACTCTGAAGGCTCTTAGCACCTTTGTGTCCCATGTGTGCTCAGCCTTCAAATCGATACTCCTTTACTCCCCCCTTTTTTTCCTCAAGTTCCCAAAACTTTTCAAATTTCACACAGCAAGTGACCAGTGCAGAGAAACCCAAACACAGAAGATAAAAGTAACTACCGTCTCATTATCTACAGATAATAATAAGCTTCAACATCTCCAGTCTGAGACAGTCTAGGTAGCCGGATTATGGGTTCATCAAAGGCTGCAGTGGATTATTACTGAAAGGAAACTTTTAGTATTTTTATCTTATTCTTAAATTTGTGACCATTCTGATACAAGCTCACTTTGCACTCACAACCTCCATTTTAAAGTTTTGGGAAACACAACTTCACAAAATGTCTCTAAATGACAAACACTTGTTTCTGGTCCAGCTGAAGTAAACGCAGAAATTGCCCCCCTGGATTTAGCTATTGTAGCTAAATGCGTAGATATCAACGTAAGCGACAACCTGTCTACTTGAGGTGTATTAAATGTGGTTAGCTATCACGGTGAAATCACTCACAGTTGACCATTTGCTAAAATCCTAACCCAAACAATGGTTGTCTGCGGACATGAGGCTAGTAAGAGTGATACTTGGCATTTAAAGAGTTCAGATGGTGAGAAAGACTGTGGCTTCAAGCCTGCCATTGGCCGGCTATTTATGCTATTTTCCCCAGCTTCTGCACGCTACAACTGGCGAGTTTTGTCGAAAATTTGGATTGTGCAAAGAGACATGCCTGCTTTGCTGTTTTAGTGAATTGCTGTTAAGATCTACAACAAATAAAACAACTTGTGAACGCAACTCAAAAAAGCCCAGACTTCATTTTGCAGGACATTAGAACCCAATATTAATCTGTTTTCTTACATGGCCGGTCGGAGTTGATTTGCCACATCTTTTTACCCAAGCAGCAGCATGAGCCAGAGACACTGGCTTCACCAACTAAAAAATCCGTTCCACTTCACACGAGCCTCCGCAATACTGTCGTACTAATGTTCTGCTAAAGCCACATGCGGCTAGCAATTCATCTATGGTTTTGGTCCAGTGAGCTCCTCCAGAGACAAAATATAGTCGGGCTTCACGTCGATGGCACCTATTATCAAATTATGTTTGTCTTTTTTTATCACTAAATGTTGAATCACACAGCCGACATACATCTGGTAAGCCAACTGTTCTTTGTGCTGTTTTCTCTGGTGGAGAATCAGCCATTTTAATGACAGGGCTCACCTTTCCACATGCAAATGTTCCACCAGAAGAACAGGGTTTCACACGGGAAACAAACAGTGGGCTCTGGGGTCAAAGTCCTGTATTTGTGCACCAGTGTCTGACGCCAACATCCACTGACAGAGCGGTGGTATTTGACAAGTTGGGAGTGAGAACAAGCTGCGTTATTCTGACATCATTATAGGTGTAAACTGCAGATGTGCTGTATCAGAATGGAAAGCTTGATTTAGCAACAGTCCCTTAGGAATAGCGAAAATTTAGTTTGCTTTTTATTGTTTTTTGTTGTTTTTTAATTCCTTATGCAACAATAACATAAACATTTCGTCTGACATGTAAACAAACCTGCATGTGCAGATAAACACACAACTAGTTGGGTTGTCCCTGAAGTAGATCTCTACGTAGCTAGCTACAATGGCTAATCCAGGGGGGTAATTTCTGTATACTTTTTGTCTGACTTGGAGAAATTGATTTGAAATTATTCATCTGAAACTGAGGTTTATAATTGAAAGTTTATAGGAGGCTTGAGTTGCTCCCCCTGATACAATTTGTTTGCCAGACTTGCATTGCTGAATCTCTACATTATAACAATAAGACCCCGGTTGGAAAATATCACAATCTCCCTCAAGTAAAGTTTAGTCTCTGTAGATGTCAACAAACAGAAATTAGATGCAATCCAGGTCATCACTGAGCCATAATGTTTCAAAAATTGGTTTCCTCGAATGCTGTGAATCTTATCTCCTTCAATCTGCAAGCTAATCTTTTCTCAAATCACAGGGAAGTTGCTTGAACCATTCTTGGGAGGAAGATTCAATAAAACACCACAGACAGTAAATCAGGTCTGTCTGCAGTGGAGCAGCAACGTACATCGAAATTGGTCTTCTTTTCTAGGTCACAGGAATGAATAAGGTAAATCACCAACTTGTAATCTGGCTGCTGTCACCTTGTTCCCGGACTAAAGGCTTCTTATCAGCGGCGACAGTGCCGGAGCCATTTTGTTTGCAGGGTGTAAATAACGTTACATTGGTCATGAAGCGAGATAAGGGGTTTCATGAAATGTGAGCCACCTTAACAGATTTTGACAGGTAGCTGATATTCCATGGAGTTAAATTGGTTCGAGGGAGGAGAACATCGGATATGAGATACAGAATATGTGCAGAAGCCGTGGGATATCACCACAAAATGGGGCTGTGCATTTTCCCCTGATGAAGGGGTTGTCAGTATTGTGTAGATGTGTTAACAGCAGGGTTTCGTTCCTTTTTTTCACATGGTAATGTGTAATTTAACAAGACTATTAATAGCAGAGAACTGAAGGAAGAAAAGGAGGAACAGAGTGGGTTTCACGTGTTCGGAGGTACAGTTCCCTACAGCAGCACATTCGCTGAGTTTGTCCATTCTCCTCTCTTCATAATACACCCCTGGTGTTACAGTCTCTGTGAAGGAAGCTTCCAGCAATAGGGCTTCTTTAACAGGAGAGAGAGACACGTCGGCCCCCATGATTTGTTATTCAGTGAACCGCATCTCTGGAGAAATGGATTTACTGGTGTGCCCTCTGCAGAGGAATGAAGGTCGGCCCCTACCTTGGAGATGCCATTTGCAGCGCGATGCAATTGTTAATACGCAGCTTTGAGAAAAGCGGGCAGAAAAACATTCATACCCATTTGTAATTCCAGTGATGGAGAGAGATGAAAAGAGAAGGGTGGAGGGATTAGGAGGGCAAAGGCAGAGCCGGTCTTGTGGTTTCTTTCTTTCAGAGCGGTGCTCCACTGTTTCTTGCACTCACTTCTACAACCTTCTGCTGTTCGAGGGAGGAATATTATGACTGGAGCTGCAGTCAAACTGCATACATTCCTGTTTGCTCGCATAGCTTGGAGGAAAATTTCACCCCTGACCCTGAGAATGTGTGAGGCCTCGCAGTGAGAGTGAAGGCAAGATGTGTTCGGTTTTACACCTGGCAGCAGTCAACCTTTATGTACAGTGCATACGGCGAGCTAGGTGTTGTTGAGTCGTAGATGGAAGAGACACCAGAATCAGAATTAGCTTTAATGGCCAAGTATGTGAACACATACCAGGAAAATGACTCTGTACTTTGCACAGAAGTAGATATTACAACAAGGACAACAAAGCTGGACAAATAAAGGTAAAGAAGAAGGAGTATATATAAACATATATATAACTATATATAAAATGCGCTAATGACCAACCACAAGAATGAAATAAAAACTACATACAAGTCAAGTGATCTGTAATTTGTAGACTATATAAATTGTGCAGAGAAATAAAAACTAACTGGATATAGCATACATGGACTGGATGACTGCGTACAGTATGTATGTATGTATGAATATTCATAAACTGTATACAGTGTAGTATTTATATTTACGGTGATGTTGCACAATGATGTTTGTTAAAAAACGGTGCATTTTGAACTGTAAAGAATATGGTCTATAATAGGAGCAAGTGGATGTTGAACTGTTGAACTGATCGTAGTGTTCTTCTCTGAACCCCTTGGCTATTGGCCTCACAACAATAGGCCTCTGTGGGCAATGGCCAATTGTTTTCGGCGTTCCGGCCTAGCTAGTGGATATCCAGGCCAAGACTTCCTCTTCTGCCCACTGGTTATCAGCTATTCTCGGCTATTCTCTATCAAGTTGAGTTTGAGTGAATAAAAAGCTACAACCAGTGGGCTCCAAGACTGCATTTTGGTCGAATTCTTCAGTAATCGTGATTGGTCAATACTACTTAGACTACCAACGGAAACCAGAACACTTGTGATACCAAAACCTTGTCCTGTTGTCTACAGACTCTAAATACATATGTACCTATCTGTTTATGGAGATTACCCTACCAGCATCTCTAAAGCTCACTGATAACCAGGAAGTTACCAGGAAGTCACTCCCCCAGCCAAGAAGTAGTTATGGCTGGCACTTGACACCCAGGAAAGGGGCAACATGGTGCTTTTACATTTGAAGTTTTGTGCTGATTAAAGACACAAAATATAGTCTACACAAACGCTGAAATAGCTATGTGTTTGTCTGGTTTGTTGAAATAACCATTAATATCAATCACAACTGAACCACAGCCACCAAACGCAAGCTATGCGGGTGTTGAAGTTCAAAGTATATACAGTCCTGCCCGCTGTCAACTCAGAAAAAAACTTTTCTTTTGCCAAATTTGCACAGCTACATTGATCGTTTTACTGTCTGCCATTTCTGCTACTGGAGTTTTCATCTTACATCCTACTCATGTCCTGTAGCTAATGCATATGCTAACTCTGCCAACAGACCTTTGCTACTGGTCGGGCAACAGCTTTCAACCCTGTTTCTTTCCTGTCAGCTACCAAGGAAGGAACAGTGACAGCGTTCAAGGAGACAGACTTTGATGTCAGTTCTACTAGAGGCAATGGGACAGGCACTGCAAATCACACTTTAACCCATAATATCTTTGTTGTTTTAACATTGACTGAAAAACCCTTCCACCAGATTAGAAAAAACACATTATGTGATGCTTACTGATGTTTTATTCTGTCTAAATATTAGACTGTTGCTTGGCTCTGAGGAGAACAGAAAGCAATCCAGTTATCTTCGCAACAGCTGTGCCAAGAATAGGCTGCTACCACTTGAAAACACTGGGGAGAAATGTTGAAAAGTCGTCTGTTTCAGGATGCTGGTGGGTAATTTTTTGACAGAGCCAGGGTAGTTGTTTCCCCCCTGCTTCCAGTATTTATGCTAAGCTAAGCTAACTGCCTGCTAGCTTTAGCTTCATATTTGATATAATGACATGACAGTAACATCAATCTTCCCATCTAATTCTCTGCTATAAAGCAAATATGCCTATTTTAGAAAATGTTCAACAAAGTTTCTTTCCTCTAATACAAGCAGAAATAAGAGTAAGAGCACACTGATGTCTCAGTTTGATGTAATAATTTCATCGCCTTGCTCAGAGCTGTTTCAAATATGTAGGACAGAGTTTTGCATGGAAAACTTCACTATGCAGTCAGCTTCAAAAACTTGTTCTTCTCTAGCTTGTCATGTGCAGATGAAGCCATTGTAGCGCTGCCAATTCTTTTTATATGATTGCTGCACTGTTGCTGCACTTTTCCTTCAGTCCCAAGAGGGACAGTTTGGGGAACTCATGAAGTATTAATCCAGGAGAGATGGAAGGTGCAGGAAGTTAATGTTTCTCAAATTATATGTATATATATATATATATTTTCAGACAAAGAAACATCAATCCAATTTGAGCATTTTTACACTCACCAAAATAACTACACAAAATTCTCAGCTCTGTTTTCAGATGTGACAAAGATTCCTTTTTAAGTGACTGTATCTGTGGTGCAAATGTAGCATCTCCTCACCCTCCTTCTCTGTTTTGGTCCATAAATTTTCCCTCCCTCTTCTCCTTCTCTATGAAGTATTTCCCTTGAATAAAAGGTGGCTTAAAGCTATATCCTGATCGATCTCATTGTTTGCTGCACTCAAGGCATTACCTATTCTCAGTGACATAAAATTATATTCTCCTTATACTCTGTGTGACCAAAATAGCTTTTCAACATTCATTAGTCGCACTGAATGGTTGGTAAACTTTGGACCTTTTACATGTCCTGCTACAGGCCCTGATGCTCCAAAGTATATGATCTATTTCATTAGTTTATTCTATTTCAGCATTTTATATTAAAGGAATAGTTCAACATTTCTGAAAACACTTTCATTTAATTTACATGCTTTGAACATATGGAAAATAGCTTAGCTTAGCATAGAAACTGGAAACCAGGCTCTGTCCAAATTTAAAAATATTCACTTACCAGCGATGTGTAACTGCAACTTGTCATTTTTACACTTTAAAGATCCAGTGTGTTGGTTTTAGGGGGATATATTGGCAGAAAGGAAATAGGATATTAATAACTAAATTTTGATTAGTGTATAATAATTAGTATATATCAAAACACAGAGCAGGTCCTCTTCCCAGGCCCTTGAGGAAAGCCACTCAGCCTTGAAGCCAATTTTCCCAGTGGCCACTTGAGGTATTGCAGCAAATTAAAATCCCCTGAGGCCCACAAAGCATTTTCCCCATTTGCCACCATTATAAAAGAGACATCTGTAAAACTGTCGACAGGACACTGAACTGCAAACATGGTCAATTATGACTTTTTGTATAATGACTTTTTTATCCAGGGAGGCTTTATATTTGTCAAACTTTTTTAGAGCTGAGAAAAGTGATTTAAAATTCCATGAAGTCATCACAATGTAAAGTCTATGAGCCATGTGGGAACTTGTAGGTGGTGCCAATAGGAGAAACACTACTGCAAATATTCAGTGGGCCACATACCGCAGAAGCCTGGAAGCTAAAAACTTTATTTAGAGTATGTGCCAGGCAAACAGCTGTATTGGAATGAATAGGCTCCATCAGTCAGCAATGTTTTTGCCACAGTAGCCCAGAACGGACAAACCAGTCACTAGCTCTATATCAGGCCATTCGCGTTTTCGTGTCAGCCACCGTCGTTGTCCTACATGCTTGGCACATGGAAAAATTGTGAGGTGGTTGCAGCCTCACTACTAAATGCCTCTAGACCTTAAACCAAATAAACACACAAAATATAATGTGTTTAATTTCAAGGCGTTTGGTACCACTAGACAAAGCCAAGCCAGCTGTTTTCCTCCATTTCCAGTCTTTATACTAAGCTAACTGCCGACTGTAGCTTTATACAGACCAAAGAGTGGTATCGCTCTTCTTTAACTTGGCAAAAAAGTGAATAAACAAATCTTTAATTTTCTAAATCTGGATTGCACACAGATGTTGTATATTCGTATATTCCCCTAATGTATGAAACAGCTAATAGCTAAGCTAACAGCTTACAGCTAAGATAACAGCTAATGGTTAAAACCCTGGAAGAAGAGGAGATAAAAGTCTTATCAGGATAAATTTAAGCCTTGTAGCATGTCTTTTCTTTCTGCTATTTGGTGCACAAATTATTAGAAACTGTGCACAGAAACAACTTTTATTTGAAGTACAATTTCACTACACAGTGATCGTGGCCAAAGAGTTCACAACAATAATATTATCGTGATGTCTAAGGATGCTGTTAGCCAAACTTACCTTTAACTTAGTGTCATGGGCATTTTATCTCTCTTTTTTAGGGAGGTGGAGCGAGAGTCTGTAACCATAACTGTACAAAAGGCTACAGAAAGACCAGTTACACCCAGCAGATAGTGAAAAGGCAACCAGATGGCATTCGGTGACAGAGACAAAGAGAGAACGGAAAGAAACAGAAAGTATTAAAGAGGTGTGGGATTGTTTATATGATATTATTATATGTGTCATAATTGATGTTTCTCTCTTTGTCTTGTCCTTGTCTTGTCATTTAGCCCATCCTGTGTGGGATGGGCTAAATGTTTGGCATGGCATGGGAAAAAAACAACAACTAATAAAGTGATTTCATTGTGTTAGTATGCTTATGTAAGCCACTCTAACTCATGAATTCAAACGCTGTCATGGCTAAAATGAAGTGCTCACACCTGAGGGAAACATCTCTTTCATTCACTGAAAGGTTTGTAGACCTCTCTGGCATAAAAGAAAAAAACCTGCACGTTCCTTTTCCATGGTTAAATGCTCGTGGCGACTGGTTGAATTAAGGTTTGTGGTTAGTGGCCTGATAATATAATAAGACAGGTCAGTCACAGTTTTTTTTCCATCCTCGGCTTGCAAATTGTACCACGAGAGGCTGCAGTGAACAAAATAACTGTAACACTGCAACCTTTCCAATTTATAATCACTAGACCTGAAATACCAAACCTGCCTCGAATTCTCTCCCTGTCTTTGAGGCCGGCCATCTTTGTGTGTGCATGTGTGTGTGTATGTTACTCAGGGGAAGGAAAGCCTCATCTGGCCACAGAAGACAAGTTCAAAGATGGTCTCTATACTTAAAGGTGAACAAGTCTCACAGCTGCTCCGTTTCAAAGACAATTCACACAACGTTTGTGGACAAAACTCTCTTAATAAAACACTTTATTTTCCAGTACTGAATCATCTGAGACCATCATTGTTTTCTTAGCACACCGAGACAGCAGTTAGAAAATAGAAAAAGTGTTATACTAGTACAAACACAGGCTGTGGCTTGCTTTATTCTGTAAAAAAATGCCATTAGTTTTAGCTGTTAAGAGATATATTTTCCTATCTTGATTACCCCACAGTGCCTCCTTTATAACAGAATCAGACTATTCCACCTCAGAATCTAATAATAAAATGTTTCTGAATACATTTACTGAGTAAACCAAGGAAATGAAAGATGTGTGATTACTGGCACCACCAAGTGGTGACTGCAAAAAGGAAACCATCTCATTTATTCTCTGAGGTGTGAAGTTGACCTTTTAGTATTACTGCAATAATACTGCAATTTAAATAAGCAGAGGTTCAGCTGGTTAAACCGACTCTAACCAGGCAGTCCAAATTAACAGGAGCCAAACACACTGATCCATAACTCAGGTACTCACATTCAGTTTTCACGGTAGAGTTTGAGAGATATCTCTAACAACATTATGACTTTATCTACAGCACGCACGAGGTCACATTTCCTCTGAGACTTCCTGTGTATACTACAACAACCAACAACCAATCTTATAACATACATCATGAAAAGCATGAAGAAACGTAGATAAACAAGCAGGATGAGGATGCATTTGATCAGAGCACTCTTCACACAGCAACCTCCACCACATGTTACGAAAGAAAAACCACAGCTCGGATAATTTTCATTTGAACTAAATACAGCAGAGTTGAATAAAACAAACAGGAAAAGGGTGTTGCTCTCAGTTTCTCAGAAAGACTCATGCTGGAAATAAATAGTTTAATAATCCAATAAGAAGAGACCTTATCAGTTAGTTAGTTAGTTGGTGAGTTAGTTAAACTTTAACAGATGTGGTGATAATCTGTGTCATTTCATTGTCAAAAAATCCCCCCAAAAAGACCAAAACCAACAATGACAAGTATTGTTTGTGTATCTAACTCCTCTGTACCATAGAGCTCCTAAAACTATTATAAGCACATCAGTAAGCCACACTGTTGCACTGTGGGTTTCTTTTCTCACAACAATAGACACGGGCACCAGAGGGGCGTCAGACAGAGGGGTGAGGTGGCACCCACCCAAGTCGAACCCACATTCACTTTCCTGCTACCACAAATACTCACTAGTGTATCACACCAAATTCGTGACATTACACAGGTAAAAATAGTCCCCAACAATGCACTTTTTACTCCCGTTTAAGTAAAACATGCTAATAAAACTACTGTTAGAGCCATGTCCTATCATTTTTGAGTCACGCTAATGCACCGCCTGACCTGGCATCTCAGGAACCTTAATTACAGGCAGGTGTGCTGGTCTTTGGCCACTGTGTTTTTGGTTAATCTTGGTTTTTACTGTTTGATGAAGTCGTTTAACACCCCACTGATGAGGCCTGTTTATCTGGGGAATGTTTGTTTGGGGATTTTGTTTTCATTTTTTGAACACGAAAATCAAGGCAGTCAGTAAGCGTCATCTTGCAACTCTCCATACATCCTGCAAATCAGTCAACTCTAAACCAAGCGAAGCACCTGGATCATCAAACTGTGAGTAAAATTAAACTGAAGACAGTGAGTTCATCATATCTCCCATTATGGCGTCTGTGGGCGGCTATTTTTTAACTAATTTGGAAGCTGCAATAACTACTGTTGTGTCTTTTAGGAAATTATTTATTTATTTATTTTTAAAAGAAAAAGTATAAATCTGTGAGCCATCTTCACTGGGAACAATTTGCGCTTAAAAAAACCTGGGTGGAAAAAAAAGAAAAAATACCACAAAAAAAGTTTTTATGCATAGGGTAGATTGAAAAGTTGGTTATTGATAAAAAGTAACTGCAGCTATGTGCAACTGAAACAGATTTAGCAGATGAATAATGATGTATAGTCATGACATATCGTCACTGCATAGGACACTGCGAGCTCGCTTTATCGCCTCTGGAGGCTTTTGGCACAAATACGTATGTACGCAGGCTGTTTTTAGAACTCTTCCAAGAGCACATAACTGTAACTCTCCATTTCCGTTGTCCAATGAGCTTGATGTCATTACAAATCCACTGTTTTCCCTTGATTCCCTCCCTAGTCGACAGTGGTATGATGGCACCTGACTGGAGAATGAGCATCACTTCTGCTTATCTTGATGAACCAACTCCCAATATACGCACAACAGTGGATCGAAAAGGGCACGAACTACATTTTCTTTTGCTGATTTTACAGAAAAGGTTATAATATTTTTTATATTTAATGTAACCAAGTTTCCACTTTCTTTACCCAATATAATTAAAATGATGTACTTTTACAGTTGTTATTTTTGTCCACTCTGTCTTTGTAACATCTATTGCATGTGTCTCCACCCTCTGTTAATCTTCCTGCTGGTTTTAGTGTTGTGTTGTTAAGTTGATATGGACGTCACAGTAAGCTGAGAAATGTACATTTATGCACAAGATCCAAATGTGCTGTGTTTAGTGTTTGTACTGATACGCTAATTTGCAACACCTGTCAACCAGGAGGCTTTTTAAAAGTTAAATTAATGAAGAAAGAAAAAACAACCATTCTTTTTTTCCCATAACCGCTTGTCCTGTTAGGAGTTGAGGGGAGGCTGGAGCCTATCCCAGCTGACACTGGGCAAGAGGTGGGTGACTATCACAGGGCTGACACACAGAGAGTAGTACCTGAGTACCGGAGTACCTGTAGAAAAACCCACGCTGACACGGGGAGAACATGCAAACTCCACACAGAAGGGCTCCCCCACCCTGGGGGCATTTTCCATTCAGTCGGTAAATAATTCTGTAGTGTTGGTAGAATGTTCTCCCTTTTTTCCTCATGAAGGTCTTTTTTCAAAGTTTTTCTGGATCTGAATCAAAGGACTTGTTATATGTTGCATGCTGTGGATTTCATGAATAAAACTGAATTTACTTGACTTGACTCAGACTGGACAATGTGGTACAGCTACGGTTAAAGAAGTCACATAGGGTATACAGATAAAGTTTGAAAAAGCCTCAACACGACCTTGCAATCACCTCCATGTAATTTTTTTTTACGATATTTTACATTATTACTGGATTATTATATCCTCTTATCACCAGTATTGCAAGTGGCTAACAAATTGTAATATAAGCATTTATGTTAAACATCACACACCACCAAAAGGCAGACTGTGGTCTAGACCCAGACCGAGTGGCTCTATCTGGACCAGTGAGAAGTGGGAACAAAAAAATCTAAATAAGAAAGCTATTTGTTTTCCAAACAAGTTCAATGTGTCTGAATGTTGAAAGCATCTTACTTTGGAAATTGGCAATACTTATCATTGAAATGATATGGAAATTTTCTTTGTTGATTGTATTTCTTGGATAAAGGGGGGGGCAAGATAGGAAATGATGAGGTCTGGGCCTTTTCTGGGAGGGAATTTTAGTAACCAGACCTCTTTAAATTTTAATTGAACATCCCTGTCACACATGATTTGCATGGATGAGATATCTCCTGTTAGCGGCAGTGTTAAATGTTATTCCCTAATTGCAGCTGTGGATCTCACAGTCTGCAGAGGATCTCATGATGGCTTTCACACTCGGGCCGGGATCAAGTCATTACAGCCATCGCACAGTCAATTAACTTCCATTCTCTGCCCCGTCGTGTCCTTTAAACCACTTGAACCTCATGAGCCGGGCATAACACATTGAGATCCGTGGATTATATGAATGGAGTGGCTGTCTCGCTCAGACACAGTCGGCAATGAGGATGAAATAGGCTGCACCTGCTTGAAGTTAATGGGGATGGATTGTGTCCGGGGTGATGTAGAGCCACATTTACTGGAGGCCGCAGCCGGAGTGAGGACCTGAACTGTGAGCCTGCTGAACTACAGCAGCACAGGGAGACGGATGCCTGCTTTCCCAACAGGCTATTACACATGTGACCGGACCAGAGGTGGCCCGAAGAGTAAGGCCCAGGATTCAATGGTCGAGAGGTTGCAGTAATTAGACTTGACCATGCTGCTGCTCATCCATTATTCCTGGTCCCACTGTTGCTCATTTGGAATTGCTAGGGAAATGCCTTGGTCCCACTTAATATAGTGTGCGTGTGTGTGTGTGTGTGTGTGTGTGTGTGTGTGTGTGTGTGTGTGTGTGTGTGTGTGTGTGTGTGTGTGCGTGTGTGTGTGTGAGTACCTGCACAGATACAATATTTGACTTTTAAAAGTTTAGAGAAAAGCCTATAGAGTTTTAGCCCTTTAACTATCTAATGAATCTTCACCATTGGGTAAAAGAAACGTGACTGCTTTAGGTTTTTGCAAAGTTTCCAGAAGTTGTAACTTCAGTTGTCCGTACCTGAGCCTGACTTTGGGCCAGAACACATGCCGCATCTTTTTCCACCTGGAAAGCTCGAGGGCGGGCACTGGGTGCCACTCTTGTGCCAACTTTCAAGGGCATGGACCAGCATAGCCTATGTACCAGACTGGAGCTGATCTTCTTCCAGGTGTGGCGTAAAGCTCTGGATCGCGCTGCACTAAAATGATCAACCTTTCCTCAATATATATGATTGACTGACATCAGGCTATTCTAACAAACTGTTCATATGTTTTTCTACTAAAGGTACTGCACCCAAATTCGTACATATCCCACGTAATTTGAAAGGCTGTGATTATGTGTCGAATGCGCTGACGACATGACTAAACAAGGGAGGGGCCCTGAGCGGTCTGGAGTCATGGATGGGTCACAAAAACCCAGACTTCCATACAAAACTTTCCCCAGGAGTTGCAAGTTCAAAACCATGTGAACTTTGAGTGAACTTTGAGCCAGTTCTCATGATTTTTCTTTCCCTAAACCTAACCTCAGTAACTTAACATATATTATGTAACTATATGTTAAGGGTGTAATGTCATTTGTGGGGCGCTAATTCATAGCACATCATACAAACTATTGTGCATGCATTTTTCGTTTGATATCATACGAATCAGTCTATGAGAATAGTGTTGCTGAAATTTTTACAGAAGAAAGGAAAGATATTTGGTAGTTGTGATTGGCTGCTCCTTGTCCCATGAGTTGCGGTGCATGTTACTGCATTCCAAAAGTTGAACTTTGTTGATTAATAGATAATTTACTCGACCTGCTGTGTCACAGCCACCCTTTATTTAATTGTAGGTTATTGCTCTCTTACCCTCACTACTTTTTACATTTTATGTTTAACATCAGGTCAATATTATTGAATAAAAGTATTTCTGCTTCAAAAGGGGGACATGACAGATAAACTTTGAGAATGTGAATGTGAAGAAAAAAAAATCCAGTAGCTGAATGCTTGATATGTCCTCCTGAGACCCTGCGTCCTCACATGAGGACATTACATTTTAGGTTTCTTGCCCTTTATACTTCATTCTGCTTAACTTAAACCTGTTGACCTCGTTTGTGGACACTTTTATCCTCAGTCCCGACACAAAATTTGGACAAGGTACCAAACCTGGGGTCTCAGAAGGATATGTGAAATGATTTCACCTGATCATCAGTGCTACAGCTGAATGCATTCTTTAATATAACAAGCCTTATAGATTCAAATGAAAGGTATTTTTTAATTTTTCTGTTAAGCTTACAAAGCTGAAGGAACAGAGCTGTAGCCTCCACGTTAGTCATGTTATTTTATTTATTTTGTTGCATTCAGGTAAATATGCATTATGTAAGTTATGTATTTTCAGAAGGTCTGAATGCAACCTTCTCTACATTCTGCTGAGGCATACTGACTACGTTATTGAGTTTTTGTTGGCCTTAAAATCGTCCAATTAAAATATAGTAAGTCTCAAAATATTTTAATGAGTCTAATAAATATCCAGCATGTATTTGTTTTTAGTTTGTGGAATGTAAGTCCCCTCAGGGTTGCTTAAACCTCCAAATTCCCAGAATGGTCTGTTCTGAACATCCATCCTCAGTTTCTCGTCCTGCAGTTTCTTCCATTTTTCCCCTGTTAAAGTTTTTTTTTTTTGAGGGGAGTATTTTTTACTTATCCACTGCGATGTTCCAAGGACAGGGAGTGTCATATGTTGTAACGCCCTCTCAGGCAAATTGTGATTTGTGATATTGGGCTGTATGTATAAAATTGAATTGAACTGAATTAAATGAAAAGGACATGACCTCAGTATCATGTTAACAACAGCCCAGTTCTCTAATTCCCTTCACATATAATTGCCGATAGCTGATAAAATACGGTAAGAACAGACTGATGTATTGCTGTTCATTAAATAACAGAAATGACAGCAGATAAATTAGGCACAAAGTAAGTGTTCTACACAGCATGTGCAAAATCAAACTGGCTTTTTAAAAAAGAACAGAAGAACCAGACAACTGTCTCATATTATGGCTCCTAAACACGATTCAATAAACTGCAGATGCTTTCAGTGAATTCAGTGAAGAATACTGTGTTGACTTGTTTTATTTGAATAGAAAACACATGCTGATGGTATCTGTGTTTCTCACCACAGGCAGATGGAGCGAGATGAGAGCCGCACGGCTGTTCGCCAGGTGCACCACATTAATAGGAAATGAATGCACGAGGTATGATTCTTGAAAAAATGAGCAGTTTCAATCAGTTAGACTGTAGCATATATGCATGTTTATTACACAATGTTCAGGAAACTGTATCAAGATGTTTTTGTGGTTTTAATCTATTTCAGGCGGTAAATCTGAAAGACAAATCCTACAATAACTGCAACAATCTGTTTCTTTTTAATTTATAATGTATTTGTAATATACTAACATACAACCAACTACATGATTCATAAAGGTCATAAAGTAAACATAATAACGTAATTATGTGATACAGGTAGCAGGTGTAGTTTGGCATGATGCAGAACAACCACTGCTCCACCCAGCTTATTCTTAGCAAGGCACTGGAAACATGGGAGCTATTTTCTGTCTAGAGAACTACATCCGCTGTCTGTATCATGATACAGGAAGAAAAATAGACAAGAGGCTCATGCTTGTGACAGCACGAAATGTTAACAATAATGGCGTCCTCCTTGGCTGCGCTGTAACATTTGCACGCTCAGGTAATAGATGAGCTAGCAGTAGAAGCACATGTTTTTCTACATGGTGATGTGGTTGGAGAGTGCAGTTTGGCAGAAAGGAAATAGTTCCTACATGAAACTGTTCACAACAAGGTCTGTGAATTATTTTAAGTAACTGGGTCATGATTTCTGGAAAGAGACAATTACTGTTGAGTTTTTCAAATGTATTTCTCGGCTCTTTGAGCATCAAAAGCAGAGTGCCATCTAGTTTCATTATATTCAAGAGAAGGCAGACATCTCTACAGCTGATATCATCAACACTTGGCAACACACACCAAAACAATCGAGACTGATAAAGAGCACTACAAGTAAAAAGGCAGTTCTTTGTGAGCACAAGGGAGTCTGGAAAATATGATACAATACATGGTGTACCACAGGGCTCTATACTTGCTCCTCTGCTGTTCTCATTGTACATGTTGCCGTAAAATAAACAGGAATCATAAAGTAAATTTCCATAGTTATGCAGATGATACCCAATTTTATGCATTAAGCCAGAAGACTCTCACTGCCTGAAGCTACTAACCACCTGTCTCATCAATGTCAAAATATGAATGATCAAAAACTACCTCCAGTGAAGTGAAGATAACACAGACATTATTTTAATATGTCCAGGTCATCTTGCCTCACAAGTCAAGTCAGCAGTTGAAAGTCCAGCGTTTACTCTCGACTAAAAGCTTAGTTTTAAAAACCACATTGACAGTGCCACAAAAAACACCTATTTCCATCTCAGAAATATCTGAATCTTTGTTATACATGTAGATGGAAGTCATTCACAACATATTTTTTACACTGCAAGCAACACTTGCAACAATTACACTACTCAATTTCTGAGTCACATCTCCAGTATGTAAGTCTTTTAGAGCATGCACATAGGGTGATTATATCAGAGAGTGAACCTCATTAGCGTTACTAGCTTGCCTTATTGGCTTGAATAAGATGCTGGGCTGCTGATGATTTTAATGTGTCTTCTGAGTGGGGTGAAGAGCAGCTCCTAGCCTGCTAACAATCAGCTCCCAGCTCATTAGCCCTGGCTCCTCTCACTCAGACACACATCTTCATGAGACTCCACACCACAGCAGGGGGAATGACTGGGATAAATAAGGAATAATCAAGGAATCGTTCTGGCTGCGAGTTGACCTGAATATGGGGCTCCTTGCAGTCATGGAGGCTCTGCCGGCACACTGCTACCATTATAATGAATGAAGCCGTGTATGGGGAGGACTGAAAGAGAGACCTACAGTACCATCACACTAATGCTCAGAGAGGAGGAGGAGGAGGAGGAGGACGCTCTTTTGTGGTTGAGTTCATACGCAGGCTTGTTTCAGTACAACTTTTGCATGCTGTGACAACTACCCACAGTCTATATTTGGAGCAGCTTCATTTGCCAGGCAAACAATATGAATTTTAGTTTTTATAAAGCCATGAATAAAACAGTCGGTGAGGAGGCAGTTGTGGTTGATTGCGGAGGACTGGTTCTCGAAAATAACATATCCTCCACCGAAAATTTCCCACTCACGGCTGACTGAGCTTCTGTGCCGCCAACATGAAAGACAGCTGGTTGAGAGAAACAAAGAACAATGTCGATGTAGGGGGAAATACATGTGTGTGTGAACCTTCAAACTGCAGCACACAAACACAGGGCAGGCAATACAAAAAAATACTTTCCACCCTTCAAGGTTTAAGTGTAATCAATAATTTCAGTTCAACTGTTGACAGTATGAAAGTGTTCTGATGTGGTTAAACATCACCTGCATGCTTCCTCTGCTAATAACAAATACATTTTCTCTTCCTCTCCATGTCCGTTTCAAGCTGATGGACCACATCGCTTCACAAAGTTCACAAAGCTGTGACACATTGCTGCAGTATCAGATCGGGTATCTTCCTCTGTGAGGATAATATTTCATGTACAGGACATTCGTTTTCTAGTCAACTTCAGCGGTGAGCCACCGCCGGTGTCTGTCCATCCATCATCTCCTGACCTTCAGCTTCGTGCCCTGACGACTGCCCAGGGCACAGGGAGAGTGACTAATGTCGTCTCAGCCACCACCTCCCCGCACCAAAGGCCCCTGATATCCGTCCAGTATTATCCGACCCTGGCGTCTACAGATTTCTATCGCTGCTCCCAGCTTTAATTATTCACGCTGCTGAATCACACTCTCACCAGAGATAGCCAGACCGGCCAGACTGCCTGCCCTCTCCCTCTCTCTGATCTTATCTATCTGGCTGTATGACACTATCTCATCTTTCTCTTATAATACTGTAGATTAGAAGAGACAACTGCTGGGGCCCGACAGTCAGCAAGTATACACTTTATAACTATGCCAAGACTAAAGAGACTGTATTTTCATAAGTAACGTTTGGTCTCAGAGGTGGGAAGTACACAATGAAGTCAGCTAAAAAAAACAAACAACCTGATATTATATCATTATCAACTATAAAAAAATTCAGATGAAACTGGTTGTCATGTTTTCGATAACGATGATGGTGGACAAACAAGGGAATTGGAAAAGTTGTACAAATGTCTGAAATCCCCAAATCTTTCTGATGTTGGAATAGGGGTAATTTCTGTGACTTCTGAAACCAGCAACCATCCTACAAGAAAACCCACTTCTTGCAGCTGAGATCAGATGCACAGACGTGAGAGTATGCAGAGTTAAAACTTTTTTCTTAAGCTCTTTGAATTTGCATCTTTGCCAAGAAGAAAACAATACTGCCCTTTATTGACCTTATCTCTGGCTGGTGTTTAATTCTGTCATTTCAAGAGAATATTACAGTTACACATTGTCAACTGTAAATGACAAATACAAATGCAATGTTTTTTTTCTCTCCCATAAACATATAGGTACTGTGTTTTTTTGTTTGTTTCAGCTCACAGGCTGTAAACAGTCCTCTCTGGCTGTTCACAGCTCCAAAGTGCTGTAGTTGTTTTTTTATTTACATTGGGGAGACATTCCATGTTAGCATTGTCATTGTGAGTCTACAGTCATGCTCGCAGCCCTATGAGGTTGTACCACGGATGTATAAAGATAACTGGTTGCAGCGTTGGAGGTGGGGCCCTGTTCATTCCTATGAAAGTTGCTCAAGTTGCATACATGCAATCATGCTGACAATGACAATGCTAACATGCTGATATTTAGCAGGTATTGTACCATCTTAGTTTTTTTATATATTAGCATGCAAATATTTGCTAATCAGCAGTAAAACACAAAGCACAGCTGAGGCTGATGTTGTTAGTTTAACAGATGTTTGGTCATATTTGGTGAATCACATTGTTTGACAAATGAAAATTGTGACCTGATGGTGGCACAAGAGGAAAAGTTGGGGGGGTCGCCAAAGTTAATACAAATCATCCTAATGAGGACGTGGGCTCAGTCCCAATATATCCCTTGCCCCTCTGTTTTGTGCATTCACGTCAAGGCGGTAAGGTGTCCCAATTGTGATTGAGTACATGGCCCTCCAAACAAAGGATTTTCAGAGCCAGTGTTGTTATCTACAAGATGGCTGCACAAGCAATAAAAGAAATCTACAAATGTATTTTCTTTGTAAATAAATACATATATTTTATATATATATATATATATATATATATATATATATATATATATATATATATATATATATATATATATATATTATTTTTTTTTTTTTAAATAGTTTATTGTCAAATTAAATGAAGGAAGAGGATTTTTTTAAAGGCAAATTGAATATTGGGGATTTATGTAAAAATATACATAGAGACATATAAATAATTACATAATTAAAGATATGTAGGCTATGTTAGGTGATTACTGTAAGTGACCCTGACCACTGGCATTGGCAAAAGAACTGGAGTTGGTCCCCGGACGCTGCACTGCGGCTGCCCACTGCTCCTAGTGTATACAGTAGGATGGGTCAAATGCAGAGGTCAAATTTCATTTCATTGTATGCTATGTGCTGAGAAAGGACAATAAAGAATCTTCTTCTAATAATAATTTCTTAATAACTAAGAGATAACAAAAGAATAAAGAGGAAAAAACCTTAACGTCGGACCCTGCAAAGGAATGACCCGCCCTGCTCTCCCTATGATTGGCTCATACTCGTTGCCTTTGTTGGTTAAATTATGTTAAGGCAAGATGAGTGTGACTGTATAGGGTTAGGGTAAGAATGTCAGGGTAACCCAATCAGAGGCAGAGTAAGGTAGAGTAAAGTAGGCCATTTCTTTGCTATCCTAGGATTCACAAATTCACCACTTTGCTGCCATATGATGCCTGAATTTTAATTCAAGACCTGCAGCAAATTTGCTAAACTTGCTACTGCTCTTCTAATATCAGTGCAGGCTGGCAGGGTAGGAGCACGGGTCCTTGACCTTAGCCCACAGAGCACCTCTAGTTACCTGGTAATGAAGCAGTGTTCTCGTTTATTTGATGACTTGTTTGATCTATTGATGGCATTAATCTTGTAAAGAAATCTTGAGCATCAGATCAAAGACAAATGTCATTGTGGAAATTCCGTCATTGCAACGGTTGCGTCTGTTTGTGCAAACACCATCGATAACGATGATGATACTGATGACATATCAGGATCTCGACAAGTCGCCCATTATATTCACAGGGGAAGATTTCAACCACTAACCCTCATAACTGTTTCGAGGTGCAAAGGGGCACTCAAAAACAAGGGGTAAGGGTAAAAATAAGAAATGGGACTGGGCCGTGAATGTCTGTACAAGATTCCATGGTAATCAATCCAATAGCTGCTGAGATATTTCACTCAAAACAGACACAAAACCTTTTATCAAACCCATAACCTGATCCCCCAGAGTTTGAAACATAAGAGTAGATGACATGTGAAGTATCCGAGAGGTAATTTACGAAAGTCAGTTCATTATTTTAAAAGAAACACTGGTCCACATTTACCATGTATGCGAGGGCCCCATGATACTGACTACCTCTGCAGCTGTCCTTACATGGTAATGTACTTGATGTGGTTTATCACCGACACACATCCTTCCTGTGGTGCTGGGAATTCAACGTGACTTTAACTTTAGTGAGACGCCTGTGAATGCATGAAGGACTTGGGTTGTATTAACCTATGAAAATTCTGAAATATCGGTCACACACACCCGCACATGCACACACCTCCCCATATTCAACCTCTGTGCCCCTCAGCCCCCCAGGCTGGGACTCTGGATCTTATTTCTTAGTGACAGGCCCAGGACAGAGGAGGGGAGGTCGGTTCATTTTTTGGCTGCTGGAAGGAGGACGAGGGGGGGTTGAGGACACAGGATGAGCTGCCAGATTGACAGGCCGATGGGGCTGTCGCTGGGGGCCAAGGTGTAGAGATGTTCGGGGAGTTGGCGTTTGCGGCTCAAAGATAAGCATCAGTGAGAATATGAGAGGCTAGATGGTAATCTTTCACAGGAAGTCAGGCTATACCATTGCAGAAGAAACCACAGGAGAGAGGCTGACCTTGTGCGCCTGTGCTTGGCTGCATCACTTTTCGGAGGAGGCCGGGCCTCTAACCCGCTGCAGACAGGAAGATACTCTGATATAGTACTGCTCTGTTTAAAAACAAAGACAAGTCAGCTTTTGAGTTTATGCGCTGATCACAGAGAAGTCGCCCTAAACTTTTGTATGATCGCAGAAGCATGAATTACCAAAATTTGAAATGTTGTGCAACATTTATCACTGACATGATTACTGTTTTAACTGAAACTTAACTCTGCCTTAAAATAATGACTTGAAATGTGCTAAATTGTTCTGTAGAGCTGAATCCACCATCTTTCACATCATGTATGGTCATCTGATCAGTTGCAAATATAAAGAAATTAAACCTCATTAGGGTTCCTAAATATCCAAATAAAATATATCTGTGCTTCAACAATTATTTTCAAGGAAAAAAATACAGTTTATTGCAGCTCTGGTTACAGCAAGTTGTTTGTAGAGGAATGTAGCAACACTGTTATCAATAGGTCAGATGGGTCACAATACATGCAGTATTCTAATCATACAGGTCGAAAACAAGCCTGCAGTCTAGTCAAACTTAATTTGGAAGAGAAACAAAATACTAGTTATTTCCAAAACTATTCCTAACAGTTTACCAACTAAATTTGTGGTTCAACATTGACTTGTGCTTGTCATAGATGTGCATTGTTACGGTCTTTTGGTAAAACCTCCAAATAAAGTGGTAACCAATCTGGCTTGTTTGCAACATGCACATGATTATGTTTGTTGTATTAGCAAAAACCACATTGTCACCACAGATACAACCAATGGCTTACAAAATAAAACCCAAGTTTTCCTTTAACTGTGTTAACTTTGGTCTGAGCGATATAAAAAGTTTTCCTTTAAGGTCAGAAAGTGCCCTGTGGCGAGTGCTGCACATATTGGTCGAGGTCACTGTTTTTAGAAGGTTAGAGAATGAGGCTTTAAAGCAGAACATCACCTGAATAATTTCCGAGACTTGCAGCAAGGTTTTTAAAATAAGAGTGAGTAATGCTCAGCTCTATATCTCTAACTACTGCCAGTGTGCCCTGTTCACGGGCCAATAAAACCGGCTCCATGGCCGATGCTGAAAATATTCTCAGCATGATTCAGCAGATCTTTTTGTCTTATTTCAGCTGTTATATAACAACTATTAATAGCTTGAGTTAAATGCCTCTCATCGTCTGGATTTTGGTTTATGTGATGACCAGCATAGCGTAAAACCATCATGCTGATATTAAATGCTGTAGCTGGACATCTGAAGATGAGAGGAAAAGTTTTGGTTTTTAAAGAAAAACCTAACAGTCATTAACTGTTTATGCTATAAAATGGAAATATTAAACCAAAGTGAATTGAAAGGTTAAGCTTAAATAAAATATTGTCAGAAAACTGTAATTTGGGTTCATCTTCTTGTTTGATGTAAAAATGAATCCAGGTGATCTGATGAGAAGAGTAAATGTCACCCCGCTTCCTTTTGCACTTGAGCAGAGCAGATGTTGAAATGTCACCAGCTTAAATTAGGGAGCATACCTGTAGCACTGGCAGATTCATTTGACCCTAATTTACTGAACAAACAGTCAGGTCCTGGTTTTCAGATACAGTCTTGCACATTCAAGCTTCGCGATGCTGTTGCATGAAAATAGTTTCACACTTTTGAGAGCTGTCAAATGGCATGACAAACGCTAACTGCTGAGACTCGTGTTCAAATTACTATTCATAGATGTATATTAATAGGTTGATTCACACGTTTGTGATATGGGTGTTAAGTTTTCATTTACAACAAACAATGTTTCCACTAACTGTTTGAAATCAGAGTACAGTCGCATAAGAAAAAGAAGAACACCCCCCCCCGTTAACAAACCTTGTAAAACAAAAGTAGACCTCAGGTTATAGGCCAGTTATTCACCACACAGGAAGTCATTTTGGGTTACTGCAGTGGGCTGCTTAACGCCGACAGTCAGACTTGAAGCAGCCCAGGTGTTTCTGTGTGTCTCTGCGAGGGAAAGAAAAACTGCACACTATCTATTTCTGTAACCAAATAGGCAGAAATTGCTGGACACCCACTGAGGCAGTTGTGCTCGTTGTGCAAGTCATCTGAAAAGGTAAGTAACTGGTGTTTTTACAAGTGTAGAAAAGCCGTAGAAAGTTGGCCTGTTGTAAAAATAGATTAAAGTGACAAGTATGTAAATATAAAAAAGAGGCAAGCTTTGAAATGCAGTATTTCCTGCTAGAGTTGAGAATCCTGCTTTGATTAAAATTCAGTCTCTGGCTGCTCTTAGGTTTTAGATTTAATGTAATATATGAACATCAATGTGCAGTCATCTCATTTTATACGCAGCTACGGTGTGTGAACTTGGTTTTGGAGGAGCATTTTGCAACAAAACACTATGAATCAGACTCACCATGCAACAAAACCCGCAAAACTAATCTCTATAGTGCCACGTATATAAATATAAAAAAATATATAAAGGTATATAAACATAAATGTCTCGTGTTCGTTCTAAATAATCGCTCAAACGTCTTCACGACAATAATTAAATGGAGTGAATGTATATTTTACAGCAAATTAACTTGAAAAAGATTAAGGAAACACACATATTTTTAATTTGCTACCAGTATTACAACTTAAGTAACAAATACCAAACATATCTGGCTTTAAAAAGAGCTGTTTAAATACATATTTACTGCCACAAAACAAACTAGCAGATGACTAATTTCACACATAAATATCTATGTTAATGCCAAGATAATATTACCAACAATAGTGAGAAACATTTTTGGAAAAATAAGCTACAGTATGTCTCAGTTTGATCCCTGTTGATATTGTCTCTCCCCTCAGACTGAGCTTTTCTCGCTCTCTGCTGCTGATAGTTTCATGATGCCCGAAGCAAAGCCAGGTTACAAATCCTTAAGTAGTCTGGTGGTTTGAGTTGCCACAAATCCTCCGCACCCAATTTCCATGGGGCACAAGTTTATTTTCCAGACTAACTGCTCAACCTCAGACGCTAGCTCCAAGTATCTAATCTCCTTCCTCTTCATACGTCTCATCCAACACCACTTCCCATGGCCCGGTAAGCTTTGCAAAGTAGACAGACAGCCCCGCTGAGTGCTGGACCACACTGCCAAATCCAATACTGTGTTTGATTCTTTGTTTTGGGACTCTGAGTTGGTAGCCTGTAATGTCTCCTGGCATTTTCACAATCCGTGGTCCTCGCTTAAATGTCCTAACTTTCTATTTTGGGCAGGTTTCCTTCCTGCTTCCTGCTTTGTTTTCCTTCACGGCCAAAAAGGATTCAAAAATAAAAACCTGTCAATCAAAAAGTGATTGATTGGTCCTGATCCTGTGTTTCTCCTTCTCTCATTGCCTCTCTCCCTGGAAACATGATTTTAAAATTGATTATGTGTCTTAAAACACTCAACTGGAGGATATATGACAGTCTCAGTCCTCTTTTCACCATTCAGATTCAGGTCAAAACACAACAGTTTCTCCTGACCCTGTGATATTCCTGTGGAGCTCTTAAAGTCTGGCACTTTGCTTGCACTGTCCAAAATTAACACAACATAAGGTTAAAAAGTAATATTTCTATGCTTTGTCACAACTATGGAAGCTGCTTCCACAGTTTTGTTGACCATTTTCACATATCACTCTGCGGGTGTTGGTACCTGAATAGTCTTGAAAGACAAAACAATTTTCATTTTCTTCACTTGACTGTTATTTGGTAGGTTTCAGGTGCTACACCTGCTTGAATTAAGTACAACATACGATACTGTTGCCCTGTATGTCTCTTACAATCATTATCTGTAACTGCTTATCTTATTCAGGGTAGCGGGGGGGGGGGCTGGAGCCAATCTCAACTGACATTGGGCGAGGCGCAGGATACACAAGGCCGACACACATAGAAACAGACAACAATTCAAACTCACATTCACAGCTACCAAAAATGTATAATCATCTGCACCTACAAGTCTTTGGACTGTGGGAGGAAGCCAGAGAACCCAGAGAAAACCCACGCTGACACACGAAGAACATGCAAACTCCACACAGAAGGGCCCAGGACGGAATATGGGTTAAACCCGTAAACTTCTTGCTGTGAGGCGACAGAGCTAACCACTGTACCATGCTGCCCTGTGTGTTGGCGGACCAACAAAGTCGCCTCACCAGTCATTTCGCCAGTGACGGGTGAATAACATGACCCAGTTACTTTAAAGAAATGTTCTTTTCATCACTAGCTGTAACAGTAGGCACAGGTGGTTTTCTTGACACACACATTACATCAAGACGCGCTTCACTGCTAGAAGTGGCACTAACATTAGCTTGCTGCTCCTGGCCTGCATTTAATAACACAGGATTTGACTGTCGAAGCTCTGTTGTGTCATCAGCGTGTTTTCTTTGTGTTGCCCCTCTGGAGCTAGGTCAACAATATTGAAATATAACACTATTTAGACAAGCTGTCACCATAGAAAAGCAAGCAGGCAGCAAAGAACAGGAACAGGGGTCCATCCCAAGTCTCTTTAATTACTGCTAGTTATCTTACCTAGCCGACTTTGCTAGCTGTTTAGCCCCTCCCACCTAGGAAAAAATGCGAGGAGCTAGCGCTAGGTGCGATGAGCGAGCATTGTTGGTTTAAGAGACATGAGACGTCCTTTCCACTGAAGCGTCACGTGAAGCAACGTCCATTCCTGATGACGGTGGCACCGCTGGATCTGCTCCGTAAAGCAGCCAGCGCCTGGCATTACTATGGGTACATCCCAAGTCTCATTATATTCGCTGACCACAACAGTAGCCCCCACCCCCCGCCGTCATGACTCTGGTCACGCACTTTTGCATGTATTACCATTGTCATTGAGTCATTTGTCGAAGTTTATGCAATTACAGAACAGTCTGTAGCCCTGCTATTCCACTGTCACTGTGATGAGCATCATTATTATTACTATCATCATCATTATTATCACTATTATTAAATCCACTCGCCATCATTCAACAAGTCAGCTGCTGAGTGAATAAGACATATCAGACCTGTCAGTCTGCCTAAATCAACCAGTTTTATTTATAAAGCCCAATATCACAAATCACAATTTGCCTCACAGGGCTTTACAGCAAACAACATCCCTCTGCCCTTAGGACCCTCACAGCAGATCAGGAAAAACTCCCCAAAAAACCCTTTAATGGGGAAAAAACGGCAGAAACCTCAGGAAGAGCAACTGAGGAGGGATCCCTCTTCCAGGACTGACAGACGTGCAATAGATGTCGTACAGAACAGATCAACATGTTAAATTAACAGTAATCCGTATGACACAATGAGACAGAAAGAGAGAGAGAGACAGAGGGAGAGAAAGGCACAGAGAGAGAGAGAGAGATGCAGGACAGACAGTAATGACAGTTACAGCTTACAACGCATTAATTAAAGTAATAATATTAATTAATATTAATAATTAATATTACCTACAGGCTATTAAACATTATTCCACTCACATGACATGCAGGACAATTAATGATGGGCAAATGTGTTTGTGTTTGTGTGTGTCTATATGTGTGTGTGTGTGTGTGTGTGTGTGTGTGTGTGTGTGTGTGTGTGTGTGTGCGCGCGCGAGCGTGGTGTTATATCAACAACATAACGGGTTGTGAATGAAGTAACATGACAGTCTTGCACGAAATATCATTAACGTTACTCTTTGTAGTCACATAGGCATGTGAATTACAGCGTTTCTTTGCAAAGAATGCATGTAACGGGTACACTTGCGCTGTTTCTCCACCATCTCGTTCAAATGTGCCAGACGTAGAGGGCGGGTATTTATACATCATGGCGTTCAGCTGAAAAACTCTTCCGGATAGGAAGCTCTCGACCATCCTAGCTCGTAGCTGCTTAAAGCTTGCTGCTAAATAATAACGCTAGCTCCTCACTGCACAAATGAGAGACTTGGGACGGCCTAGAAGATGGCGGACCTCGAACGACTTCCGGTTCAAGCAAGGAGCTAGCAGTAGCACTATAAAAATAAGAGACTTGGGACGGACCCCAGGTGAGCATCACCAAATGCCACCTGGATAATGCAGTTTATTTAGGGCCATTACGAATCACCCAGAGAGTCTGATATACAGTGAGCAGAAAAGAGTTGCACAAGAAAAAGTCAGTGCCCCAGAGAGTAAAATGTAGGAGTGCTAGTACTACGAATCTGTGAGTACCCACTTGTCCATTCAGAAAAAAGGAAAACTATGTATATTTAAATTAATTCATTGTGTGATGTGTCACGTAATGTGCTGGCACAGCATCTTTTTTCTACACTATGCCGATGACACCTAACTGTCTCTTAGCAAGGTAAAATAAATTATATTAATTCACTGCTCTGCTCTGTTGAAGCAAACTTTGTCAGCAGCCACTGTGACCACAAGTGACAACGAGGCAGTTGTGTTGCTGGGGGAACAGCTTTGGTCCTGCCTGTTTATTTCCTGTCAGCTACTGCAATAACAAACATGGCAACAGAAAACACAAAGAGGCCCCTTTATAATATTCATGTTGTCTGTCTGTATCTCTCCAGATATTTGCTAACATTAGCAACCTTAGGCTACATTTCATACAATAACAAGTAAAGCTGTAGCTGCAAAACTTCTGACTGTAACAGGTTAAACAAAGATGTGTTGAACCTTTTATGAAACAAGCTTTAAGTCTGAAAGAGGCAACCTGTTATTTTAACAGTTACACAAAGTGACAAAACTGAAACCTTAACCACAAAGAAAACAAACTAGTTAGTGATGTTGTTCTGCTATAATTATATTTATATTATCTTATATATTATATTTGTAGATTACATAATTAGAATTATATTGATTACTTTTAAGGTTTACAAAATTGTTAATATATCTTGTAATGCAAGTCTGCTATAAGGATTCTTATTGTGATTGGTTTGATAAAGTTTTTTCATCCAAAGCTGTACAAGTCAAAGCTTCATATGAAGTTAAATATTTTTTCCTTACATAATACAAGTAAATACTTTTTTTCTTCGTCATAGCATTACCCTTAATTCAGATTTTACTGACAAGCAGTCCTACTTAAGACAGAGACTTAATTTTAATCACATTAGGATGACTGACTAATCCTGGAGGCTCAGTGGGATGTTGATTAATGAAATATATCTGCTTTTTTAAATTCAGCATCTGCCCTTCTTGTGTTAAAAATAAAATAATACATCTGTCTAAATAAAGATATTTCACAATAAATGTATTTTCTTTCCACTGATTGTTAAAACTAAGATCAACAAACTGAGCAGTGAGGTGCCACAAACAGCTCTGTTCAGCTGTATATAAAGATCTCACTCTTCTGCATGTGCAACTGTTGAGCAAAGTCCAAGGACAAATTGTGTTGGAGGGCCACATTCTTTAGCAGAACGCCAAACTAATGATGTTTTTCATTTTTGTTTCAGCCCCTCGTTAGCTGCAGAGAGAGAGGCAACAGCCATGAGTCTGCTGTGATAATGGTGAGTTATGGCGGCCGTATCCACAGCATTTCCCCGATGGTTCCACATGAATGTTCCCAGGGGAAGCTTTGGGAGTTTGCAGGCTCCCTCTGTGTAATTACCTTTTAGCGCAGGAACGAGAGGAGAGTGAGATTCTGCTCTGTCATTGTTAGTGCACAGCAAGAACAGTGCAAGATTACGCTTTGTATTTTTTACTATGATTCATGGGTTAGTTTTTGGGTGCATTAATATTCATTTTGAAGTTGAATTATTAAAGTATATTTCAATTTATTTAGTCGTACTCATTAATACAATAATCTCCCATATTCACTAAAACTCATTAGATAAATAATAATTTAATGTAATTTTAAAGTCATTTTTACTTCACATAAATGTCTTACTGAGGTTATGATTATTACATGCATACTAAGCTCTGACAGTGAAACAGCATTGATGACAGCCTACCATCCCCTTCAGATACTCGTTATGTACTTTCTATGCATCATTGGGTTACAGTGTTTCTTAGAACTGCAGCACAGAGCAACGGCACAAGGTGTAAAGTGTGTTCTTTTATATAATTTTTCTGGCTTTAGGCTCTCTCACCTCGACTTCTCAAATCACATGAAGAACTTTCTGGGTTATGCACTTGTAATTCTCTCCATCTTTAACAAGGATGAGGTTTATATGCTCATCACAAATGAAAATTCAAAGTCATAACGGCAGTAAAGCCTTTAAGTCAGAGTCTGTACTGAGTTTTTTTTGTTTTTTTTTTAAAAAGGTTCCCTACCAGTAACTGTCATCCTCTTGCAGGATGATGACAGCCTTCTCTTTTGGTTGATTAGATCCCCGTAGCCATCTGCAAGTGAGCCTGTTCCATCTGCAGCCTCTAAATAGAGAGATGGGTTAGACATTTTCAGCACACTGGGCACGGATATGCTCAATGTGAATATATAGCACAAGAGCAGAGGAATATTTTTATTATATTCTTAATTCTCAATGTCAGAGGCACTGTTTATGTGAAGAAGTGGCCATGACAGCAAGTTATAAGTTTCATTTGCTGGAATCATTACATTATATATTATTATTATATTCATTATAATGTTTTCAGCCAATTTTGGACTGTTATATTTGCCACAGCAAACTTTTGTGATGTCAAAATCACGATGTACAAATGTTGACATTATTCAGCTTTAATAGGCAGCTTGAGTCACTCGTAAAACCTGAACTTGTGCTTTATTTAGAAAAGACTTTTCCATTGTTTGCGCACAAACATGCAATTACAACGAGTTCATCATAATGCCTGAAAGCAATGAAGCCCAGGCTCCCAAAAAGAGACACTTCCTGCCTCTGGCGACATGTTCATTGTGACACTGCACCTGCCGGACAAAAACATCAATTTCCTCTCAGGGAAAGCCAATCTGGACTCTCTTTTACATTACCAAAGAAGCACTTTTGACGCGAAGCCCATTGCTTTTAAATTGAATGATTAAATTGGCTGGTTTGATTGGCCTCTGATTGATTCACCCAGTGATAATATATTCATCTCAGTCTAACCCATTTTTCCAGCTTCGCCACATCTTAACCAAAATACACAGTCATACCGCACTTCACGTCATGTGCCGTTAACATAAACAGAAATAGAAAATGTTAATTATTCAACACTTTAAAGGAGCTATATGTAAGAAATCTAAAGCAAATAGTTGTAAAATCATCCTAATATGTCACAGAGACTCAGGAATAATGTTCATATAACATACTGATCTCACCAACAAGAATAGTATATTCGCATTTAATAAACATTTTTACAGTCTGCAAATCATGTTTATGTTTTGAGTTTGTATTTTGGCCTGTTGCGCCACCCACCGCCGTCTACCAGTCACACAGTCAGTAGAGTCTCAGCATCAGTTACAGTTACGACTGAGCTACAGCGGCATGGCAAGCAGCATTAACAGTGTCCTGGTACATAGCATTAGCAGCCGGCTCCTCCTCAGCTGTATCCCGGCAGTAGCATTAGCAGTGTCCCGGTACATAGCATTAGCAGCCGGCTCCTCCTCAGCTGTATCCCGGCAGTAGCGTTAGCAGCAGAGATGCCGGACTTGCTCGAATGGTCCGCTGGAAAACCGAAGATCAAGTACGCTGCGATGCGGCCCTGCCACAGCAGCCGCCCGTGGGCAAACAAATCAGTCTCCCGCATGCCGCTGTCCAGCAACCTCGAATCTGTAGGGAAGGGGGGCGGACACGACTCGCAGCAGTATTTTCAATTTGAGTACAGTAACCGTTTTGGCCACATTCTTACATACAGCGCCTTTAACACTGTCATCGACTGTCACTTTTTCTCTGTGTATGGTTGTAAATGTGTGTAAATGTGTTCCTGTCTGTGTGACTGTGAGGCTTTAAAAAGGAAATCCCTCTGAGATAGGCAGCGGGTTATGTTGCAACACCTCATTATAGCTTCCTGTGTTTATCAATGTTGTATGTGCTTACAGGATTTAACCCGAGCTGTCTACTCAGAATATATTACTGTATCTGACTGTACGTAATGAGCAAGAAGCAGTAAGACTCAAAGGTGATTGTTTCATTATTGTTAAGGCAGATTAGCACATTTGTTTCCAATGAATCAATTAATGCAGAATGAGACTGCCATCTTTCTCGTCTTAAACCACAGCGACACACACACTTTCTAAGAGCGCAGTGTTCACAGATGAAGACGAAGTTTGTCTTTTGTACGTTCAGTATCTCCAGTTTGAAGATGCTGCAATTTCCCCTCCACAGGAGCGCAATAGGACAGGCAGGAAAAGAAATCAAAGATGCTGTAACCATAACAACGTCGCTGAGTCTGAGTACGACGTGGTCGATGACCAAGAGGAAGTGCTGCATGTGCGCATACTTCCTGCGAGGCCCATACATGATGAGAGAGAGTATGCAGGTAAGGAAGACAACAATGACTCCTCACTCACATTCACACAGCTTTTCAGTTCTGGTTTAGGTTACGGATTTCAGCCTGGCTTTAGTTTCATTTAGTTCTAACAAATGTACAGTCGAAGTTTTGTTTCTGTGTGTAGCTTTGATGACAGTGACGCTGAGAGAACAATAAACCACAAAGTTGCCGCACTGGTTGCTCAGCAGGCTGAGACTTAGCCTGAGTAATTCTGTCCTCTGTAGGAGTAACCTGACCTTTATTTTTTGTCCCCACCCATCTTATTCTCATTACTCCTGTCTGCCTTAAAGGGACAGGTCACCCTGGTGCCAAAAAAAGCACCAAAACATATATGAAAACTCTGCAGCAATGCCTCTTTCCATAAATCATGACCTGGTTAATCAAGATAATCCAGGGATCTTACTGCAAGCTGTTAAATGAAGAAACTATGTTCCTTTTACTGAGCTACAGCCATCTGTATCACCATGCAGAAGGTGTGGCTATGTCCGAAATCATTCACTCAATCACTACTCCCTACTCACTATATAGGGAGCTCTAGGGGACAGCTGCAACACGTAGAAACACTTTCGGATACTACTCAAGTCATTTTCTTGGCTGCATTAATTACGTCATTGCTGTCGCACAATTAAAACCTGTCATATCAACGTCAGCTGGTGAGCCATCCATAACAAATACTGACATGCATAACATTACGCATTATGCCATTACAGTACAAATCAGAGCTAGCAGCAACTCAGCTTGCTAACCTGCACTAGCGTTATTAGCTCTACTCTGTACACTAACTGTTAAGCACTACAGATCAGTTGCAGATTTATTTTTATATCTTCAGGGACTGACGACTACACATTAAATTGACATTAAGAAACAAGTAAAACAAACATGTACAGCAGGTTGTTATCAAGTTGCCCTCCCTACTCTCGTCCATCTTGGCGTCTGTCCCATATAGTGTGTCTGTTCCTGACGATGGGATATATTGCTTGGTGAGTGACCATTGGTTGGACACTTTCCAAGGAGGACACCATTACGTTTACAATTCGTGTTGCTCCCATGAATAAATGCACATTTTTTTATGGGTAACGACACGGTTGGTGGTTAAAATTGTTACCACAAGAAAGTGCTCACAACAAGGTCTGTGGATTATCTTGAGTAACTTATGATTTCTGGAAAGAGACATTACTGTTGAGTTTTTCAAATTAGTTTTATTTCACTACTTTCTTAATTCTTTTTTGTCACTTTGAGCATCACAACACTGAGTAACTCACACCTAAAAAACATATTTTTTTGAGTAAACTGTCCCTTCAAATGTACAAAAAATCTAGCACATAAAATGCATATATAGCTCCAAGTGTTTGCATTACAGTTGACACAATGAAAGTGAATTTGTTTCATTTTCCTACACAGAAAGGCTCTAGTGAACATAATTAGAATGAAGCTGAATGAAGTGCAGGCACAAAAATAAAAGCTCCACCACAAACTGTGGTGAGCATGAAAGTAGTGTGTATCTGAGAGAAAGAGAGAGAGAGAGCTCATGCTGAGTGAGCATGATCTGCCAGTGGGTCTCCAGGGCCATCTGTTGGCTGAGTCAGACTGCGGGAGATTACAATTATCCAGGAGCCGAAGGGGGAGAGAGGGAAGCATGTAGTGTGAATAGACTCCCTTTACTCTCCTGCATGGATGTGGCCCACAGCCAGGGGCCTCACAGCTGCATGTCTACAACTTTATACTGAATGTGGCTTTTAAATTTGTTCACACTTGGAGTGTTCTCCCTCTGTAATCAATACCGTCTGCTGCTGCAGCGTGCTGCTGGGACTGGCAACGACCGAGTTACAACAATGATACAAACTCATGGAGTGTTTAAACTCTCTGCTTACACTGGAACTACTGAAACTACTATCATTACTGTCATTGTGAGAGTGAGGACATCACAACTTCCTTTTGCTTTCAAGACAGGGATCTTCCAAGGTCATCGTCATCTCAGAGCCTTTCATCAGTCTCCACTGTAAGCCTTCTGTTCAGTTTTCTTTTAAAGTAAATGCTTCATTGCAACCCTACTACTATAAATGTCCACTTATACTTTGTGTGCTCTCCACTCCATCAGGGTACCGCCAACATCCCCCCAAGGCAAACCACACATAATACAGGTAAAGCAACAAAACTCACAGCAGCTAAATTTGGATTATTGTGGTACAGACATTTTGAAACTCAGTGGAAATCGACTTATTCTGTCATTCAGTTATGACAGAGCATTGTTTTCCTATTAGATATATACTTAAATATCATAGTATAGTATAGTATATTATACTTATCTTTTTCATGCAAAAATTATTTGTAAAGTAACTAAAGCTATCAGCAAGTGTAGTGCAGAAAAATGTACAATATTTCCCTCTGAGATGAAGTGGAGTGGAAGTATAAAGTGGCATAAAAAGAAAAGACTCAAAGTGCAGGTACATCAAGTCTGCACGAGTAAATGTACTTATTACTCGTCACCACTGCAGCTTTATGACTTCTCTCTACTTGGCCACAGGCTGCTGCTCAGCAAAGCTACACAGGGTCACTTTAACAGCATAATTCAGATTTAACATTAAATTAAATGGCTCTGTGGAATGTGAATGGGTTGCTCTTCGTATTGAAAACACTGAAAACAGACACTAAACCACCTCTGCAGGGCTTTATGGTCTCCTTAAGCCCACTGTATTGGTTTTACGGCACAATGACTGCATGGTTCACTCTTTTCAACATTCGTGGGCAGCTGGTCTCAAGAAAATAGCTTTGGTACATCTTCTGTACACTACAAGACGCAGACGCAGACAGTTCACTAAGCAACGAGCTAATAAACACAATCAAGCATCTTTCAGCTAAAGACCAAAACATTTGTATCAGTTCAGGGGATATGAACACTTTTTGAAATCAAATTTAATGCTCATTCATACATTTTTAATGAGTAACTGGTGAAATATCTATATGGACACTATTACATGGACACTATTTTGACACTTAGCTTTTATGGACTGTGAGAGGACATTTAACAGTGGTATGACTGGACTCTGACAAGTTTACATACATCTCGTGTCAATACTATTATATTGATTTACCCAACATTATGGTTTATTTGCTTCTGTTTTTATTAGTCAATCTTTACCTTTTTTTTTTTGCCTGGTGATCAGGGAGCTCAAAACTGTACTTACGAGCTCTACTTCACAGTAAACGTACACCATACATAATTACCTGTCTGCATGCTGTCATTGTTTTAAACACAGGACCTGCAATAAATAGAGACCTGAAGCCAGGCAGAAAAAAGACCAGATTTGGTAAGACAACTTAACTTCCCTCACTTTCACCCTCCTCTGGCCTCAGACACAGCCAACATATTCACATGTTGCTCTTACAGAAAAGAGGCCTGCACCTTTGCCGCCAGCAGACCAGGTAAACATTTACAGCTTGGTGTATCACTGACTCTGCTTATGTGTCCATAAATCATGTTGATTGCAACTCATATAACAGATGATGACTTTTCTGTCTTTCTAATATCGCAGCTCTCACACAGGTAATTTTCTCTACCACTACTCAAGTTCTTAAGTCACCCAATGTTGAGTTTGAATGGATTGTAGATGGACTTACAGCTGAAGTCTGTGTACTTCCAGGCACTCTCCATCACCTCCACCATTTATCTCGGAGTTAGTGAATCACTTGCCCGGGCTGACTCTACACGAACCCTGCAGGAGGAAGTGAGTACTGTTTTACTGCAGGGCACAAAGCCAGTCGACAAGACCATCACTTATAGTTGTTTGATTTAGCTGTAGCTGAGTTTGACCCTCCCCTCCTCTCATTCTTCAGTTGTACATCCTTGAGTCCTCTCCTCACCTTCTCTCTCTGCTTTCACTTGAAATGAGAGCGGGGGAGAGAGGAGTCAAGGCAACTGGCATTTAACAAAATAAGACACGCGTGAGTTGAGGCCATCATCTTAAAGCAAAGTCAGTTAAATAAGACGTGACACACAGCTGATGATGCAGCTGTGTGTCACGCCTCTTTCATACGTCACAGATGCCAAAAACACCTCCGCAAAGGATACAAATGTGCATCCTAGAACAAAGCTCCTCTGGCAAGCCTCCTCCCTGCTCTCTTCTTGCATTAAGACCTCCTTTAAGATTGATTTCTGGTTCAAAAGCAGGAGGATGGAGGATGGAGGGGAGAGGAAATGAGGACGCACAAAACAGAGACATGAGAAAAGCTCCTCATATGACCCTCTGCTCTGTGTAAATGCTGCAAAGAGAAAGGAGGCCCTTGGAGTTAACTGTGTGCAGTGTAGCAGTGGCGCCATCTGCTGGTTAAAACGATAATCACAGAAAGCATATTGTGATGTTATGTTTAACTAATGTCCCCTTTTTCATTTCAGTGGGCAGAAAGCAACTAGAAAAGTAAGTAGTCAAACATGCAGCATTACTGTGACAGCTAAGAAATTATGTGTCATGTTTTCTTTTCATTCTCATTCTCATTTTGTGCAACTTCTTTACCTATTTCATTAACTGTTTAAATTCTTACACCAGTGATACTCAACTTGCAGCCCATGGGCCAGATTTGTCCACAATTGCCTGCTGACCATTTTCTAATTCTCAGTAAAAATCAACTGTCTCACACTGGGATTTTTTTTGTTAATATAATTTTAGTGTAAATAAGGTGCCTGAGAGCATAAAATGCATGCCGACAGAGGACTAGGCTTAACTGTAGGCCTAATGTTTATTTATTAACTGCCCCTGGCCTCCTGTCATTTTGCAAAAGGAGCCACTGGGCAAAGCAAGAGCTTCACTGTCCTACCCTATGTCTTGTAGTAGTGTCGAGTCTAGTGTCTGCAGTCCTAAAATATGAATATTTAAAATGGTTTCAGTATTAATTGTCAGCTGCGATCTCTTGCTCTCTCTTATTGTAAATGTCATCAGGCTGTTCTCTACTACAGTAGTTGTTGTTTGTCACGTTATAGCTTTGTTATATCTATATTTAAATCGGTTTGAACTTCATGCCCTCAATGTGAATTTTCACAGTGGTATTGAAAATGATGCTGAATATCGATATTCTTTAATCTATTGTGTAGAAGTTAGAAATTCCAGTCTCGTGAAACTTCTTTATTCTACACAATCAAACTTGTAATTTGAGTAGATGTGATTCCTTATGTCTTGCCATATTGTTTTTTAATCAATTGTCTTTTTAATACTTCCAATAGGCAGAATTCAGCTCACAAACCAGAGGTAAGAGCTACATAAGTGTGAGTGTAACATTTGTGGTTAAAAATATTGTAACGGTTGTTGATTGTTGAATGTTTTTTAGGTCTACACAGTGCTGAAAGCGATCCATCCCTTCATACCCATTACAGGCATTCCTTGGATTTGGAAAGTCAGGTTATAGACACAAGGTGTGACTTTCATCTCTCAGACCTTTCAGGATGATTATATCATGTTATGTCATGTTTGATTTACTCCTGCTTCTTGTGTTTAGGTCACAACAAGATTTCGGTAAGTAATGTCACAAATCATTAATATCATTACACAGTTATTGATGAAATAAGTCAACATTAACGTCTACTTAAAGAAAGGGTGCCATCAAAACGTCATCACCATGAATGGCCTCAGACTAAAGAAGACTTTGACCAGCATGACTTTGTTCCAAAGGAGAAGCCTCAACAGGTAAACTCTCAGCTGTGTATTAAAGCAAAGAAATAATGTAAAGTCATTATTAACTGAACTCTGTAATGTTCAGTGAACAACCCAATCGCAAGAAATGTTGGCATTGTATGTTTCTACAAAACTAACTACTGATTAGTTATATTTGTATGTTATGTAACGGACACAATGAAACTTAATGTCTCAACAACACTGAAGTTAATTTGTGGTTATGTTTAGGCACAAAAGACACTTGGTTAAGGGTGGAAAAAGATCTAAAAAAAAAAAAAAAAAAAAAAATCTTAAAAAAAATCCAATTTGTTGGCACTATCTCAATATTTCAGTTAAAAACAACTGCTTTTTGTGGTACTACCTCAGTGGAAAAACAGCAACAAGTCGCTAAAAAACATCCACATTTGGTGGCTAAACAGCTTCTGGAAACACAGCAATTACTCAAATCAAAAACAACCGGTTTTGTTGTTTCTTGGTCTCAAATGGTGGTCTGCAGCTTGGCAGCCATCTCTCCTATGTGTCACTCCATCCACCACTCCCTCCACATCTTGATGACAAAATCAGCTCATATACTATGAGTGACAAGTTTTCAATGCCAACACTTTGTTCTGGGAACTATGTTGCAGTGAGAGTTACAAGGAGCACTTACTTAATTTAAGCACAATTCTGAGGTACCTGCACTTTCAATTTAATGCTACTTTATACCTCTAATGACTACATTTGTGAAGCAAATATTGTACTTTAATTTTCACAACATTTATTTGACAGCTTTCACAACATGGTTCTTTACATATGTAGACTATAAATACAAAAAGGTATTTGGCAGTATTAAATGTTATGGCTGTATGTGCCCTGTGCTGCTCTCCCTTTTCCCTCCATTGTAGTTCTGCCCAGGTCATTACTTATCAAGGTGCATTGCACCTGGCATGGAGGAGGTGCTGAAGAGCTCCTGTGTCAGCAGCAAAGGACAGAGGCCTCTGGTGTGGGGACTGCTGGTCCTGCGGCCCTATGGGGAGCTCTTAAGCACCTCCTCCATGCCAGGTGCAATGCACTTCGTTAAGTAATGCAGCACACCTGGGAATAACTACAATGGAGGGAAAAGGGACAGCAGCACAGAACACATACAGCCACAACATTAAAGTAATAAAACATGGGCTTGTCTCCAGCAGCTGCAACATTAAAGTAATGCACACATAAATACATCGCTGACTGTATTAAATGTGTCATTCTGCATAATGAGTACTTTTACTTTTGGTGCTTTAAGTACATTTTGATGCCAATACTTTTTGTAGATTTTGATGCAGGATTTTTACTTGTAGCAGAGTGTTTTTAGACGTTAGTGTTGCTACCTGTACTTGAGTCAAAGATCTGATCACGTCTTCCATCACTGGTCATATTTGGCAGACATACTGTGAAGACTGGTACGTTGGGGATTGTACTCGAGCAGATGCTGAGCATGCTTTACACCTAGTAAACAAGGTACTGTATCTCTTCTGCTGTCCAGTATATTCAAAAAAATCATATGAATATGAAGCTAAACTTCTTTTCACATTGACCACATTAGGATGGAGCATTCTTGATACGAGATTGCTCCGTCAACACCAACAGTGAGCCCCTGGTATTGGTTGTGTATCACGAGAAGAAGGTTTATAATGTAAAAATACGGTTCATCGAGAGCACTGGCAAGTACGCCCTGGGAACGGGACAACGATCAAATGATGTGAGTGGATTTTTTTTTTTTTTCAAGATGCATTGTAACAAGCACTCTCTGCATTATATTTACTGAAGCTCGCATCTTATTTCTCACCAGATGTTTGACTCTGTGGCAGAAATCATCAAGTTTCACTCCATATTCCCAATAATACTCATCAGCGGGAGAAATATGCCCTCAAGCAAATACCCAGAAAACTGCGTGCTGACATTTCCAGTAACGAGGAGGGATGTTGACCAGCTGTTGCAGTAACACATGAACCATTCCAGCACAGATTATCTGTTCAGTCCCATCTGGTTGTAACCCATAACATCCACTGAGGTTTATCATGAGCATGTTAGGGAAAAGTTCGCTGTGTATACAAATTGTGAAAGTGTTTGCCTGTGTCAGTAAATAAAAAGATTTATCTAAGTCTGCAAATAAATATTATTTTCATTATCAATTAATCTGGTGATTATTCTTGCTGAAATCTTTCATGTACCAACAATCCAGAACACAAAGACAGTCACTTTACAATGATACAAAACAGAGAGAATCTGCAAACTCTCTTTTGTGAAGCCAGAAGCAGCAAATAATTTGTCATATTTTCTTGATAACTTTACCAAATTAACAAAATAGTTGGTAATTAAGTTTCTATAAGCATGTCAAAATTGTGAGACTTGGCCTACTAGATCAAAATTATAATTTGGTAAAACAAACTTATTGTAAAGTAAGTCAGTAGGTACCACGTCTATGTCTTCAGGGTATGGTTTTCATATAAGCCTGTACAAGTTTCTACCATACCTTACAAGCACTTTTAAAAATATTTTCCCCCCTTTTTCTTTGTAAGTATGTGTGTAAAACAAATAAAGTAAATGATGTATTTTTATGGATTAAGCCACTGCACAAAGTAGTTAAAATGAGCTCCACCTTAACCAGCTCATGTTACAACTTTAAAATGGCATTAATGTATTATAATTTAATGATATATATTGTTCTGAAATGGGCCACAGTAGAGTCAGCTATTTAAACATTTGGTATTTTAAGTGCTAATGCTACTTGTACTTAAGATCTGTTGACATTTTAAATGCAGGACTTTAAACTACTTCCGTAGTACTGAGTACATCTTCCATCACTGGTCAACATGAACACCTGTACTTATATCTCATAATTTTAACTTTTAAATCGATAAATGTCGAGTTGTTGTTCCTTTCTCTGGCTCCCTGCCACATATGGGCTAGTATAGTCAAAGATACTGGATTACTGGTTTATCCACCGTCTTTGGTATAGTGTTAGCATACGTTAGCATACGTTAGCTTAGTGTTGGATTCGTTGCGGAGGACTTAAGAAACCAGACTTAACCTTAGCTAGTCTGACAGACGCTAGTAAGGCTGTTACACGGTCATTAAATATTTACAAATCTCATAAATTTAACCAGTAGCCTTACAAATTACAAAAAAGTAGCCATTAGACTCACCTCTTGTTGGTCCTCGTAGGAGTTAGCTTAACTGTTAGCATGTAGCAACCGCAGCTGGCACTGTTGCTATGGATACCTGTATTAATTCGCTGATTGGCTGTTGACTCACAGGTGTCCTCTCGTTAGTGACGGAGGTATTTAGGTCCTTTATTTCAGTATTTCAGTAAAGTATTTCAAACAAGTAATAATAATAAATAATTAAAGCTAAATCTACTTTGTGTATCACAAGTGAAACTAGTTTCAAGTTTGTATAGGTTTGAAAGCCTCAGTACATGACATACATATAGTATTTATACAAGGATACAAGGCATGTATTTGTTATAATATGGAGGTGGACTCCAGTGCATAAAGAAAAAAAAAAGTTTGGAAAGAGACATTTCTAAACATGGAACAATTGGAGTCATTTTTACTGCCACTCTTATCTTTCTCTAGGAAAATATGTGTTAATAACCAAATCCAAGGTCATTTATAGCGCCTTCTGCTGCCCTCTGCTGGACATAATGTGAACATGACTATTGAGGAGTATCCCTAACACAGGACATCAGGAGAAGTGAAGGCCGGGTGAGGGTTTGCACCTTATTTTACACAGTCTATGGTTTGCACATGCACCAAGAGAATCAACGTGAGTTCAGCTTTTCTGTCACATTCACTCTGACTCAGTCTCCATACAGAAACCTATTGTGCCGACAAAAGATCTTTTTTTTAGTCATAAAAACTGTTTTATTCTTCATCAAAGAGCAAAAGATTAGTGGCTTCCCAGCAGCTCATCTGGTGAAGCATACACTCCATGTACTAAAGCTGAATCCTTACTGCATGGCCTGGGTTTGATACCATCCCGGGCCCTTTGCCGCATGTTGTCCCTTCTTTCTCCCCGCCTTTCTGTTATCTTTCTTCTGTACTATCATGTGACTGCCGGCTGTCTTTTATACCAGGTTGCCTGTGGACATGTGGACTTCCGACATGTAGGAGTGGAGCTGGTGTGTCGCAATGCCTACTTAGCCTGAGAGTGCTGCCAGATACCCCAAGAGTGAGATAAGGACAGTTGGTTGTTTTCAGTCTCCATGTAGCAACGGTTTCCTCCATATTCTCCGGCTTCCTCCCACAGTCCAAAGACATGCAGTTTAAGTTCATTGTTGACTCTAAATAGATGTAAATGAGAGTGTCAGTGATTGTCTGTCTCTGTGTGTCGGCCCTGGCGATCTATCCAGGTTTGTTTGTTTGTTAAATGTTAAGCTCCAAGAGTGATTTGTGCAGCTAGAACCAGGGATGGGCACTGTTTAGAGTTAGAGAACCCTTTTGGCCAATCAAAATAGGTCATTTGGACACATGTCCTATAGTTAACAAACAAACAAACAAAACTCTAGTAGAATTTTCCCTTAAAGTTAAGTCTAGGTCCCAGTAAAGTTAAAGGGTCTTGGCCCTCAAAAGAGCTCCTAAAGTTAGAAACTGTTATCAAAGTTGTTAAACGCGTAGAAAGAATGTTGCAATCGGCTGGCTTTGTCACTGAAACTTAAAAGTTTACAGTAACTTTGAGTCATCTACAGTCTGCCTTCGATGATTTTCAACAATCACTCATTAATCACAGACTAGATTTAAATGCAGAAAAGACCAAGTTCATGGTATTCTCTACCTCCACCAGTGACTCCGAATATCCTGCCATCAAAACTTTAAATGGCAGCCATATTACTCAGGTTGAGTCCTACAAATATCTCAGAATTACACTTGACAGTCGACTAACATTCAAGACTCATATTCAACAGTTGACTCAAAATATATATATATATATATATATATATATATATAGTGTTCCTCTACAGAAACAATGGTATCTGTAGCAGGTTGGTACATGTGTTCAAGCTCAAGTGTATTGGTCACGTGATTGCAGCCAAACACATGGGTTATATATGAGTTACTGACTTTGGTGATTACTTTTTGTAGGAAAATGTACCAACAGTGCACGAGAACAGTCTCGTTGAATACAGGTATAAACAGGAAAACAGTGTGAGAGAAAAAATGTGTTTTTACCAGTGCAACATTTAAACATGTTCTTGTAGAAACCCAAAATACAAGTATGAACCTGTAAATGATCGTTTTACGGGGCCTTTATAGGAAATGACAACAACAGGGAGGCATGACTCACACCATCTCGATAAGGGAAATAATGAGAGTGATTCACACACACACACACACACACACACGCTCACACATGAATGTCTGGATTATTATGTGATCTCACTCTTGGTACATGTTATTGCTAGTTATGGTTTTGATTGTTTATATGACTTAAAGTAGTGTTTTATTGCATAGTGTTTTACTCTATGTATTTTTTTTCCCTGCAACTCCCTCCTCTTCAAACACATGCAGCCTGATCTGTATGAAGGTATTCATAATAAATATTGGAGCAAAATAACTGAGCACCTCTTACAATGGAATTCGTAGTTGTAGAAAATATAGTAAATATGAAGTCACAGAGAAAATGCTTCAGATGTTTAACCTTTTTAAATTCTTCATTGCAGGTGCACAAATGCCATTCTCCAAAGCACCAATAAATGATGGTATTGTATTCCAAATAATGTTACTCGAAAGCATCACTCCCTTTCTTCTTAGTTTCAGGATCTCCAGTGTGTTTGTTGATGTATACTTCCTGCTTTCTGGAATGTGAGAGTATTAGCAATTCCCAAGTTAATGTGAGTTCAGGGGACTGTTAACTGGGCTGTCTGTCAACGGCTGTCCATTAGAGCCAACCTTTGAGTTTTACCTGTCCAGAGCCCAGTCCTGGGTGAGTCCAGTCATTTAACCCTTGGAAAGACAAATCCTGATCTTCACACTATAGTATCAAACGTGAAAATACTCATTATGCAGGAAAAAAAGGAGGAGTCACTTTATCTATCTACCGTTGGGCAGTTGGATCATTTTCATATGTAAACTTTCGACAAACAAAAGCGCTCAGGTCTTTTACATAAGCAAAAATAGCAGCAACCATGATACACTGTTACAAGTCAGTCATTGAAAGCGTTGTAGAAGAGTTACATTCAAGAGCAGAGTGGTTTAAACTGATCTACAGGTACAACTGTGTTAAGTTTTAAAGCGTGTCGTTAAATGTTTCAGGTGTGTGCAATAAAAGGCTAAAATCAGTTTTCTTCTAAATTTAGTGTGTGGACAATATAAATATACTCAGGCAGCAGAAACCAGAGAATGCAGAAGGGGAGGATGAACCATCATGGAGGGACAAGCCCCTGTACGGCATGTACCACAGACACATCTGAAATCCTGTTAGAGAAGGCTGGACTGAAAGACAGCACAGAAGCACTAATCATGGCTGCACAAGAACAGGCACTCAGTACAAGATCAATAGAAGCAGGAGTCTACCACAGCAGACAGGACCCCAGGTGCAGGCTGTGCAAAGATGCTGCTGAGACAGCAGGGTGTAAGATGCAGGCAGGAAGAGCGTACATGGGACGCCATAACCAAGTGGCTGGCATAGTGTACAGGAACATCTGCACTGAGTATGGGCTGGAAATCCCAAGGTCACAATGGAAAACAATCCTCTTAAATTAGAATTTCCTTCTCTTAATTAAAAAAAATGGCTTACAGACAGGAACGTCCTGATGGAGGACACCTACGTAAAGTAAGTCATAGTATTTACTGTAACGACCACCAGCCAATCATAAACAAGATCTTTCCTTGGTATACTCTAACTGAAATCTTAAGGTAAGGACTTTTTGTCTGGTGATGTTTAACCTGATTTAAAATCTATCATTAACAGGGTGCACATAAACATGAACTGATGTGTTCTGACAGAAATAATAGTCAAGTCTAGTTTATTTATATAGCTCATTTCATATGACAGTTGAGACTCAGTGCGTTTCAATTAAAAAAACATATAAATAAATGTAAAGACAAAGATCATACATGATAAAAACATATATAGGAGCAATTAAAATAAGGAGGTATTACAATGAAACAAATAAGCTAAGTAGATATTAGTGAACAGGAATAATAATAATAATAATACATCTTAATAAAATAAAGGATTATCCATTAACCATAAACTCAGAACTTAATCCTTTTATATGCTTTTAAAAGAAGACACTCTTGCTCTTATGCAGAATTCTAAAACGTGGTACTGACTCAAAGCAACATAAAGTACGTGATTCAGAATTTATAATGGGAAACGAGAGGAGCTCAGTGAATTCAGGAAGGAGCTAAACCATTCATAGATTTAAAAACGAGCAGTGTTTTGAAGACAATTCTTTGTTTTACTGGGAGCCAGTGAAGAGTTAAAAACAGGAGTTATGTGTTCACACCCTCTGGTTCTAGTCAACAAGATACAAATTCAAGAACCAGCCTTTCAGAATCTGACAGGTTGTTATTCCCTGAAGACATTTTGACTCATCGCAGTAGAAAAACACAGGTGTTAATGATCAAATGAATTAAAGATGGCTGAATTCTGTGCCGCTGCTTTCGCTCTACAAAATGGAGCCATCGTTACTGTTATCACGTACACCTGTGCTCTTTACCGGGGCAGGTCAAGCCGTGTGCTGTGAATGACACACACTAAACCCCGCTGTCGTCATGCTGGTTTCACTGTTAACCAATGGGGCTTGAGAGTTGCTCAGTATGTTATGAGACCTGTTGACCTACCATGAGAAAGGTCACATGATGATCCTGTGCTCTTTATGTAATGCCATTCTGATTAACAAAAGGGAACAGGCTGAACAGATTTGTGATCATGTTTTAATAGAAAAAAGAGGAGTTACACAATTGTTATTATAAAAGCATGAAACACGATAATGAACACTGAGAACGTTGTAAAACCAAAAAACAGTCTTAACAGCAACATGGGATCATTCTAACACAAATGAGGAGTGAGCGAAAAGCAACGGAAAAAACATTCAGAAACAACTGCCACGCCCTTAAACACCTTTAAAATAACTGTATATATAACAAAGACAACACGGCAGCTTCAGGCGCTGCAGTGCCGGGAGAGTAAAGCACTACGTAACCGCTGTTGCAGAAGAGGCTGTGGAACGTTAAACCATCCCCTACCGAGTATGACCACCAGTTAGCACGTTTTATATTTATAGGTATGTACACGATAAAATCTGTGGGTGATCGAAACATATATACACGATAAAAACTGGGCAACCAAAACCTATACATTGGATCATAGGTCTAGCACCTCGTACATCATGGTTACATTATAAACAAGAACACACAGGTGTCGTTATGCTGTCGCAGGAAGATTAACAGGGAGAGAGTTTGTGTCCCGAAAAATATACACGTTTTTTTAAGCAGGTTCCCAGAATCACCACAGTCACTTAGTATGTACAGGAGATAAAACACAAGTATGTGGCTTTCTGTTACAGTAATAAACCAGCTGCTTTATCACAATCCATCCGGTACAACCAGTTAAAGCTGCACAGAGGCTTTACATGGAAATATAACATTTTAAAAAAAAAAAAAAAGGCAAACTGTATGGCACAAGGAGTGACAACGATCCAACATGGCGTTGACACTTGTTTCTGGGACTGTTACCTCCAATAAGTTAATCACAAAATATCTGTGATGAGTTATACATTGGAATTTTATTAAAACAAACTAATGTCATAATAATAATAATAATAATAATAATAATAATAATGATAATAAAATTATTTAGTAATCTGACTGAAAATGCAGAATTTTTCTTAAAGACTTAGAGTTCAACTTTTTTTAATCCATCTGGACAGTAGGGAACGGTTTAGCTTTTAGCTTCAGACGCCTATAACTAACGGTGCATTCAGGCACTCCTCGCCAACTGGTAAAGACAAAAGCATTCAAATGTACAACCAAGTTGTAAACACTTGTGTGAGAACATGGGGGCACGCTCCAAGTTTACAGTACAGCCATGACATTTCACCTCACACAACACATACAGGACGACTGGCACGCCTAGCGTCTGTGTCTCCACAACACCCTGTGATTCACGACACATTCAAACTGATAACAAAGACACACAGCGGCGGGCACACCCAGCGTCTGTTATATACACCCTGCAGTGCCTATTTCATTTGCCCAGCTCATTTGAATCTACCAGTGACTGGTGGCCGTGTGGCAAATATGACACGGTCGTGCAACATTTCCCCAAATGTAAGACTTTGCAGAGAGTGCCTGAATGCACCATTACACCACTGACCGATACTGAGTGCCGCACACGTGACGCTGCCATTTCTCTTCCGAGTTTTGGAAATGAGATGGGCCTCAGTCACCACTTTTAAAGTAATCAGTGCTGAAATGTTGAGTTTTTTGGGATGCAGCTCCTGCATTAGTGTCTAAACAAGTAGCCTTCATCACAATAAATGAGAAATGCGGGACAGTGTCCAAGAAGCAAAACTTTTTATAGGCTTGTAAGAACTTTATGCTCATATATATTGACTGTTTGTTTTCCTTGCCTTGGATTGGTCTCTTAATGCGAGTGTTAAAAACAGAAAAAAATGGGGGTTATACTGTATTAAGACATTCTTTCAGTGTATATTTTTTGTGCTAAATATTGCATGTGTGAAGCAATGACGTCTCACACAACACGTGGTGGTTACTTAAAGGTATACTACGCAGGATTGTCGGTTGAAAGTAACTATTTTTACATTTTTTCGGCACTATGTCTCTGCTGCTTCCCTGGTTGCAACCTTTTTCTAAAGCCCCGACCTCCCCTAAGTGCTGTGGGGTTACACGCCCATAACACCTGAACACAGAAAATGAGAAAATATAGAAAAAAAAAAGAATAACAAAAACACACCGCCACACACTTCTAGTAGGTCGGAAGTGATGGTTGAGAGGGATACTTTTAAATTCATACATTTCTTTAGGACAGTCCTGCATAGTATACCTTTAACATCCACCACTGATTTCCCTATGGTCCATATCATGGCATTTTAGTATTCTGAGATTAGCACACAAAGATTTCTAATCTCAGATGCACCTAGCAGGAGCCACGTGAACTGTAAAATAATACTGATGCAAATAAAAATAAATACAGTATCCTTTTTAGGGTAAACAGCATGCATTTACACCTCTGCTCTGACGGCTCATCTGGTTTCTCACACTTTCAAAATAGTACTTACACTGACTGCAATCTACTACAGCAGATGGTCCGTGTTTCATTTTCATTGCACTTGGAATAATCCATATCTCATGCCTATATAAACATAACACAATGTTCAGTGATAATCACATGTCCATTCTTTGCTCCCATAAAGAAAATAACTGCCCTAATATTTTGATGTTTTTCAAGTCAGCGTCTTCCCACTGTAATACTAGTTATTTTCTCGTTAATGTACACCTCTCTCCGCTGACGCGTTCATGGAAAGACTCCAACAGTGCATCCCATCACCTCGTACTTCTGCCCCACCACTTTGCTCAGCCTCATTTTTAAGATTTGGCACTTTGGAGCCGCCTCAGAGGCGCCTCCCGCATCCACTAATGAGTCTGCTCTCCCTCCCTGAAGCGAGGACCGCGGCCTCGGGTGATTGAGCACCACCACAGGCTGGTTGGGACCCGGTCGCTTCACCAGCTGGTCCACCTTCAGCGGCATCGGGTAAACGACTGTGTAATCCGTTAGACTGCTCATGGGTACCTGAGTCTTGTATTTGGATATTCTAAGTTTCAGTCCTTTCTTGTTTTTTTTCCACACGCCAACTTGTACCCGTTTCAGAGAGACGGTGAGGAATTTTGAGGAGACGTCCTGCTCACTTTTTTCCATTTGCTGAACAAGCTCAGGTGAATTTACACGAATGGACACAGAATCTTTTTCTGTTGAAGATTTCGGAGGAGGAGTGTGGCTGCATTTGTTATTGTCTGTTTGCTTAGTGCCATATTTTTCCTTCTTGACGTGGATATGGTTGCTGGTCAGTGTGGGAGGGTGCTGAGTACCTTTATCCTGCTCCTCTACCTTCACAGGCTCACTAGTCTGCCTCGTCAATATGAGGTTGCCGGTGATGGCTCCATCTTTTGTGGCCATTCGGGCACAGAACCCCACTTTTGGCGCCTCCCTCACCTGCACCGTGCTGTTTGTTATCTTGATGCAATCTGGAGTTGTGCTGGCAGAGCTGTTACTTTTATCCATCACTATCCCGCGCAGAGCCATTACAAGTGGTTGCATGTTGCCTTGAACATCCTCTGGTTGTTGGCTCAAAGAAAACACAGACGAGATGACAGGAAACCCCTCAGGCTCCGCCATGTCTCCTTCTCCGGCTCGCTCATTGGATCTGACTTCCTGTGTCCAAGCCGACGTCTTTGAGTTTAAGCAGTTTGAAAGCACCGGTGTTTTGACTGATATGGGCTCATGAACAGCTCTGGGTATTGAAAAAGACGCCTTTGCAATGTTATCCTTACAAGATAGAGTCGTTGGAGGCCTCACCTGGGCGGCTGTACCCAGGAGACGACTCAAGGAAGGAGAAGCAGATTTTTGCTGGTTCGAGCCCACTGCCTCTTTCTTTATTTGTGAAGACGTGTTGTTCTTCATCTCCCCAGGTTCCAGCTTGACAGCCACCGACATGTTATCCCGAGAGATTTTCATGTCGTTCGCCCTCCTGGGTGGGATGCTCTTGGAATGTTCTGGAATTAAAGTCCTCCTCTCATCCATCGCTCTCTGAGAAACACAGGCTCCCATGTTCTCTGGATGCAGGTTGCTTGTGAACCTGTTGACAACCCTGCTGGAGATGACAGACGGCAGAGCTGCACTGTGGTTCACAGGTTCTCTCTGTGTAACTTTTATCCCACTGTTTCCCTCTCGTACAGGATTGAGGATGCTTTTGGGAACCTTGTTTGGAACAACTGTGTGACTCTCCAAGTTGATTACCTCTGATGACGCTCTTTTCAAGGCGCTTTTGTCTTTGCTTACTTGACTCAGGATGTTTTTGGAAACATTGACTGAGCGCTCAGCAGGGCGCTCCACATTCACAGTCTTTGTTTCACACTGTTTCCTGTTGACGCTGCACATCCCCATGCTCATAGACTTCACCGTGTTTGGATGATTTAACGTGGATAAGAATGGCTTTCCCACAGCGGTGTTTTGAGAGACCGTGGTCCTTGTGTCTTTGATCACAGACTCGTTTTCTTGCTGAGAGACGAGCCTCAGCTTTAGCTCCTTTGTCCCATTGACAGTTTTCACCTCGACAAGTTCAACCAAACAGCCGGCGGGGATCGTTACTTCCTCTGGAAGAGACACCGTCAGAGCCCTGTTCTGCTGAATGAGTCCATTCAAAGGGGACAAAAGTTCGGAGTTACCATTAGTGGCATTTGACAAATTTGTTTCCAGTGTTTTCCCTCTCTGTTCATCTTTCCCCAGCCTGACTGCAGGTGTACTCAGGGGGGGCACCATCACCCGAACAGCCGGTCGTAGTGGTGACGGCTCAGCGGTGGGCACACTTGATAAGGCACTGGAGACAGGAATGTGTGGACTTTTTGTCGTACCAGGCTTAGCGGGAACTTGACTGATGCTTTTACTGTGCAAACGCTCGATGTGTTTCACAAGGCACAGCCTCCTCATGTAGCCCTGTCCACAGTGAGGACACTTGAACGGATACGTGGAGTTGTGTAGCTTCAGGTGAGCGTTCAACTCTGCCTCACTGAATGACACCTTGTTGCAGTAGAAGCAGTAAAACCTCGTCAGCCCCTTGTGCTCCTGCATGTGCTTCCTGAACTCTGCAGTGTCTGTGCATGCAAAGCCACATTTCTGACAGCTTTTCAGGTTTGAGGCGCTCAGTACGCGATCCAGGACCAGACTGGAATGTCCACCGCTCACAGACGACAGCATGCTCTGATAGCTGACGGGATTCATGATGAGCGGTGAGGTCTGCTGGTCATCTGGCAGCACGTCCCACAAACTCAAAGGCTGAGATCATGCAGTGGAGACAGGCAGACGTCTTGCCTCTGTGAAAAGCAGGAAAAACCACAGTGAGCCCATGAACCTCACAGTGCTGTCATTAACACAAGGCCCTCGGAGCCCCTCCCCCCCCCACACACAGCTCATACAGATGTTTTCTAACGCCTGCAGCCGTCTGATCTGCAGTTAACGGATTGCAAGATAAACACACAAAGCGGTTCCCTAAATTAAACGCAGTCATTTCTATGTGCATTTTCCTGCAGCTGTCCCGGGCTGCCTTCCGTTGAACACAACGTAAGGCCCTCTCTAACCACAACAAGGGGGCTCGCAAAGACGACGGCCCGCATTTCAACTGTTTAGTTTCCCGACAGAATCAAATACAACGTACATACCTGACAGGAGTGTTGTGTTTTTATCTGTTAAATGTTTTAAAGTGGATAAATCCTTTCCGTGGACGTGTTATTAGCGCTTGTCAGGGCGGCCAAACGAGCCGCTTTGCTTTACCGTTAGCTTGGAGTTAGCTATCTGTAGCTAGCAACAGTGCTACCGGAAGAGGGTCGCTCTTTCCTTCAGAATAAGAGAATACAAGTGCATTTCTAACAATCTGTATATTTTATTGGATTTTTTTAAAAGGCAGTTTATGTGTTACTGTTATGCAGTGGTGGAAATATATTTACTCAAGAACAGTAGGTCTGTTGAGTACTTATTTACACACTGGCTTTTGCAACATGTGCACATCACTGTCAAATATACACTTAAGCATATATAACTACATATATGTCAGAACAATTATACAAATATTAATGTATACTGACATGTATAAATGCATACTGCGGCATCCACCTACATTGTGTATATAAAGCAACCTGTTAGACCTGTTACAGTAATCATTCAATATTTTATATATGTATATTTCACACACAGGTAAATTATGAAAATGTAATGTTACAGCCACTGCAAAAAATACATAGTTACATTACAGTTACTAATCAAAATGTTGGTGGTTGCAAAAAGAAATTACATCCAAATTTATATATTTTTTTGTAGAAGGTTTATATGAAGAAGAATAACACTGTTTTGAAGAGGTGTGTTTGTGTTTCTTGAAGGTGGAGAATGAGGGGAGTCTCTGATGTATTTCGGGAGTGAATTCCAGAGGGTGAGAGCCGCAGTAAAGAAAGCCCTGCACCCCCAGGACTGAGTTGGAAGAAAGCTGTTTTGGTGATGTGTTTGATATGTTAGTCAAAGGAGAGGGTTTGATTGAAGATGACATCAAGGTTATGGACATGGGGGGAGGTAAGCACAGTGGAGCCGTCGATGGAGAGGGAGATGTTATGGGTGGATTTGAGAGGGGATGTGGGGCCGATGGTGATGACTTCTGATTTGTCACGGTTAAGTTTGAGGAAGTTGGTTTGCAGCCAGGATTTTATTTCAGTGATGCAGTTGGTGAGGGTGCCACAGGATCCATGATACGATACTATCATGATACCTGAGTCACGATACCATATTATTGCAATTTTAAATGTTGAGATATGCTGAGAATTGCAGTTAAATATATTGCAATATATTGCGGTTTATCATCTTTTTTCAAATGTAAATTATGTCCCCAAAGAAAAACTTTGTCAACACCAGTTTTATCTAATAAGATAAAGCTTTCAGTCCATTTTGTGTGGGGTTGTTTCTGCAGCAAACTGTATTTAGTGGACTGAAAAAGCAATCAGTTATATTATTCTAGTTTACCTAAAGTTTAATTTGTATTAGTATTATATTAATAATTCATATTAGGAACACAAGATACTGGATTTTTTTGCCGATATTCGATACGTAAAAACTCTGCTGAATGATAACTGATACTGATATGGATATATCCACTTTTTCCCCACCTCATTTTAGTGATCATCAAGTCTCTTCTGTAGTGGATTTAACATCGTTGATAATATGATGATATCTGATAGTTCATTTTAAAGCCCATGTGAGGAGACAATATTACCACACAAAAATACTGCAATACTGTGCTATTGAGGGCAACATGTGTACACATAGAGCTCATTCTGATTAATAATAATATACTAATCTATACTCTCACACCACTAAATTTTGGAGGCAAATATAATAATATATTTTATGTAATATTTTTAATAGTATTACTTTTTAATCCACTCCATTTGTTTTACATTATTTAGTAGTTACTTACATTAAAATGCTTACACATTAATCAATTAATATTTAAATTGAACAGTATCATACATATTCTAAATGGGCCCTTCTGAATAATGACAACTTTTTACACTGTGTCATTACATTAAAATCTGAGTACTTCTTCTACCACTTACCAGTGTGACGTTTTATTTTGAAAGCCGAGACCGGAACTACATATTTTTGTCTTGTTTATCTTTACAGCTGACAGGCTGGGTGCAGCGTAGTCGCTATTCTTGAACAAATCCCACGTAAACGTGCTTTAAAATTCCAGGATTATTTACGCTGGTTTCTTTACGTGCTACACAAAACACGTAGAGCTCTGATTGGTCAGCTCCGCTATCCACGCCTTCAAATATGTGACAACTTCCAACATTACAACATTAATTTAAACTCATCGGTGGCGTTTTATTATTTAATCTCCATAAGCAACATTAGTATTTGTTTATAGAGGCAGGCGGGAGGTGGTGTGGTCGCATCAGCTGGTGTAAATGTGTGTGTGTGCTGTGAGTTCAGTCAGTGACACAGGAAGTGCTTTGAAGCTTTTGTGTGTGTCGGGATAATGAAGCCAAAGCTCAGGCCTCCAGCAGCTGGGAGATAAACACCGACACGCTGTGGATGCATCTCAGTAAAATGCCCTAAAACACACGTAAACATGCTGTTTGTGAGGATCTGCAGACTGCTGCACACTGTGCCTGCGTCTCTGGCACGGCCCAGGTGAGTTTACACCATCTTTATGATCATTTCTCACTGGTTTCAAAGTGTTGTCACGACGCCGTCTCCTCTGCATGTTATATATTTATTTAACTTTATAGTGTGGCAGATTCTTGGTGCAGATGGAGCTGTGATTTACAGGTGTTGTTGTCACCCTCATACTGCAGCTCATGTGAGGATCGTCATGACTATTGTGAAAAACACTTTCTGGGATTTACACACCATTGTTGTAATTCATAATGACACAGCAGTGGCTTTCACTTGACCCTCCCATTCCCCGTCGGGCCGACACACACACCCATGCACACACGCCTGCGAGCTTCCTGGTCATGGCAATATTAATGCAGCTAACCCGGATGCGAGCTCCCTGCTGCTGGTCCATCCTCAGACAGCAGCCTTTCTCGTCTTTTCGCAGACACGGAGGGATCGTCCGCCGCAGCATGGCCTCGGACCCGACGGCGACGGACACGACCCGGTTCGACTTTCTGGTGATCGGCGGCGGGTCGGGAGGGCTGGCCGGTGCTCGGAGGGCGTCGGAGCTCGGAG